>OZ007589.1:342995081-343627581 GCA_963931845.1 Maratus michaelseni | reverse complement strand
GGTTTTGAATCTACTCTAAAGAATACTTTAAACGGATTGAAATGGGATCCCCCCTCCATCGACTGCGTTCCTTCAGTGCACACCTTGCCCTCAACGCCGCATGGCACCTTCCTTAGCTCGGAAATTTATCCTTACGTCGAAGGTACTAAGGCAACCTTAACATGTGATAACGGTTTTACTTCTAAAACGGGATTTGAATCTATTCTAAAGAATACTTCAACCGAATTACAATGGGATCCCCCCTCCCAATGTGTCGCTTTTTTGAACCACTTGCCCACAGCGACGCATGGTGATTTCACTAGCACTGAAGTGCCTCCTTACGTGGAAGGCCATAAGGCAACCTTAACCTGTCATAACGGTTATACTTCTAAAACGGGTGTTGAATCGACTTTGACGGGTATTGCAAACGGTTTAATGTGGGTCCCCCCCCGCCATCGATTGCGTTCCTTCCTTGAACGACTTGCCCACCATGCCGAATGGTGAATTCACTAGCATGGATACGGCTCCTTACGTGGAAGGCAATAAGGCAACCCTAAAATGCGATGCCGATTACACGTTTTCAACCAATGAGTTGGAGGCCACTGCAGAGATTGATAACCACTCTCATCTCTTAAAATGGGTCATGCCCTCCGCTACCTGTGTGTCTGCTTTAAAAGCCTTACCCATAGCCACCGGGGGGGGTCAATTTAAAAGCCCTCAAGTAGCTCCCTATGGACTCGGAAACGAGGCCCGATTAGAATGCCCACCGGGTTATTTAACGCAAAATGTGAAATCTACCGTAACGTTTCAAAATAATCAATTGGAATGGGTACCGCCTTCCGCTGCCTGTATTCCCGTTGCTTGCAACCCCCCTCTGCATATAGATCACGCTAAAAAAACAGTTTATAGAAGAGATGGAACGGTCCGATTGGACGGGGGCTTTTCATTTACAGATAAACTCGTGTATACTTGCGAGGAGGGTTACAGTCTCAATCCTCCCAGCCCTGGTTTCTATTGCTCTGCCACGGGTCAAGTGACGCCTGCCATAGGTACTTTACATTGCGCCCCCATCCAATGCCCGCCACCTGAAATCCCCCTTCATGCCTCCGTGGCGGGCAGAGAATACGACTTTGGAAAAACTGTGCAAGTGATCTGCGATCCGGGTTACACACTAGCAACCGGAAACGGTGAACTGACCTGTTTAGCCGATAAAACGTGGGGCGGGGATGGGACGTGCATTCCCATCGAATGCCCCGAGCTGCAAGCCCCGCTCAATGGAAATGTCAGTTTCTCACACCGTAACATGAATGGAGAGGCGACGTTTACCTGCAACGACCCATACGTAATAGGGCAGGGTGATGTTAGACGAGTATGTCTTCATAATGGCGTATGGACTGGAACGAGTCCAAATTGCATACCCATTCCGCAACCTCAAGGAGGTCCGGGGGCTGCAGGACCGGGGGCAGCAGGTCCTCAAGCAGCAGGTCCTCAAGCTGCAGGTCCGGGTACTGCAGGTCCTCATGCTGCAGGTCAAGTAGGCTCAACGGCAGCAAGTCCTGGTGCTGCCGGCTCAACGGCTGCAGGCTCAACGGCAGCAGGAAACGTGAAGGTGAAAGCTACGACGAATCAGCAATCTTCTTTTATGTTGTGGATCGTCATGATTATAGGTGCCATGGTTTCGGGAGTGCTGATATGGTTTGGGATGCGTTTTTGGTTAAGGCGGACCGACTATCGCTCGGCACTACAAAAAGTTTAGAGGGATCCATTTTACAGTACCAAAGCATCAGGTACAGTCGACTGCGAAATGAATTGAGCAATTTATAACTCCAAGTCGAAAAAAAAAAAAAAAAAAAAAAAAAAAAATTTACAATTTTTTTTTTTTTTTTTTTTTTTGTAGGGTTATCAGCTTAGACTGTCAACTCAGATTTTAGGTCTGGCTTGTCAAAAAAAAAAAAAAAAAAAAAAAAATTCAGTTACAATTTTTTTTTTTTTTTTTTTTTTTTTTTTTTTTTGACAAGCTAGACTTGGAGATTTCAAAATATTTTAGAAACTGAAATCTGAGTTGACAGTCTAAGCTCATAAACCTTTTTTTTTTTTTTTTTTTTTTTTTTTGACAAGCTAGATTTGGAGTTTTCAAAATATTCTAGAAACTGAAATCTGAGTCGACAGTTTTTTTTTTTTTTTTTTTTTTTTGTAGGGTTATCAGCTTAGACTGTCAACTCAGATTTTAGGTCTGGCTTGTCAAAAAAAAAAAAAAAAAAAAAAAAAAATGTAACTGAATATTTTTTTTTTTTTTGTAGGGCTATGAGCTTAGACTGTCAACTCAGATTTCAGTTTCTAAAATATTTTGAAATCTCCAAGTCTAGCTTGTCAAAAAAAAAAAAAAAAAAAAAAAAAAAAAAAAAAAAAAATCAGTTACAATTTTTTTTTTTTTGACAAGCTAGACTTGGAGATTTCAAAATATTTTAGAAACTGAAATCTGAGTTGACAGTCTAAGCTCATAAAGCATTTTTTTTTTTTTCTTTTGACAAGCCAGATTTGGAGTTTTCAAAATATTTTAGAAACTGAAATCTGAGTCGACAGTTTTTTTTTTTTTTTTTTTTTTTTTGACGAGCCAGATTTGGAGTTTTCAAAATATTTTAGAAACTGAAATCTGAGTCGACAGTTTTTTTTTTTTTTTTTTTTTTTTTTTTTTTTTGTAAGGTTAGTTCAAATTCACTGGAAAAAATATTTTCAAAGTTACAAGTTTAAAAAATATTTATTTATTTATATATTTATTTATTTATTTATTTATTTATTTATTTATTTTTTATTTATTTTTTCTTGTAGGGTTATTAGTTCAAATTTAGTGCAAAAAATATTTTCAAAGTTAAAAGTCTAAGAAATATTTATTTATTTATTTATTTATTTATTTATTTATTTATTTATTTATTTATTTATTTTTTATTTATTTTTTCTTGTAGGGTTATTAGTTCAAATTTAGTGCAAAAAATATTTTCAAAGTTAAAAGTCTAAGAAATATTTATTTATTTATTTATTTATTTATTTATTTATTTTTTCTTGTAGGGTTATTAGTTCAAATTCAGTGCAAAAATATTTTCTAAGAAATATAAGATTTGGTGAAAGCTTTTGGTCTAGCTTTCAAAATATTTTAAATCTGAAGCCTACCGTCCAAGCTCGTAAAAAAATTTGACCGTTTACCCAGTTTGGAAACAATGTTTACAAAGACAGACTATCGTTGGTACTGCAAAAACTTTAAAGGGTTCATTTTTACAGTACCAACGTAGTACAATTACAGTCGACTGCAAAATGAATCGAGCACCGGGACCCCTTCAGAAAATTTTCAAATGCCCGTCGGCCCCTTTAGCCCCCCCCCCCCCCAACAAAAACCTTAACACCCTTCCGAAAAAACGCGCTTCACTCGCCAACGTTGGCCTGTCCACGGACGCAAAAAAAAATGGACCAAAGGACATTGTCCTTTGGTCCATTTTTTTTTGCCCTTTCTGGCATTCAGAAAGATTCTAGTCCCTTTTGCAGGTCGTCTGCATTTTATCCCGCCATTCGGGCAAGTAGGCGGGCAGCAGGTATCCCTCCTTTTCGCCGCATTGTCTCAAATACACGACTTTGCCGACCCGTTTGCGCTCCAAGATGCGTCCCTTGTTCAAAAACTCGTAGAGTCTCGCTTCCCTATCGGCCTTATACCCCGATGCCAAGCGGTAGGCGAGGAGATGAATCAGGGCCGTGTGTTCAATCACCCATTCTGTTTTCCATTCTGGTAAAATGTCGCTGCTGAGACAGCTACCCACTTCTCGAGCCCAGGCGTGTACATTGCATTTCCCTAGCAACAGAGCCAACTCTAACGTTCCCCAATACATTTTTCCATTCTTTCCCACAGCTCCGAAAAGATTAAAGTAGAGTTGGCGGTCCATCAAACCCACTCGAAACTGCATGACTGTTTTTTCTTCTCCTCTCCCTTCCCGTCTTTTTATCCTTCCCCCCCCCTTTCCAAACCCGTTTACGCCGCTCGACCGGCCGCGCGCGCAGCTCTCTCCCGATTCGTCGCTCCGCGTCCCGCCCCTCGAGCGGGCTCCGCCTCCTCAGCCTCAGTCGCTCGTCCGCTTCGATCCGCGCGGCATTCTCTCTCTCGCTCTCGCCATGTCCTTTTGCATCCAGTATCAGCCCACACCGTATCACCACTACGTCCTGACCGGACTCATCGGTCAAGACGAACTCCTCTACTGGTTCGCCCGAGATGTCATCAGCGTCGTGGGCCTTCATAGGCCTTCGCGAAGCCTGACCAACGTGCAAGTGCGGCACGTGGCCCCGACCCTGAAGAATACGCCGCCTCACTACCTCAAGAAACGCGTGATACGGCACGAAGCGGCCATGCGACTGTTTCAAATGTCTAGGGTCGAGTCGGTGCAAGAGTTTGGCAGGCGACTCGGCTCGGATCAAACGTACGTCCGCATCTTGATGGAATGGGACGAAAAAGACGTGAGTCATCCGACAGTTTTGCTCATCCTGAACGTACCGGGGATACCGGATATGGTCCGACACCCCACATTCTTTCACTGGTTTGAAACGTTTAAAAAAAATGCCGTGTTTAAACTCTACCCGGATCCCCTCATCGAGACGATGATGAAATGTAACCAAGAAATTTTAATGAACCCGCCCGTCGTTGCGGAAAGCAGTCAAGTCACTGTACTGGAATCACGTCAAGAGGATGCCTGTCCTCTTGAAATTTTGTTTGAGTGGAAAGGAACTCTGAAAAAATTTAAACTCGTTGAGGATAAAGATGCTGCTGCTGCTGCTGAAAAAACGTATACCGAACTGTAATTCTCTATCTAGAGGCAAAAAAATGGGTGCCCGGGAGTTGTGCTGATGCATGCACAACTCTCGGGCACCCATTTTTTTGCAGTCTACTCGTCACCAATGTTGGAAACGTCAACCAAAGTGCCCGAGAGAATGCTGAGGCACACCCTTTTCTCGGGCACCCATTTTTTTTTGCAGTCTACTCGTCACCAATGTTGGAAAGAGGCAAAGTGCCCGAGGAATAGTGCATCAGCATTCTCCGGGGCACCCATTTTTTTTTTGCAGTCTACTCGTCACCAATGTTGGTGACGAGTGAACCGCAAAAAAAAATGAGTGCCCGGGAGAATGCTGATGCATTCTCTTGGGCACTTTGCCATGGTTGACGTTTCCAGACTGTCAAAAAAATGTCAATGTACATGCCCGCCTCCTATACATCCATTGAATAGCGACTCACCCATTGAACCCATTCACCTGCGTCCAATTCTTGGAGGAAAAAAAAAAAAAAAGTCTGGATTGATACGCATGAACCCACGTTCTGCGCGGGCGCTTCGTTCGAGTTTATTCACTCTTCCCCTTGCCTGTCCTTGAAGCGCGCCTCTCAAAGAAAAGGGTCTTTGGCCCTCCCCGCGTTCCTTCACCACCTCTCTCTCTGCTTCTTCCCTTCCCTTCCCCTCCCCCTGGCTCCCGCGAGCATAAATAGTACGGCGCGCTCTCTTTGGCCTTCTTTGTGCCGCGTCATGCTCTTTCAACTCAAGCTCGGAACCGGCGTGCTCTGGGGAGCCATCGGTCAAAATGGCGGCCTGTACTGGGGAGCCCTGTCTGTCGCCAAACTCTTGGGGTATCGATCCCTTTACCAGTTTACACGTCATCGTTCCAACGTGCTGCTCAAAGACATTGCCTCCCGCTATCACGCCCAAGAACACCACCGGTTCCTGGAGACGCGGCTCATGACTCATAACCGCTTGCTCTCGGTGCTCGACCGTTCCCGAAAGACGCGAGCCCAGCTCATTTACGACCATTTCAATCGAGGCAACTTTTACGTGCGAGTGGACACGGATCCTCGCTACCCGAGAGCCGAACTGTGTAATCAGAACGATCCTCTCGCCGTCAATTTTTTCCTATGGCTCGAAGGCTATAAACACCAACTCTTTGAAGAAGCGCTGGAAGTGGACTCGGATCCGGACCGCGATCGCGAGGAGGAGGAGGAGGAAGAGTACGAAGTGGTGGAGGACGAGGCCACTGTTGCTGCTGCTGCTGGTTACTCTGCCGCCTCGCCCCCTACTGCTGCTGCTACCGATTCCAATGTCACCGACTATAGTCCCCGGTCGCCGCCCGATTTCACGCCCTACTCTCCAAGCTGCCCCCCTTACGACCCCAACGAAGATGCCGAACCTGCTGCTGCTGCTGCTGCTACTGCTGCCATTCCTCCCATCGCTCATCCTTCAACGCTCCCGTTTAAAAAAAGATTTCACACCCAGGATGACGGGATCCTGTTTTGGTTTTCTAGCCTCCCGCCCAAAAAAATTATTGTCATGCAAGGCAACTGCTCCCAGGAATTTATTCCCAAAATGGACTAGACTTTTTGTTTCCCTGCTGCATTTTTGCAATGCCAAAAAAAAAATGAGATGAGATGAAAACTATCTCATCCCATTTTTTTTTGCGCGCGTCGTTTCCTGCGGGGAGCCGAGACCACGTGATCACCACCGTAAAGGTCGAGTGACTGAAACCCGTTCTTCTTCTCAGAGTCGATTCAGCTGTTCAGTTGTCAACATGCTTTTCAGAGTGAATCTACGCAACGGAACCTCTCTTCAGGCCGGGATCGGCCGGAACGGCAAGGTGTATTATCACGGGGAGGCAGTGGCGATCCTGATGGGGAAGCCCCAAATCGAAGGGGAGGAGGAAGCCCTCGGATGGATTCGCAAAGTGGCCAGTTGCAAGATGGGCGACGTCTTGCCTCATCTGACGCATCCTGGACTGCGGGATGCCTGGGTCATTGAGCAAACGTGGCTGCTCGCCCTGCTGGAGAGGGAGATTGCGCAGGGTGCCAAAAGACCCGGGCTCAGAGAATTGCAGCTCTTTTTGCATTTCGGCTACGTGATGCCCCTCGGGACCTATGACGGGGTGATGAACGTGATGCAAACGCGCTACCCCATTGGAATATACTTTCGGACATGGCTGAAAAGGGTATGTAGCAATCTGGAATCGGCTGGACTCGTCACCTAATGCATGCAAAGACTCTATCTTTTAACAAGCTGCTTAAAAAAAAAAAAAAAAAAAAAAAAAAAAAAAAAAAAAGCAGTGTTTTAAAGATGCAGAAAAATGGGCCGAAAAAGTAATTGGTTTTCAACCAATTGCTTTTTCGGTCCATTTTTTTTGCGTCGGATCCCTCACCAACATTGGACTCGTTTCCACGTTTTTTTGAATAAACTGGTTTTTCTCGACCGGATCCCATCCAGGTCACTCGCACTAGCCACCTTTACTGACGTGAGCGGTGAAGCGTTCCACCCAACTAGACTCTATCGTTAAACAGGCTGTTTCAAAGCAGTGTTTTAAAAGATGCAGAAAAATGGGCCGAAAAAGTAATTGGTTTTCAACCAATTGCTTTTTCGGCCCATTTTTTTGCGTCAGATCCCTCACCAACATTGGACTCGTTTCCACGTTTTTTTTAAAACTGGTTTTTCTCGGTGGGCGGAGCTTCCCGGCCGGATCCCGTAAAGGTCACTCGCCCGAAACCTCTACTATAAAAGGACGTAAGCGGTGAAGCGTTCAGTGTCAACATGTTGTTCAAGGTGCATCTGCAAGGCGGGACCGCCGTGACGGGTGGGGTCGGCCTGAACGGCAAAGTGTATTACCACGCAGGGCTAGTGGCGAACCTGATGGACAAGGCCTCTGAACGGGGATGGATTCGCAAAGTGGCCAGCTGCAAGATGGGTGAAATCTTGCCCAACATTAGGCATAATGGGATACGAGAGACATGGGTCATGGAGCAGACGTGGCTGCTCAGCCTCCTGGAAAAAGAAGACGCCGAGGGCATCATCACTCCATCTGCCAGAAAATTGCAGCAGTTTCTCTACGTTGGCTACGTGATGCCAGTCGGAAACTTTGACGGGATGATGCATCTCAAGCAAACCCCGTACCCTTTCGGAAAGTATTTTCCGAAATGGTATGAAGAGGTCTATCGCACTCTGTACTCTAGACTCTATCTTTAAACAGGCTGTTTCAAAGCAGCGTTTCCAAAGATGCAAAAAAAGGGGCCGAAAAAGGGAATGGGTGGAAAACCCATTCCTTTTTTCGGCCCCTTTTTTTGCGTCGGATCCCTCACCAACATTGGACTCGTTTCCACGTTTTAAAAAAACTGGTTTTCTCGGTGGGCGGAGCTTCCCCCGGCCGAGTATAAATAGACGCGGCTCATAGCGGGCTCCTTCCCTTTTCACCATGTTGTTTCGACTCTTGCTCACCAAAGGCCACTTTTTCTACTGCATTCTTGGGGTGGTCGGGAGGAACGGCAAAGTGTACTTTTCCACCGAAGACGTGGCGCTGGCGGTCCACCGGAGTCAGAGGTGGGTCAAAGACGTGGCGAGCTGCAAGCTCAAGGAGGTGAGCCCTGCGTGCAAGAGGCGACCCGAAGCGTGGCTGATTGAACTCTCGGCCCTGCTCAACCTGCTGCAGTTGGAGCGCGAGAGGAGGCTCTACTACCTGCTGAAATTTGGAAATGTAAAGGAAGTGACGGGAAGCAACATGCCGCAAATTGAAGAGTGCCCTGAACGGGAGGGAAGGCGGTTTGAATCGTGGATCAAGGACTATCAGAAAAAATGTGCCGAGGAAGAGAGGGAAAATGAACTGAAAAAATAACTGTAAGCACCCGTGCGGTGTGAAAGTTGCAAAAAAATGGGCCAAAGGTAAAAAAAAAACTCAGTTTTTTTTTTACCTTTGGCCCATTTTTTTGCAGCACGTGGGACACCAACCTTGGAAACGGGACGAGTTGAGAAAGGGGTGGATGGGAATGAGTTTATATACACACACAAAAAAAAAAAAAAAAAAAAAAAAAAAAAAAAAAAAAAATTGTAACTGATTTTTTTTTTTTTTTTTTTTAAGCTTAGACTGTTTACTCAGATTTTAAAAACTGAAATATTTTAAAAACTGAATTTTTTTTTTTTTTTTTTTTTCCCAACTGGGTAAGTTTGGAACGCGTCCAAATCACGTGATTAGGGAAGGGGGAGATATTGGCAGCTCTGGAATGGAAGGAGGCTCGCCCAAAACTTTTTTCCCTGGAGCCGATGAAAGCTGTTAAGAGGTGTTGGATTTGACCTTTCGTTTAACATGGGATTCCCATTGGCTTTTTTTAATACCACACACGTCCCACCGTAGCCCAACCTTACTTACACAATTTAATTAAAATTTAATATTAATATTACATTTCAATTTCAATTTTAATTAAAATTTAATTAAAATTAAAATTTAATATTAATTAAATTTTAATTTCAATTTTAATTAATATTTAAAATTAATATTTAAAATTAATATTTAAAATTAAAATTAATATTTTAATTGAAATTAAAATTAAAATTTTAATTTTAATTATAATTATAATTTAAAAAGTTAAAAGTTGAGAGATCTGATGTATGAAGATTGGGGAAACAAAACTTTATACCCACGAGGCGGGAGCGCAGCGACCGCTATGTGGGTATAAAGTTTGGCCACGCGCGGACGCGGTTGAAGCGAATGTTGGGGAGATGCTTGATGGCGATTTGAAAGAACCCTTTCGTTTCGTTCCGAACAAAGTCAGTCTCGGCCAAGAGTTCGGGTTTCATGAACCGATATTCTTGATGGAGGAGTTGCAGGATGCCCCCGTCCCATTGCAGACAGGCGTACAGTCTGAAATCAACGGGGAGCTCGGTGAAGATCCAGAAATGATTGGGTTTCTCAATCACTCGGCCACCTCTCTTGGTGAACGTGCCGTCGCACTTGGACTGCCTCTTGCTCAGGTAGCCCAGGGCGTTGACCAGATGCAGGGGAGAGCTAATCTTTTTGCTGCGAATGCAGTAAAAGTTTTTGCAGGGTTTGTCTTGGCGAGCAATTTTAATTTTTTTCCAGACGTTGGGCACGAAATGTCCCGCGGGTGAAAAGAGGAGCAAATGCCGGTGCTGGCGATGACGTGCTTGCCGGTACGTGCCTCCGTCGCACCAGCAGGAGAAGGGTAGGAAACGAGTTTGCCCTGCATCCCCTTCTTCAAGAGCTCTTAGGAAAGGGGAGAACGCGACGGCTCGCACCATGATGTGCAGGCATTCAAAGTCCTTTCCCAACTGCAAGTACTTTCGAACGCATCCGGCCGCTAAATTCAATCCTTCGTCCTGGAAGGGAAGGGGTAGGGGATCCAAGTCGACTTGCGAAAAGAGTTCGTAGGCTTGAGGCGGGAGGTCGGGGAGTTTGGAATGACCGCAGAGCCGCCTCGCTTGACACAGGGGTTTCGAGTCGTCGAGGACAAAGTTTTCGTGGCAAGGGGGCCACGAGAGGGTAGGCTCTAGGACGGTCGGAAGAGGTTTGAGTTTGGAAAGCTTTTTGAAGGGTATCGAAAATGTTGTAAAACAGTCGAGTAGATGGTTCAAGTTTTTAAATTTGGTTCCCTTCTTCCAAGACGTGCGTCCGTTGCACCAGACGCATTGGGTTTCGCGATCGAGATGATGCTTCTTGCAATGTTCTTCAAACGCCTTGGGCAATAAGGTTTCATCGCAGTGCGGACACGTAAATGGAATTTTAAAATTCCTTAAACGTTGATAGTAAGGAGTGAGGGGTCTTTTCAATTTGGGTGGCATGTTGAGTGGGTGATTGATTTGAAAACAGCTTATATAGCGACTCGGATTGTAGTTTGTAAAAAAGTATTTTAGGAGCTCCAAGTCTGATTGGCTAACCGAAAAAAAAAAAAAAATCAATTACTTTTTTTTTTTTTTTTTTCACGAGTTGGACTTGGAGCATTCAAAATATTTTAGAAAAAAAAAAAAAAAAAAAAAAAAAAAAAATCCTACATGTCTTTCATAAAAACATTCATTCGATTCCATTCTTTAGTTCGAAAAAAACATTGCTTTGGAATGGTTATATTTTCCCAAGACTGTTTGTATACTCGTAAACCATAATGGCACCCTCAAAACTGGCAAAATGTAAGTAACAGGTTCACATTTATAATTGTTTTCATCTTTATCACTTTTATAAAAATGAAAACAATTATAAATGTGAACCTGTTACTTACATTTTGCCAGTTTTGAGGGTGCCATTATGGTTTACGAGTATACAAACAGTCTTGGGAAAATATAACCATTCCAAAGCAATGTTTTTTTCGAACTAAAGAATGGAATCGAATGAATGTTTTTATGAAAGACATGTAGGAATTTTTTTTTTTTTTTTTTTTTTTTTTTTTTTTTTTGACGAGTTAGAATTGGAGCTTTCACCAAATCTTATATTTCTTAGACTTGTAAATTTGAAAATATTTTTGCACTGAATTTGAACTAATAACCCTACATGAAAAAATAAATAAAAAAAAATAAAAAATAAATAAATAAATAAATAAATAAATAAATATATAAATACATTTTTCACATACAAAATTGACATGTAAAATTTTTGGAAATCGATTTTCTTGGACATTTTCTTTCCATTCGAAGGGACAAATGTTTCCTTCTGAGAATTTTTTTTTTTTTTTTTTTTTTTTTTTTTTTTTTTTTTTGAGCTAGCCAATCAGACTTGCGTAAGACTCAGAGATATAGGCTTCCCCGCTTCAGCCTCTCCAGACATACTTTATCGACTCCTTCATCGGGATCCCTCCGACTCGTTTGCAATTCTCATTCTCACTCTCTCATTCACCACGTGAAACGTCGCTCTAGCTTCCCGATATCCTCGACTCATGGCATCCAGTCATCCTTCGAGTTTCAAAGACGAGGACCGCGTGACGGGATCTTGCAGCAATTCCGAAGACGAGGATTACCACGATTACCACATTACGCGTTACATGCTACATTCAATCTCGGAATTTAAAGACACCATCGACAGTAGCAGTTTTCAGGAGGGAGAGGAAGATTGCGAAAAGCACCGTCTGCTTAAAAAATTGGGCCAGTTTCATAGAGAGGTGATTGATTTTTACATAGAGATGAATTCCGAAAGGCTTCGACTCGAACGAGAAATTTTGGACTTGAAAAAGCAACTCGGAGACTCTAGATATGTATGCATACACTGCGACGACATGGTAAACTTGTTTAAAGAGTAAATTCCTATCAAGGCTACTCGAAAAAAAAAAAAAAAAAAAAAAAAAAAAAAATGTAACTAATTTTTTTTTTGACGAGTTGGACTTGGAGCTTTCAAATATTTTAGAAACTAAAATCTGATTTTTTTTTTTTTTTTTTTTTTTTTTTTTTTTTTTTTCGCACGTTATATACTTGGTATCGGTAAAAGAGCAAACACTCTTTCAGTCTTTAAAACCTGCCTCTTTCCAAATCTCCCCCCCCGTTTCACCGAGTTTTTCATGACCCGCCCAGACTAAAGGCCCCCCCCCCTTCATCAAGACTCGTTCACATTAGCCTCTCGTAACTGGTGGACAACCCCCCGTGAAAACGCAAAGCCTCGAGTGCGTGACTTGCCATGGCCGAACCGGGAGACGATCCGCTCGTCAAACAGGTGCATCTGCATCTGCAGGAAATTGAGCATAAAAACGCGGAAATTGAACGCTTGCAGCTCGAGCTCGTCAAACATGCTCATTTGCATCGAGAAGAGCTCGAACACAAAAATGCCGAAATGGAACGCCTGCGTTATGACCTGCAGCAAGCGCAGAGTCGCATGCGACCTCTCCAGGACGAGGAGGTGAAGCGTCTCACGGCCGAGCTAGAAACCTTGAAGGGGAAGCATGCGGAAGAGTTGAAGCGGAGCGCCGAACGCTGGCAGCGCGAGTCTGAGCAGCACGATCACGAGCAGCGGGAAGCCTTGCGGCAAAAAGAGGCCGAATTGGAACGCGTGCGGGCCCTGCTTCTCGACTCCAAGTCTTTCGAGGGCTCTCCAAACCTCGAGCACGCCCATTGCGAAGCCTTGCAGCGCGAAGCTCTCCACCTGCGAGACGACGCGATGAAACGCCAGCTGGAAAAGGAGTCGCTCGCCGCTCGAATCCAGGAAATGGAACGCTCCCATCAAAGGCAGGTGGACGAGATGACAAAAGGGGCGAATCGGCAGCGGGACCAATTTTTGGCAGCGTTGGAGTCGGATGCGAATCAGAGGCGTAAGCTAGGGAGTTTTCTGTTTCAGCAAAACGCAAACGCCCAGCGCCTGGAAGCGACTCTTATGCAGCAGAGTCGCGTGCAAATTTTTGCGTGCGAACGCCTGACCGCGGAGGTGAAACGCCTGCGGCACGAGCACAGCCGCGAACTGAGCAAACTGAGCGAACGCGTGGCCTCGGAAATGGAACGCGTGCAGGCGGAGATGGTCGAGTACAGTCGGTGGATAAAAGAGGCGTGCGATCGCGTGGCTTTGGAAATGAAGCTCGAGAGACTCGACCCGTCGAGACCGACGAGTCCTTTCCCGGTCATGGACGGATAAAAATTAATTCAAATTCAGTGCAAAAATATTTTCAAATGTACAAGTCTAAGAAATATAAGATTTGGTGAAAGCTCCAAGTCTAACTCGTCAAAAAAAAAAAAAAAAAAAAAAAAAAATTTTTTTTTTTTTTTTTTTTTTTTTTTTGTACGGTTATGAGCTTAGACTGTCAACTCAGATTTTAGTTTCTAAAATATTTTGAAAGCTCCAAGTCTAACTCGTCAAAAAAAAAAAAAAAAAAAAAAAAAAAAAAAAATTATACGATTACAGTCAACTGAGATTTTAGTTTGTGAAATATTTTAGAAGCTCCAAGTCTAGCTTGTCAAAAAAAAAAAAAAAAAAAAAAAAAAATAGTCAACTGAGATTTTAGTTTGTGAAATATTTTAGAAGCTCCAAGTCTAGCTTGTCAAAAAAAAAAAAAAAAAAAAATACAGTCAACTGAGATTTTAGTTTGTGAAATATTTTAGAAGCTCCAAGTCTAGCTTGTCAAAAAAAAAAAAAAAAAAAAAAAAAAAAAAAAAAATTTTTTTTTTTTTTTTTTTTTTTTTTTTTTTTTTTTTTAAGCCAATCAGATTTGCAACTCTCAAAATATTTTTTTACAAACTAAAATCCGAGTCGTTATATAAGCTGTTTTCAAATCAATGACCAACACTTACATTATTTTGATTTGGAAACAGCGTGGACCAATACGTCTTTTTCTAAAGTTGTCGTTTGAGCTCTTATATATAGTATATTTAACAGCAAGATGGCGCAAAATTTATTTCAATCAACGTTTGTGCGTGAAGAACTTGACGATTTTGAAAGAAAACATTACGCTAAAGAAAATATCAGAACAGATTTTATTCTTGAAAATGTATTTTCCCACCTATTGCGTAATCATTATAATTTCGATGCGATCAATCCGATGAATGAAAAAGAAAAACATGTTTTAGAAGCAACAAAAGAAATTATCGATGCCTTTAGAGACAGTTATGCTACTCCATTGAAAAATATGTGTGCAGAAATAAATGTCATAGAAGAAAACACAGTAGACTCTATTTTATTAGACATATTTAACGAATTGTTTTCTGAAGGTATAACCTGGAGCCGAATAATAGCTTTCTTTGCTTTCGTTGGAGAATTGACTATCATGTGTATCATAAAAATGCTACCTAAATCAATCGTGAATGTGATTTATAAATGCCTTTCTCGATTGGTGAAAGAAAAATTAAAAACATGGATAGACGATCATAATGGTTGGGGTGGTTTAAGAAGTTTATCTGTTGTTAGACAACAAAAAAATCCATTTGCCATGTCAAATTCAAATCAGGCTCAAAATACCTTGTATTTGAACATGAATTTGAATTGGTATAATATAGTTCGAATATACCTCTTGTACACCACAGTTCGAATGATTAGCAGATTTGTATCCAAAAAATTTTTCAACAATTGAAAAAAAAAAAAAAAAAAAAAATTTTTTTTTTTTTTTTTTGAGTTGCCTGAGTTTTTTTTTTTTTTTTTTTTTTTTTTTTGACGGGTTAGACTGTCAACTCAGGTTTCAGTTTCTAAAATATTTTGAAAACTCCAAATCTTGCTTGTCAAAAAAAAAAAAAAAAAACTTTTTCGAAAATATAAATTTTGGTTTCTTATTTTGCTAGGGTTTTAATTTTAATTTTTTGATATTTTCGTATATATAACCCAGGGCTTCAAAGTTACTTTCAACAAACTTTTATTTAGTTATAAAATTCAAATAATAATGGAAATTTCCCTCTATTATATCTTTGTTGCTAATGTCTTCAATTTAGTATTGACTTCTGTGTTAAAGAACGGAAATTCTACGCCATATGAATGTTCCAGTCCTCAGCAAGTGGATACATTAAATAATTCTGATATGGAAATATCTTTTCTATGAGCTTTCTGTCCACGGATATGACACTGAATACCAGAGCACGGTACATTCTATGTTTGAAGAAGTGAAAAAAACTAGCTCAGAAAGAAACATTTGTCCCTTCGAATGGAAAGAAAATGTCCAGGAAAATCGATTTCCAAAGATTTTACATGTCAATTTTGTATGTGAAAAATGTATGTATTTATTTATTTTTTATTTATTTTTTATTTATTTTTTCATGTAGGGTTATTAGTTCAAATTCAGTGCAAAAATATTTTCAAATTTACAAGTCTAAGAAATATAAGATTTGGTGAAAGCTCCAAGCTTTTTTTTTTTTTTTTTTTTTTTTTTTTTTCATGCAGGGCTTTGACGCGTGGCTCCTCGCTGCTCGAGTTCAATCAGAAATTTCTTCACGGGAATCTCTTTGCAGGTCGTTGACCCGGGCCACGTGACGTCATGGGATCGTGACGTCACGTGGCGTTTAAAAATGCACGGTGAGGGAATGACTCGATCAACCGGGAGCCATGAAATCCTGAGGTCGTTGACCCAGGCCGCGTGGGATCGTGACGTCTGAACGTCAACGACGGGGAGTTTTGCAGCGAGAGGGGATGACTCGATGAACCGGGGAGCCCTTGGGATCGAGCTGGCGCGAGGTCGTTGACCCATGACGTCATTTGAAATGGTTTCTTTGCAGCGAGAGGGATGACTCGATGAGATTTTTTTTCCCCCGGGGAGTCGAGGAATCGCGTTGGTTTGCAGGTCGTTGACCCGGGGCACGTGGGATCGTCACGTCCCGATTCCATGACGTCATTGAAAGTGTTTTTCTTGCACGAGGAGGGGATGGCTCGATGAAATCTTTTTTCTCGGGTGGCATGGAATCCTTGCTGGTTATTGACCCCCGGGCCACTTGACGTCACGATTCCATGACCTGAGCTTTCAAAAGGGGTTATGAGCTTAGACTGTCAACTCAGATTTCAGTTTCTAAAATATTTTGAAAGCTCCAAGTCTAACTCGTTAAAAAAAAAAAAAAAAAAAAAAAAAAAAAAAAATTGTGTGTAGGGTTATGGGCTTAGACTGTCAACTCAGATTTTAGTTTCTAAAATATTTTGAAAGCTCCAAGTATAACTCGTCAAAAAAAAAAAAAAAAAAAAAAAATCAGTTACAATTTTTTTTTTTTTGACGAGTTAGACTTGGAGCTTTCAAAATATTTTAGAAACTAAAATCTGAGTTGAGTCTAACCTCATAAGCCTACAAAAAAAAAAAAAAAAAAAAAAAAAAAAAAAAAAAAAAAAAATGTAACTGATTTTTTTTTTTTTGACGAGTTAGACTTGGAGCTTTCAAAATATTTTAGAAACTAAAATCTGAGTTGAGTCTAAGCTCATAACCCTACAAAAAAAAAAAAAAAAAAAAAAAAAAAAAAATCAGTTACTTTTTTTTTTTTTTTTTTTTTTTTTTTTTGACGAGTGAGACTTGAAGTTTTTAAAATATTTTGAAACCTCCAACTTAAATAAATAATTCGTATTGAATCGGATTTGTCGTCGTACCGTATTGGTCACATAATTCTTGCAAATTTAAAATTTGAAATAGGGGTACTTGTTTACAGTTAAAGCACCAGTATCGTCTACGTTTTTTTAAAGAGTCAAAAAAAGAAACGTAGCTAATTTTATAGCATCTTCCCACAAAACATACAAGTCGATAACCTCTGAAATATTGTTTAAAACATTCCAAACATAAATAATACACAATAATCATCCTCTAAAAGATATTCAAATGTTATTAAAACTAACCTATGTGAATTTTCAAATTGTTTGAAAGAAAATGTGTCATCATTCTGTAACCAGACGACAAACTCTTTGGAAAACTTTTTGTCCTTTTCTTTAAACAGATTCATCAGTGCGTCAACGCTAAAATGTTGCACTCTTTCCGGATCCCACGAAGGCATTTGTACTCGAAAGTAACATTTGGAAGACAAAAGTCGTCGGTAAAATGCGAGTTGTTGACAAAGCATTTTGGGTAAAAGGAATGCCCAGTCTCCTCCTTCGTGTTTCTGGTATCGAGTTTCTTCGATGAGTTTATTCACGCACTGATCTATTAAACGGGACGGGACATGTCGAACGCAGACACAATTTTGTCGAATTTTCTCCAACGCCTCGTGATGGGTAATGAATTTTTTTTCCTCGTCGTTTAAATTCATATCACTAAAATCCAAATGATTAGGCATTTTGATAGTACCTATTTCAACTTCGAAGGGCCAAAGCTTGTACGCCAAATTGAACTCTCCGTGTTTCAAAATTTCTCCTTTATAAAAAGACCATAATAAATGAGGCACGAGCAGTTTGTCGCAAATACGTCGCTGTTGTTTGTCGGGTGGATATCGTTTGACTATCTTTTGAGCCGTTTCATCTGTAATGTTAAACTTGAAAAAAACAATGTCTTCTATTAAGTGTATCATATTGTCGCGAACTAGTTGAAACATTATGAACAAACTCACTCTAAATAACACATTTCTGAACCGGAAATTTTTTTTTTTTTTTTTTTTTTTTTTTTTTTTTTTTTTTTTTATGAGGGTTGTGAGCTTAGAGTGTCAACTCAGATTTTAGTTTCTAAAATATTTTGAAAGCTCCAAGTCTAACTCGGTCACTTTTTTTTTTTTTTTTTTTTTTTTTTTTTTTTTTTTTTTTTTTTGACGAGTTAGACTTGCAGCTTTCAAAATATTTTAGAAACTAAAATCTGAGTTGACACTCTAAGCTCATAACCCTCAAAAAAAAAAAAAAAAAAAAAAAAAAAAAAAAAATTCAGTTACAATTTTTTTTTTTTTTTTTTTTTTTTTGCGTTGGTATGCAGGGTTTTAACGCGTGACCGGCCGCTTGCGTTTAGACAGAAATTTCTTCACGGGCTTGCGTGACGTCATGGGCCCGTTTGACATGGTTTTTTTGCAAGGAGAGGGGGGGGGGATGACTCGATGAAACATTTTTCCAGGGAGCCGTGGCATCCTTGCAGGTCGTTGACCCGGGCCACGTGACGTCCCGTAGCCATTTGAAAAGATTTTTGCACCGAGTAGGATGGCTCGATGAAATCTTTTTTCCAAGGAGCTCCAAGGAGCCGTGGTATCCTGCTGGCTTGCAGGTCGTTGACCCCGGGCCACGTGACGTCACGTAGTCATTTGAGAGGGTTTCTTTGCACCACGATGGAATGGCTCGATGACATCTTTTTCCGCGGAGCCGTGGAATCCTTATAGGTCGTTGACCTCGGGCCACGTGACATCATGAATCCATGACGTCATGAGTCGTTGGAGAGGGTTGCTTTGCACCGCGAGGGCATGACTGGATGACATCTTTTTCCGGGGAGTCGTGGAATCGTGTTGACTCGAGGTCATTGACCCAGGCCGCGTGACGTCATGGAACCGTGACGGGTTTTTTTGCACTGGGAGGGATGAGAATATTTTTTTCCGGGGAGCCATGAAATAAAGTTGGTTACTTTCAACAAACTTTTATTTAGTTATAAAATTCAAATAATAATGGAAATTTTATATCTTTGTTGCTAATGTCTAGAATTTAGTATTGGCTTCTGTGTTAAAGAACGGAAATTCTATACCATATGAATGTTCCAGTCCTCAGCAAGTGGATACATTAAATAATTCTGATATGGAATATCTTTTCTATGAGCTTTCTGTCCACGGATATGACACTGAATACCGGTACATTCTATGTTTGAAGAAGTGAAAAAAACTAGCTCAGAAAGAAACATTTGTCCCTTCGAATGGAAAGAAAATGTCCAAGAAAATCGATTTCCAAAGATTTTACATGTCAATTTTGTATGTAAAAAATGTATTTATTTATTTATTTTTTTTTTTTTTTCATGTAGGGTTATTAGTTCAAATTCAGTGCAAAAATATTTTCAAATTTACAAGTCTAAGAAATATAAGATTTGGTGAAAGCTGAAAAAAAAAAAAATTAATTTTTTTTTTTTTTTTTTTTTTTTTTTTTTTGACAAGCCAGACTTGGAGCTTTTAAAATATTTTACAAACTAAAATCTGAGTTGGAGTAGTGAGTGAGAATCTAAATCTTTTTATTTTATTATAATCTATTTATTTTATTAATTTATTTTTTCTTGTAGGGTTATTAGTTCAAATTCAGTGCAAAAATATTTTCAAAGTTACAAATTTAAGAAATATTTATTTATTTATTTATTTATTTATTTATTTATTTATTTTTTATTTATTTTTTCATGTAGGGTTATTAATTCAAATTCAGTGCAAAAATATTTTCAAAGTTACAAATCTAAGAAATATGTATTTATTTATTTAATTATTTATTTAATTATTTATTTATTTATTTATTTATTTTTTATTTATTTTTTCATGTAGGGTTATTAATTCAAATTCAGTGCAAAAATATTTTCAAATGTACAAGTCTAAGAAATATAAGATTAGAGTGTCAACTCAGATTTCAGTTTCTAAAATATTTTGAAAGCTCCAAGTCTAACTCGTCAAAAAAAAAAAAAAAAAAAAAAAAAAAAAAAAAAAATTCAGTTACAATTTTTTTTTTTTTTTTTTTTTTTTTTTTTTTTTTTTCTTTTTTTGACGAGTTAGACTTGGAGCTTTCACCAAATCTTATACTTCTTAGACTTGTAAATTTGAAAATATTTTTGCACTGAATTTGAACTAATAACCCTACATGAAAAAAAAAATTAAAAAAAAATAAAAAATAAATAAATAAATAAATACATTTTTCACATACAAAATTGACATGTAAAATCTTTGGAAATCGATTTTCTTGGACATTTTCTTTCCATTCGAAGGGACAAATGTTTCTTTCTGAGCTAGTTTTTTTCACTTCTTCAAACATAGAATGTACCGTGCTCTGGTATTCAGTGTCATATCCGTGGACAGAAAGCTCATAGAAAAGATATTCCATATCAGAATTATTTAATGTATCCACTTGCTGAGGACTGGAACATTCATATGGCGTAGAATTTCCGTTCTTTAACACAGAAGCCAATACTAAATTGAAGACATTAGCAACAAAGATATAATAGAGGAAAATTTCAACTGTCAACTCAGATTTTAGTTTCTAAAATATTTTGAAAGCTCCAAGTCTCCAAGTAGAAACAGATGGAATAGCTCATCTCTGAGCTCAGAGTTTAATCAAAGTTCCAAAAAAAGTTCGTTTCGGCTTTTACAACAACAGTCAACCCCCCTAAACCTAAATAGGAACCCGAAAAAGAAGCACAAGCTCAGAAACGTTAAAAACATTTTAATCGGTAAAAAAAAAATTAAAAAAAAATGAAATGGATTGAGAGCCGACTGATAAAGACAAATTTTACTTTTTTACCCGCGAGGCGGGAGCGCAGCGACCGCCGAGTGGGTAAAAAAGTAAAATTTGTCTTTATCCAGTCGGCTCTCAATTCCCCCCCACCCCACCCCACTTCCCAGTCTCTTTCTATTCACATAAACTTAAGCGTTCCAATGTTGGAGAGCCATCGTCTGCAAAAAAAATGCGATACAAGTAAATTTGGAAATTTCCAAATTTACTTGTATCGCATTTTTTTTGCTCCCCCTGATGCCGACGGCACCAGTCTATACGGGGAAAAAAGAAAAACAGTTTAGCATAGTTTTTGACGTTTATAAAAAGGATTACCTTCATCTAAAAGTCTTTTCAGTTCCGGGTTGCGTTTCATGGGTTTGGTCAAGGCGACTGTATTGTTCAGGTCGCGGTTGACGTGGTAAATAATGATGCAGGTGACATGTTTCTCGTCCTTTTCCAGCTTCAGTTTTTGATAGGCGACAAAGGGAATGGATTCGCCTCCGGCCCGAGTGAGAAAGCGATGGCCTTCCGAGACTCCAAACGTAAAGGGAGTCAGTTCTTGAAGGCGGGATTGGCAGCGGCAGTGAACATTGGGCGGCAGGATGCATTCGACGAGGAGGCGCCGATCACTTTGGACCCTGACAGAAAAGTGACTAAAGGGATGATTTCGGGGTCTCAGGATCGTCGCCACGTTGGTCTCAATGTCGTGTAGACCGCGGTCGAAAAAGCGCATTTCTTGCACTTTGAGGTAGGGAGAGAAATTGATCATGATGTAGCCGTAGCCGGGGAGGTGATAGGTCAACAGGTGCATATCTTCCATCCATTGGTAAGAGTTTAAATACTGATCCATCACTTCTCGCATGCGTTCAAAAGTGCCTTTGTAGAAGGCGCCGCGTGCATTGGGGGCGTACCGGCCCCGAAAGCCATCGATGAGGAAATGACGCAGGGTAAATTGCAGGGTGTTTTCGTTTCGGAGCAGACAGAGGCGATGGCCCCAATTATTTCGGTCCACGTACCATCCGGTCCGGAGCAGGTTGAAATAGCGCAGGTAGTCAAAGGAGAAGGGGAGTCGGCAGTCTAGGTACGAAGCGCGGTGCTCGAGGAAAGGCTTGAATTCGGGCATCTTGTAGAGGATGCACATTTTATCCTCGAGCGGGATGTATCGGAGAATATGCTGGAGAATGTACGGATGCAAGTCGAGCAGGTTTGGCGGAGACACGGCGGAACGAGAAGAGGCAGGAGCGGCCATCTCAAGAGTCGGCGTTTGAATGAAGGCCCGTCATTTGCATCCCTTTCTCCTCCTTCCTCCTCCTCCCTCCCCCCTCCCTTCCTCTCCACTCATCCAACTGGTTTTTGAAGGGCGCGGGCGGAAGGACGCGGGCGGAAGGGCAGAGACTCTTTGACCGTTCCTGCCGTGCGTCAATAATAATAATAATAATAATAATAATAATAATAATAATAATAAAAAGACGATTCCCTTTACAAAATCTGTTTTTTTTAAAGAGTGAAAGAATAAAAAAAAACGGTTCCAAGGTTGGTAACAAGGCAGCGGCAAAAAAAAAGGCGGTATTTGTAAAGATGGCTAAACATCTTTACAAATACCGCCCTTTTTTTTGCTCCCCCGCTTCACTGAAATCCTCATCAGCTTAAAGGGGAACGTTTCTTTCCATGACGACTCTTTTGAGTCGTTTCAGTCCAATTTCGTGCTGCATCGAAATTTTAAAGGGGTAATGAACGTACGAGGTCGTCTCCCCTTCCACGTCCCCGTCCTCGTTCAGCTGAAATTCTTGATGCGCGGCCAGGCGGATGGGATCGCCTCCGGGCCAGGTGAGCGTGCGACAGTCTTGGCTCGGTTGAAACGAAAACGGGGTCAGGTGCTGGATGCGACTCGGGCACGGGCATTCGGGCAGCGTGCATTCGACGACGAGGGTCCGATCCGGGGTGAGCGTGACCCGAAAGTGACTGCTCACCTCGAAGCGGTTCAGCATGTCTCTCGGCACGTTGGTTTCGAGGGTGCATCGGGTCCAGTCGTAGAAGCGGAGGTTTTGCACGGGGCCTGGAAACGAGTGGTCGAGCAGGAGGAACCCGTACCCTCTCAGGTGATAGGCGAGCAGCGTCAGGTCGTCCAGGCAGACGTAGTCGGTCATGAAAAAAGTCAAGTTGCGAACCATGCGGTCGATGGGTTCGCGTAAAGGACAGTCCCGTTTGGGTTGGGGCCTATAGAGGCTGGGATGACAGTCCAGTAAAAAGTGGTAAAGGTGAAAGTGCAGGGTGCTCGGGTCGATGCTCAAGAGGAAACGGTGCGACCAGTTTTGCCGGGCCATGTACATACCGGGCCGCAAGAGTCGCAGCACGCGGAGGTAGTGAGGAGAGAAGGGAAGGGGCGAGTCGACGTAGGAGCCTCGGTCGTGCAGGTAAGGAAGAAATTCGGGAATCTGGGAGAGAGAGTGGAGTTTATCGTGCAGAGGCACGAGTTTGAAAATGGAAAGCAAGAGTTCGGGAAGCAAGTCGAGTAAATGCATGGGAGCAGGGTTGGCCGCCATGCTGAACGCGGCAGAGAATGAAAATGGGCCTTTCAGGCCTCAGAGAGCGAGGAATCGTTGCCCACCCCCGAATCGGCGCTTAGGACCCTCCTAGCGTTTCTTTTCCCCCGCATCTCCGCTTCATGCCCTCCCTGTTACTTTAAACCACTGAAGCGCGACGGCCGGATGCCCTTGAAAAGCCTCCGCAGGCGATGCGCTTCGGGAAGCGGGTGACCTTCGGGATGCTTTGAGTGGAAAGAGTTCATTTCTCGACGCGCGCTCTGGCAAGATGGCGTATTTCACACTCGTTGCAATTTACGATAAAAAAGAGTATAGAATGGAAGCAGTGTTGGCCGAAGACGATGGAGAGGTTTATTTTTCCACCGCGGATGTGGATAAAATGCTGAGAGGGGACGTGGAAGGGCCGCTCCGGAATAGTCAATGGCCTGGGAGTCGCAACATCCGGCAGCTCGAGTTTTTGACGCGGGAGAATGTCAATATGTTTATGATTAGAAAGGATCATTTGCTGGAAGAGTTGGAAACGTGGGGGACGCCGCGAGCCGTCGCGCTACGGGATTTGCTGAAGCACGGGTCGGTGAGAGACTTGCCTCACTACCCCTCATTGCCTCCGCAAGTGATCCAGATTCACGATGTGTACGGCATCACGTTCCCGTCCTGGTTGAGAACGTTCAAGAGAAATTACGGGCCCCTCTAAAAAAGGTAAGGTGGAAAAGTCATTATCATCTTCTTCTTTGCATGCTGATGAACAATCAGTTTAAAGAAGGGCAAAAAAAATGAGCCAAAGGAAAAAAAATAAATTTTCCTTTGGCTCATTTTTTTTGTAAAGCGAGAGACACCAATGTTGGAAAGGAAGCGAGCCGAAGAAAAAAAAAATAAATTTTTTCCTTCGGCTCGCATTTTTTTTGTAAAGGGAGAGACACCAATGTTGGAAAGGAAACGAGCTGAAAAAGATGAAAGGAATAAAACCTTTTTCGGCTCGCATTGAGACGTTTCGGGATAAACCAACCAAATCGTAAAGACTTGATTAAAAAATAGTTTCAGGGCAAATAGGGGGGTCCCGGGACGTTCAAAATAGGATGGAGATAGTAGTTTACAGTTGCCTGAAAAAAAAAAAAAAAAAAAAAAAAAAAAACTTTGAACCGATCGTTCACCCACCGCGTTCCCTCCACTTCCGAGACCTTGAACCGAGCCGAGTCAATGCTCCGTTCATTCCCCTTCTTCTTCCTGCATCGCATTCTTCCGCGTTCCAGTCTCTGACCTCCTCCGCCCCTCTCCCTAGTCATACGTATAAATAGAGCTTTCGATTCCCATCTTCACTCATACACGATGGCTACCGACCGGAGCACTAAGACAGATGTCTTCCCTACCCGGATAGATGACCCGAGAAATGTAAAAAAGCTGCCCCGGGTCCCCAACTTTCAGGGGGTCGTCAGCAATTTCAAAATATATGGCTTCATCGTCTACATGGATGAGCGGGAGCTCATCTACTACAATCTGGTCGAGTGGAATGGCCGGTACCAGAAACATTTTCTCGACACGGCGAGCAGCGTCAAGCCGTTGCGACAGTACGAAGAGAAACCCTGGAGCTGGGCGGCTCGCAAGCTCAAAAAGGATGTGGCGGACAACTTGAGGAAAAACATTGATACGAGGACCTGCTTCAAATACGAGGTCAATTTCTTCCTGGTCAAGAGTTGTTTTACGTTTGGCCAGAGGAAAGTGGAGGACGAAAGAGTGCACGTCTACCAGATAGGGACCGTGCAAATGCTCTTCTACTACGTGGAGCGCCATAATGTGCATAAAGTGAAGCAGAAAAGTAAATTTCTGCCTGTCGACGACCAGTACAAGTACAAAAAAAAGACGCTGCGACCGTACGAGAGCTACTGCATTCCGGAAGGCACCATTTACCTCATTTATTGCACCAACAAGTCCTTCTTTTCGCTACACATTTTGCGGGCCGATCAACTGCGCCATTTGCCCTTTGAGTGCATCAACCCGATCCGGGAAGTGCCGAGGCCCAATCCTGTCGACCATGTCTACCGACGACCCGTGAGAACCCCGCTCATCGAGGAAGCCGTGATTGGGGATGAAGAAGAGGAAAAAGAAGAGCTTCCGCCGCCCCCGCCGATACGGACCTCGCCCTACTTTGCGACGACGGCTACTGCTAGTACTGCGACTGCGACTGCTACTGCTACTGCTACGACTGCTACGAATACCTGGAACAACGATCCCGTGCTTTTGGATCTAGATTCTGGGGCACGGGTGACGGAGGGTAGGTTGATGCCCCCGCCCCCGCCACCTCCGCCAGTTTTGCATAAAGTGCCTCCGACGACGACTTTGCATAAAGTGATTACTCTCATGACTTTTCCTCTGGAAAAAACGGTCCAGGTGGTCAGACCGGACGTTTTGAATTGGTATCGACACATGTTTAAATACAAACTCTACGAAAACCCAAAAGAAGAGGTTTCGGACTGGGGACTGAGTGACCAGTCCGAACCGATGGATTTGAGTAGGACTGGGACAATGACCGAGACTGCTGCGGCAACTGCAGTGATACAGATGGATAACGAGGCTGCCAGGAACCCTTCGATGTCGTCCGTGAACGCCTCTTTGAATGAAGGTGTGTATGCTGCTGCCGGGACCCCTGCACCAAACTCTTTGAATGAATTTGTGTATGACTCTCCAAATTCAATGCCGCTAGTGAACCCTTCTCCGAATGAATATGTGTATGGAAATGCCGGGACTCCTTCTCCAAATTCAATGCCGACAGTGAACCCTTCTCCGAATGAATATGTGTATGGAAATGCCGGGACTCCTTCTCCAAATTCAATGCCGACAGTAAACCCCTCTTCGAATGAATCTGTGTACGTGAATGCCGAGACCGCTTCTCCAAATTCAATGCCGCCAGTGAACCCCTCTCCGAATGACTTTGTGTATGTGAATGACAATGATTCTTTGACACCTGCTACGAATGATGTAAACATACCTGCTGCTGCGCCCAATTACTTCACTTTTGAAGAACTTTTCAATACTTATAATGAGGACGCGATGAATCTGTTACAAGCTTTTGATGTATAAAATAAATTCTTCTTTGCAAATAAAGAAGGCAAAAAAATGGGATCGAAGATTGAACCGTATGGTTTCAATCTTCGATCCCATTTTTTTGCGCCGATTGTATGACCAACGTTGGATAAATAAATGAATGTTTTTTTTCAAAGTAAATGATTCGAGTGTGTTAATGGAGGAAGGGGGGGGGGAATCTGATTTTGAAATTTTCTGATGGGGTTCCGGTGCTCAACTCTTTTTGCTGTCGACTGTATAATACTTAGCACCTCTTAAGGAATTTAAAATGTCCGGAATAAGTGGTAATTTATAATTAGAAGAAATTGTAACTTTATTTAGCTTACGATAATCGATTACTAATCTATATTTACCTTCAGTTTTCTTTTTAACTAAGATAAGAGGAAAGGAGTATCGGCTGTTAGATTTCTCTATACTACCGGCTTCCGACAAATGTCTTATCTCATTTTGAAGTGTTTCACGCAACGCAATCGGAACTGGAAATGGTCGGCATTGAATGGGCGAAGAATCAGTTAATTCAATAGGTGGGGCTTCCAAGGTACATTTCCCGATAGTTTTTAAAGAATTACTGAATATATCAGCATATTCGTGAATTAACGCTTCTAATTTTTGTTGAGCTTCTATTGGAATTCCCGTGAAATTAAAGTCAGACATTTTTAATTCTTGCCTCCGTTTTTCATAAATGGATTTATCTTCTGCGATATCAATATGGGTATCCATTTGTGCTATTTTTGTATTTTTATTCAGATGGAGAGTAGAGCTAGTAGAGAGATTATTAATTATGAGAGGAATCGTTCCATCTTTAGTAATAGTAGAAACAGAATTGTGCAATTCCAAGTCATGACGAGAAGGTAAAGGATCTAATAATACGCTCGTACCGATAGGCAATTTCTGGTTAGATTTAATTTGAACAACTGCGGATTGTAATGGAGGAATTTTCAGTTTGTGGACTAATTTTGCATAAGATTGAACATGCATCACATTAATTTTTTGCTGACCAAATTTGCATATAGGTATCTGATTACTTCGAAATGAGACAGTCCTATTATCAAAACTGATTTGACATTTAAATGATGACATGAAATCAAAACCGAAAATAAAATCATAATCTGGGCTAAAATTAGAATGGGTGACTAAAAAATTATAATTTAGGTTTTTATTTCCAATAGAAAGATAAATATCCGCAGTGGAATGAATTTTTATTTCATTACCAGTAAGAGTTGAGATTTTAATAGAAGGTTTTGTATGATTACTCCGCATAAGGTTTGGATCTATTTTCTTAAAAGCGTTGTAGCTACACAAAGACGCGCTCGCTCCACTGTCCCAAAGACCATTAAAAAATTCATCTCCTATTTTTATCTCGACGATAGGTAAAGGACTGTATTTTCCGATTGTATACTCCGCTGTACCTGATAATCGCGATGTATTCCTTCTCATGTTTGTTTTAGCCTGCAGTGATCGGGACCCTTTAGTTGTTATCGACCCCGGTTCGAGTTTAAAGGGTTGTTACTAGTATATTGCGTATGCTGTTGTTGACGCGGTGTAAATGACCTCGGCTGATAAAGCGTATTATCTGCGTAGTTTCTGGATCTTGTGTCCTGATGCGGCGTACGGACCCTAGATTGGTATAAATGTGTATTTCTAGTCCGCGAATAACAGTTATGGGATTGGTGATTATTTCGTCCACACAGTACACAATGCAAATTTGATGGTCGAGTATGTCTGGAAATGTGCGTAAAATTCCGAGGGGCAGGGGGGGGGGATGTTGGAACCGTAAATTTTGAATCTGTTCCGAAGGCGAATTAACTAAACGTTCTGTCATTTCAGTTTTTTTGCTAATTATGTTATTTAGTTTGTCCTCAATATTGACTTGCGGAGTTGAATTAAAGTTATTTATAGGAACTACCTCAGATGCTGAAAATTGTGCATTAATTTCGTCCAGTTGAGCTTGTTCTACAGCTTCATCGAATGTTTTATGATTCCGGTTCATAGCTAAATTTTTCAGAGAAGATTGTAACCCTTCCAAAAATTTTATGAGTTTTGTTTGATCAACTATAGGAACCACATCTGGTTTAGAGATATTACCTGCACCAAAGTATTTCGCGGTTAAATTTGCGACTTTAGTGGCAAAAGACCTGACTGATTCTCCAGGTGCTTGTCTGCAATTTGAAAATAGCATTTGTCTTTGACTCAAAGTTGTTTTTTGATCAAAATATTTTAAGAATTTTTCTTTGATGTTTTTAAATTCCTTTTCTTGGTTTAGTTCCGGGTCGTCAATAAAAAATTTCAACGCAAGACCGCGCAGTTTACTTTTTAAAACTACTATCAATTCAGGGTCTTTCCATGCAGCGAGAGTACCAATAGATTCAATATTTTCAAAAAAATACTTAACATTCGAGAACAGGTCACCATCGAAATTGTTAATCAAATTTTGATATCCGGCAATTTTATTAGTAGGTTCTGCCATAGCGGAATTATATTAATGATAACAATAAAATAGCCTCAACACATTAATAATAAAGCACATTTACTTAACACATTAGAGGGGAAAGAAAAAAAAGTATGGAAGAAAATTAATTTGTCCCATTAATTCATAAAACACCCCCACTCATAATAGTTGTCACTCTGATAAAGGTTATAGTCATGATAAACAGTTTAAATAAGTACATATTTGAGTCAAAATTTAATATAAATAACTGTTTCTCTATGTGCTACAGTTTTATAAAATTATCCTGATAGCAGAGCTTCATAATATGAAAGTTTGCAAGTAGCACATTAATAAGGTAAAATTTATCAAAAGATATAATAAAGAAGGAAAATAAAGTTGGTAAAATTTTAATATATATAATCTCTGTCAAAAAAAAAATATATATATATATATATAAGGAAATCATTTCTGATTGTGAGAAAGTTCTGTTAAAATTGATATAAGGACCCATCGGTCAAAACAACAGTAGCACCGGCTGATAGCAGCCATAACGGCACCATATGTTAGGTTGCTACCGTATAGTAATTGGCAATAACTCCAATTTATAAACTTAACAACTTTATTTGATATTTAACATCATCAGAAATACAAGTGAGATAATATATAGAGAGATGGAGACTCATGAACACACTTACCCAGGAGATGAGGACCATAGTATGGAGAGGTGAACACTCAGTGAATTAACTTCACTTAATAATCATGTCTTTTCACCCTGTCGTGCTGCTGTTAATGCGTATATATCCTTTTATTTATCTCAAACGGATTACTTCAAATCGACCTCTGGCTATTTACTTCTTACTGATTAACACTCGTGATTTCTTTAATCTTAATTATACTTGCAGTCATATCAAGTGGGAAAGGGGTTATTTTGTTTATTCTTAAAATGTAGGTGGACTTTATGTTTGGACCTTAATACTCTGAATAATAGATTAGACTACTCACATGTCCAGAGCATTCTAGGATTTATCGAACGGTCATGTGAGTTTAGTTAAGATTGCTTGTAAATTGAGAAACATTAATTTGCCTGGTTTTATTATCTGGACTTTTGGAATCAAACTTACATAGCATCGTCACAATATATAGAAAGTGTATTGCATGATTTAGAAGGTGTAGAAGTATTTTATGATGATGCACGGATCGCAGCAAGAGATTTCCAAACACATTTGTCAAGATTACGGAAATTTTTCGATAGATGTCGTCAACATGGATTGAGAATAAATAAAGATAAATGCAAATTTTTCCAGAATGAAATGGAATTTTTGGGATATAAGATAAATGCACAAGGATTATCTAAACAGATGAAAAGATTGCTGCAATTAAGAATGCTAAAATTCCTAAGAATGTTCAAGAAATTCAGTCTTTTATGGGATTAGTTAACTTTTATTCTAGATTCTCAAACAAACTTGCTACTTTAGCACATCTATTACACAACTTGAATAAAAAAGGTGTTCCGTGGATTTGGGATAAAAAGTGTCAAGAAGCCAAGCAACGCTACGACCACGGCTACGACAGTTGGTTGCGCATGCGCGAAAATAAGATGCGTGAAGTTTGATTTGAGAATATTGGTTGCCTGAAGCTTATCTCCAAAACGGAGTATGGCAAACATTCCTGCACCCATGCTATATGGTGAAGATAACTCACCTTTGCAGAACAATGGAACGAAAATGAAAAATGACCGTTTTCGGAACCTTGCTTGCTATCTGGGCATGAACCGGCTGTGTATAACGTAGGTTGCGAGTCACCCAGCATTGATGCCCACACTGTAAAAAATCTTCAGCTTTTGCTGCATAGTCACTCCACTGCTTTTATAGAATATCTCTATTTTGACCAATGAAAATGCTCCATAATATAGTAAAGTAACCGTTTTCTCTAAAAGCGTTGGAGTGTGTGTGCAGCAAAAGCTGAAGATTTTTAACTGTGCGAGATGAGGGTATCAAATATGGAGTGTGTCTCATACGCCAATACAATCTTGTTCTTAGGACCCGAATTCTGAACAAGATTGTATTGGTGAATGAGACCACTCCATATATTTAACCTCTTTCCTTGGCATGAATGCTAGGTGATTTCTGGTTCTGCCTCTATTGGACGTCTATTGCTCGCAACGCCATCTATTGCTGGTAATTCGAACTAAAATCAGGAATCACAGTAAGAAAAATCCTGACATCATGTATCACTCTCCTGCAAGAATTTTTTAAATATCTGTCACCGTTTCTAAGTTATTGAATTTTAAAATCAGTCAGTCCATTTTAGGAGAGCCGGTATATGAGCTGACTCGTCGTCCGACATTAATATTTTCAGGTGGGAAAACTTTGGTGCCAGATTTTCCTGACAGTACCTATTTGGAGCATTTATCGCCGTATTCGTTGCTTTCAATTTATCAAAAAGAACCATATTGAATGAAAGTTTCGAATTAAAAAAAAAACGCACTATTAATCATTGTTTTTCATCGCAAATTGCAGCATGCGTGTATTTTATTGTTTATGTTTGTTTATTGAGGACATACATCTGACTTGTATGCTTGACATCAATTGCCCGCTTATAAGTCATCGTCAATATACAGGGACGAGATACAGTCGACAGCAAAAAGAGTTGAGCACCGGAACCCCATCAGAAAATTTCAAAATCAGATTCCCCCCCCCTTCCTCCATTAACACACTCGAATCATTTACTTTGAAAAAAAACATTCATTTATTTATCCAACGTTGGTCATACAATCGGCGCAAAAAAATGGGATCGAAGATTGAAACCATACGGTTCAATCTTCGATCCCATTTTTTTGCCTTCTTTATTTGCAAAGAAGAATTTATTTTATACATCAAAAGCTTGTAACAGATTCATCGCGTCCTCATTATAAGTATTGAAAAGTTCTTCAAAAGTGAAGTAATTGGGCGCAGCAGCAGGTATGGTTACATCATTCGTAGCAGGTGTCAAAGAATCATTGTCATTCACATACACAAAGTCATTCGGAGAGGGGTTCACTGGCGGCATTGAATTTGGAGAAGCGGTCTCGGCATTCACGTACACAGATTCATTCGAAGAGGGGTTTACTGTCGGCATTGAATTTGGAGAAGGAGTCCCGGCATTTCCATACACATATTCATTCGGAGAAGGGTTCACTGTCGGCATTGAATTTGGAGAAGGAGTCCCGGCATTTCCATACACATATTCATTCGGAGAAGGGTTCACTAGCGGCATTGAATTTGGAGAGTCATACACAAATTCATTCAAAGAGTTTGGTGCAGGGGTCCCGGCAGCAGCATACACACCTTCATTCAAAGAGGCGTTCACGGACGACATCGAAGGGTTCCTGGCAGCCTCGTTATCCATCTGTATCACTGCAGTTGCCGCAGCAGTCTCGGTCATTGTCCCAGTCCTACTCAAATCCATCGGTTCGGACTGGTCACTCAGTCCCCAGTCCGAAACCTCTTCTTTTGGGTTTTCGTAGAGTTTGTATTTAAACATGTGTCGATACCAATTCAAAACGTCCGGTCTGACCACCTGGACCGTTTTTTCCAGAGGAAAAGTCATGAGAGTAATCACTTTATGCAAAGTCGTCGTCGGAGGCACTTTATGCAAAACTGGCGGAGGTGGCGGGGGCGGGGGCATCAACCTACCCTCCGTCACCCGTGCCCCAGAATCTAGATCCAAAAGCACGGGATCGTTGTTCCAGGTATTCGTAGCAGTCGTAGCAGTAGCAGTAGCAGTCGCAGTCGCAGTACTAGCAGTAGCCGTCGTCGCAAAGTAGGGCGAGGTCCGTATCGGCGGGGGCGGCGGAAGCTCTTCTTTTTCCTCTTCTTCATCCCCAATCACGGCTTCCTCGATGAGCGGGGTTCTCACGGGTCGTCGGTAGACATGGTCGACAGGATTGGGCCTCGGCACTTCCCGGATCGGGTTGATGCACTCAAAGGGCAAATGGCGCAGTTGATCGGCCCGCAAAATGTGTAGCGAAAAGAAGGACTTGTTGGTGCAATAAATGAGGTAAATGGTGCCTTCCGGAATGCAGTAGCTCTCGTACGGTCGCAGCGTCTTTTTTTTGTACTTGTACTGGTCGTCGACAGGCAGAAATTTACTTTTCTGCTTCACTTTATGCACATTATGGCGCTCCACGTAGTAGAAGAGCATTTGCACGGCCCCTATCTGGTAGACGTGCACTCTTTCGTCCTCCACTTTCCTCTGGCCAAACGTAAAACAACTCTTGACCAGGAAGAAATTGACCTCGTATTTGAAGCAGGTCCTCGTATCAATGTTTTTCCTCAAGTTGTCCGCCACATCCTTTTTGAGCTTGCGAGCCGCCCAGCTCCAGGGTTTCTCTTCGTACTGTCGCAACGGCTTGACGCTGCTCGCCGTGTCGAGAAAATGTTTCTGGTACCGGCCATTCCACTCGACCAGATTGTAGTAGATGAGCTCCCGCTCATCCATGTAGACGATGAAGCCATATATTTTGAAATTGCTGACGACCCCCTGAAAGTTGGGGACCCGGGGCAGCTTTTTTACATTTCTCGGGTCATCTATCCGGGTAGGGAAGACATCTGTCTTAGTGCTCCGGTCGGTAGCCATCGTGTATGAGTGAAGATGGGAATCGAAAGCTCTATTTATACGTATGACTAGGGAGAGGGGCGGAGGAGGTCAGAGACTGGAACGCGGAAGAATGCGATGCAGGAAGAAGAAGGGGAATGAACGGAGCATTGACTCGGCTCGGTTCAAGGTCTCGGAAGTGGAGGGAACGCGGTGGGTAAACGATCGGTTCAAAGTTTTTTTTTTTTTTTTTTTTTTTTTTTTCAGGCAACTGTAAACTACTATCTCCATCCTATTTTGAACGTCCCGGGACCCCCCTATTTGCCCTGAAACTATTTTTTAATCAAGTCTTTACGATTTGGTTGGTTTATCCCGAAACATCTCAATGCGAGCCGAAAAAGGTTTTATTCCTTTCATCTTTTTCAGCTCGTTTCCTTTCCAACATTGGTGTCTCTCCCTTTACAAAAAAAATGCGAGCCGAAGGAAAAAATTTATTTTTTTTTTCCTTCGGCTCGCTTCCTTTCCAACATTGGTGTCTCTCGCTTTACAAAAAAAATGAGCCAAAGGAAAATTTATTTTTTTTCCTTTGGCTCATTTTTTTTGCCCTTCTTTAAACTGATTGTTCATCAGCATGCAAAGAAGAAGATGATAATGACTTTTCCACCTTACCTTTTTTAGAGGGGCCCGTAATTTCTCTTGAACGTTCTCAACCAGGACGGGAACGTGATGTCGTACACATTGTGAATCTGGATCACTTGCGGAGGCAATGAGGGGTAGTGAGGCAAGTCTCTCACCGACCCGTGCTTCAGCAAATCCCGTAGCGCGACGGCTCGCGGCGTCCCCCACGTTTCCAACTCTTCCAGCAAATGATCCTTTCTAATCATAAACATATTGACATTCTCCCGCGTCAAAAACTCGAGCTGCCGGATGTTGCGACTCCGAGGCCATTGACTATTCCGGAGCGGCCCTTCCACGTCCCCTCTCAGCATTTTATCCACATCCGCGGTGGAAAAATAAACCTCTCCATCGTCTTCGGCCAACACTGCTTCCATTCTATACTCTTTTTTATCGTAAATTGCAACGAGTGTGAAATACGCCATCTTGCCAGAGCGCGCGTCGAGAAATGAACTCTTTCCACTCAAAGCATCCCGAAGGTCACCCGCTTCCCGAAGCGCATCGCCTGCGGAGGCTTTTCAAGGGCATCCGGCCGTCGCGCTTCAGTGGTTTAAAGTAACAGGGAGGGCATGAAGCGGAGATGCGGGGGAAAAGAAACGCTAGGAGGGTCCTAAGCGCCGATTCGGGGGTGGGCAACGATTCCTCGCTCTCTGAGGCCTGAAAGGCCCATTTTCATTCTCTGCCGCGTTCAGCATGGCGGCCAACCCTGCTCCCATGCATTTACTCGACTTGCTTCCCGAACTCTTGCTTTCCATTTTCAAACTCGTGCCTCTGCACGATAAACTCCACTCTCTCTCCCAGATTCCCGAATTTCTTCCTTACCTGCACGACCGAGGCTCCTACGTCGACTCGCCCCTTCCCTTCTCTCCTCACTACCTCCGCGTGCTGCGACTCTTGCGGCCCGGTATGTACATGGCCCGGCAAAACTGGTCGCACCGTTTCCTCTTGAGCATCGACCCGAGCACCCTGCACTTTCACCTTTACCACTTTTTACTGGACTGTCATCCCAGCCTCTATAGGCCCCAACCCAAACGGGACTGTCCTTTACGCGAACCCATCGACCGCATGGTTCGCAACTTGACTTTTTTCATGACCGACTACGTCTGCCTGGACGACCTGACGCTGCTCGCCTATCACCTGAGAGGGTACGGGTTCCTCCTGCTCGACCACTCGTTTCCAGGCCCCGTGCAAAACCTCCGCTTCTACGACTGGACCCGATGCACCCTCGAAACCAACGTGCCGAGAGACATGCTGAACCGCTTCGAGGTGAGCAGTCACTTTCGGGTCACGCTCACCCCGGATCGGACCCTCGTCGTCGAATGCACGCTGCCCGAATGCCCGTGCCCGAGTCGCATCCAGCACCTGACCCCGTTTTCGTTTCAACCGAGCCAAGACTGTCGCACGCTCACCTGGCCCGGAGGCGATCCCATCCGCCTGGCCGCGCATCAAGAATTTCAGCTGAACGAGGACGGGGACGTGGAAGGGGAGACGACCTCGTACGTTCATTACCCCTTTAAAATTTCGATGCAGCACGAAATTGGACTGAAACGACTCAAAAGAGTCGTCATGGAAAGAAACGTTCCCCTTTAAGCTGATGAGGATTTCAGTGAAGCGGGGGAGCAAAAAAAAGGGCGGTATTTGTAAAGATGTTTAGCCATCTTTACAAATACCGCCTTTTTTTTTGCCGCTGCCTTGTTACCAACCTTGGAACCGTTTTTTTTTTATTCTTTCACTCTTTAAAAAAAAACAGATTTTGTAAAGGGAATCGTCTTTTTATTATTATTATTATTATTATTATTATTATTATTGACGCACGGCAGGAACGGTCAAAGAGTCTCTGCCCTTCCGCCCGCGTCCTTCAAAAACCAGTTGGATGAGTGGAGAGGAAGGGAGGGGGGAGGGAGGAGGAGGAAGGAGGAGAAAGGGATGCAAATGACGGGCCTTCATTCAAACGCCGACTCTTGAGATGGCCGCTCCTGCCTCTTCTCGTTCCGCCGTGTCTCCGCCAAACCTGCTCGACTTGCATCCGTACATTCTCCAGCATATTCTCCGATACATCCCGCTCGAGGATAAAATGTGCATCCTCTACAAGATGCCCGAATTCAAGCCTTTCCTCGAGCACCGCGCTTCGTACCTAGACTGCCGACTCCTCTTCTCCTTTGACTACCTGCGCTATTTCAACCTGCTCCGGACCGGATGGTACGTGGACCGAAATAATTGGGCCCATCGCCTCTGTCTGCTCCGAAACGAAAACACCCTGCAATTTACCCTGCGTCATTTCCTCATCGATGGCTTTCGGGGCCGGTACGCCCCCAATGCACGCGGCGCCTTCTACAAAGGCACTTTTGAACGCATGCGAGAAATGATGGATCAGTATTTAAACTCTTACCAATGGATGGAAGATATGCACCTGTTGACCTATCACCTCCCCGGCTACGGCTACATCATGATCAATTTCTCTCCCTACCTCAAAGTGCAAGAAATGCGCTTTTTCGACCGCGGTCTACACGACATTGAGACCAACGTGGCGACGATCCTGAGACCCCGAAATCATCCCTTTAGTCACTTTTCTGTCAGGGTCCAAAGTGATCGGCGCCTCCTCGTCGAATGCATCCTGCCGCCCAATGTTCACTGCCGCTGCCAATCCCGCCTTCAAGAACTGACTCCCTTTACGTTTGGAGTCTCGGAAGGCCATCGCTTTCTCACTCGGGCCGGAGGCGAATCCATTCCCTTTGTCGCCTATCAAAAACTGAAGCTGGAAAAGGACGAGAAACATGTCACCTGCATCATTATTTACCACGTCAACCGCGACCTGAACAATACAGTCGCCTTGACCAAACCCATGAAACGCAACCCGGAACTGAAAAGACTTTTAGATGAAGGTAATCCTTTTTATAAACGTCAAAAACTATGCTAAACTGTTTTTCTTTTTTCCCCGTATAGACTGGTGCCGTCGGCATCAGGGGGAGCAAAAAAAATGCGATACAAGTAAATTTGGAAATTTCCAAATTTACTTGTATCGCATTTTTTTTGCAGACGATGGCTCTCCAACATTGGAACGCTTAAGTTTATGTGAATAGAAAGAGACTGGGAAGTGGGGTGGGGTGGGGGGGAATTGAGAGCCGACTGGATAAAGACAAATTTTACTTTTTTACCCACTCGGCGGTCGCTGCGCTCCCGCCTCGCGGGTAAAAAAGTAAAATTTGTCTTTATCAGTCGGCTCTCAATCCATTTCATTTTTTTTTTAATTTTTTTTTTTACCGATTAAAATGTTTTTAACGTTTCTGAGCTTGTGCTTCTTTTTCGGGTTCCTATTTAGGTTTAGGGGGGTTGACTGTTGTTGTAAAAGCCGAAACGAACTTTTTTTGGAACTTCGATTAAACTCTGAGCGCAGAGATGAGCTATTCCATCTGTTTCTACTTGGAGACTTGGAGCTTTCAAAATATTTTAGAAACTAAAATCTGAGTTGACAGTTGAAATTTTCCTCTATTATATCTTTGTTGCTAATGTCTTCAATTTAGTATTGGCTTCTGTGTTAAAGAACGGAAATTCTACGCCATATGAATGTTCCAGTCCTCAGCAAGTGGATACATTAAATAATTCTGATATGGAATATCTTTTCTATGAGCTTTCTGTCCACGGATATGACACTGAATACCAGAGCACGGTACATTCTATGTTTGAAGAAATGAAAAAAACTAGCTCAGAAAGAAACATTTGTCCCTTCGAATGGAAAGAAAATGTCCAAGAAAATCGATTTCCAAAGATTTTACATGTCAATTTTGTATGTGAAAAATGTATTTATTTATTTATTTATTTTTTATTTTTTTTTATTTTTTTTTTCATGTAGGGTTATTAGTTCAAATTCAGTGCAAAAATATTTTCAAATTTACAAGTCTAAGAAATATAAGATTTGGTGAAAGCTCCAAGTCTAACTCGTCAAAAAAAAAAAAAAAAAAAAAAAAAAAAAAATTGTAACTGAATTATTATTATTTTTTTTTTTTTTTTTTTTGACGAGTTAGACTTGGAGCTTTCAAAATATTTTTAGAAACTAAAATCTGAGTTGACAGTCTAAGCTCATAACCCTAGGAAAAAAAAAAATGTAACTGAATTTTTTTTTTTTTTTTTTTTTTTTTGACGAGTTAGACTTGGAGCTTTCAAAATATTTTAGAAACTGAAATCTGAGTTGACAGTTGAAATTTTCCTCTATTATATCTTTGTTGCTAATGTCTTCAATTTAGTATTGGCTTCTGTGAACGGAAATTCTACGCCATATGAATGTTCCAGTCCTCAGCAAGTGGATACATTAAATAATTCTGATATGGAATATCTTTTCTATGAGCTTTCTGTCCACGGATATGACACTGAATACCAGAGCACGGTATATTCTATGTTTGAAGAAGTGAAAAAAACTAGCTCAGAAAGAAACATTTGTCCCTTCGAATGGAAAGAAAATGTCCAAGAAAATCGATTTCCAAAGATTTTACTGACCGCTGTGTGCCAAAGTAGAATCATTCATAAAAGTGATAAAGATGAAAACAATTATAAATGTGAACCTGTTACTTACATTTTGCCAGTTTTGAGGGTGCCATTATGGTTTACGAGTATACAAACAGTCTTGGGAAAATATAACCATTCCAAAGCAATGTTTTTTCGAACTAAAGAATGGAATCGAATGAATGTTTTTATGAAAGACGAACAAAAGTTTTTTTTTTTTTTTTTTTTTTGACAAGTTATACTTGGAGCTTTCAAAATATTTTAGAAACTAAAATCTGAGTTGACAGTCTAGGCTCATAACCCTACAAAAAAAAAAAAAAAAAAAAAAAAAAAAAAAAAAAATTGTAACTGAATTTTTTTTTTTTTTTTTTTTTTTTTTTTTTTGAGAGGTTCGACTCGGTTTAAACTTTACGCTCTGTCAAAAAGTTTTGAAACGGCTCCACTTTCGATTCATTTTTGAATACTGTTTTCAAAAACTCTTTGTGACTCATGCCGCCCAAAAGTCGCTCGGATTTTAGATGTTACAAAAATTTCTTGTACAAAAAAACCACCGCTTTCCCCTGCCCTCACTGCCCTCGTCCCGTCTTACCCAGAGATTACGAGAAGCACTGCAAAGAACGGCATGCATTGGATACATTACTCTGTTGCGCTTGGTGTTTCGGAAAAAAAACTTGGCCGGCAAACTGCAAATGCAAACATTCCGATCACCTCCTACAATGCGCTCGACATTTTTTGACTCTGCATACTCTTCCTCCCGTACAAACCTTCGTCTCCTCTGCTTTCGACAGGAGGCCTCTCTGTCCCGCCAAAGATTTGTTTGGTCGCACTCCTGATCCGCAACCCCGAGCTTACGATCCCCTCTGGCCCCTGCCTCTGTCTCCCAACCCACTCACATTCGACATGGATTCCCTCAACCGGGCCTCTTCCTGCCTACGCATGTACCTCGATCTCGGGAAGGAGGCCGAATGGCATCACGTGATCGTGCGAGCAGTCGCCTACCAAAGTTTTCTCGAAGCCATGGATTTAGACGAAGGGCGTACGCGCACGCTTCCCTTTTCCTGCTGGTGCGACGGGGGCAAGTACGAAGAGGCTCGACATCGCCAGCACCGGCATATGATCGTCGTCTCCCCGCCTCACGGTCATTTCGAAAGAAACGTCTGGAAAAAAATCAAAATCGATCGAGACGACCGGCCCGGTCCCCTTTCCGTATCATCCACAAGCAACCCATTCACTCTCCTCTCCATCTCGTGCACGCGCTCGGCTACCTCAGCCAACGCGAATCCATCTGCGAATTCTCTGGAGAGAGCGGTGCTCTCGTCACTCCCAATCATTTTTACATTTACGAAACCTTGCCGAAAGATTTCCTGCTCCCCCTCGTCTTGCAATGGGAAGGCGGGCTGCGTCAACTCCTCGACGAGACTTTCAAGAACCTGAAATGGGGAGACTTGGTCCGAGGCGACCTGATTTTCACTGACCGGAAATGGCGTTTCCTCGTCCAAAACATTCCCGGCATCCGGTTCGGACTCGTTCTACCCGTCACCTCGCAGTTCGTACCGTCCCCGGTCCCCACCCCTCATTTCCTCCATCTCCTGCACGGTCGCAAACTCTATTTCAAGCACTATACCCGTCGTCCGAAAGCCACTCTCGAAATCAGGCTCAAGGAGCAAGCCGACATGACTTTTTACGAAGCGGTGGGGCAAGATCACTGGACTCCGCGTCCCTTCCAGCAAAGACTCTTGCACGCCTTCAAGCCGCTTGTTGACCGCAACCAGCAACTCGAATCGGAAAACGCGGCCTCGCGAAAACACTGCGAAGCTCTCCAACTCGAAAAGGTCGCACGAGAAACGCAGCACGAGCAGGAAACGACCCGGCTCCGAGAAGAAGCGCTGCTTTGGCAGGAGAAACACAAAGTCTCGGAGCAGGAAGCGCTCAAGTGGCGGGAGAAACACGACGTCTCGGAGCAGGAAGTCAAAACCCTCCTGAAAAAAATTAACGAGCTGAATGAAGGCGAAATTGCGCGACTGAAACGGACATGCAAAGCACTGGAAAAGAGAAACACGGAATTGGAAAAGAGAAACGCAGAATTGGAAAGGGCCGCCAAAAAACCGAGAATTTTAGTCCACCTGACCCAAAACACATGAAGGACTGGTAGGGGAGGAGGATTGAGAGCCGACTGGATGAAGCCCAATTTTACTTTTTAACCCACTCGGCGGTCGCTGCGCTCCCGCCTCGCGGGTCAAAAAGTAAAATTGGGCTTCCTCAGTCGGCTCTCAATCTTTTTTTTTATTTTCATTTTTTATTCTTTATTTTTAAATTTAATTCTAAATCTCAATTGAAATTCATGAATTTCATCTCAGATTGAAGCCTGCGTCGTGTTCACCCCCTTCTTGGAGTCGGGCTGCCTGTTAACCCATGGGATGGGGGCTCCCCTATCTTCTTATAACAGTTGAACCTATAGTTTATATTATAATTTATATTATAATATATATTATAATATAAAAGTTTGGTTCCTCCTCTCCCTCCGAGTCCACGGTGACACGAAGCCTGACCTCTAGTAAAACACCAACCCGTTTCTTTCCCCTTGATTCATGACGTCACGATCTCACGTGGCCCGGGTCAACGACCTCATGCCATCGCGATTTCACGGCTCCTCGGAAAAAAAGTTTTCATCGAGTCATCCCTCCCGGTGCAAAAAAACCATGTCAAATGGCTACGTGACGTCATGGAATCGGGTCAACGACCTGCAAGCCAGCGCGATTCCCGTGAAGAAATTTCTGTCTAAACGCAAGCGGCCGGTCACGCGTCAACGCCCTGCATGAAAAAAAAAAAAAAAAAAAAAAAAAAAAAAAAAAAAGAGTTAAACTTGGAGGTTTCAAAATATTTTAGAAACTAAAATCTGAGTTGACACTCTAAGCTGATAACCCTACAAAAAAAAAAAAAAAAAAAAAAAAAAAAAAAATCAGTTTTTTTTTTTTTTTTGACGAGTTAGACTTGGAGCTTTCAAAATATTTTAGAAACTGAAATCTGAGTTGACAGTCTCAGCCCAGTCTAAGCTGGCTTGTCAAAAAAAAAAAAAAAAAAAAAAAAAAAAAAAAAAAAAAAATTGTAACTGAATTTTTTTTTTTTTTTTTTTTGACGAGTTAGACTTGGAGCTTTCAAAATATTTTAGAAACTAAAATCTGAGTTGACAGTCTAAGCCCATAACCCTACAAAAAAAAAAAAAAAAAAAAAAAAAATTCAGTTACAATTTTTTTTTTTTTTTTTTTTTTTTTTTTTTGACAAGCCAGACTTGGAGATTTCAAAATATTTTAGAAACTGAAATCTGAGTTGACACTCTAATCTTATATTTCTTAGACTTGTACATTTGAAAATATTTTTGCACTGAATTTGAATTAATAACCCTACATGAAAAAATAAATAAAAAATAAATAAATAAATACATTTTTCACATACAAAATTGACATGTAAAATCTTTGGAAATCGATTTTCCTGGACATTTTCTTTCCATTCGAAGGGAGAAATGTTTCTTTCTGAGCTAGTTTTTTTCCCTTCTTCAAACATAGAATGTACCGTGCTCTGGTATTCAGTGTCATATCCGTGGACAGAAAGCTCATAGAAAAGATATTTCCATATCAGAATCATTTAATGTATCCACTTGCTGAGGACTGGAACATTCATATGGCGTAGAATTTCCGTTCTTTAACACAGAAGTCAATACTAAATTGAAGACATTAGCAACAAAGATATAATAGAGGGAAATTTCCATTATTATTTGAATTTTATAACTAAATAAAAGTTTGTTGAAAGTAACTTTGAAGCCCTGGGTTATATATACGAAAATATCAAAAAATTAAAATTAAAACCCTAGCAAAATAAGAAATTAAATAAATAATTAAATAAATAAATAAATATTTCTTAGATTTGTAACTTTGAAAATATTTTTGCACTGAATTTGAATTAATAACCCTACATGAAAAAATAAATAAAAAATAAATAAATAAATAAATAAATAAATAATTAAATAAATAAATAAATATTTCTTAGATTTGTAACTTTGAAAATATTTTTGCACTGAATTTGAACTAATAACCCTACAAGAAAAAATAAATTAATAAAATAAATAGATTATAATAAAATAAAAAGATTTAGATTCTCACTCACTACTCCAACTCAGATTTTAGTTTGTAAAATATTTTAAAAGCTCCAAGTCTGGCTTGTCAAAAAAAAAAAAAAAAAAAAAAAAAAAAAAAAAAAAAAAAAAAATTATTTTTTTTTTTTTTTTCAGTTTTCACCAAATCTTATATTTCTTAGACTTGTAAATTTGAAAATAATTTTGCACTGAATTTGAACTAATAACCCTACATGAAAAAAAAATAAAAAAAAAATAAATAAATAAATACATTTTTTACATACAAAATTGACATGTAAAATCTTTGGAAATCGATTTTCTTGGACATTTTCTTTCCATTCGAAGGGACAAATGTTTCTTTCTGAGCTAGTTTTTTTCACTTCTTCAAACATAGAATGTACCGGTATTCAGTGTCATATCCGTGGACAGAAAGCTCATAGAAAAGATATTCCATATCAGAATTATTTAATGTATCCACTTGCTGAGGACTGGAACATTCATATGGTATAGAATTTCCGTTCTTTAACACAGAAGCCAATACTAAATTCTAGACATTAGCAACAAAGATATAAAATTTCCATTATTATTTGAATTTTATAACTAAATAAAAGTTTGTTGAAAGTAACCAACTTTATTTCATGGCTCCCCGGAAAAAAATATTCTCATCCCTCCCAGTGCAAAAAAACCCGTCACGGTTCCATGACGTCACGCGGCCTGGGTCAATGACCTCGAGTCAACACGATTCCACGACTCCCCGGAAAAAGATGTCATCCAGTCATGCCCTCGCGGTGCAAAGCAACCCTCTCCAACGACTCATGACGTCATGGATTCATGATGTCACGTGGCCCGAGGTCAACGACCTATAAGGATTCCACGGCTCCGCGGAAAAAGATGTCATCGAGCCATTCCATCGTGGTGCAAAGAAACCCTCTCAAATGACTACGTGACGTCACGTGGCCCGGGGTCAACGACCTGCAAGCCAGCAGGATACCACGGCTCCTTGGAAAAAAGATTTCATCGAGCCATCCTACTCGGTGCAAAAATCTTTTCAAATGGCTACGGGACGTCACGTGGCCCGGGTCAACGACCTGCAAGGATGCCACGGCTCCCTGGAAAAATGTTTCATCGAGTCATCCCCCCCCCTCTCCTTGCAAAAAAACCATGTCAAACGGGCCCATGACGTCACGCAAGCCCGTGAAGAAATTTCTGTCTAAACGCAAGCGGCCGGTCACGCGTTAAAACCCTGCATACCAACGCAAAAAAAAAAAAAAAAAAAAAAAATTGTAACTGAAATTTTTTTTTTTTTTTTTTTTTTTTTTTTGAGGGTTATGAGCTTAGAGTGTCAACTCAGATTTTAGTTTCTAAAATATTTTGAAAGCTGCAAGTCTAACTCGTCAAAAAAAAAAAAAAAAAAAAAAAAAAAAAAAAAAAAAAAAAGTGACCGAGTTAGACTTGGAGCTTTCAAAATATTTTAGAAACTAAAATCTGAGTTGACACTCTAAGCTCACAACCCTCATAAAAAAAAAAAAAAAAAAAAAAAAAAAAAAAAAAAAATTTCCGGTTCAGAAATGTGTTATTTAGAGTGAGTTTGTTCATAATGTTTCAACTAGTTCGCGACAATATGATACACTTAATAGAAGACATTGTTTTTTTCAAGTTTAACATTACAGATGAAACGGCTCAAAAGATAATCAAACGATATCCACCCGACAAACAACAGCGACGTATTTGCGACAAACTGCTCGTGCCTCATTTATTATGGTCTTTTTATAAAGGAGAAATTTTGAAACACGGAGAGTTCAATTTGGCGTACAAGCTTTGGCCCTTCGAAGTTGAAATAGGTACTATCAAAATGCCTAATCATTTGGATTTTAGTGATATGAATTTAAACGACGAGGAAAAAAAATTCATTACCCATCACGAGGCGTTGGAGAAAATTCGACAAAATTGTGTCTGCGTTCGACATGTCCCGTCCCGTTTAATAGATCAGTGCGTGAATAAAATCATCGAAGAAACTCGATACCAGAAACACGAAGGAGGAGACTGGGCATTCCTTTTACCCAAAATGCTTTGTCAACAACTCGCATTTTACCGACGACTTTTGTCTTCCAAATGTTACTTTCGAGTACAAATGCCTTCGTGGGATCCGGAAAGAGTGCAACATTTTAGCGTTGACGCACTGATGAATCTGTTTAAAGAAAAGGACAAAAAGTTTTCCAAAGAGTTTGTCGTCTGGTTACAGAATGATGACACATTTTCTTTCAAACAATTTGAAAATTCACATAGGTTAGTTTTAATAACATTTGAATATCTTTTAGAGGATGATTATTTATGTTTGGAATGTTTTAAACAATATTTCAGAGGTTATCGACTTGTATGTTTTGTGGGAAGATGCTATAAAATTAGCTACGTTTCTTTTTTTGACTCTTTAAAAAAACGTAGACGATACTGGTACTTTCACTGTAAACAAGTACCCCTATTTCAAATTTTAAATTTGCAAGAATTATGTGACCAATACGGTACGACGACAAATCCGATTCAATACGAATTATTTATTTAAGTTGGAGGTTTCAAAATATTTTAAAAACTTCAAGTCTCACTCGTCAAAAAAAAAAAAAAAAAAAAAAAAAAAGTAACTGATTTTTTTTTTTTTTTTTTTTTTTTGTAGGCTTATGCGCTTAGACTGTCAACTCAGATTTTAGTTTCTAAAATATTTTGAAAGCTCCAAGTCTAACTTGTCAAAAAAAAAAAAAAAAAAAAAAAAAAAAAAGTGTAACTGATTTTTTTTTTTTTTTTTTTGTAGGCTTATGAGCTTAGACTCAACTCAGATTTTAGTTTCTAAAATATTTTGAAAGCTCCAAGTCTAACTCGTCAAAAAAAAAAAAAAAAAAAAAAAATCAGTTACAATTGTTTTTTTTTTTTTTTTTTTTTTTTTTTTTTTTTGACGAGTTAGACTTGGAGCTTTCAAAATATTTTAGAAACTGAAATCTGAGTTGACAGTCTAAGCTCATAACCCCTTTTGAAAGCTCAGGTCATGGAATCGTGACGTCAAGTGGCCCGGGGGTCAATAACCAACAAGGATTCCATGCCCCCCGAGAAAAAAGATTTCATCGAGCCATCCCCTCCTCGTGCAAGAAAAACACTTTCAATGACGTCATGGAATCGGGACGTGACGATCCCACGTGCCCCGGGTCAACGACCTGCAAACCAACGCGATTCCTCGACTCCCCGGGGGAAAAAAAAATCTCATCGAGTCATCCCTCTCGCTGCAAAGAAACCATTTCAAATGACGTCATGGGTCAACGACCTCGCGCCAGCTCGATCCCAAGGGCTCCCCGGTTCATCGAGTCATCCCCTCTCGCTGCAAAACTCCCCGTCGTTGACGTTCAGACGTCACGATCCCACGCGGCCTGGGTCAACGACCTCAGGATTTCATGGCTCCCGGTTGATCGAGTCATTCCCTCACCGTGCATTTTTAAACGTCACGATCCCATGACGTCACGTGGCCCGGGTCAACGACCTGCAAAGAGATTCCCGTGAAGAAATTTCTGATTGAACTCGAGCAGCGAGCCACGCGTCAAAGCCCTGCATGAAAAAAAAAAAAAAAAAAAAAAAAAAAAAAAGCTTGGAGCTTTCACCAAATCTTATATTTCTTAGACTTGTAAATTTGAAAATATTTTTGCACTGAATTTGAACTAATAACCCTACATGAAAAAATAAATAAAAAATAAATAAAAAATAAATAAATAAATACATTTTTCACATACAAAATTGACATGTAAAATCTTTGGAAATCGATTTTCCTGGACATTTTCTTTCCATTCGAAGGGACAAATGTTTCTTTCTGAGCTAGTTTTTTTCACTTCTTCAAACATAGAATGTACCGTGCTCTGGTATTCAGTGTCATATCCGTGGACAGAAAGCTCATAGAAAAGATATTTCCATATCAGAATTATTTAATGTATCCACTTGCTGAGGACTGGAACATTCATATGGCGTAGAATTTCCGTTCTTTAACACAGAAGTCAATACTAAATTGAAGACATTAGCAACAAAGATATAATAGAGGGAAATTTCCATTATTATTTGAATTTTATAACTAAATAAAAGTTTGTTGAAAGTAACTTTGAAGCCCTGGGTTATATATACGAAAATATCAAAAAATTAAAATTAAAACCCTAGCAAAATAAGAAACCAAAATTTATATTTTCGAAAAAGTTTTTTTTTTTTTTTTTTTTTTTTTTTTTTTTTTTTTTTTTTTTTTTGACAAGCAAGATTTGGAGTTTTCAAAATATTTTAGAAACTGAAACCTGAGTTGACAGTCTAACCCGTCAAAAAAAAAAAAAAAAAAAGAAAAAAAACTCAGGCAACAAAAAAAAAAAAAAAAAAAAAAAAATTTTTTTTTTTTTTTTTTTTTTTTTTTTCAATTGTTGAAAAATTTTTTGGATACAAATCTGCTAATCATTCGAACTGTGGTGTACAAGAGATATATTCGAACTATATTATACCAATTCAAATTCATGTTCAAATACAAGGTATTTTGAGCCTGATTTGAATTTGACATGGCAAATGGATTTTTTTGTTGTCTAACAACAGATAAACTTCTTAAACCACCCCAACCATTATGATCGTCTATCCATGTTTTTAATTTTTCTTTCACCAATCGAGAAAGGCATTTATAAATCACATTCACGATTGATTTAGGTAGCATTTTTATGATACACATGATAGTCAATTCTCCAACGAAAGCAAAGAAAGCTATTATTCGGCTCCAGGTTATACCTTCAGAAAACAATTCGTTAAATATGTCTAATAAAATAGAGTCTACTGTGTTTTCTTCTATGACATTTATTTCTGCACACATATTTTTCAATGGAGTAGCATAACTGTCTCTAAAGGCATCGATAATTTCTTTTGTTGCTTCTAAAACATGTTTTTCTTTTTCATTCATCGGATTGATCGCATCGAAATTATAATGATTACGCAATAGGTGGGAAAATACATTTTCAAGAATAAAATCTGTTCTGATATTTTCTTTAGCGTAATGTTTTCTTTCAAAATCGTCAAGTTCTTCACGCACAAACGTTGATTGAAATAAATTTTGCGCCATCTTGCTGTTAAATATACTATATATAAGAGCTCAAACGACAACTTTAGAAAAAGACGTATTGGTCCACGCTGTTTCCAAATCAAAATAATGTAAGTGTTGGTCATTGATTTGAAAACAGTTTATATAACGACTCAGATTTTAGTTTGTAAAAAAATATTTTGAGAGCTGCAAATCTGATTGGCTTAAAAAAAAAAAAAAAAAAAAAAAAAAAAAATTTTTTTTTTTTTTTTTTTTTTTTTTTTTTTTTTTTGACAAGCTAGACTTGGAGCTTCTAAAATATTTCACAAACTAAAATCTCAGTTGACTGTATTTTTTTTTTTTTTTTTTTTGACAAGCTAGACTTGGAGCTTCTAAAATATTTCACAAACTAAAATCTCAGTTGACTGTATTTTTTTTTTTTTTTTTTTGACAAGCTAGACTTGGAGCTTCTAAAATATTTCACAAACTAAAATCTCAGTTGACTGTAATCGTATAATTTTTTTTCTTTTTTTTTTTTTTTTGACGAGTTAGACTTGGAGCTTTCAAAATATTTTAGAAACTAAAATCTGAGTTGACAGTCTAAGCTCATAACCCTACAAAAAAAAAAAAAAAAAAAAAAAAAAAAAATTTTTTTTTTTTTTTTTTTTTTTTTTTTGACGAGTTAGACTTGGAGCTTTCACCAAATCTTATATTTCTTAGACTTGTACATTTGAAAATATTTTTGCACTGAATTTGAATTAATTTTTATCCGTCCATGACCGGGAAAGGACTCGTCGGTCTCGACGGGTCGAGTCTCTCGAGCTTCATTTCCAAAGCCACGCGATCGCACGCCTCTTTTATCCACCGACTGTACTCGACCATCTCCGCCTGCACGCGTTCCATTTCCGAGGCCACGCGTTCGCTCAGTTTGCTCAGTTCGCGGCTGTGCTCGTGCCGCAGGCGTTTCACCTCCGCGGTCAGGCGTTCGCACGCAAAAGTTTGCACGCGACTCTGCTGCATAAGAGTCGCTTCCAGGCGCTGGGCGTTTGCGTTTTGCTGAAACAGAAAACTCCCTAGCTTACGCCTCTGATTCGCATCCGACTCCAACGCTGCCAAAAATTGGTCCCGCTGCCGATTCGCCCCTTTTGTCATCTCGTCCACCTATCTTTGATGGGAGCGTTCCATTTCCTGGATTCGAGCGGCGAGCGACTCCTTTTCCAGCTGGCGTTTCATCGCGTCGTCTCGCAGGCGGAGAGCTTCGCGCTGCAAGGCTTCGCAATGGGCGTGCTCGAGGTTTGGAGAGCCCTCGAAAGACTTGGAGTCGAGAAGCAGGGCCCGCACGCGTTCCAATTCGGCCTCTTTTTGCCGCAAGGCTTCCCGCTGCTCGTGATCGTGCTGCTCAGACTCGCGCTGCCAGCGTTCGGCGCTCCGCTTCAACTCTTCCGCATGCTTCCCCTTCAAGGTTTCTAGCTCGGCCGTGAGACGCTTCACCTCCTCGTCCTGGAGAGGTCGCATGCGACTCTGCGCTTGCTGCAGGTCATAACGCAGGCGTTCCATTTCGGCATTTTTGTGTTCGAGCTCTTCTCGATGCAAATGAGCCTGTTTGACGAGCTCGAGCTGCAAGCGTTCAATTTCCGCGTTTTTATGCTCAATTTCCTGCAGATGCAGATGCACCTGTTTGACGAGCGGATCGTCTCCCGGTTCGGCCATGGCAAGTCACGCACTCGAGGCTTTGCGTTTTCACGGGGGGTTGTCCACCAGTTACGAGAGGCTAATGTGAACGAGTCTTGATGAAGGGGGGGGGCCTTTAGTCTGGGCGGGTCATGAAAAACTCGGTGAAACGGGGGGGGGAGATTTGGAAAGAGGCAGGTTTTAAAGACTGAAAGAGTGTTTGCTCTTTTACCGATACCAAGTATATAACGTGCGAAAAAAAAAAAAAAAAAAAAAAAAAAAAAAAAAAAAAATCAGATTTTAGTTTCTAAAATATTTTGAAAGCTCCAAGTCCAACTCGTCAAAAAAAAAATTAGTTACATTTTTTTTTTTTTTTTTTTTTTTTGAGGTTACAGGTTTAGACTGTCAACTCAAATTTTAGTTTCTAAAATATTTTGAATGCTCCAAGTCCAACTCGTCAAAAAAAAAAAAAAGGTAACAGGTTCACATTTATAATTGTTTTCATTTTTATAAAAGTGATAAAGATGAAAACAATTATAAATGTGAACCTGTTACTTACATTTTGCCAGTTTTGAGGGTGCCATTATGGTTTACGAGTATACAAACAGTCTTGGGAAAATATAACCATTCCAAAGCAATGTTTTTTTCGAACTAAAGAATGGAATCGAATGAATGTTTTTATGAAAGACATGTAGGATTTTTTTTTTTTTTTTTTTTTTTTTTTTTACTCAGATTTAGTTTCTAAAATATTTTGAATGCTCCAAGTCCAACTCGTGAAAAAAAAAAAAAAAAAAGTAATTGATTTTTTTTTTTTTTCGGTTAGCCAATCAGACTTGGAGCTCCTAAAATACTTTTTTACAAACTACAATCCGAGTCGCTATATAAGCTGTTTTCAAATCAATCACCCACTCAACATGCCACCCAAATTGAAAAGACCCCTCACTCCTTACTATCAACGTTTAAGGAATTTTAAAATTCCATTTACGTGTCCGCACTGCGATGAAACCTTATTGCCCAAGGCGTTTGAAGAACATTGCAAGAAGCATCATCTCGATCGCGAAACCCAATGCGTCTGGTGCAACGGACGCACGTCTTGGAAGAAGGGAACCAAATTTAAAAACTTGAACCATCTACTCGACTGTTTTACAACATTTTCGATACCCTTCAAAAAGCTTTCCAAACTCAAACCTCTTCCGACCGTCCTAGAGCCTACCCTCTCGTGGCCCCCTTGCCACGAAAACTTTGTCCTCGACGACTCGAAACCCCTGTGTCAAGCGAGGCGGCTCTGCGGTCATTCCAAACTCCCCGACCTCCCGCCTCAAGCCTACGAACTCTTTTCGCAAGTCGACTTGGATCCCCTACCCCTTCCCTTCCAGGACGAAGGATTGAATTTAGCGGCCGGATGCGTTCGAAAGTACTTGCAGTTGGGAAAGGACTTTGAATGCCTGCACATCATGGTGCGAGCCGTCGCGTTCTCCCCTTTCCTAAGAGCTCTTGAAGAAGGGGATGCAGGGCAAACTCGTTTCCTACCCTTCTCCTGCTGGTGCGACGGAGGCACGTACCGGCAAGCACGTCATCGCCAGCACCGGCATTTGCTCCTCTTTTCACCCGCGGGACATTTCGTGCCCAACGTCTGGAAAAAAATTAAAATTGCTCGCCAAGACAAACCCTGCAAAAACTTTTACTGCATTCGCAGCAAAAAGATTAGCTCTCCCCTGCATCTGGTCAACGCCCTGGGCTACCTGAGCAAGAGGCAGTCCAAGTGCGACGGCACGTTCACCAAGAGAGGTGGCCGAGTGATTGAGAAACCCAATCATTTCTGGATCTTCACCGAGCTCCCCGTTGATTTCAGACTGTACGCCTGTCTGCAATGGGACGGGGGCATCCTGCAACTCCTCCATCAAGAATATCGGTTCATGAAACCCGAACTCTTGGCCGAGACTGACTTTGTTCGGAACGAAACGAAAGGGTTCTTTCAAATCGCCATCAAGCATCTCCCCAACATTCGCTTCAACCGCGTCCTGCGCGTGGCCAAACCGTATCGACCCATCGTCGGGTCGGGTCGCGAAACGGAGCACTCCCTCCATCTCAATCGAGGCATGAAACTCTATTTCGAGCGGGACGACTCCCTGGCCTCGCTGGACGACCTTTCCTGGGGACGACTGCAAGCAGAGCTCGGCAACCTGTTTTACGATGTCATCTGCGAAGAATACTGGACTCCCTCCCCCTTTCAACAAAAAATCTTGACCTGCATCCATCCCTTCCTGCTCAAAATTGACCGGTTGGAGGAAGAACTGAAAAAGAAAGACGCGGCCCTGGCCGACATGCGCACTCAACTCCAAGACTCTCGCGTGCAGCGCATGCGCACTCAAGTCCACGAGCTCACTGACTCGCATCCCGTTGCCCTGCAGCGTCAAGACGCGGAACTCGAGCGCATGCGCACTCAACTCCACGAGCTCGCTCGCTCGCATCAAGAAGCCCTGCAGCGTAAAGACACGGACATGCAACGCATGCGGAACGAATTCAAGGAGCGATTGAGCTCGCATCAAGACACCCTGCTGCGTAGAGACTTGGAAACGGAACGCATGCGAAACGACTCCACGGCACTCCATCGCTCCCTTCGCGAGTCTCTGCACCGCAAAGACTCGGAGCTCGAACGCATGCGGAACGAATTTACGGAGCTCAATCGCTCGATTCGAGAAACTCTGCTCCACAAAGACGCGGAACTCGAACGCCTGCATCGCCAAGCCCTGCTGCAAAAAGACGAGGAAATTGAACGCATGCGAAACGATTTCGCCGAACAAAAGGAAATGGGCGAACGCATGCGGCAAGCACACTCGGAGCAGAATCGCCTGTGGAAGGAGAGCGTGGAGATGAATCTTTTGCAAAAGGAACGCATGAACGCAGAAATAAGCTTTCTGAAAAAACTTTTGAAAGAAAAACCGCTCCAAATTCTTCAAAAGTTTAATGAAACGGGCAGAATGAAAAGAAGACGCAAACTGGAAACGGATGGAAATGAAGAGGGGAGGGGGGAACTCTGATGTATGAAGATTGGGGAAACTAAACTTTATACCCACTCGGCGGTCGCTGCGCTCCCGTCTCGTGGGTATAAAGTTTTGTTTCCCCAATCTTCATACATCAGATCTCTCAACTTTTAACTTTTTAAATTATAATTATAATTAAAATTAAAATTTTAATTTTAATTTCAATTAAAATATTAATTTTAATTTTAAATATTAATTTTAAATATTAATTTTAAATATTAATTAAAATTGAAATTAAAATTTAATTAATATTAAATTTTAATTTTAATTAAATTTTAATTAAAATTGAAATTGAAATGTAATATTAATATTAAATTTTAATTAAATTGTGTAAGTAAGGTTGGGCTACGGTGGGACGTGTGTGGTATTAAAAAAAGCCAATGCGAATCCCATGTTAAACGAAAGGTCAAATCCAACACCTCTTAACAGCTTTCATCGGCTCCAGGGAAAAAAGTTTTGGGCGAGCCTCCTTCCATTCCAGAGCTGCCAATATCTCCCCCTTCCCTAATCACGTGATTTGGACGCGTTCCAAACTTACCCAGTTGGGAAAAAAAAAAAAAAAAAAAAAAATTCAGTTTTTAAAATATTTCAGTTTTTAAAATCTGAGTAAACAGTCTAAGCTTAAAAAAAAAAAAAAAAAAAAAAAATCAGTTACAAAAATTTTTTTTTTTTTTTTTTTTTTTTTTTTGTGTGTGTGTATATAAACTCATTCCCATCCACCCCTTTCTCAACTCGTCCCGTTTCCAAGGTTGGTGTCCCACGTGCTGCAAAAAAATGGGCCAAAGGTAAAAAAAAAACTGAGTTTTTTTTTTACCTTTGGCCCATTTTTTTGCAACTTTCACACCGCACGGGTGCTTACAGTTATTTTTTCAGTTCATTTTCCCTCTCTTCCTCGGCACATTTTTTCTGATAGTCCTTGATCCACGATTCAAACCGCCTTCCCTCCCGTTCAGGGCACTCTTCAATTTGCGGCATGTTGCTTCCCGTCACTTCCTTTACATTTCCAAATTTCAGCAGGTAGTAGAGCCTCCTCTCGCGCTCCAACTGCAGCAGGTTGAGCAGGGCCGAGAGTTCAATCAGCCACGCTTCGGGTCGCCTCTTGCACGCAGGGCTCACCTCCTTGAGCTTGCAGCTCGCCACGTCTTTGACCCACCTCTGACTCCGGTGGACCGCCAGCGCCACGTCTTCGGTGGAAAAGTACACTTTGCCGTTCCTCCCGACCACCCCAAGAATGCAGTAGAAAAAGTGGCCTTTGGTGAGCAAGAGTCGAAACAACATGGTGAAAAGGGAAGGAGCCCGAACAGCGAACAGAAGAGTACATTGATGGATTTCCTAGTTTGCGAGAAACTACATCCAGTATATGAGTAGTCGTATAACTAATCCTGAGAGAGCCATTATAATGAGTAAAAAAAAAATATATAAATAACAAGAGTTAAATAAGAGTTTAATGAATAGCAATGCAATTAATGAGAATAGAAAATGATAAGTAGAGAGAATAAAAATCTTGCAATAATATTAGTCTAGTGCGAGATCGCGAATAAAAAAAAAAAAAAAAAAAGAAGAAAATTAAATTTTAAGATTTACGATAGAAGTGTAAATAAGATGACTAAGAAAAATAACAATGTTAACTGTTCGAACACAACGATAGCGAATGTATTTTGGAAAGGCAAAGTGAAAAATCTCTAAAAAAAAAAGGCAACTTTTCAAGGCCATACAATAAATATATGGATAATATAAAGTATAAGTGTATTTACAAATACAAACAGTTAATGTATTTTTTTTTCTTTTTTTTTTTTTTTTTTTTTTTTTTTTTTTTTTTTTACGTTTAATGTAATACATTAAGTATATAATTTTTTTTTTTTTTTTTTTTTTTTTTTTTTTTTTTTTTTTAAATTTAGTTAAATTAAAAATTCAAAAGGGAAGTGTTAGCCCAAAGTCGAATCGTCAACAAGGACGGAATAACGGGGTTACAAACTGAAAAAAGGATCGCGAATGTCATAGTCTGGTAACACGAATATGAACTCGTAAAAGTAGGTATAAATGGTAATGGCAGTGTATCCCCAGATAGTTGCAGTCAAATGTGATGACAGTAGAACACAAGAGTTAAAAAGAAGCAATTTATAACAAAGTGAAATTACAGTGCAAGAAAGAGTCTATGAGATTTGCAAATGTATGTGAGGAGAAAGTGTTTTGGGATTATGTGTGATTGGTTAGGTTGAGCTCATTGGCAAAATTATCAAGCTCGTTAATTATTATAATCATTTTCTCGAATGGGTTTTTACACTTTTGTGTTTCTGTGGATATTTGTTTTATGCATTTTAATAGTTTGGTAATTTGAAGGAGTTCCTTCATGTCTTTGAATATGTCGAACATGTTATTAAAGGATTCTACATAATCGGTAGAGGAGGAAGTTGGTGTAGGGTGGGGGGAGGTGTTGTTGTCAGTGGAGGTGGAAGGAATAACAGAAGTAGTTTCCTGTATATCTTCCGTTTGTGAAGTAGAAGTTGAGTCGAGGTGTGTAGTAATGTTAGTGGTGACAGGGGAGTTTTTTGCTTTTTCAACATAATTAAATTCTTTCATTATTTCATAAAGATCTTGGGCGTTTTTGGAGGTGATGTGCCTGGGGATATTTTTGGTAGTGGGTGTGTAATTGTCATTTTTAGAGTTAGGTGGAATATGTTTTTTAGAGTTTTTGGGGTTTTTCGGACAACCGCCGTATGAGGCCGGGTGCGCAGCACCGCAGTTTGCACAGGTAGGGGTAATCCTACCGGGTGTTGGGCAATTACCAGTGAGGTGGAGGCCTGCACATTTGCAGCACTTGGGGTCGAAGTTACAAATTTCGCTGGCGTGCCCGAATTTTTGGCAACGATAGCACTGTTTAGGGTTATTAGAATTACGAAAATGCTCTATATCAACTTTGATGTAACATAGTTCATGTATGTCGTATATTTTGTCGAAGTCTTTACAGGGGAGGACATTAACCATGTATAAAGGCATCCCCATTCCAGTTTTTTTGTTTCTTAACATGGCCGCACGAGTGGCGGTGAACCCATGTAAGGCTAGCTCATCAATGATGTGAGTAGGATCAGTGTTTGGGGGAATACCCCTGACGCAAATTTTCTTTGGTCTTTGATCTTTGGGTTGAATTGTCGTGAATTTTAGTGATTTATCGCACAAGAATTTTTGAATTGCCCGAAATTGGTCTTCAGTTTTTCATTGGATTTTGAGTAACTCTCCTTTGAGGCAGATAGAAGGTGGATTGTCAGTATTTATTTCCTTAATTTGTTGGGCGATTAATCGCCAATCAATTTCGTGGAATTCGACAAAGAAAGGGTGGATTTCTGGTTTTTTAGTACCAGATATGACATTCGCAGGATCAGAATTTGGAGTGGAGGTCTGGTCCATAGCTTCCAGGTGAACCTCGGGAGACAGATTCTTAAATTTGTTACTAAGTTCTATGCCAGCGTCAGTTTGGCTATGGCGACGCTTGTCACCGCGTGGGGCATGGAGAATTGGGCTAATACTTCTAAGAGCTTCTAGGTTATTCATTATGTCAGTTTTAAAGAATTTATATAAACCAGAATTGAGAATAAGATTAGCATTATATGGCTCCCCCAAAATAGTAATACCAGATTGGAATAAGCTTCTCACCTGCTGCTTACAGTCATCATTAGTAGTGAAGTCTGGCCGGAGTTGTAAGGCTCGAATTTCATCATCTATGCCTTGAAAAAGTTCACGGAGAGCAATATTCGCCGGCTCGTGGTGGGTCGGGAATGTTTCATACTCTTGGAGAAACGTGGATTGTTCCGCACCGTCGATAATCCTTTGCAGCTTTTCTAACAGCATACTCGCATCTTTGATGAATGGGGAAGGAGCCCGCTATGAGCCGCGTCTATTTATACTCGGCCGGGGGAAGCTCCGCCCACCGAGAAAACCAGTTTTTTTAAAACGTGGAAACGAGCCCAATGTTGGTGAGGGATCCGACGCAAAAAAAGGGGCCGAAAAAAGGAATGGGTTTTCCACCCATTCCCTTTTTCGGCCCCTTTTTTTGCATCTTTGGAAACGCTGCTTTGAAACAGCCTGTTTAAAGATAGAGTCTAGAGTACAGAGTGCGATAGACCTCTTCATACCATTTCGGAAAATACTTTCCGAAAGGGTACGGGGTTTGCTTGAGATGCATCATCCCGTCAAAGTTTCCGACTGGCATCACGTAGCCAACGTAGAGAAACTGCTGCAATTTTCTGGCAGATGGAGTGATGATGCCCTCGGCGTCTTCTTTTTCCAGCAGGCTGAGCAGCCACGTCTGCTCCATGACCCATGTCTCTCGTATCCCATTATGCGTAATGTTGGGCAAGATTTCACCCATCTTGCAGCTGGCCACTTTGCGAATCCATCCCCGTTCAGAGGCCTTGTCCATCAGGTTCGCCACTAGCCCTGCGTGGTAATACACTTTGCCGTTCAGGCCGACCCCACCCGTCACGGCGGTCCCGCCTTGCAGATGCACCTTGAACAACATGTTGACACTGAACGCTTCACCGCTTACGTCCTTTTATAGTAGAGGTTTCGGGCGAGTGACCTTTACGGGATCCGGCCGGGAAGCTCCGCCCACCGAGAAAAACCAGTTTTAAAAAAAACGTGGAAACGAGTCCAATGTTGGTGAGGGATCTGACGCAAAAAAATGGGCCGAAAAAGCAATTGGTTGAAAACCAATTACTTTTTCGGCCCATTTTTCTGCATCTTTTAAAACACTGCTTTGAAACAGCCTGTTTAAAGATAGAGTCTAGTTGGGTGGAACGCTTCACCGCTCACGTCAGTAAAGGTGGCTAGTGCGAGTGACCTGGATGGGATCCGGTCGAGAAAAACCAGTTTATTCAAAAAAACGTGGAAACGAGTCCAATGTTGGTGAGGGATCCGACGCAAAAAAAATGGACCGAAAAAGCAATTGGTTGAAAACCAATTACTTTTTCGGCCCATTTTTCTGCATCTTTAAAACACTGCTTTTTTTTTTTTTTTTTTTTTTTTTTTTTTTTTTTAAGCAGCTTGTTAAAAGATAGAGTCTTTGCATGCATTAGGTGACGAGTCCAGCCGATTCCAGATTGCTACATACCCTTTTCAGCTATGTCCGAAAGTATATTCCAATGGGGTAGCGCGTTTGCATCACGTTCATCACCCCGTCATAGGTCCCGAGGGGCATCACGTAGCCGAAATGCAAAAAGAGCTGCAATTCTCTGAGCCCGGGTCTTTTGGCACCCTGCGCAATCTCCCTCTCCAGCAGGGCGAGCAGCCACGTTTGCTCAATGACCCAGGCATCCCGCAGTCCAGGATGCGTCAGATGAGGCAAGACGTCGCCCATCTTGCAACTGGCCACTTTGCGAATCCATCCGAGGGCTTCCTCCTCCCCTTCGATTTGGGGCTTCCCCATCAGGATCGCCACTGCCTCCCCGTGATAATACACCTTGCCGTTCCGGCCGATCCCGGCCTGAAGAGAGGTTCCGTTGCGTAGATTCACTCTGAAAAGCATGTTGACAACTGAACAGCTGAATCGACTCTGAGAAGAAGAACGGGTTTCAGTCACTCGACCTTTACGGTGGTGATCACGTGGTCTCGGCTCCCCGCAGGAAACGACGCGCGCAAAAAAAAAATGGGATGAGATAGTTTTCATCTCATCTCATTTTTTTTTGGCATTGCAAAAATGCAGCAGGGAAACAAAAAGTCTAGTCCATTTTGGGAATAAATTCCTGGGAGCAGTTGCCTTGCATGACAATAATTTTTTTGGGCGGGAGGCTAGAAAACCAAAACAGGATCCCGTCATCCTGGGTGTGAAATCTTTTTTTAAACGGGAGCGTTGAAGGATGAGCGATGGGAGGAATGGCAGCAGTAGCAGCAGCAGCAGCAGCAGGTTCGGCATCTTCGTTGGGGTCGTAAGGGGGGCAGCTTGGAGAGTAGGGCGTGAAATCGGGCGGCGACCGGGGACTATAGTCGGTGACATTGGAATCGGTAGCAGCAGCAGTAGGGGGCGAGGCGGCAGAGTAACCAGCAGCAGCAGCAACAGTGGCCTCGTCCTCCACCACTTCGTACTCTTCCTCCTCCTCCTCCTCGCGATCGCGGTCCGGATCCGAGTCCACTTCCAGCGCTTCTTCAAAGAGTTGGTGTTTATAGCCTTCGAGCCATAGGAAAAAATTGACGGCGAGAGGATCGTTCTGATTACACAGTTCGGCTCTCGGGTAGCGAGGATCCGTGTCCACTCGCACGTAAAAGTTGCCTCGATTGAAATGGTCGTAAATGAGCTGGGCTCGCGTCTTTCGGGAACGGTCGAGCACCGAGAGCAGGCGGTTATGAGTCATGAGCCGCGTCTCCAGGAACCGGTGGTGTTCTTGGGCGTGATAGCGGGAGGCAATGTCTTTGAGCAGCACGTTGGAACGATGACGTGTAAACTGGTAAAGGGATCGATACCCCAAGAGTTTGGCGACAGACAGGGCTCCCCAGTACAGGCCGCCATTTTGACCGATGGCTCCCCAGAGCACGCCGGTTCCGAGCTTGAGTTGAAAGAGCATGACGCGGCACAAAGAAGGCCAAAGAGAGCGCGCCGTACTATTTATGCTCGCGGGAGCCAGGGGGAGGGGAAGGGAAGGGAAGAAGCAGAGTGAGAGGTGGTGAAGGAACGCGGGGAGGGCCAAAGACCCTTTTCTTTGAGAGGCGCGCTTCAAGGACAGGCAAGGGGAAGAGTGAATAAACTCGAACGAAGCGCCCGCGCAGAACGTGGGTTCATGCGTATCAATCCAGACTTTTTTTTTTTTTTCCTCCAAGAATTGGACGCAGGTGAATGGGTTCAATGGGTGAGTCGCTATTCAATGGATGTATAGGAGGCGGGCATGTACATTGACATTTTTTTGACAGTCTGGAAACGTCAACCATGGCAAAGTGCCCAAGAGAATGCATCAGCATTCTCCCGGGCACTCATTTTTTTTTGCGGTTCACTCGTCACCAACATTGGTGACGAGTAGACTGCAAAAAAAATGGGTGCCCCGGAGAATGCTGATGCACTATTCCTCGGGCACTTTGCCTCTTTCCAACATTGGTGACGAGTAGACTGCAAAAAAAAATGGGTGCCCGAGAAAAGGGTGTGCCTCAGCATTCTCTCGGGCACTTTGGTTGACGTTTCCAACATTGGTGACGAGTAGACTGCAAAAAAATGGGTGCCCGAGAGTTGTGCATGCATCAGCACAACTCCCGGGCACCCATTTTTTTGCCTCTAGATAGAGAATTACAGTTCGGTATACGTTTTTTCAGCAGCAGCAGCAGCATCTTTATCCTCAACGAGTTTAAATTTTTTCAGAGTTCCTTTCCACTCAAACAAAATTTCAAGAGGACAGGCATCCTCTTGACGTGATTCCAGTACAGTGACTTGACTGCTTTCCGCAACGACGGGCGGGTTCATTAAAATTTCTTGGTTACATTTCATCATCGTCTCGATGAGGGGATCCAGGTAGAGTTTAAACACGGCATTTTTTTTAAACGTTTCAAACCAGTGAAAGAATGTGGGGTGTCGGACCATATCCGGTATCCCCGGTACGTTCAGGATGAGCAAAACTGTCGGATGACTCACGTCTTTTTCGTCCCATTCCATCAAGATGCGGACGTACGTTTGATCCGAGCCGAGTCGCCTGCCAAACTCTTGCACCGACTCGACCCTAGACATTTGAAACAGTCGCATGGCCGCTTCGTGCCGTATCACGCGTTTCTTGAGGTAGTGAGGCGGCGTATTCTTCAGGGTCGGGGCCACGTGCCGCACTTGCACGTTGGTCAGGCTTCGCGAAGGCCTATGAAGGCCCACGACGCTGATGACATCTCGGGCGAACCAGTAGAGGAGTTCGTCTTGACCGATGAGTCCGGTCAGGACGTAGTGGTGATACGGTGTGGGCTGATACTGGATGCAAAAGGACATGGCGAGAGCGAGAGAGAGAATGCCGCGCGGATCGAAGCGGACGAGCGACTGAGGCTGAGGAGGCGGAGCCCGCTCGAGGGGCGGGACGCGGAGCGACGAATCGGGAGAGAGCTGCGCGCGCGGCCGGTCGAGCGGCGTAAACGGGTTTGGAAAGGGGGGGGGAAGGATAAAAAGACGGGAAGGGAGAGGAGAAGAAAAAACAGTCATGCAGTTTCGAGTGGGTTTGATGGACCGCCAACTCTACTTTAATCTTTTCGGAGCTGTGGGAAAGAATGGAAAAATGTATTGGGGAACGTTAGAGTTGGCTCTGTTGCTAGGGAAATGCAATGTACACGCCTGGGCTCGAGAAGTGGGTAGCTGTCTCAGCAGCGACATTTTACCAGAATGGAAAACAGAATGGGTGATTGAACACACGGCCCTGATTCATCTCCTCGCCTACCGCTTGGCATCGGGGTATAAGGCCGATAGGGAAGCGAGACTCTACGAGTTTTTGAACAAGGGACGCATCTTGGAGCGCAAACGGGTCGGCAAAGTCGTGTATTTGAGACAATGCGGCGAAAAGGAGGGATACCTGCTGCCCGCCTACTTGCTCGAATGGCGGGATAAAATGCAGACGACCTGCAAAAGGGACTAGAATCTTTCTGAATGCCAGAAAGGGCAAAAAAAATGGGTCCTTTGGTCCATTTTTTTTTGCGTCCGTGGACAGGCCAACGTTGGCGAGTGAAGCGCGTTTTTTCGGAAGGGTATTAAGGTTTTTGTTGGGGGGGGGGGGGGGGCTAAAGGGGCCGACGGGCATTTGAAAATTTTCTGAAGGGGTCCCGGTGCTCGATTCATTTTGCAGTCGACTGTAGCCACAAGGAAATTTACAACACCAGAGAATTACATCCGGAGCTCCACAAAGTGTGTGCAATGGAGCTGGCGGGAGTCGAACCCGCCGACCTGACTCCTACGCTCTCAAGCGATTAGCGGAATGGTGTCTTAACCACTCGGCCACGGAGGCCCCATTTTATTGTTCAATTTCAAATTTTAAAATTAGTAATAAATCTATTGGGAATTCAAGCGCTTGAATACGCCCTCTGGTGGAAAAAATATATAACTTCTTGCTTAAAAAATCCCTTGCAAGCCATTTTTTTTGCACAATTTCAGATTTCATGTGATATTTGTGTTCTGTGTTCATTTGACAAGGTAAAATTTTCCAAATTTTAATATCTAACACTTTAAACGCGTTTCCAATAAATAATGGTTTCAGTGGCCCTTTAGCATTATATTAGTTAAAGGGACAATTTTCCTGTACCGACTGCTGCAATCAGCGCCTCTATAGGCCGTTTTAAGATAACAATTTTTGATTTTTCAAACATTTTTCTAACCTCTTGACTAGATGCTTTTTAAAGGCTTTGTCTGAAAGGTTTGCAAACATTGTAAAAAGGATTATAAAAGGTTGCTAGTTGACACAATCTGAGGTACTTTGTAAGCGTTTTAGGACAAGCATACCAAAAGGTAGAAATGTAAGGCTAGTTACAGGATTTCATATTGACCATTGTAACAGGAATGGACCTTACCCACGAGTGGCAACAACCACGCCTCTGGGGGTAATTTTCTTCGGAAAAAGACTGTTTATTGGACGAAGGGGGAGCTGTGTCAAAACGTACTTCACGCCTATTGGTGTTTTTCTTCTCTTTACCCACAGATGACGTGACATGGGTAAAGTCCATTACAATCAAATGTAGATAATAATGCTTTTATTATAAGCATTTATAAAGGAAATAAAAAAGGTTTTGATTAATCTGTTACTTTTAAATCTTAATTGACAGAGGCATGAGATTTTCATCAAAATAACTTGACTTAGAATTTTTCTTTTGTTTCTGTAGGAAACTAAATTTTAGCATAATATTTATATACTGAAAGAAAAAAAATGGAAAATAATGATTTTTATTTGCACACATTATATTTAAGAAGTCATATTACATTTAGCAAGTTACATATTTTAATTAATATATTGCTTTTTTCCCTTTAAAGTAATTGCTAAAATTTGAATATATTTATTTTTTATATTTTAATTAATATATTGCATTTTATCCTTTAAAGTATGCTACAAATATTAATTGTTGATAACATTAAAAAAAATTAAATCTAATATACATTTTGTTGGAATGAACGGTAAGAATTATTTTACAGAAGTTTCCTAACTTTTGTTTGAATTTGACAAAACTAATAAAAATAGATAACTTTTATCCTTTTTTTTGTATTTTTTACCATTAATCAGTTTTAAAATAAAGTCTAAAATAAAGCGGGGATATTTTCCTTTTACAGTGAATTCGGGCAACAAGAAAATTTGTATACTATATTTTTGCTTAAGTCCTACTACATTATCGTGAAAGTTTCACAATATGTTAAATTTCTTGAGTTGGGAATTGCTTTATGTCTTGGTTTTTATGTTGTCTTTACCTTTGTGTTTTCATATTTGAAAACTGATAATGGTCAACCCAGTATCAATTATTTTTATTTATTAGTTGATTAACAAACTGAAGAAAGTTAAACATAACTGCATAATTTAATTTGATAAAGATTTATCTCCATTTAAGAACTATATAAAACCAAATTTTGGTATTTATATAATTACTGAGAAAAATAACATGCAATTTCCATTTATAATATTTTTATATTATATGCATATTACCTATTTGTTTATTTTTAATCTTTACTTTAAGCATGTTTTCATTCTACTTAACACATAAGGACAATAATTTTTCAGAATGATTTATCTCTGAATTAAATCTATTGATGCTCCATAATTAAAAATAAATAATAATAATCAGTTAACATTATTTAGACCTTTTTTCCTTTAAAATGTAATCCTTCATTTTAAAAATCGCTCATAATTATTAGCATGTATATTGAAACGTCAAAAATTTAAATAGTTTGACTTCATCAAAATTCATATTTTAAAATTCATGAAAATAAAATGTATTGAAGAAAGTAATAAAAATAACAATAATTTAAAATATTCTAGCAACGCATGCAATAAAAATTTTATATCTTAAACGTACGTAATTGAATGATATAATTTTATGCAATATAAATGACTAAATTATAAGAAAATAAAACATATGCCTAAAAATAATTAACTTTGACTAAATTGCAGTTTAAATACAAGTACACAATCTATTATTATTATTACGCAATATTTCAAACTTTTGAAGGTAATTTTTAATCACATGAACTATAAGATGGATATTTTAAAATTGGGGAACATCAATAGATAATGACATAAACGATAATAATATAATTTAAAATATAAACATAAACAAATGCCACTCTGTATCTATTGTATTTTGCAATGAAAGTATGGTTAAAGAACTCGCACTAATTCGTTAAGAATAAAAAACATATTATAAATGGAAATTTCAAGAACTATAACAGAAATATGCGTATGTATGTAGTTCTTGCAATAAGATAAATCTATATCAAATTAAATCAATACAAAATAGTTTAACATACTTCGGATTGACTATGATTGCACATGTAAATGAAAAGCCAGCCCAGCACAGGCAAAGCGAAGCGATGCTACGTGACCTACTCGCACGCCAATATCACCTTCAATGAGTGAATGAATAAGCACAATTTGCAGCTAACAAAGTGATGAAATAAGTTGCGCATGCACGGAAAATGAATGTGTAAAGGATGATTTTAGAAGGTAGGTTTCCTGACGGTTATTCCAAAAGCCTAATATTCAAAACATTACTGTGACCGTGATATACGCTAAAGATAATATACCTTCGCAGAAAAGTCGAAAGAAAATGAAAAGAGACCGTTTTCGGAACCTTGCTTGCTATCTGGGAATTTACTTATATAGTGAATACATAAATTAATTTTGATGTTCATAAGTACTTTGTTGAAAGAAATCAGTGGCGTAGCAATTCAAAAACGAATTGAAGGTGGGAGGGGGGGGGGTACTAAATAACTCATTTTCAAATAAATTGATGCTTTAGATTATCAATAAATAATAAAATATCTATAAAAATTAATTAATTTAACTAATTATTAATCATCAAGGAATCAATATATATATATGATAAAAATAAAACCCTTTTTAGGTACGTTCGCAATTTTATATAAATACATAGCACCTATAGTCGTCGTCTCGTCCGTCTGTCCGCATATAACAGCATAAAAACTACCCAACCGAATGGTTTGAAATTTAATACACTGCTGGCCATCCAAAATGCAACACCATGAAGGAATGCCAATAACAGAATGATATTTATTGAACAAATACATTATAATGAGAAGGACAAGTGATTACATTTTCAGAAAATTTGGAGGTATAGATCCTAAGAAAACACTACCCAAAGCAGCCACCTCAGGCCGCTATAACAGCATTTATCTGCCTAGCCATGGAGTCGAACAGGGATTGGATGTCATGTACGGGTACATCAGTCCATGCAGCTTCAACACTATCAGGGCTACACTAGATACCGGGCTGGCTCATTCATTATCATGACGTCACAACTGGTGGCTGGCCGTGACCAGCGATTGGTACAAAGCGACGCGCCCATCATTTTGTGCCAATCGTTGTATGTCTTTCGTTTTGTCGTTTCGTTTTGTACCAATCGCTGGTCACGGCCAGCCACCAGTTATGACGTCATGTTAATGAATGAGCCAGACCGGTATCTGTGTAGCCCTGACTAGAGCTCCTATAATAGAGGTTGACGCATCCTCGCAGATTTGGTGCTCAAATTGAAGTTCAGTTGAAAAACCAAGCTAATCAGAACCGGTTCAGCCAATCAGAACCGAGTCTTAGGCAACCCCAACTCTGGCTGCGGTAGACTGATGCTGAACTGAGCACCAATAATCCGAAACAAAATGGATATGCGTGAGCTCCTATTATAGGAGTCTTAGCCCTGACACTATGCCACAGTTCATCAACCGTAGTGACGGGCGAGTGGTGGCGGGCCAATCGTTCAGAAGCCATTGACAGGACATTTTCAATTGGTGAGAAACCAGGAGAACGTGCCGGCCAGGGCAACACTCAAACATGTTCTGTATCAAGGAAGGTGACGATAGTACGAGCAACATGCGGTCGTGCATTGTCCTGTAAAACTTAGAGTTGCGGAGGCATCGAAGATAAGGCAGAACCACTGGCCGTAACAGATCAGAAATGTAACGGCTGCTGTTGAAATTGCTGACAATGCGAACAAGAGGTTATCGAGGCGTGTATCCAATGGCACTTCATGCCGTCACTCCAGGTGATATGACAGTATGACAAGTCGAATGCAAGCTGGCAATGTTCGTTTTCCACGATGCCGCCAAACATGGATGCTGGCATCATGAAGCTGTATATTACGCAGGAATGGCGTGTTGTGTCTTATCACAATTAAAAATCACCTCTTCAAAAATATATTGTACTTCATAATAATTTCTCATTAAAAACAAAGTAATTGTTAATCATTTACAAACATTATTTACTTCTATAAAATTAATTTCTTACTGAATTTGAATAAAAATTCTTAATTATATTATTGTGCAATATAAGGTTAAAACGTATTGATATTTCTCATTTCCAATATAAATCATAATAATTAAATTCTCACTGAACAATTGTTAATTTACTTCTTACATTTAAAACTTTCTTCTTAACTAAAGTAACATCATTTAATTAACTCCTCATTTTAATCTATATATAGGTTGCGTTGTGTTATCAAAATAATAAAAAAAAAACTACAATAAACCAGATGCTGGGCCTAGAAAAATGTGAGGTGATCAAGACTTAAACTATCATAAAACTGATGATCCATTTTGATGGTTATTGGTTTCCTCCTAAAACTAATATGATTTCCATGACAGAACCAATTATCAAAAGATCCAAAGGAATATCAAAATTTATCAATTAATAACAAGGAATTAGAATTAATAGAGCTTAATTAAATTTATACTTCTATAAATTAACTTTAATTTGATTTTTGAAATATAAGTGTTTCTGTCATAACTAATTTTGTTTTCTTCATGGTAATTATTGAATGTCAACAATCATAGGAAGAGTTACCAAATAAATAAAATGTTCAAAATAACAATAATTTACTAATTATCCAAATTTAAATTAAAATGCTAACAATTGAAGGATTCACTTAATAAATAGAAAATTTAGTAAAACTAACTCTTCCGATGATCGCTAACATTCATCTGAAAAGGAAGGTACATATCCAACACTTAAGAATAAGGAGTAGCACTGCAGGTATTGAGTACAAAATTCATTAACGTAATTAAATTTTGTTTATTGTGGAGAACATAAGTAATTCAAGATACAATATCAGCCTTCAGAATTATCGTAACGAAATCTCACATCAACATAAGCTTCTGAATATTTCGACAATACATAGTCATGTCTAGAACATCAACAACATATTAAATATCATCTGAATTACTTAGTAGCATTAAATTATCATTATTAAATATTCCTGAGAATCAATAAAAATTTATATTTTTAAATCGGAGCTGCTGGTTTGCTTTATTAAAAATAACTTAATCATAATTTAATTTAGTTAAATCAAGCTTAATGTTTGAAATTAACGTGCACATAAACTAAATGAAAATATTAGGAAGCATGCAGAAAGTTAAAGAGAAAAAAGGAAAGAAAAGAAGGACTTATCATCTTGGGGACCCGGGTCCATTCAGTACTGTCAGATCACTCTCAAGGCCTGCCATCGCCGCCGCTGTCAGAATCAAGAAAAGAGGGACTTCTCTCCAGCTCGATTATAGTCAGAATGTGTCTCTCCTCTCGATTTTAAAAATCACCTCCTCTCAGCTTCTCTTGTGCTTGATCACTTACTTTTGATCTTTATGCGCGCATGTTAAATAGTTACATGAATGTTTTGAAGAAAAACTTTAATTATGAGGAGCTATTGTGAAAAATCATCTTAATCTGAGCAATAGAGCATCAGATTCTTTTGCATTTAATCATTTTCCTTACTTAATTTCATTTAAGGTTTATGATTAAAAATGCATATGTATCTCTACGCACATGTGGTAAACTCATCATCCATTTCCTCCTCGCCACTGCCGGAAGTCTGACGTTGTTGATCACGTGGTGACGCTAAAGTCTTATTCCCTCTTTGATTACTTTAGCAGAAGCTCTCGTTCCGATGTTCGTTGTTCTCTGATTCTTGTAAACAAGGGGGGAAAAAGGGGAAAGAGAAATAGAGAGAGAGAGAAAAACAGAATTTTCAACACATGCAAGAAAGTAAATGGATAATCGTTTATATTTAATTTAACCAGCAGCCTCCATAAAAGCCTTTTAAAATACCAGCAACTCCTTTCAATTAATATTTAAAATACAACCACATATTTAAAAATATATCTGTTAATAATGGTGCAGCATGATTGTTCCAAAAATAAACATTTTCAAAATTAACGTTAAACAAGTTGAAGTGCGCTTTAATCAACCGATTAAAGGCCAATTCCAAAAACATTATGTTAATAAACAAACATTCAGCCCAAATAATACAAATATAGAATTAATCCATTATTTATTTAGAAACTATTGAACTTAGTGGACAGTGTGAATACTTTTTGATTTGGTAAAATTCTGTGCCAATTTATTTTACACAAACAAACTTTCCCCGTAATTAAATTATTAACTATAATTAGAAAAACATCAATAACAATTTAATTGAATTGTGACTTAAATTAACTGTCAATTTTGCAACACAACAGGCGTCTCACGTCGTCTTTGATGAATCCAGGCTCTGTATACAGCATCATGATGCCAGCATCCATGTTTGGCATTATAAATGAAGTTCCGGGAATAATGATCTTTACTGATTGAAGATGGCACCATTCCTAAGCCTTACATGTATGTGATCTTTGGAATGGATCATTATTGTTTTGAAATTTTAAAACTGAAATACATAAATCTGAGCTAAAAATACCTTAATCACACTTTTGTAAATCATACCTCTTATATCAAAGTATCCAAATTAAGGGATAAAAGTTTTAGAAAAATAATATTTGTTTTAATATGATTTTTTAAAACAACTTCCCTATGCGTTTAACATTAGACTCTGGCTCTCGAGTGGCCTCATCAGACCGCGACCTGCGTTATACCAAGGCAACACTAGATACCGGGCTTGCTCATTCACTCTCAAAACGTCACAAATGGTGGCTGACCGCGACCAGCGATTGGTCCAAAGCAACGCGCCCATCGTTTTGTGCCAATCGCTGTATGTCTTTCATCCTAGTCAGCCACCTTTTGTGACGTCATCATAATGAATGAGCAAGCCCGGTATGTAGTGTAGCCCTGGTTATACACGGCCGGTGCGCGGTGCATGACGTTTAAAACATCACATGGAGTGGATCATTTTTGTACGGCGATTGGTGCAAAACGAGGGGAACGCCGCTTTGCACCAATCGCCGTGCATGTGCATCCGATCCACTGCATGTGACGTTTTAAACGTCATGCACGAGGCTAACGAAAAAGACAGGCTACCGCGGTGCATTCCACTTATCTTTTTTTACAGACCGCTAGAGTGACGTAATGCTCTTTTCGCACACCTGCATTGGTGCATTCAAGCATCACGTGACTCCCGCGGTCTGTAAAAAAAGAAATTAGTAAAGCACCGCGGTAGCCTCGCGTCATGCACCGGCCGTGTATAACGTAGGTCACGATCAGACGAAAGTAGAAGAGTCACGTGATCACTTCGATGGCGTATCTCAACTAATCAAAATCCTGCATGCCGCCACTCTCAGTGTCAGGGAGATAGAGAGAAGGAGAACAAAGATAATGTTTCTACTTATGGAACTAAAAGCGGTACCTAGTATGGCGGCGTTTCTGGTCTTTTGGGCCTTTAGGAAGTGTAGCGCCCTCTATCTCTTTACCATGCTCGAAACCAAAATGCAGGAAGAGCAGACGACAATTTGTCATGTTTGACAGGTCACATGACCGGCCTTTGGGAGCACCAGCGCCACAAACTGGGTACTAATTCCCGGTCCATGTTGTGATCTTGAAAGCCTATCTTCACTGTTCTCCTTCTTATTTCTATCTCCATGCTCAGTGTTAAATGGCGAACCATAAACTTTTGTTAACTCTCTGGTCTAAATAAGTAGCAATTCGAACTCTGATTCAATTCTACGTTCGATTATTATCTTATAATCGAATTTTAACTTGCAACGGGCTTTGCAATCGCAACAGAGATGGCGTAATTGTTAAATGTCTTAGTATAAAATTTAGGAATTCTGTAATTTCAAATTAACTATTTAATGTCATATCCGTTAGATTTGACATTAAAAAACCACTGCAAAATGGGATCTGCTTACTCCCGGAGAATTTCAGTTGATAAAAAGTCAGCATCCCGAGAAAACTCTGTTGATACAGAATGTATTCCGGTTATTTATGATTTGACTGATCACCCAGTTGTGGAAGAATTGTTAATTGAAATATTATCATATATGTCCGTTAAAGATTTGATAGTCAACAGCAGATTAGTTTGCAAGCAGTGGAAATATTTAGTTGATTCTCAAAGCGTATGGCGACTTAAATGTGAGAGAGAAAATGTAAAACTTCCGTCCCTCAAATTACAGGAGTTGCCAGATCATTATTATAGAAATATATATATCCATTCCACATCTAACAAGAAAAATCTCATAAAGAATCCTTGTGGCGAAAGTAATTTTTGTTTAATATTAAGATTTGTCTTTGGTAATAGCGTTTTTGCAAATTTGTTGTTCTCTTTAATTGTAGAACCGTAAATACCGTTTTTTGGTTGTTAATTTTTATATTGCTCAATTTATTTAGGGTTTTATAGTTTTATTTTTTTCGCTTAATCAAATGAAAACTGTGTTCATGATCTGTTTCTATTTTCTTTTCAAGTAGAAAATTATTTAATGAGTAAATTTTCTTCTTCTGATGTTATTTTCAATTTTATGAATAGTTAAAATGTAATTGAAAATTATCAGTCTATATTAAATAATTTTAATTGACATCAGGATGGAAACTCAACATAAATTAGCTTATTTTGTCAGTGATATAAATTTTGATCTGTATCAAACTTTTACTGTTTCAGAATGAATGTTGTATTAGATGTTGTTTTAAGTTACGTAATAGCATCACCTACTTCATGACAATTTCTTTTCATTTGTCTAATCTATCTATAAAAATCAGGTACTTCTCATTATCCCATCAGCCGCTTTCCATAAAAAAAAAAAAAAAAAAAAAATTGCCAAATTGTAATGCCAGTACCAATAAACAATTATGTTGCCATTGGAATCTTAAAAAAATATATATAGGGTAGATGTGCCAGTAATGGACCGCCTTCCAGTAATGGGCCACCTTCAACATTTTTGGTTTATAAAAAAATAACCAATAAAAATTCAGCTTTTTTTATTTCATTAATATGCTTTCTTTAAATTCTAGTTTTGAATACAATCATAATATCAACTATCTATTGCATTTTGTGGGGTGTCCATTACTGGCATTTAGGGTGTTTTGATTTATTTCTGTTATTTACAGTTAAATTTTAATTCACATTGGAAAATGTGACTATGAGCATGGTTAAATATTGTTGGTAGATTAATATAATATTAAAAAATGTGGAATATAACAATTATAACTAATAATTAAAAAATAATTTTTAAAGAAATTCCTTAAGGGTGTCCATTACTGGCACATCTACCCTACAAGAAATTCAGAGAAGCCCCTCTTAATTAAAGTTTCAACTATTGGTAACTTTAAGCAATAAAATTTTATTTACAAAATATTAATGAAAACAGGAAAAAAAAAATCTTTGATATTTATTTATTTACAATATTTTTCTTAAGAGTGTATTCAAATCCAAACTGCTTATTTTGAGACACATTTGTAAATTCATTTTTGCTCTAAAATGCATCCAATCGGCAGGTTCTCTTATTCAGAAACTTTATAATGTCCCCACTGTCTCGATTTTTTGATAAAGGCTGAATATATTTCAAAAAATGCTGTCAAAGTGGACATTTTGAACTGAATTTCGAGAAGCGATAGCGCTGGAAACAAAAAAAAAAAAAAAATTATCGTACTGTGAAAATAATTGTCTGTAAATCAATTTCTAATTAATTGAACGAAAAATAAAAACATGGGGCCCTTATAAATGTCTTTATAAATCACGCCACCAAGTTTCCTGTTGTTACTTTTAAAAATGAGTCTGGGAATGTGTCTCAAAATTTTGAGTTGTTGAGTGTGGAAATTTTTTTTTTTTTAATACTGCCTTAATTATTACTCTTTACTGGTGGATAAATGTTTGTGACGTCAGTTAAAACAGATATTATTGTACGTAACTACCAGGGTTGCGGAGTCGGTGAGAAAAATGACAGACTCCGACTCCTGAAATTTTAAAGGAACCGACTCCGACTCCGGAATGGCTAAAGTACTAGTATTGCCTGTTGATTCCTATTATTCAGATTACTTCATTGCTGTCATTTGTTTTGAAATAGTAATAGTTGCTTTATTAAATTTGTCATTAAATAAAAGAAATATTACTATTTTTAAAAAATTGGCAGCAATTAGAATAAAAAAAAAATCCAACTGGCAACCTGCTGGCATATTCCTGTTTGACCTTGAAGCATATAATGTGCATATCAACCGATAATTTTTATTTATTTATTTTATTATTTTTTTTTTGATGAATTATGGGTGTAAGCTGTGATAGGTAGTCAAGACTAGGACTCATTTACTGCAGCAGCAAACTTCCGACAGTATTTTAGCATAAAAAGTTTCACCTTTTTTAAATGCAGAATTTCTCTTTAACCAAAAGAAAGGACGGCTTAGATGCTTTACACTCACGCTAAAAAAAAAAAATTTTAATCGGTTAAAAAAAAAGAAAAAAGTCGCCAAACTTTGGGGACTGTTTTTTCTTTTATGGCAACCCGGCTATTAAGCTTGTATTTAGTTACTGGTGTTGAAATTTGTTATTGTAATCCGTATTTGCGTGGATGTTAAGGGAAATGTTTGCGCATGTCTGTATTACGTCATTGATGATGAAAAGTAGAGAAAACGTGATTGGTTGTAGAAGAACGTTCTATTTCACGTTATTGGTTGCAGAGTCGCGTATTATAGAACTATATATGGAAGGGAAATAAATTTGCATAACTGTTGAGTTAATGATTGGTTTTTAATTGTCATGTGAATTATTACATATTGGCGGTTACAGTGGCAGTTAGAGTGGTAGAATTGAATTTATCATTCTATTTTGTTTATCGAAATTGTTTTGACGTTTGTAGTTGCTGGTAGAAGTTGGAAAATGTCCGTGGCTATGGATACCATTTTTCGAGAGTACCAGGTAAGTTTTTATGAGGAAGCAGAAAGGCAAGTTCAGCACTTCAAAACTGAAATAACGCAATGATTTTATCTAATAGTTTGTGTTAAATTAGAATTTGAATTACCGATTGGTTACCCTGATATAGTAGTGCTCTTTAAAAGATTGAAATGACGTAATTTTATCTAAAGGGTTGTGCAAAATTACAAAATCAGTTATCGAATGATTATTCTAAATGTAGCAGTCCACTTTAGAAGAATGACGTAGGTAATGTATTTTCTATTAAATTTATGTTAAAAAAATTTATTTATCGTTTATTTTGATATTTACTTTCTGGTTTTACTAATACGTCATTATTTATAAATGTTGTGTTTGTCATGAAATTAGAAATTAAATAATCGAATGTTTACACTGATATAGTAGGGCACTTTAAAAGATTTAAATGACGTAATGATTTTAACTAAAAGTTTGTGTGAAATTAAAATTAGCATCAGCGAAGGATTACTGTAATATAGTAGTGCACTTTAAAAGATTGGAATGACGTAATTAACATTTTCCATTAAATTTATGTTGTAAAAAATGTATTTTTGGTTTATTTTAATTGTTGTGTAGAAATACGATTTTCTGTGTTTTCGAATACATTATTTATAAAGGTTCTGTTTTTTATGTTTCCAAAATGGCAACGGAAAATAGTAGCTTGGCACAGTTTTGGAAATCGCGCCAACCAAACAGTCGCCAATCTTTTGTTTACATTTTAGCGTGAGTGTAACACATCTGTTCCGAAAGGACTTTATACTAAAGATAAAATATAGACTACAGATTTCAATTAAAAAGATTTTTCATATATATGTTGTACACTGGACAGTATATTGGGCTTGTTTAACCTGGGTTTCTTTGTATATATAGTCCAATATAAAATAATTCAGTTTATAAATTTAAAATTACATAGAATTGGTTTAATTTCACTTCAAACTGTCTAAAAAACAAGCTGGAGTCTGAGTCCGCCTGACTTTTAGTGACTCCGACTCTTTTGCCTAATAATAGGCCTGACAGCGACTCCACAGCCCTGGTAACTATGCATTGCAACATATTTTCAATGCTTTTTCTCTTTTAATATCATGAAGTCACTGTTTAATGACATAATTGTTATATTAATTAACGAAATACTTAATAAATCAGTAAAACATAGTTAATAATACAAATAAAAGTCAAATTAAAAATAACTTGACATACCACACAATTGTAACGCATCCGACTTATCAAGTGAATGTGATGCCACGATCATGTATTTTAGGCGTTAAATCCTATAGTTTGGTATCGTTTTTTTTATGGAATGTGGTCGACTGGATAATGACCAAAAATAATTTTGGTAAACATGAAATTATTAATATTATGACCGCCACTTCGCACTAAATTAAAGTACTGGCACAAAATCTAACAAAGAACCCATTCACAAATATTAAAAAAAGTACACATGGAAGCTAACTTAGGTAGAAGATGGAACGAATGGTTATCCTAGTGACATATGGTGATGTGTATACTTAAATGAAAAGGGTGCTTGTCTGTTTTACCATCTACCACTTTCTATAGAAAGTAATTGTCGTCAAACAATGGGATTTAACACCAAAAATGCATAAGCATGGCAGACATTTCATTCACTTGACGTCGCATTTCTTACTTGCTGATGATTTTTGCCCAATAACCGTTGCCGAATGCCTCGTACATGTATCCAGAGGGATGAGTTCCATATCCTGTGCCCCTTGGCAGGGTTGGCCAAAAAATCCAAAATGGTGCCAAAAAGCCGTTTTAGCATCTTACCAAATTTTTCTTTTAAGTAGGGTAGGTGGGCTAAGATCAAAGTGTAGTAATGGGCCGCCTTCCAGTAATGGACCACCTTCAAAGTTTTTGGTTTATAAAAAAATAACCAATAAAAATTTAGGTTTTTATTTATTTATTTTTTTCATTAGTCCCCCTTGCATGTTTTATAATCTGGGTTATTGTTGACACTCTTAATCAAATCAATCAGGAAGCAGAAAATAATGTTTCACAGTTCCACTGTTTTTCTGTGAAAATCTTAATGAACATGCTAAGAGTTAGCTTCACTTAATTTATATCTTTTTCATTTTCTTGAAAAATTGCATGTTTTTGCTTTAATAGTAATAGAAAACTTTTTTTTTTTATTTAACTGAAAAGCTAAGTAATCATTTTTTTTTTTTTTTTTAATTGCACTTACCATAATGTAATAACAATATATATATATATTTTTATAAATAGCTGTTTTTATTAATTTCATGTAGCTAATATTTTTTTAAAGATTGTAATCAAATTATTTTTTTAACCATGCCTTGCATACTTTATAATATGAGATTCAACATCCAATTAGGAAGCAGAGAATAATGTTTAAGGGCACAGGGAAATATGGGGCTCAAGCTCTCTCCATTTAAATAAAAACAATTTTTTAAGTCACACAAGTTATTAAAAATCTATTCTCTGTCTTAAAGGTTTGATTTTTCCTCTCTGACAAAACAACTAGTACGTACATAATAATAATTTAAAAATAAATAAATTTATAGCAGTAATGCAACTAGTAAATCTGCCGATCAGGGGGCTCAATTCTGCAATTTTATTTAGTATTTAAAAAAACATTCAACTCACGCTTTCATTTATTTGATATTTTTTATATAAATTACTAAAAGTAATATATCAAGCAAGGAAGTTTAACTGTTAAGAATAATAGAAAATAAGATTTCATGCACTAGTACTCAGACCCCCCCCCCCCCCAATGTCTCAATAATTTGATAAATTTAATTCTTTGAAATTTAGTATTTTAAACCTTCTACCTAAAATAATTAAAATATTGATCTTGTGATAAAGACAATTAATTTAAACAGTGAATTATTCTCATAAATATTTTATTAATTATTGATACCCTAATTATTAAATTTATTTGAGAATTACTATTTTATTTCATTAATATGCTTTCTTTAAATACAATCAAATTTCAGGAGTTGGAGTAGGTCATTTGTCCCGTCGACTCTACAGCTCTGGGCTAAAGACATACACAGATACTTTTAAAAAATAATAATAAGTACTAAATGAAACCTAAGGCATATAAATAAATTTAGAAAGGACCTTAAAAAAAAAAAGAAAAAGAAAATTGGTTGAAAGTTTCTTGAATGTATAAAATGTTTTAATTACAACTAGATATGACCTTACATAGAATTAAATTTTATTTATGTTATTTGAATTATATTAAAAAACTCTGATGAAAAGAGCGTTTTGTGCACATGTAAAACTGAGATGTTTCTTTTTTTTAAGTGGAAAATATTTTTTGTTTTTTCTAAACTAATTTTTTTAGTAAATTTTTATTAAAATATTGTCTTAGTTTTCTTCAAACTGATTTATGTGTTATCAAACTTTTACCACCAACCCCCTAAAAATAATCATATTCCAGAATTTGTCTTCATTATGACAACTTTATTTAGAATAACCTTGAAGTGCACATAAGTTTAGCAAGATTTTTACTAGAACATGGGTCTGTCCAGGTTTATTTTCCAGAGTCCTATTTTTGTGAATTTAATTATTATTTTTTTGAAAAAAACAATTTTACAATACATTAGTTAACTCATTTATGCCCAGTCTTCCTAAATTGAGGAGTTTTAATTTTTCGGAAATAAACAAAAAATGTTAGACAGATTTCTTGTTCCATCTTTTTTTTTTACGATTATATTATACTACACAATCCACAAACAGATTACTCAGATTAGTATAAATAATACAATAATTATTATTAGATTATATATATATATATATATATATAAAATTATAATATCTTATTTAAGTTTTTTGCTAGTAAAATTGCTATTTATGTATATAAAGTATAATTTACTATCACTCAAAAGATTAAAATGAACAGTGTCGCGAAATCACAAAAAACTTGAATTAGTACAGCAGACACTTGCTTCTTAATTGTATTCGCGAAGCAAACACACACAGACGTGGCACGCAGCAAAATAAAAGCAAGCAATGCCAAATTAGAAAGTGAAACAAATCACCGAAAACTAGGGTTGGCACTTTTTTGCCAAAGGTGGTAAAAACCATGGAAAAAACCGGTAAAAACCGTCCTGGCAAAAATACATTTTTGCCACTTTTTGCCAAAGTGGCAAAAATAGATATGTTTTATTTACAGCGATGTAATTAATATATTTTAATTTTTAATAATTTCAACTCTAATAATATGTAATTTTATTTTTTTATTTACCTTAGAATATTCAATGCATCATTTAAACAGTTAATCTAAGTAGATTGTATTTTTTAGTAAAATACTTTAGTAATCAGTTTTACTTTTTAGTAAATAACTTACTGACTTTGGTTTAAACTCTCATAATTATTAAACAATCAATCCTTATGCTTCAGTTAATTTTGTAGCAAAGTCTGAGGGAGAAATAGCACTTGCCAATTTGGCTATGCTATGAGAACAACAGTTATTTGAAGTTAAATTTAAAAACAATAGAAACAAAACCTTTTGCAAGATAATTCATTCTCATTTCCTATGATCAAATCAAGATTCAAGTCTGTAGCAGGTATAATGACAATGGGAAAAATTGTAAGAAAAATTACCTAATAAAATCATTGTACCCTCCCCTCTCTTAACTATCGCCAAACTATAAGATTAAATGCCAATTATGGATCATTGTAAATGTCATTTTCACTTGATATTAAACACGTTACATGTGTTTGTTATGTCATCATGTGAATTTTAATTTATTTTTGTATTTTTATTAAGGTTTTACTAATTTTTTTTTTCATTATTTAAAATGAAAATTATGTCAATAAATGATTACCTCGTGATATTAAAGGAAGAAAAAATATAACAGATTAGTTTCAACTGGTGTCACCAATTTTTGTCCACAAAATATTTTTATTTTTCTATATTTGCTTCAAGCCCATATCTAATGTTTACATATATTTTATAGTTTTTTTTCTATGTTTTTTGACTAAACTAGTCGGAGGTGCCAATCCCAAAACTTTCTTCTATCTCAGTCATGTTAATACTTCTAATTTCGTCCTCACATCGCCAATAAAATCAATATTTTTCGTCATTCTGTTGTACGTCAGCTGCTTGCGAATCATCGGGTTACCGGGATGCAATCAACTGATGTATACTAAACTACGAAAAGTTCTTTTGGCCTGTACCGACCGGAACAGATAGCCTCCCTATTCCTTGGTTTTACGATTTTAGCTAATTTTACTGAAAAACACGAAGCTAAAATGCGTGGAACCCAATTAAAGAAGATTCATTCCCAGTTCTCGTCAACATTGAATTTGAATGAGAATATCGCCAAATTAGTCTTCTATAGCCAAGTTGGCTTCATTTGTGGCAACCTATTTTTGTCGCAAAATTTGGCGATATTTCTTCAATTGCCGCCAAGCTTGGCGAGAATTTGACGTTGGCGAATATAAATATATAGTGTTAAGCATTTAAGAATAGGAACAATGGTTACAACAGTGAAAGAAAATTTGCTGAAACCCTGTTAACTAAAACTCATAAATTAAACCCGTTTATGGATGAATTCTGCTGTCTTGTTTGAAAATGTCAACCACCCTAAAATTTCAAACTGCTATATCTCCGCCATTTTTTAAAATAGAGACAAAACAAAAACTGCTCCGGATCAAGGCCGAACATTTAACGGAAAAAACTTTTAGGATTTCTAATATTTTATACCTCTTTTTGAATTTGAAATCTTTAAATGGCTATCACAGCGCCCCCTTCCAGCGGAATATCCCCACATTCTAGTAGGACTTGCTGGCTACAGCCAAAAACATATTAAAAAATTTTGGTTTAATTATCTGCATAACCTCATACACTTTTCGATGATACAATAGAGAAAATCGAACAAAAATCGCGATGGCAGCGCCCCCTTTCGTCGAAATATCCCCGAATTCAACCTGGACCTGCAGGCTATGGTCAAAAACATAGAAAAAAAATTGGTTCAATTATCTGCATAACTTCATACACTTTTCGATGATACAATAGTGCAAATGGAACAAAAATATCGATCACAGCGCCTCCTTTTGTCGAAATATCCCCAAATTCTGATAGAATCTGCTTGTCATAGCCAAAAACATAAAAAAAAATTAGGTTCAATTTGAAGCATAACTTCATACACTTTTAGATGGTACAATAGTGAAAATGGAACAAAAATATCGATCACAGTGCCCCCTTTCGTCGAAATATCTCCAAATTTTAATAGAACCTGCTTGCCATAGCCAAAAACATAGAAAAAAATTAGGTTCAATTTGAAGCATAACTTCATACACTTTTCGATGATACAATGAAGACACACAGACAGACATTTTATAAAAACATGTTTTTCGGAATCTCCTACCCCTAAAACGTGTAAATCCGTCGAAAACCGGAAGTCGAAAAAAATTTCGATTACAATACTTTCTTCTATTATAGATAGAAGAAAGTAAAAAAGAGGATTGAATTCTTTACAATCTTCCGTTATCATTGATGTTTACTATGTTCCTTAATAAATTCGATTATTACATTTAAAATACTTACAATTAATTCACAAATTCAATATCTTAAAAATATCTGTTTGCTTATGGTTTAATTTAATAATTCTGCATTTAAACACATAAACTGTATTCTTAGTATTATTTTGACATAAATAATCTGGATAATTCAAATTTTATATTTGCTGTGTTGTTACGTCATGAGTGAACTTTATCATTAAAGTAACCTATAATTTAGATTTTTTTTTAATTGAAATTCATTCATTTTTCCAACTTAAAATTTTAGAATGGCAATATTTTTTCATTTGTATAATTTGGTGAAATTGGTCAACGGGATAAACAAGTAGTACCGTTTACTTCTATAAAGTATTTGTAAAAGTTATACCTAAAGGCTCAAATAAAGATAAAATGAAGATTAATTTGGCAAATGTTTATGCATTAATATTGTTTTTTATTATAGATTTTTTAAATGTAGAAACTGTTGATTTAATTTTTTTCATTTTAAAGGCAACATTACTACATTAATTTGTGAAAAGTAAAAAGTTTTTACCTGTCACCATCACATAAATTTATCTACAAAATTGATTATTGATATTTTTTTATTCATATTACCAGTGAAAATTATTTTAATTAATCAAATTAATATTAGTGAAATATGTAATTAATATTCTGATTTAAGTCTCAATTATAATATATACAAAATTATATTATTTTATTATATTTATTAAATCCAGCTTTTTTTGCCAATTTTTGCCGGTTTTTTCCAGTTTTTGCCACTGTCCTGGCAAAAATACCATTTTGCCGGCAAATTGCCCAAACACGATCACCACACCAACTATTGCTCTGACGTCATTTATCAGCCTCGACATTGTTCCAAATGAGGATGCAAGGGAGAAAGAGAGCAAAGCCTGCTAGTGATAAATGAAAGAGACTTTTGTTTGATTACACTCAGATAAACAGTAAAATGAACAAAAAAAAAAAAAAAAAGCTAGATTTTTGCAGAATTTTACACTTACCAAACAGATATGGTTCACACAGTGGGTTTTTTAATTTTGTGAAGAAGAGTCCATTTTTCTGAAATTTATTTTTGTGAAGAGTCCGTTTTGCTGCCATCGAATTTTGTGAAGAGTTTGTCAACAGACTCAATTTTCCCCCTGTGGAATAAATGAAGTATGAAGACAAATTATTTTAGAAACCTGTAACTTTTGGTTGCCATTCAATATCTTAACACAATTGGGGGGGGGGGGGAATCGTAAATTTCCAATTTAAATAATAAAAAAAGTGACTATTTTGATTTTTTTTAAAATTATGATTTTTTTCACATCTTGCTTTCGATACTGATGCATTTAAATAGAATAAGTGTTGTCTGTCCATGTCCATGCTATGTCTTTCAGCTTTATAATCAATTATTCTCTTTTCTAATATAGAAATAACTTGATTATTCTTAGATAAAGTTGATAAATAATCAATCTCATAGTGTAAGTTTTTTTTTTTTAAATGACACTATTATTGTGGTTTAAATTCAACTGTTGAATCCATTTTTAATAATAATCTGCTGTAGGAGATATATATGTTCATTGGAATGCTGTAAAGTTGAGTTATGAAAAAAAATTGCTGTTGTGCAGAAATTGCTAAAAAAAATTATTCATAATGTGAAATAAAATTTTATTAAAGGTGTTTTTGCTGTTTGCTATGATAATGATAGTGAAATTAAAGTTTTATTTTATTTAATTAATTAAACGAGATTAGCTTAAATGGGACATTCCTATACTTACTGAAAGGAAAAAATAATTCATAATTGTTATACATAATAATATATATATATATATAAATGGGAGTTTTTTCACTCAGAAAATAAGGACCCAATAATAAAAACCAAAAACCTACAGTAATCTCTGTATTAAAAATTTTTACTGTTTGAAAATATAAAATTTATTATTATTATTTTACTCTTTAGCATATTTTTTTTTTAGCTTAATTTTATTAATGTATTTTCTTCTTGGATTATTTGTATTTAAGCTATTTGCAGTGACGATGGAATCCTGGGCCCATAGGACTCAAGAACTTAAAAAAACTTTTATTTTTCAGAAGTATGTCTTTTTGTAAATATAAATTCAATGTATTTAATATAAAATATGCCTCTTTTGCGATTGTCCTTAAAATATCTTACTTCTTGCAAGAGAAAAACTTTGTGTCCTACAAGACCCATCACAATTTTTTCTATGTATCTCTTTCCATTTTTTTGCTTAAATGATGTGCTATAGCACATCTCCGGCATCACTATATGTGTGTTATGTTTAAATTCTGTAAAAATATAGGTTGAATAGATTCATTACTTAATTGTTTCATAATTTTCCTTGATTTTGAATGTATTGGTACTTTTTAATAAGTCTAATTTTTTATTTCTCTCTTAAATAGATAAATTTGAAGGTTGGGAACTAGGGCATAACACTTCTTTAGAAAGGCTAGGTTTTGCGATTGAAAATCCACCAAGTGGTTCTGATCCTGTACCTGCAGAAGTTGGTAATTTTCTTTTTGTTTATTCTTTTTCTGTGCGTGTGTTTATTACTCATAATAAAATCCTGTAAGTTATAATTAATTTTTATAAAGTACAAAATAATATATATTTTTTTAATTTTAACCATTTTTTAATTAATTCTTTAAATACTTGTAAAAAGTCCAATAATAATAAACAAAAAAAAGTTTTAATATTTGATTTTTAAACAAAAATATTATACAGTTTAAGTTTAAAAATAAATAAAAGTAAAAAATATATATTTTTTTAATTCTTAAGAGAAGATTCTACTTTGTAAAGTAAACAAGTAGACATTTAAGACTTTTTTTTCTCTATGAAGCATTAGTAAAACAAAATCAGATTATTTCCTACTAAAAAAGTATATTTTTGTCTACTTTGACAATTTTTTGCAGTGATGTCACTAGACTTTTGAAATCATGGGTCCCTGGAACCCAGACACTTCCAAAAACTTGAGAGTTTTTTTTTTACAAAAGGGGATTATCCTTCTAATAATAAGACATATTCAATGTATTTTATAGACAATATGCCTCTTTTGCGTTCTTTCAAAGCAGGGTTGGGTTTAAGCCATCAAAAACCGTGACATAGGTTTAACCCGCACTTTAACCGGTTTTAACCATCACAAACACCAATATTTAAATATGCTCAGATAAAAATTAATTATTAAAGTTAATTATTAAAATTAATTATTAAAGTTAATTATTAAAGAAAGCAAAGCAATCGATTTTTTTTTCTCTGAAAAACGGGGAAGAAAAAAAGTAAATAAATTCCAGCATTGGTTTTCTAAGTAACCCTTTTAATGCCAAGCCAAACCCATTACTATGACGATGCATTTTAACCTCACAGTTGGGAGTTTTTTTGTTTTATTTGACACATAGAAAAAGGTCAGGTTTGTTTGAAAAACAGACTAGCCTAGGGAGATGAAATATTTTTAAAGTATTTTCAGGAAACAGTAAGATTATTTTAGGCGATGTTGAATTCAGGAGAATATTTTCAAATTTATCCTTATTAATGGTGTAGAAATGAAATTTCTTCCCCGAAACTGCAGAAATCCCTCCTGTAGAAAGCCCCACCAGTGGCTGAGAGGTTGTGCTCTCGAAGCTGGTAGACGGGAGGTGCTGGGTTCGATCCCAATCGCGCCCGTCGGCCTAATCGCTCGGAGTTTTCGTGGTTTTCTTTCGAGCCGTGGATTTTCTCCATGCGTAAATACGGATTAGGTTCCCTTAGAAAGACCCCCACGAAGGGCACACCCCCAGGGCCTATATCCCTAGTGTCGATAATTGGCCGTCAATAATCAACCCAACCCAACCCAACCCTCCTGTAGAAAAATGTCTGAATTCAACACTGATTTTAGGTATATTTAAAGTTATTATCCCGGGTCCAAACAATGCTGTGTAGGCCAGATAGTTTAAAATAAATTACATAAATATATATATTTTTCAAACTTAGTACTGGTACATCCAAAAATGAAGAGCTTCCAATAATAATTTTAAAAAATCAGTTTAGTAAGAAGTGCTAAGGAGTTGTTGAAAGAAAGGTGGCTTGGTTTTAAATATAGTGATTAAAACAGTTTAGAAATTTTGTGATTGTATAATTGTGATAAATCTCATATCACAGCAAAATACATTTATGCTTAACACTATATTATTTCATGTTAGGATCACAAAGTTGTTTTGCTACTACATATTACAACTGTGAGAAATATCAAGATGTTAAATTGAGAGAAAATCCCATTAATGATTATCTACTGCAGCATGACTTGGTAACCATTAAAGTTGGAGAATGGTAAGTAATGGATGCATTTCTTATTAAAAAATGTTTATTCTTTCTTTGTATTTTTTATCATCATAATTTAACGAGGTAGTCAACTGACCTGGAAGTTGGGAGAAAACCTGTAAAAGTCAGGGAATTTAGCAACACTGGAAAAACTCAGAGAATTTTATTTGAAACATGGAAATGTTGAATTTTTATTTAAACCTGGAAATTTGAATGCAATTTTAAAATTGACCACTCACAGCACGGTTTCATTCAAAAGAAAGTTTTGCAAAATTTGTAGAAGATGCCTTGAAAAATGCTTCATTTCTAATCAACATTAAATTTTTCAGAGTAAATAATACTGTTTTTGTTAACAACTTTATTTTCTTTTTATGCTAATCCACTAATTTTCTTTTCAAAGAAGTTGCACGGGAAAGCAGGGAAATTTAATTGAAAACAAAAACAATGAAAACAACAAATTGTTAACAAAAATAGTATTATTTACTCTGAAAAAATTTAATGTTGATTACAATTGAAGTATTTTTTAATGACCTGGAAAAGTGAGAGAAAATGAAAAAGTTCAAATGATGGCCAAGAGTCCTGTTGAAGTTTAACTAGAAACTCAAATGTGCCATTAAGTAAACAAGAATGAAAAATCAAGCATCAAGTATGGATTATGTAACTTTTTCCAACATTTACAAATCTTTACCGTTTTACAAGGTGAAAGATGATATGTAAGTAAACTGTTTGGAAAATGCATAACATATCTAAAAACTTAATTTCAGGAATTACCAACAATATTCGGAAATATATTCAAACTCTTTTGTGCAGCCTATATCTACAGTCAATACATCATGCAACATGAATCATGTTACATGAATATTTTTTTAATATGGCTGTGTTTTGTACGTACAAATTTTATTTTGTGCAATGGAATAATATCTACTTTTTCTAAGTGGCCCGCGACTTTGTATGTAATACTTAATTTGGCCTGCGGCGGTAAATGAGTTTGACATGCCTGCTGTAAATGAATAATGAATGGTTATACACACAATGTTCTATAGTATTCTATAGTTCTTGTAATGCACCTTATATTACAACTACTATTTTTCTAAAAAACCCATTGCAATATCAAAATCTGATTTTTTTTTTTTTTTTTTTTTTAATGCACATTAATTTGTGGGTCTCCAAATATCAGGAGGTTTAGGGCCATTGCCCAATTGATTCATGTTTTAATCAGACCTTGATTACTAGTATATATATATATATATATATATATAGCCCCATGTTTTATAACAATTTTTCAATTTAATAACAGATTTAAAATGTTCAAAATAACAATTTAGAATATTGTGTTTTCTTTCTCATCCATTTAGATGGCTTTTACCTTTGGTGACTGTAGAATCTGATTTTATTTATTCCAATTTTGCTATTTTATTTTACATAAATTTCTGGTGAAGATCAGTTATGCCTAAATTCAATCCTATATTCAAGGTAATTTGGGAAATCTAAACTGCATTCTGATCATCTATGTCAGATGATAATTTACAAAGTTATTTCATTTTTTGAAAATAATTAATATGTGATTTTATAATTAAAGTACAAAAAGGAACAATTTTGGATGGTAGCATAAACTACAGAACAAGATGTGGATTTTTGTGAAACAGTTTTGGTTATTATTTTCATGGCAAATAAGGATTTTTTCCACCTTTTCTAAGGAAATACACAACTGCTTTGGCTACGATTTTTATACAAATGTTACTATTATTTTCATCGTAGGCTACTAAAACAACTACTTCCAATAGCATTAGGCAGTGACAGCCCTGAATAACATTTTAGTGCAATTCATAAAAATTTACAATAAACCATATTTAATTAAAAGTTATATTTAAAAACAACAAATGTCAAATGTAACGTTCTAACTTTTTTTTCAAAATCGTTAAAACTTTTCAATATCTTGACCCACATTTTTTGTACTCATGGGAATCTCAGGACCCTACATAGTAACTGATCAGCTGAAGTCCCCTTCAACTATTGCAATCCATGCATGCAAGGAATTTTAATACATTTAATTTAGTTCAACTGGAATTAAAATTGTGAAAAAGTGTCCACTGGCTATTAACTAAAAATTTCAATTTTCAGATCTATTTCTTTTACTTCTGTAATACATTGCAATAACTGTTAATTCATTGGATGGAAGACATATTTTGTTTTTACTGTAATTAATGCATTTTGAAATTTAATGTGATTTGTAATTTTTGTTCATACTTAAAATCTTTTCTTATAATTTACCTATGATTTTCATACCTCCTTATTTTTACTTCCTTTTTTAGGTATGCTGCTAGATTTGATTGTGCTTCTCAATATGATTTAAAGGTTTTCCTGTGTAATGAAAATAATGACATTATTGATCAGTTTGAGTTCAGCTTTGTTGAGGAACAGTGGAATGGGAAGGAGTGGCATTTAGTAAGTTGTGAAATAAATTTTTGAACCCAACATAATAAATTTACGTGAGTATCTTGGTCGTTTCATGGACAGAAATAAAAGTTGGTGCTCAATAAATTTTAATTTTAAATATTTATCATCATTATAGTCAGTATCATTAAGAGACTTTTTCTGGTACTTTCAACTGTGCATAGTATTTTTTCTTCCAATGTTTTTCTGTTTTGATAACTTATTTATAATATTTTCAAAAAATGTCTATTTATTACACTTGCGTTCAGGACCTAATAACCACTCAAAAGAATTCATATCGACCAATTCATTTTCATATAATATATTTATACACTTAAGTTAACACAAATTTTAAATGAAACTACTAATTTTGGAAAATGAATTACTTTTATAAACAAAGCATACTCACCTCTAGATAAGTGTATCCGGTCTCCATTCAATTTAGTAGCATTATTTATTTGTAAAATTTTTAAAAGATGTTCTGTCATCATTGCACTATTTCTTAAATTGTTTATCATCTGCTTCTTTTATTTTTTTTCATTGATCATTTAGCTCTTTTCATTTTGAAGACAAACATTCGTTCAAATATGTCAGAATATTCTCATTGTTGTTAGGGTTAACAATATCTGTACGTACCATCATCTCATCTAATTCTGTCTTCACGAATTATAAAACGTTCATCAAAATGTTTAATGCAGATCAATGCTGTTGAAATAGAAGTAAAATTATCACATTGCAATTTTATTAGCTACAATTTTTTCTTTTCCTTATCCACTGGGAATATGAAGAGTGTAGCATATTGCTTTTTAGTATCATATTCATAGTTATATTTGAAAACAGAAGCACAAAATTTCATCCCCACTATTTTATAGATATAATCTACATTTTCCTTAACAGTTATAACCTATAGTTATTTATAGCGTTATAATCTAAATACACTGAAAAATATTAATTACTAGATAAAACAATAAGTAATATGAAAATGCCATTGTAAACAAACCATACAACCGAACAAAGTACATGGAAATTTTTAAATACGATGGATCTTGTTTGTGATGTCATACATGTACATTTTCTCTTAGTGTCAGGCTTGGTAAAAAGAGCAAACAGTGTCGTCGCAGAAGCCCAATACAGCCCTCTGTAAAACAAATGCCATATGTAAAAGTTTAACTTTATTTGTATATACTTTGTCATCTGCAGTTTAAGAGATAATCACTGTAATCTATATTTTGAATCAACTAGTTTGTATATGTAGTGAAAATCCTATCAACTTTTTACTGTCATGTTTAAATTTCTGCCATATTTCCATTCTAATGTAAGTAAATACTGTAGACTTTTTTTGTTGTAGCCGTAGCATAAGGAGTTCACACTAGAAGATATTAGCAGAATAACTCATAATTTCCTGATTCCAGTCATAATTTTCATTTACTAGAAAAATGTAATAAATATTTTGTGAAATCTAGTTGTGGCTGAAAACATAGCAAAATGGAATGAATTTCACCAATGTAACTTTAAAGAATCGGTCAGGTGCTAAAAATCAAACATCTTTATTGACTTCTCTTAAATCATAATCAACTGTAACTGAGAGACTCATGTTCCAAGAAAAACAGTGAATCGGTCAATCTATCAAGATGAAAAGACACATGCAAAAGTTTGAGCTTCTAGTATTAACATAGCTTTGCTGTAACAATTAGGGTGTCAATGATTTAAATCAAATGATTTTAAAAAAATCATTGATTTAAATCAACTGATTTTTTTAAAATAAATTTTCTAAATGTTTAAAATGACATTAAAAAATATAATAAAATCTAAGATGAACATAATTTGGAAAGTTTCTATGTATACTTTATCTAACAATAAATAAACACAAATAACAAATAAAACAAAAATGACTTTGAATAATTGTTTTTAAGCTTAATTCCTAATACCCTGTTCACATCGGACATTTAAGATAACTTAGACCGCCATTTTTGAGGTGGTACCTCCCCGGAATTGAATACCTGTCCACACCGCCAAACGCATTTAAGATAACTCACTCAACATCACCGTGTCCAGTGCGCATGCGCATATGTTAAAAGCAAACTCAACAGCCAATCGGCCTCCAGAGCCAATCAGAGTGAGCGGTGCTGACTGTATCTAGCAATGGAAAGTTCGAACTCACTAAGTGAGTTTCTGGAACTCACTCAGTGAGTTCAGCGGTCTAAGATATCTTAACTATCCGATCTGAACAGGTAAAAGTACAGCAAAAAAAAAAAATTCCTAATAAGAGAGTTAATTATTTAATAATTATTAATTTTAAGCAGTGTTAACAATTTAATATTGAAGCAGTTATTAATAATTTTAATAAATATAAATACAGTACAAAGTCTCAAATCCGAAATTCGGAATTCTCCAAAATCCGGACATTTTGGAAACTAGCGTTTATTTATTTATATATGCCTTGGACTGAATCGTTTTTCCCACTTCTGTTATATTTGTATCCATATATTTTCCCATTTGATATCTTTACGCTTTTATTCGATCATTCCTTACTCAACGCCCTCCCCAGGGGTGATTCTGGTCCGAATTTTCCGAAAAATTAAGGCAATGATTTCCGAAAAAAAAAATATCGATCATAAATCTGAAAATTCGGACATAAAATGTATCGGTATTTCAGCAAATGATCGTCGAAAAAAATCAATCTCGCTATTCGTTCGAAGTCGACAATTTTGTCAAAGGATCGCGGGAAAAACGTGACTTTCATCAGAGAATCGCGAAAAAATGGCAAATTTCGTCAAAAACATTGCGAAAAACAGAAAATTTCATCGAAAGATCGCGTAAAAACGACGAATTTCGTCAAAAACATTGCGAAAAATGGGAAATTTCGTCAAAAGATCGCAAAAAAAAGACACATTTTGTCAACAGATCGTGGGAAAAACGTGACTTTCGTCAGAGAATTGCATAAAAACGGCAAATTTTGTCAACAGATCGCGAAAAAAACTGCAAATTTTGTCGAAAGATCGCGAAAAAACACAAATTTCATCAAAGGGACGCAAAAAAAAAGGTGGCGGGAGTACCCCCCCCCCCTTTGTTGTAACTTTTCAGAAAATTTGCTGCGAATTTCTGAAAACTTTTTTTTACTCAGAATCACCCCTGGCCCTCCCCTCCCCACCAATCTCCGAAAATTGCATCAATTTATTCAATAAATTGAAGCCGTGATATAGTCCAATAATCTTTATTGGCGACTTGCCAATATTCCATAGAAGCGCCGCTTTCGGAGTTGTATTTAGCTGCAAGAAAACAGAAAAAAGTAATTAAAAGAAAAGAATGAAAAAAACGTTTTTCCTTACCATAAAAAAAAATATATATATATAAGTTATTCGAAAATCAGAGCACCACACAAAAAAGGCCACTAGAGTAACTAAAAGGAAAAGAAAGGATAGAATTATCTGGCAGTTTGTTTTGTTTATTTTAGTCCGTAAATTCAGAAGTCGAAAGTTATCGGCGTTATCGGAATGAGATCATCAGCTTTCAGTAAATACTATGTTTTGTTATGCAGAAAGAAACCATGCACAGATTTTTTTTAATGGGCTAGGCTTGTTAAGCGGATTAGGAATGATGACATGTGAGTCATACAGAGCAACAAAGCTTCTGTTTTCTTCTATTTTTGCCCGAAAAAATGAAAGGAAAAATATTTTTAAAGGGAAAAAAAAAATTACGACATAAAGAAGATAACATGGAAAAGGGGCAGGACACATTTTTCCCGTCTAAAAACAGCAGGGCTCATCGGCACTTAAAACAAAAAGGGCAGGTCACAGCACCCTTTGAAAAACATCAAATGGGAACAAAAGGGAGCATAAAAACAAAGAATAACCTTGGCCTAAAATATATTATTTTATTGGAATATCGTATTAGTGTGTATCTTTATACAGCATTGCAAATGCCTTCCTGACGTAAATAAATCGGTGTGTGTGTGAGGGGGTTGATTAGTTTTTTACTAACTGCAAATGATTTACAATTGATAAAGCAGCGTAAAATAACGGACATATTCAATTACCTAACAGAAAAATTACATTTTTTAAATAAAATTTCCTGAAATTGTGATAATTTAAAAAATATATATATATTCCTCTATTGAAATATTTGTTTTATTATTACCGTATTTCAGTAAAATAAACGGGGGTGGGGTGTAGATTATTTTTTTTTTACCTTTTTAAAAAATATATTCCTTTTTTATTTAATTTGCTTCAGTATAATCTTTTTTCTGTATTGAAATGCGTTCCTCATAAATAATTAACGGGGAAGGGGGGTGGGGGGACAAACTGCAAATGATCCAAAATTCGGAAAAATCCGAAATCCGGAATCGCTGAAGTCCGGAGGATTCCGGACTTTGTACTGTATCAATACAATAGTATTTAAATAGTTTTACATAATTATTACAAAGTATTAATGTACATAAAATTTTTATACATGCAACTAACTAATGAAATTACTAACTAATAATTGTATTTTTATTAATTAAAGAATAAAAGCATAAATAAAGTTACTAATAAGAAGGTTAATTGTTTTGAAAAAAGTGAAGTTCTTGGTAGCTAGGCAGGGGAAAAAATCATAAAAATGAGATTTAAATAAACAAAAATCTGATTTTTTTTTATCAATCTCATTGAGAAAACTCATCAGTCAAATATAGAAAAAAATTTACGATTAAATTTTCGATAATAACATAAGGTGTATTCCAGAGAATGGTTTGATGCACTGTGGTGATTTTTCAAGGCAACCAAGGTAGCAAAAAAAATGGCTTCCAAGAGCATGCATGATGTTTTATTGATCAGTGTGCATTAATACAGAGACAAGTTTAAAACCACCATGAACCAGATCCATAACCAATCAGCTAACCTGAAAGCACTACGGAATCCAGGGGCGATTGTGGCACAAAATGAAACACCCTGAAAATTATCGATGCAAAATATCAATATCACAATTTACATCACCACTGATATTGTAACTACATGAAAATCTAATGACATAAGAAATCATAATTACTGCTATTATTTAAAATATACATTGTTCAAAAACATAATTTGACAAATTTGCATTAATTTTACTAAAAACTGGATGGTTTCATCACATTGAAGAGAGAAATTTGTCTTGCTAATCATACAGAGTTCAAATTATCTAACAAGTAAAGAAATTAATTCCAAGTACTCATGAAACAAGCACAAATTATTGCCAAGGACACAATTTAGTGCAAATTATATATATGACATCTAGTTATTTAAAAACAGTTGGAAAAATATCAAAATCAGTTTGACTTTTTGATGTCTAAGTATTGGAAAGGAAGGGGGGGGGGGGGTGTCCAAAGTAACACCAAAATTTTTAATTTTTGCTTCTTTATTTAATTTTTTGATCTGTTGGATCCAAAATAACCAAGAAATTGTAAATTTCTGCTTCTTTTGGTTCTGATTAGTAGGGCACATAATTGAAAAATTTTCACAACACTTCTCTCCAACAGAAAATATTTTAAATGTTTTCTCCTGCTCTCAAAGGATAAAAAGAAAAAAGTTTTTGGAAGAAAAGTCATATTTATTGTCTTGTTGATGTAAGGGCTAAGAAAACAAATAGATAAATATTGTTAACAAATAGTTATCAAGTTATCTATAAAACTCTATTTAGCATTCATAATTTAATCAAAGCAGGTTGTAAATTAAAATTTCAAAAGCAAAAGTAATGTTGCTAGGGTCTGTGCCTAGCTTGATCTACATACCAACCAGAAAAATCAACATGAGATTGAGATTTTCCACTTGAAACATTGGAACCAGAGTTCATCTTTGCCTCACAGATAATGCAGCCTTTAATCTTCCATATCATTGTCATCTTGCCCTAACACCATTACAGGGGTAGTACTAGCCCTAGATGATATTTCAGGACATACTTTTTTCGATATTTCAGGACACATTTGCTTGGCATCCTAACCGAAAAAACCCTTAACTCCCTCTTCAATACATTTTATTATCATAAATAGCACACTACATACACATTTTTTTTGTTGTAAAAGTATACATTTAAAAGAAAAGTAATTTTACCAGAACCCTTTGACCAAGCTGCTAAAAAATTGAGATTTTTGCATTACTGAAGGATGAAAATCTCGATTTTTTCTTCACTGATCGATGAAAATTGCATAAGATTTTTCTTTTTTGTAACTGATTGTTAAAAACTTTTTTTTTTGTGACTGGGAGACGAAAATAGCAAAATTTTTAAATGACTAATCAATAAAAATTGCGAATTTTGGTAACTGACCACCAAAAATTGCGATATTTTTTTGTGCAAATTGATGAAAATCACTTTTTAACGACAGATTGAAGAAAATTGTGACTTTCGTGAAAGTTTTGCATCAGTAAAAAGCTACACCTACCCCCTATTTGATGATTTCAAATGCCGATATAGCGCAAAACTCACAAAATTTCAGGAATATTAGGACAGACTACCATATTTCAGGACATTTCAGGACGTTTTTATTTTTTTCAGGAATTTCAGGACAACTACTACCCCTGCCATTATATTTATTTAAACTATTATATCAGTATACCCTTCATTGTAAACAACTTTTATTTCATATGAATTTTTAATCTTTGAGTTGTATTTTGAGAATATTTTAATGAAGAATTGAAATAACTTATCACAGATTCTTTGCACTTTGAGGTAAAAAAAATTACAACACACGTGAAAGTCGAACTTCAACTCACATGTACTCACAGATTGCTCTGAAGTGAATTGTTCATAGTGAACCTGCAGCAAGGGTCTCTGGTGCACCAAGCTAGATGTTGCTACACAATGACAATGAGAGGAAAACTGAATTTGTCATCTTGTATGTGTGTGTATTTATAGAAATCATAAAGACATTGCATATTGCCTCATTTAAATTATACAAAAGTAATTTTGTAATATCATATAGCAGTGAAAATTTATTTTCATTACTTTACCCAATATTTAGAAAAATACATTTTTTATTAAATTTATAATTTAATATGATTGAATGAATGAATTTCTGATTATTTTAAATAATTTTTTTTTAAAATTTAGGTAACACATGAATTTACCAAAGTTACTGGTGCACATTTCATTCGATTTTTCCATCAAGGTAAAGATCGCCAGTTTTGGGCCGGACATTATGGAAGCAAAATGACTGGAGCATTTGTAGAGTTGTGTTTAAAATAATTCTACTGCTAATTTCTTATTTAAAAGACCTAGTACTTTTCCTATTATAAGCATTTCAAGTCTATTTATTGTATTGAAAGCTATATCTTTCATCTATTTATATAAATTTATTCAGATTATTAGCCTTTGTGCTCGAATTTGAATATCTATATTAATTTTAAAGTTAAATTTTATTCTTAAGTATGCTGTTAATTGTAATATAGCATGTTTATATATCTTTTTATTTTATATAAATATTTATGTATGAAAAGGAATGTATTAAATATTTAAATATATATATGTAAATAAATGTAATAAATATTTATATATGTATATAATAAATATTTATATGTGTATATAATAAATATATATTGCTGTTTTCTTACTTTTGTGTATTATAGTTTATTTATTATTTCAGGACTTTTTTTTTTCATTTGAAAAATAAAGTTTTACTTCATTGAAATGAAAAAAAAAAAAACTGAATACCGATCGTTGATCAAATTGCTGTTATTTTAATTTCTCTTGCAAAGTTGACGTTAACTGAATTTTCACTGTTTACATCTGAAACAGTCGTGGATTTGAGGAAGTTGACTGTTCATTTAAATGAAGATTCAGTAAGAGAAAAAAAAAAATCAGGAGAGAAGAAAAGTCTATTACAGACAGCCTCTATTCTTAGCAGGCATATCGTCTGTTGTATATGTATTATATTCTTTTAGATTCTTGCATAAAGACATTTTTCTGTTTAAGACAGATTTACGTCACAGACAGGTTCATTTCACAGATTTTACTGTATTCTAATTTTTTCCTAGAAATGTTACTTACTATTCTTTAAAAAGAATTTTAATTGTAGAGTAATAGCCATTTAAAAATCTACATGTTTTGCAAAAATTGTTGTGCCAGACCTCATTTTACTGATTTTTTAATGGGCTGGGTTGGGACCGAGAATGAAAATTTCAGCCTGCCTCTAGGAAAAATGAAGTCCATTCCTGTCTTGGCCCGGAAAAAAGTTGGGCTCGATGTAGAATGATGGCTAGGCCTGGCCTGGCCTGGCCCTGCAAAAAAGTGCCTGGTTCGAGTTTTGAGAATGAAAATCAGCCCAAGCCTGTGCAGACCTTTACAGCTCTGTATCTGAAGAATGATGATCCTATTCCTGACCCTGATGCACAAGGAAACACGTAGATCTTCACCACATTTGTCTTTTCAGAATCTAGTTCTTCATATTCCATTGAAATTTTCAACAAAATCGGTTTGTCTATGAAAAAATGATGTATTTGTTATGAAAACAAATGCTAGTACTGCTAAAAAAATTAGATTTATTAGTGGCTAATTTTTTTTATGCCAATAATATTCCACTCAGCATTGTGGAACATTCATATTTTCAAGAGCTGATGAAATACAATGAGTAGATCTGACGAAAGTCATTGTGTGTCGTGCATCAGGCTCAGGAACTGGCTCAACATCATTATTCAGATACCGAGTTATATGGTGCTTCATTCTATCCATACCATTGTCAGCTTTAAGACCTGGTTACTCTGCTCCAAGCAGGAAAGCCTTGACTGGATCGCTACTTGATGAAGTTAAGTCAGAAGTCGAGCGAACTGCCAAGGGCAGTCTTAGCAGAAAAGTTGTAACTCTGAATGAGTTCAATGAGTTAAATTTTTTTTATTGGGCTAAAAGACTGGAAACGGATTCCTTTTTACGGATGTCACAAAATTGTTGCAAAACACTAAAATACGCTAAAAATTGCATACAAATTTTGAAAATCACTGAGGACAAAATTTACTATATTGAAGATGGGGAGGAGCAGCATCTATAATGATACTACCAGAAGGACCCGTGCGAAGCTTTCACACTGCAAACTTTGAGATTATTTCCTGGTGCATTTTAGCATAAATTTTTAATTAACTTTTTTTTTTTTTTTAATCCAACAACGCGTTTTAACGAAATGTGAGTGTACTATGTCAGAAGCCTGTTCAAAAACTTTTCGAATGATACCTCTTTCATCGTTGTATGTTTTGTACATGTATAGAAAAAGGGATGTTGACAACATAAATAAGATATGTGATCTGGATTGTTTTTTCATAAATGGAATGAAAGCTTTTTTCAAATCAATGTTGCCACAAAAATAAAATACCGCATTATATGATGCTCAACAGTGATTATAAAAAATAATAAATAGTACAAAACAGGTAAAATGTGACTTTTCGCACGGGTTATTTTATATTTATGATTAAAAACCAAAATTAAAATTGAAACATTTAAAATAAATTAAATATTATTGATTGATCGAAGCTGGTATTTTAAACGTGTAGCATAAAAGGTATGATTTGTTATATTAGATTGAATTGTAATTAAAGTATAATTCAATTTATTTTTCTTCGTCCCATATTTTTCCCAAAGAAGAAGATAATCCTCTAATGCAGTTAAAATACAATTGTTAATTTTTTTTTTCCCTCGCGCATGTCTTTTTCTATCTTCGATGTGATTTTATTGTTGGGAATAAATGAGATGATATTCTCACTTGACTAATGTTGTTTGAAGGTATTTCTATCCTTAATTTTTCTTTAGAAGTTTAAACCTGCATCTAAAAAATATTAGATATTTCTAAAAATTGTTAGACTGCAGTGCAAAATCCTCGCACAGGTCCACTGGTTAAATACATAACATTGTTAAAAATGGTAAATAATATAAAATAAATAAATAAAATATATTAAAGTATTGAACAAACCGGTGTGATATTATAAAAGCATAAAAAGCTATATATATATATATTTCACTGGCACCCGGCTAACCGAAAAGTACCATAAATAAACCACATACTTATCGAAAAATAAGGGTTACTGCAATATCATAAAACACACACAATGATCAATTTATTATAAAACATACAATATTTAATTTAATATAAACCACACGCAATCTTCTCTACCGGTTGCCATATGAAGCAAAATTTCGCCAAAATCGTTGTGTTGCCTAGGCATAAAATCATCCTTTTAGCACCGAAAATCTATCCCGGTGCGTGTGCGGCATCTGTACCAATATTATTTATATACAATTTACTTCTACTTGTACATTTCAATAAAGTACAGATGTCGCAGATGCACCGGGGTATCTTTTTGGTGCCAAAAGGGTGACTTTATGCCTAGGCAACCCGACCATTTTGCCAAGATTTTGCTTCGTATGGCACCCCGGTAAAGCAGACTGCGTGTGTTTTATATTAAATTAAACATTGTATGTTACATAATATATTAATCATTGTGTGTGTTTTATGATAAATAAATAATTTTTGTGAATAGGTTGCCAAATTTTCTTCTCTCGCCAATGTCATTTTCTTTACTTTGCCAAGATAATCATTAAATAAGTTAATGTACTATTACTCCGTTACAGTATGCATATACACAAACATGATAAATATAACAATAGATGACGCACGTATAAAAGTTATAAAAACCCGATTAAAGGCTCAATATTTTTTTTTAAAAGCACGTGCGAGAAAAAAAAATAACAATCGTATTTTAACTGCATTAGAAGATGATGTCATCCGCTTATTCTTGAAAAACATGAAATAAATTGAATGCATTTCTAATATAATAAAGCCTTTCTTTTTTAATTAAATTTTGCTTTTTAAAAATAAATATTAAATTAATCGCGTGGAGAAATCATACTTTATCTTTTTTGTACTGTTTATTTCTTTTTATAATTGTGGCAGCACAAATTTTAGGAAAACCTTTCATTTCAGTTATGAAAACAATGCCAATTTAATTTTTAATTAACAGCAATTTTTAATCAAAAACATGTTTTAACGAAATGTTAAGTGTGCTATGTCAGAAACCTTTCATATGGTATCTCATTCGTGGTTCTGCGTTTCATATTTTCTGAGAAAAAGGGATGTTGACAGGAGAAATAATATATATGATCATAGTTACATGTGTTCCTTCTGAGGGTAAATCCTATTTTCTTCAAGCTGTTGAATGTGGTGCTGTTATTAAATGTGCTAAATACCATAAGCAAATAGTCAATAATGCTATACATAATATATGGCCCAGGATAAGTGCTCTTATGAAGTAAAAACAATTGTCACTGATAACACTAATGTGAGGGAGAAATCCAGGCAGCTTTTGATTACTGAGAGTGATCTGGATTTGTTAGCATATAGGTGCTCGTCCCATTGGCTAAACTTACCAGGACAAGATATAACACTTCATGATATTCTCAAACAGGTGATCAAAGTACAAAAGTACTTCAGCAATCACAATCTTCCAGCAACATGGCTTAAAAAGTACACAGAATCAGTAAAAACTTAGCTGCCAAGCGATACATGCTGGAAATTTTTTATGCAATAGGTCATTATTTCAAAAAATAGTAGACAAGCACGAGGATGCTATTGAAATTGGAATTGCTCGTCTCTGATTAATTATTATAATTTATGTAAACAGAGCAAAGATATTTTACTTCGCCTTAAAGCCCAGAGGGGTATTGGATGTTCTACAACGAGATTCAGCTACAACTGCTGATGCATGCCATGTTTGGCTCATATTGAAAGAGCACAAAATTAAGCACAAATTAAAATTAATTTTCTTGTTATTTCTATGTTTAATTTTAACAGCTTGAAGTATTTTTGTAATATTTCAAACGCCTTCATGCTAATAATAAAACATGACTTTTATTAAGTCTAAATTACTAATAGCGTAATTTTACCTATAGATACTTGCAATTCATGTACATTTTATCCAATATAAGAACTCATTACCATAGTTAAATGTGCTTTTTAAATTAATTTTTTATTTAAAAACTTAAAACTAAGAATTTGCATTTTTATAATTATATAACATATTAAATTGACTTTCTCCAAGTCTGGATGGTAAGTTAATATTTCCCTTAAATTATAAAGAAAAATTTTCACTTTTACTATTCAGTGATATTTTTATCATTTGTAACATTCAAAATTAATCAGCCACTTACGATGCTATGATACAGCCAGGGGTCGTGGCAACAACCCCCATACCCATTTAGGGGGGCGCCTCGGCAAATTCAGGGGCCCAGTAGTAAGCTATTACAGACCTTTGAACAAAATAATAAAAATCTTCAAAATTATTTTTTTTAATGTATTTTTTAATATATTAATTTATGTTTTATTGAAAATCATTTTTTATCAAAGATCTTGGTCAAATTTCAAAAAAAGGAAGAAATGGGTTATTATTTTTCTTTCCGGATCGGCAATGTATTCTACTATTACTTCCTCCTACCAAACTATACTTCAAGAGCTGATGCTCACTATTCATGGGACTCCATTCGTTTTGTTCAGACGGAAGAAATTTTAGAAACTAAATTCTATTTAAAAAATTAATTTTTTTTTTTTTTTTTTTTTTTTTTTAGCCTTGGGGCCTGAAGATAAAAAATTTTAGGCTTTAATTTTTTGATTCAAAGGTTTAAAAAAATGTTTTTAATTTCGTTAGGTGTCCCTATCAGATGGGGCCCGTGTGTGTTGTGTTTCTAGCATATCTCCATTTTTTAAAAACTGTTTTCTTTACTAGTTTCTCTTATCATAAATTATTGATGCTAATTACATAACTTATATTTTGTAACTATTTACTCTATTAGCAGAGGTTCACTAATTGGCTTTTCTCAAACGAACTTAAAATTAAATAAACCTGGTGTTGGGGACGTACTGCCTTTGACAGCATAACCCATGCGAGCTATGCCCACTTTGGTCTTGAACCAAACGAATGAATTATTGTCATTTTTCTTTCTACCCAGATTAAAAATTAAATATTCCACAACATCGTTCATGTTGTATGAACCGATTTGGTATTCTTACAACTTGAGTTTAATCATGGCAGTAGCAAAATTTACTAGAGAGTTCTATTATTTGAGAAAAAAATTGTCAAAAAATAATCACAAAACATAAAAAAACTAAAAATCTCATTAAAAAAAAAAAAAAAATTAAATCAGAGAACAAATTTTATTGTATTAGGCTAAAACATTGAAACTGGATTCCTTTTATGAATTAAAAAATTTCTGCAAAAGGGGGAGAAAAACTAAAAATCACATGAAAAATTAGGAAAATCTTAGAGAACATTTTTTTTTTTTTTTTATTGGGCTAAAAGACTGGAAACTGATTCTTTTTTACGGATGTCACAAAATCGTTACAAAACACTAAAAATTGCATAAAAATTTTGAAAATCACAGAGAACAAAATTTACTATATTGGACTAAAAGATTGAAACTGGATTCAAAAGTGTAAACAGTATGTATTTTAAATTTTTATGTATGTAATTTAAAATGAAATTAATGCAGAATGAATGATGGTGATGGAAACAATATTTGGTGATTTATCATTTGCTCCCAGCTAACATAAAAATACCCATCATTAAAAATTGTAAATAATATAGAAGCAAACTAAAATAACACAAAATCACATTGATGGCTTTTTAGCTTAGATATTTATGATGGTAGTTTTATTGGTGGTATGTTATATCCACCAGAATGAATATGAGATATATATTCTAATCACATACTATGTACCTATGAATATACATATCTATATGAATAAATGCATCTTCAATTGTCTTTAATATTTCTACTACATAATATTAACTATAGAGTTACAATATAATATAGAGAGAAAATACGGGTTGCTGTAATTAGAATTATAGGTGCCAATGTTGGCAAGCCGTATTTACCTGTCACAGATCTTAATAGTCAGTAGACATTAAGCAGAAATGCCAAAGTAAAGGAATTACACAATTATGAAAACTCCTGAACTATTATATCAAAAAAGGGGAGCAGAGAAAAACAAAAACAAACATTGGCATTGAGAAGGAATAAATTAAAGAAACTTGCTAAAAAGGTGCATTTAATGTCACAAATATATAAAAAGATGTCACAAATATAAAAGGTATTGTTCATAATAAAACAGTTCATAATAAAACAGTTCTTAAAAACTTCTGAAATTTCGCACTGAGCGCTTTTGATCAGACCTTGATCGTCATCAGGGTAGTTTTGATTGCATACAGGAAAAACTTAATTGTACTCCGTCCTCGGCTGGGCAACCAGGTGAAACTGGCTTCCAAAAGTTCAATGTTTCACCAAACCATACTTGCTAAATTACGTATGGTAATATGCAGCCCGATTATGGCATATTATTCAAGAAGTTTTAGATGAAAACAATGATAGATTTTCTAATCTTCCGTAATTGAGTCCACATCCAAAGTTAGCGAGAAACAAAAAAAATATTAGCAACAATATGGTTCAGTGTAAATGTGGATCTAACAAAATCATAACTGTGAAAAAAGGGAGCAAGAAAAGAAGTAATATGTAAGTGGGTGCCCAGTTCAAATAAAATTCACTCAAACTTACCTACTGAAGTATTATATTGTTTAAAAATAAAAATTATTGATAGCATATTAATAGTAAATCTAGAACTTGGCAAGTTTTTACCTTGAAAGTTCTGTTATTTTGGACGAAAAGGTTACCACTGGTTATTTTTTGGCGACCATTATCGTTGGTGAAAGAATTGAAAGGGCTATATCATTTAGAATAACGCCTAAAAAAAAATAGAAAAACTTACTAATTTTATATAAAATAAAATAAGCAAAACAGTTTTGATGAAAAATAATGTTATGAAACGAAAATATTTAATTTATACGTGAAAGGAAATTTGTGCAATGCTTAAAAAATTATTCAATGTGAAATATTGCAATTGAAAGCATATCTGGCGATTTATCGTTTGCATCAGGTTCAGAAAAATGAATCTGAAAATTTTATTAGATAAAATCTGAGTAACAATTTTATTTTTGAGTTGTTTTTTATTTTTTATTTTAATTTTTATCTAACTCTGGGCTCGGAAGTAGCACGTTACAAGTAGCGAAACTACAGTAGCCGCTACTTTTTCCAGTAGTTTGTAGTGTAGCGCGCTACATTAAAAAAAAGTGTAGCGTAGCGAGTAGCGCGATACAAAATATCAGTAGTTTGTAGCGAGCATCGACGCTACTTTAGGAGGGAGGAAAAAAGTGCCAATCTTCAAACCACGTGATTATAACTTGTTTCTTTTGTGCGAAATATGTTCTCTGCAACAATTTGCGAACGTCAGTGACAAATCTCAGTTGCAGTGTCATATATTTCTCCATAGACGACAGCCACGGTCACAAATTAACTGTAATTTTCAGTTTGGGTGTTAGAAACTTCTTGTATTGTTATTTAAATCCATAAAAATCTTCTCAATATAATGCATTTTTATATGACTACGATTTTCTTTTACCAAAATATAGTCGTCTGGCTATGTTAAGTCTTTATCTGACTAATTTCTTCTCTCTTTTGCCTCCCACCCCCAGCAAGCAAAGAAATGTAAAACCTTTGTTAAAGAAAAAAAAAAAGGGAAAGAAAGAAAAAGAACGGATTTATCTAAAAGTAAATCCTCTAAATTATCCCTAACATCTCAAATTCACGCTCTCCCCTGGTAGCATACAAATGAGTTTAAAATATTTTAAAATCTTTATTTTTATACAAAAATAAAATCTTTCACTCCATTTGTTACTCTCTAATGAAAATAAATAAAAATTATTTCCTTGTCCCCAAAATTTACGCTTCCCTTTTTGCCCCTCCTCCAGCATACAGTTTCAAATATTTAAAACTCTTTATTAAAAAAAGAAATGGCCACATTTGTTTACAAATAAATCTAAAATATTTAAGTTATTTTTATTTATATATATAAAAAGAATCTTCTGCCCTAAATAGTGCTCTGTAGTGACGATAAATAATCAGTATTATAAATTATCCCCCTTCCCCTAAAATCTCCCCCATCTCTCCATATACAAAATTTAAAACTCTTCTTTTTTTATTAAAGTTCCGTATTCTATTGAAAAATGTGAACTTTTTTTACACAATCATACAGTTATTTTTATTTATATTTCATCCAAATGTTTTAGAATCAAATAGTGTTTTATTTTTTAATAAATGTGTTACATCTTGAGTTGTAATTGATTGTATAATAATGAAGACATTTCCTTAAGAGTTTTGTCTGTAAAATTGGCTTAAATCTCCAACTTTGACACCATTTTCTAAAACATCCTTAGCCTCAATAGAAAATTCGATTTGATTTCTTAGTATCTGAATCAGAATAATTGTAAATTTTGTGCATTTAAGAATGAAAATGGCTTTGTGAATGCATCAAACAATGGCCAATTTGGATTTGAGAAAAGCATGGAATAAAAAAAAAGAAAAAATATGTTATGCTGAATTTATTCGGCTAAATATCCAACAATATTCAGTCAACTACTATTGAGTATTCAGCCGACCAAATATTTGACAAAAGAACTAAATACCAAACAGTGGTTGAATATTAGTAACATAAAAAAGTACAACAAATGTTTTGGGAGAAAATGTAAAATGCAATTAAAAAAAATGTAGTTAGTATGTGAAATAATCATTTATTTCTTCAATTTTACAGAGAATAAATAAACAGATCACAAAGACAGACATAAAAGCTTTTAAATTGTTTTTCATATATATATGACAAATGATCGTTCTAACTATGTAAATATGCATGCTTGATTTAAAATAAAAAATCCCAACATGAAAAAAAGTTGTTTTAGAATGATATGTTCAAAATGATATGTTATCTTTAGAAGCAATAACATACATACACAAACATTACAACTATTTGCACTGATTTTTTTTTTAACTTAACTAAGTGTAAAATCTAATTTCAAAATTAGAATTAGAAAAAGTGCATTTATAACACTAGCCTTTTAAATATTATAATCTGAAAGCTAATCTAACAATAAAATGTAAAAGAAAAGAACATTAATGATAGTACAACTTTCGTGCAGGAATACTCAGGTACTGAAAAGTAGTTTTAATCTACCTAATAAATTATGCAGACGTTTATATTCTTTAAACAATTTTAAAACATTAAAAAAAAAAACATTTATCTATAATACAGTAAAATGAAAAGATAATTAACTATTGTTTGATATAGTAGAGAGAATCCATTGGATTTTTGCAGAAACTTTACTAAATACAGTTGGTCTCTGTGCAATCCCGCAAAGTCCTTCAATAAAATTAGTGTCAGTAACAAAACTTGCAGCACCATAAACATGCCACTTTTCATTTTTTTTGCAAACAAGAGGGCCCCCACTGTCTCCCTGTAAAATAAATACACACATCTTATTAAATAAAGTAAAATAAATATTATAATTGGTTAAAAAAATTAAAAAGAAAAATATTGTTAACTAATTTGACTTTTTAGCAGTAAATGTTTTTATCATTCACGAAAATCAACATAAATTGGACAACGCACATTTTTGAAGATTCAGTTTTTAAATTTTTCTTTTCACCTGTAAATATATAACTGTGATTGTTTAGATCTTTCATATGGAATTTATCTCACTGAGATTTAGAGAAAAACAATCTTATTTTTTAATCATTTGAGTTCCATGCAGCACAAACAAACTGTACCCATTTTATCTATAAAAAAAAAAGTTACTGCATTTGACCTTGATGTGTAAATATCAGTGTGCTTGGATTCTGTTAGAGATAGCATATTCCACTTTACTGCTTTTAGCTTTTTTTTATGTAAACCACAGAAGTAATGTATTTTGTTTGTAATTACCATTATTCTAAATTATTTTGTTTAAATCTGATACTGTACTGCTTGTCATTTTTCGAGATAAAGACAGACAAATCACAGTTTCGACAAAAATTTTCAAATATCCCCTCAAGCCCTACTCAGCATGAAAATTTCCACACAGAATTTTTAATAATGTCATATACATTATGACCAGGTTCATTAATATTATATTTTTAAAAAGAAACATAAATTGAAAAAAAGACAATTTCCAGTCAAATGGCTATTTTAATTTTTTCTGTGACAATTTAGAGATTAAAATGCAAAGAGTGTTTGTTCTCTCTTTTTTCTTTTGGCCGGTTGTACTTAAAATATTTAATAATTTTAGCTAAATTTTACTTATACTAAGGAATTTCATATCTTTGACTGAAAGATTTAATGTTAAAGTATGAACAGAATGGTTATAATAAATAATTTAGATTTTAAATTCGATTTTATCATTTCTTCTGTCACTTAAAAAAAAATCTCCTAAGTGGTTCATTATTAACATCATTCTAACCATCTACAAAAGGCAAAGGAAAAAAAATTCTGCTTATAAAAGCAGATTTTGAACATTAAATAATAAGAACGTTATAAAACATGCATTTTTTTTTTTTTTACTTATTTTTATGAAGTCTATTTTTAGAAATTGTTTTTATTAAGTATCACCACATTGTATTTTTTTTTTTTTTTTTTTAAGAAGGTAAGTCAGAAATTCATTTATAAATTGAAAAATACAAATATTATTCATAATACAAAAAATGATATGATAAAAGTGCCCTAAAAATAATACTTACATGACATAACCCATTACGTGGTGTTAAATGTCCAGCACAAATCATTGTTTCCTTTTCAAATTTTTGAAAAATATTGTGACATTTTGTTCCATTTTGAATGGGATGTTCTGCCTGTTTTAAAACATGAGTAGAGCTAGACCCTATAAAAATAATTAAAATGTTATTTAATAATAATGCATAATTAATTTAAAATAATCATAAACATACAAACTTATGAAAATAAAAAAGGCATTCCATATAATTTAACAAAAAATTACTGTCTCATATGCATATATATGCATAGTACCAACAAGATTATAGAAGAAACTTTTTCAAAAGAGAATTGCCAACTGTAATTTTTTTTTTTTTTTTTTTAAGTTGTATAAGCTTTAGCTAGAAATAATATTTTATGTAAAACTTAGTTGCTGAACTGCAGGAGAAAACCCAGAAAAAAATTATGTAATGTTTATTTAGATTTGCATTTGTGCCAACCCAACTGAGTGTTCTGCTTGGCAACCATATAGTTTTTATGATTGACACTCACCAAATGACAAGTATTATCGTTAATGAAATTGCTTTCAAAGTACAAACAACTCTCTATTTGTAACACAATTTACTGTTGATGTTACTTATTTAACCCCTTTCCGACGGGTGGCACATGTACACTTCGTTTAGTGTGTATAAACTCCTAGAATGTCATCATTATTTTTTTCATAGAAAATGTTTACTGATGTAATTACATAATTTCAGCAATTAAAAAATACAAATCAATCTTTAAAAAAAAAAAATAATAATAAGAGCTTTAAGTATGGCGGATAAAATTTTTGCTGTACCGTACCAAACACTGTAACTGATCTATTTGTTGGCAAATTGCAGAAAAATTTCCCAAGTCATGAAACCAAAACTTCTCTGTGTGATTAGAATTTTTCTAACAGTGAGTACAAAAGTAGAAAAAAAATTGTACTAGTTTTTTTTTTCTTCTCAAGTACAAAATTCTAAATACATTAGGGAGTGGAGTAGTGAAGTTTAAAAATGTAAAAACTTACAAAGATTTAGATATTTTCTAATAAGTAAATACAAACATTAATCTTTTAACATTTTTCAACAGAGAGTCTCTTTTTTTAATTCAGGATTTTATTTTGAAGTTTGATTTAAATAAAATTCAAAAAGCATGGATTTTGAGTCTCTACTCCCAAAATTTGCAATGTATTTGTGGCAAAACATAATATTTATTACAAAATATTTTGAACTAAATTTTAAATAAAATGTTATGAAAAGTTGATTTAAATCAGGGATTTTTTTTAAAAATAAGTTGATTTAAATCATGATTAAAATCAAACTAATTTCAATAAACAAATCCTATCTCAAATCCAAACTGGCTACTTTCTGACACATTCCTGAATTCATTTTTGTTCATAGATGCATGAGACGCAGGTGCTCTTATTCAGAAACTATGAAATTGAATGCTTTTTTTTTTTTTTTTTCATTTTTCAATAAAGACAGAAAATACCAACAAAGTTTGCATTCTGAACTGAATTTCCGGATGTAACAGCCCGGCAAATGCAGGGTTGGTAAGTTTTTGCCAAAGTGGTGGCAAAAATGGCCTATATGTCCATTTAATTTTTTTTCCAGAAAAAAAAGAAAACTAAAATGTATCATGAAAGAAAAAATAAACTTAATACTTAGTTAAAAAATCAATATTCTACATTTATTTTTGAACTCTTGAATTAAATAAGTATAATTATGCAATGCATGTTATGAAAGAATAACTTTTATAACAAAATTATAAATGAAAAAAAAAAAATACTATTTTGATATAAATAAATAGAAAATTTAATTATTTATTCATGTTTATACAAAAATTATTAATGATTATTCACACATAGGTGCTTGCTGTAAATGGGTAAAGAGTTTATGTTTATATGTGCAAGAAATTCAAATAAACATTTATATTTTAAATTCAAATTTTTAAATAAAATTATATTTAATGCAGAACACTATTAAATTTCCACTAATTCAGTAATATTACCATTACAACCTAATTTTTGCTGTTTTAACATAGCATAACAATAAACTAGTTTAGAAAGAGTATTTGTTGACAGTTTATTTCGAACTTTAGTCTGCACAAATGAAAATTTTGAAAAAAAATCTTTCATTAGCAGCACTTTTGCTGACATATTTGAAGGTGTGCGACTAATAAACAGAAGTCTTTTGAAATCTCACAAGCTTTTGAGATACTTGTCCACCAATTATAAGCACTGACACTACTAATCACTTCTTCTGCAAAATATGAATTAGCGAAGGATTTCCCTTTTAGCTCGAAATTAATAACACAAGATATAAAGTCCGGATTAATTTTACACAACTTCAACTTATTCCTAAGTATTAGACTGAACCCCAACTGTTTTGTAAGCATTTAAAATATATAAAACTATTTTAATTATATTTATTAATTAGCAAATTAAATTAAAAATATTAAATCTAATTGTTTATACCATTATGATCCTTGTTTATTTATAGATCTTACTACACATTAAAGACCAGTATGAATTTGCCATTTTTTTCCATGTTTGCCCTGGTTTTTTCCAGTTTTTACCACTGTCTTGGCAAAAATACCTACCCTGCAGCAAAGATGCAATTCATTTATCAAAAAATAAAAAAACTATTTAATTCTAAATCACAAATAATCATGCCTACAACTGTCATGCTTTTATATTTTAAAATGAGTTCATGAATGTATCAGAAACTTTGGTATTGTTGAGCAAGAAAAAATATTTTTTGAGAACAGCCTTTAATAAGGACCATACGATAACGATACCTTTATTAATTCAGATTTTTAATTATTTAAAATAAGAATAGAAAAAATCTTGCTTCTAGCTAATTATGTTTTTAGAAAACAAAATGCAATAATTAGCCTAATAGTGCTGACAAGTAGACAAAACATATGTCATTTGATATATCTGATTACACCTGATGTGGATCAAGGATTTTTTTTTGCATAAATCTATAGCACATTGGTAAATATGTTTCTAGTTGAAGCCTACACACATTACCTTCTAGAAGCAGTTCTTTAAAATAGAGCAAATATTAACTATATTTTATGTTGAAATTTCAAATATTTAAACATAAGAAATCTCACTTTTAATTGTTGGAAAATATTTTAAATCTTTTTAAGTTTTGAGTCTGGTTTCATACTAGGTTAGAAAAAAAAGAGGGGGGTTGAGGATTTTTTCAGTTTAACCTAAACTTTATGTGGGAATTTTGAAAATGAATCTATCTATTTGAGGAAAGAATTGGTGAAACAGGAATTATAAAATTGTATAACGACATGTTTTGGCAGAAACCCTGCTAGATAAAATGAGCTCGTGCCGCCAGGCACCCACGGGGGTGTAGGCTCGTGTTCTGACCATCGCTCCCAAGTCTCTAAAGGACTTATATCGCGCCTGCTGCGATCGGCCTGGGGCCGCTCCCCACTGCGGACCCCCAAGCAAATTTACCAAGTGTCGACGACACAGGTCGCTACGAGAGTAACCCCACATCTCGGAGGAAACTTCCGCAGATAACCTTGCAGCAACCCTGCTAGATAAACAAAATTTGGGTCTCTGCTCTTGATGTATTTTACCAAGTTTCTTTGTTTGACATTCATTTTTAAATATTAGGTAAAGGACAAGATAATTTAAAAAATATTAATTTATCAGTTTATTATTACCTCTTGTTATACCCCAACCAGTGGCAAAACATCTTTCACCAGGAGTCAATTCTTCATTAAGTTGTGGCATGCACACAGCCTGAATGTGTGGATTCATATATACAGGTGCGTTGAGTTTCACAAGGGCTAAATCGTGTGACATATTGAATGTTCCATTTTTCGTAAACTGAAACACAGAAAAAATAAGTTAAAACAATAAATAAATCCAACTGATCAGTTATTAATTAAATAGATAGTATGAGTATAAATGTAAATAAAAACTTAAAACATAATTTTCAGGGGCTGCACTAAAATTTTCAAAATGCTAGCCAGTAAATTAGCCAAATTAAAAAATGATGTCAAATTTATCTATTATTAGCCAAAAGTGTATACAGATAAGATATATGTATATTATCATTAACCATTTCAGCCCTGACATTATTTTAATGGGTAGGAAAACATTTTCACACCATATTACATTTGCTGTGTGTTCAAATATTGCACACATTTTTATTTTCTTTTTTAATTTTTTACTCCGTACTAAAATAAAATCTTATTTTAGAGCATAAGTTTGATAAATCATAAATTTTATAAAAAAAAGCTCTTATGTTCTCATATCAAACATTGATTCAGCATAAGTGCAACAAGTGTTTTAAAATGAAACACATGTGGTTTGATAATCTGTAAAGTATAGGGCTGCTGTACTAAATCTGGTGCAACAGAGTGGTGACTACCATTTAGCGTCGAACCAATATTGACATCTAATAGTGCCTGTGCAGAATCTTCTCCATCGAGCATGTTTCCTTCGCCAAACCCATCCTGATACCCAAATTCGAATTGTCTGCTCTCCGCATCTAGGTAAGAAGATATTCGCTCCTCTCTCTCCTGCCAAGTGAGTGAAGGCATGGTAGAATCCACTCCAAATGGCACATTACGCATAAGGAGGACAACAAGAAGCCCTACAATGGCTGGGAAGGCAGAGAGTGAATGGGAGGAAATACAGCTGTACGTAAACTCGGAACAGAAACGAAAATTCATTTACGTTTGAAAACATGATTACAACAAAAGAGTCTCCAAAAATCATTCACCAGCCTTTTCGCCATAATAATTGTTTGTTTGCCAATTTCACAATGTATTCACATTTGGCATGTAGGAAAATGATTATCATGGCCCCTGGCTTTATTTTTTATTTACACACATGCTTTATCAAGAAGAAAAAAAAATACGCAAAAAAATATTTAAATAAAGAAAAACAAACAGATCAATATAGTTTTAATTTAGAATTTTTTATTTTATCATTAGCCAAACAACAACTTAAAGAAAGAGTATTTAATTTATATATTGTGATAGTCTGGTGAGTTTAGATGAGCTTAGAGTACATTTTCAACACATTTGAGATGGCTAGCATGAATTCGCATCTTTTGGATATGTGTAACTCTATCCACAGGTGGTACTTTGGCAATTTATTTGTTACATTATTTCTCAACAATATACAATATTCGTATTTATACACAATTAGTAGACCATCCATATAAAAACTTCGATTAGAAATAGCACCATGGCATTTATGTGCAGTATAAACACAAATGCAGTAGAAAATCTTTTTGTTAAATAATGCAAAATGCAACCCACAAGCAAGACTTTCCTGTTTAAAAGACAAAAACTAGCTGTCACATATATATTAAGAACAAAGAATTTTTTTCTTTTTTTTTGTTAGCTTCTCCTAACAACAACAAAAGAAAATTTCACAGAGACGACATTTTAATTGTTTATGAAATATTTTCTTTTGTTAATTTAACTTTCCTTTCTTGATTTAACTATTAAAAATGCATCAATTAGCAAATATGAATGCAAAGATAACGAGTTTAGATAGCCTAGTTATGATAGCCCAAAGCTGTGTGAAATGCTTCATGAAGTGTATAATAAGAGAAAATCAGGCTTTAAAAGCAAAAAAAAAAAAAAAAAAAAACATCTTTCTTTCTATGATTCATGAAATTCACAGATTAACTTTGCGTTAGATTAAATTTTCCAATACAATAATACTATCCATTTTAAAAATCTGGAAAATATTTCACTGTGTTAGGTAATACATTTGGAGTCTGGATGAGAAATCTTTTAGGATAATTCAGAACATTTTTGATTCAGCCAGTACAAATATGCATCCTGTCTCAGGCTAGATCACTAGATGCATGATAAACCTAACCAAATATAGTTAAAATGAGTAAAACCAATATGGAAATGTGGTCCCCTGAGAAGCTAAATTTTATTTAAAAACGAAACAATAACTAGGCATTGGAGTTCACAAAATAGCTACAGACCATATTCTTAAAGTGATTTTTTTTTTTTTTAATGACTTATAACATTAATTCATTCTCTTGCAAACAGCTAATTTCAGATCTGTTTTACAAATTTTAAGATTTAGTAAATATGTGTAGTTACTTTTTATACAGACCATTTAACAAATGAAGAGGGGAGGTTATAGAGCAAGAAGTTTAAAACACTTGATTGGAGAGCAACTTCAATTAATAATAAATTTGAAAAATCAGCATTTGTATATTTTCTCGTCAACCACTTTATATAAAAAATAACTACCGTCAAATGCCAAAAATGCATAAGCATGATGTAACCATAGGCGTAACTAGAGCTATTTTGTGGGGTGGGCACAGGCCCCCAACTTCATAAGTCCTTTGTATGTGTGTACGCGTCCAGTGGCACAGCTCAAGGGGGGGGGGGGGGGGGGGGCTAAAGGGTAAAACCCCTTCCAGAGCAAACAAAAATATTATAATTGCCACTTATATGAATCACTAGTTAAGCAAATTAGACACTTTTATGAATCAAAACTAAAGTTAATATTAAGTTTTTTTAGTTTATTTGAAATTCGCAGCTTTGTTGAATCAAATTATGTTCAACAAAGTGATTCAATTAGACCGCGAATATTATATTTAAACTGTGGAAGCGTATATTAGATCTTAGATGCACTGGTTAAGTGAAAACTGTCATTTGTTTTGAAAAAGGGTAGCAATTACATTTTTGAGACATCTTAGAGTAAAAGAATGATCATTTCGGCCGTCATACGCTTTGAATATTATACAGTGGATAGTTTTTAAATTGAATTTCTGTCTTTGCTCCATATTCAAAAGGATAATGGACATCAATTTCCAGAAAAAAAAAAACCATGAAATATATGTTTATAGGTCTTTCTCAGTTTCAGACTTTCTGTTAAGGTCTGCACCGGAGAAATTTCTAGGTTCGAGCGCGACCCGACTTGTAGAAAATTTTTTGCCCCTCAGCCGGGTATAAAAGTTAAAAGTTCGATCCGGATCGTAAAAAATATATGTGTGTAAATTAGGCCGGCCTGGCAAAAAAAAAGGCTAAAACTTAGACTCGAATCCGGTCCGGTCCATGCACATAGTTTATTGCCTCGACCTAGTATAAAAGCTAGAATCTCGGCCCGGCTCATACAAAAACATAATTATCCCTTCCCAGCTCGCCTGAATTTCAACAAAAAACATATTTTTACATTGGCATGGTTAAAAATTGTCTTCTACGAGGAGTTCTGACAAAAATATTTATTTTAGTTTTTCTTTTTATGTTGTTGTATTCTTTGTTTTTTAAAAAATGCTTTGTGCTAAGATATTTATTTTGTTACTGCATCTTGATTTGTATGCAAATGACTCAGTTTTTATTAATAATTTTAATCCATATTCCATGGCTTGGAGACTTAAAAACCTGAAAATTCTTATAGTATCGTAAAAATTTCTAAGACAGAATCGCATAGGAGAACAGAAATATCCGTTATAGGAAAGTTACCTTCTTAGCATACACACTGTCGGTTGTAAATATATTACATTCTTTTCTCACGTATTATTATGTTCATTTTGCATGGATAAATACATTTTTCCGTTTGAAACAGGATTCTGTCATGGGCAGGTTCTTTTTCACACGCTTTATTGTACTTTAATTTTATTGCCTAGAAAATTAACTATTCTTTAAAAAGAATAAATTGAAAATTTTAATTCTAGAACAATGACAGTTTAAAAATATATACATTTTTTGCAGAAATTGTTGGGCCGATCGACATTTTGCTGATTTTTGCATGGATCAGGTCAGGGTTGACAGGGCCAATTATTTTCATATGGGCTTGATAAAAACAGGACCCGAAAATTTCAACTCGTCTAGACCTTTAGGAAGAATGAATTCCAGTTTCAGCCCGGCCTGGAAAAAAGGAAGCCAGGCCCAGTTCGATTGCCACAAATGAAAATAGGCCGAAGACTGGCCCGTAGGTTGGTCCGGTTTCGGGCCAGGACCGAGCCCAAACAGACCTCTGCATGTGCATCTTGTTTTGTGTTTTTGCTCTCAGTTATTTCTAAGACAAGGTATGTGAGTAATGCAGGTAAAAATCTTTGACAAAGTAAGAATTAAGAAAATGTGCTATAAAGATATAAATGTAAAATGTGTTTTTGATTGAACAGATTATTGTAGTGTTTCATTCGAACAATTTGTTCCTGGGGGGGAGGGGGCTATATATTTAAAGAGTGTAGTTCATTAGCTAGTAAGGTAGCTCGAAATGTTCTTCAGGCGGTTTTGCTCTCGGGGAGGCATTGCCACAAATTTCCCGGAGGAAAGAAGCACTGATTGCAATTTTATTGACTTTGACATACAGATACATGCCTATGAGCAAGGTTTTCAAAAGAAAGACGTTAAATATGAAGCATTTTCATAGAATTTATAAAATTTACTATAATTACATACAAACTTATACTAATTATGCATTAATTGAAATTAATAAGTAATAAATTAGTTATACATTGATCTACACTTATTACATCTTAAATAATGCTGCCTCTATATCATCAAAATTATGACATTGTTTTTCATGTGGACAAAATTACAGTCGTGTTTAAATTAGATAAGAAGTAAAAACTGGAATATCTTTTAGAGTTTTAGCTATAATTTATTTCATTTAAATAAAATTATATATAAGTAGATCCTTTCGCCCCTACTTTCAGGGAGGGGCAGAGAAAGTTAAAAAGTTCCCTCTTTTTTCAAAAATGTTATTGTAATGTCTTTTCATTTTTTTTTCCACGCCCGAAGGCAGGTACAACCTATATTTCATTCTGCATAGGCGTTTCTAACAGAAAACTAAATATAGATAAATATTCATACACACAAATATTATACACACATACAAACTATAAATACAATAAACCCAACAAGTGTGAAAAATTAGCCAGAGCCAGGAATCGAACCTGGGACCACAGCAAGGCTGATACTCTAACCACTGAGCTACCCCGGCCAATAACTGGGTCTGCAATTTCTCTGTCTAGTTTTGCAATAACTGGCTCTGAAATTGCAGACCCAGGTATTGGCCGGGGTAGCTCAGTGGTTAGAACATTAGTCTTGTATGTTGTGATCCCAGGTTCGATTCCTGGCTCTGGCTAATTTTTCACACTTGTTGGGTTTATTGTATTTATAGTTTGTATGTGTGTATGTTTAGACTTGAATGCAGGCGTTATTTATGTGTGTTTTAATAGATAAATATTCTCCAACATCATGAAAAAGGTTAAAAATAAATAATATTAGAAAGCACACATACTTAACACATAAGTAATGTGTTAAAAAAAAAAAAGTAAAACAATCTGTAAAAGGTGGTAAGAGCACACTACAATTAAAGATATTTGTATAGGAAACCAGGTCGCGATCTATTTATTCAGTAAAAAATATAGGATATAGGAAGTCAAATCGAACCCAAGTATTTTTAGAGAACTTTAATAATAATGAAGATATTTTAACGAAATTTTTAATATACTGTATACGAAATTAGATGTCATATAAAATGCTGGAAGTGCACAGCAATTCAGTCATCGGTACCGCGTTTAATGTCAACTACATCCTAAAATATGGAAACTTAATTTGGCATTGTTTGGACGCGGATTATAATAAATTCTACCTCTTCTCGTGTTACTTTAGATCTGACACAAAGCAAAGTAAGTCTATTGAAAATTTTGCTAAAATTGCTTTATTATTACTAAAGTTAAGAAAAAGAATTCGGGATTGTCTTGGAATGAAATCCTATGTATTTCTAATTTAAAAATAGATTCCCGATTTTCTTTACAAAAAATTGTTTGCTGTACCCTTGTTGCCCTTCCATTTCTTAAGTTTGCCTCCTCATTTTTCAAACACTATATTAATCCAATAGTTTTTTGTTATTTCATTGGTGCATTTTATGTTTTCTAACTCTTATATCGTAAACGGTGCTGAAATGAATTATGGTCAACGTAACTACTGATTCTACTCTCCGAGGGAAAAAAATGATTATCACTTCATTAGCAAAACTGATTCGATTAGCCGGTGATTAAAGTAAACAGCGACCACCATTATCAACAATTCAACCAGTCCTCCCCATAAAGCCGAATTCTGGCTGCGCGACTGATGCGTGCAAGAATATTTTAAAAAAAACTGCATTGAGACCAAACTCGTTAATTTAATGAAAATTTTGACTTAAAATTAGAAACAACTTATTATCAAGGTTATTAGTTAGGAATGCCATTGATCAATGGAGCCAACTTTTGAAATATATTGTATGGGCCCAAATTTTTTAAGCAAAATAGCACGGCACGTTTTATTATTTGCTTATGTTATTCGTCAATTCTTTTGCATAATAACGTTAATATTTACTATAATATCATAAATATCAATACAAAATAAAAAACACAAGTAGCAAGGCATTTCAGTCATTTATGAGCTTTATAATTATCAGAATTGGGACACTAAAATATAGATAATGTTCACTCACTGATTTATACTCGCTGATCAAAAGGCGTATAGTAGAGGGCATACGAAGTTACTCGCCGTATACATTTTAGATCTTTTTTTTTTTTTAACGCTCCGTATACATTATCTTTCTCAAACAAATCTATAGCATAGTCATTGTTCACATGATTCTAGCATTTACGTTTTGGTTTACATACGACAACAATACTGCTGATCAAGTATATAGGAAATTGAACTGTTGAGAGAAATTTAATAATTATATGTGTATGTGTACTGAAGAACATTTAGTGCTCTAGATGTCTCTGTTACGGATGTCAATGCTATTTTTCAACGTCAACAAAATGAAATTTTCATAATGAACAGGGGAAAGTATATTCAACAAAGTAAATTATATTCAATGGTTGGAGTATCATAGTTGAGATTTTTTCAAACAGAGCGAAAATATGCCGGGACCAGGTCTCGAACCTGGGTACTTTGGTTTGCCGTACCAACGTTCTCCCTACTGAGCTATCCGACGATATCATGGGCTGGCATATTTCGCTACTGCAGTAACGAACCTTGTCCAACAAATAGAAAATGAAATTTTGTTTTCGAGATTTAAAAATTTAAATAAATACGTAGTGAAATAAAACAAGGGAAATTAGGTGGGTTAGGGGAGCAAATTATTGGACGGGCTCGACGCTAAAGCCCCACGGGCCCATATAAGTCGGCAGTGATATATTCAAAACCCATATATTCATTGTGACATTGAAATTTTTAAGATGACTAGAAGTTCAGAGAGAGACCCAATTGTATAGGCATAATGTCCGGGTGTCCCAATATATCTCTTTAATGTCCCGGTTTTAAACACATCACTTAAACTATCACTTCTCCAAAATTCATTTAAAAAATGAATGTTTTGATTCTCACCGAATTCCACTTCAACAACAAAATGTTGAAATACTTCACTCTGTGTCTATTACAGAAAACTGTCTTGAGAAAAATTTCGTGGTTCCGATAGAACGAATACCATATAGATATAATTTATACATGTCTGAAAAATGTATAAAACTGAAACCTGTCTAAAATGTAGAAGTTTTCCAATCACTGTAATTTTATGCAGGTAAAGTAAACTGAATCTATTTATTTTAAGAATGAATAAACGGAAAAATTAGAGAAAATTTTTCTTGAAATCATTAATGTAAACTCTAAATTTGCTTAAAAACTCTAAAATGTGAAAAAGAATATTTTGAGGAGTGGAAGGAAAAGATTAGTTTTCATTTTGCGGGACGAATACATTTAAATAAGCAAAAGACAATTAATGTTTCCTTTAACTGCAGTAAAAATGATACGTCAGCCTGAGATTCTGACAAGAAAAATTAAAATATGACTTCAATTTGACTCGCCTTTAATTTACAGTATTCACATAAATCGTTTATTTTAAATGAAAAGGGAGGATGTATGATTGAGCTCTTAAGGGGATTGGGGGGGGGGGGGGGGGGGGGTACTTCACTTACGCGAAAACACCCAATATTTCGTTTGCATTTTCATATTTTTAAAATGATTTTCTATTTTATTTTTTGCATTGAATAGTTGAGGTCAATCTCTACATAGACCGCATTTTATTTTTTCTTATGTATTTGAAGTTTTTTTTCCGAGGATTTTTTCATCTTTGAAACCGGTACTGAAAACGATCCGTTTTTTATTAAAATTCAGTCGATACTCCACTGTTTTATTGCGTAAAATCTTCAATTTTTAACATGTGCAAAATATTTTTATAAGAACACAATTTTTAAATTCGATACTGTATAAGTTATAGTCCTTTCAAAAGTTGACATATCACATAAAATAGTGTATAAAATCTTGAAAAAAAAAAAAAAAGAAATCAGAAGTATTTTAAAGATTTTTAAAATATATATATTCTTAAATTTTAATAGTACATTATAATTGTAAAACTACGATGATTTCTATAGTAGTGGATTGATTTTAAATTTAATTAGCTCCATCAGAATTCAGCAGAAATAGATTTGATTAAAGATAACTCACATGGAAAACATATTTACCTAAAATAATTTTTGCCCAAAATAAATAAATAAATAAACTTAAGTTTTACCTTTTTTTCATGGGAAAACAAAAGTATTCTTCAAAATTATTTCTATTGCATTTGAAAGGTACTTATAGAAATGCATCGATTAGTGATTTTGATCCAATAGCGAATATTCGACATCTGTAAACCAGATGCTGAAAATTCGGTAGGCCTAATATTCCTGTTTTTAAGATTTAAAAGTATTAAAAAATAAACTTCAAAGTAAATTGTACACTACTATGGGGCTCTGCCCCCTGCTCGCTATGCTCACCAACCCCCGTTCTGATTTCACAGTCTCTTAAAACCTGGTAATGTATCCTGTTTTAAAAAGATGATGATGATATCAGGAACGGCGACTTTCTTCTGTAATCAGGTTATAATGCTTTTTCATTTAACTGGTTATAATGCTTTTTCATTTAATCATCTGTTTCATTTTTAATATTCATGTGTAAACACAATTTTTATGACGTAATTTTCTTTATTTTCTGCTTTCAACATGTGATCATTTAATTATTATTTTAAACTTTCATTATTATTTTTAATAGTCTCGCGCAAATACATTTTTTATTTGAGATAAAACATAATCCTTTGCGCTTATCTTATTTAGAAATTGGAAACAATATAAAACAAGTGGGTAAGTGTGATCGAAGATCGCTCAAAGGGTTTCGTTTAATATTCCTTTCAAAACACTTTATCCTTTCTTTAATAAATTCAAACAAATTTCATTTAGCAACAACAACAAAAAAAAGTCATGTTTTTTATAAAGTAAAAATTTACCGGTCTATTTTTTCCTTTTTTCGAATATCTAAACAAGCCGGATAGCGGTCCAAGCCCGCTATTATATTCTGTCATAATAATATTCGTCATACGGACTAAATGCAATATTTAAAAAAATAATTTCAAAATTAAACAAATTGTACACTTTCAAAATGTTAAAATATGCGAATATTTCCATAATAGGATTTTTATCACGATTCAATGTTTCTCAAACTCATATATTTACTATTCTCTATTATTTATATTGATACTCGCTTTGTATTATTCTCAAACATTTGAAAAATTAGTTAAACTTCCTATATGACGTCAGATTTTCTTTTTAATTCTCTAATGACGTGATATTAATCTGCTTTGTCCACTTACACATACTCATACTTCTTGTATTATTGAGAAATCTGAGACATTTTCCGTTTTATTACGACTATGACGTCAATCAATTTTATTTCATATTTATCTTCTTTTCAATTGGTGAAACTTTTTATTTCATTTTCATTTTTCACGTGAAAATCGTCTGATAGAAAATTAATTATTGTAGAAAGAATTTCATTGTGGATTTTAAATCTTTGGCATCTGCTATAACGAAAAATGTTTCGATTTAATAGGAAAAGGCTGTTAGAATTTTGGTTTCTTATCTCTATTAAAATAATACGAATTTTTCAAATTTTAATATTTTGATCTCTTCACAGCTGCTATTCAGATTTATACACTAATTTTCAACTCTGTAAAAGTTACATACTTGTTGAGAATGGCTCTGTGACGGACAGACAACGGAGCGGGGGTAATAGGGTTTCGTGAGATGAACAAAACCCTAAAAATGACTTTTTCAATAAAAGATTTTTTACTCGATTTTTAAGGATTTTTTGAGTTTTTATTGTCCGACCGTGATAATTTTTTTTAATTTCTGAAAGCTTGTTATATTTTGCGTCTGGTGGTATGATTTTCGAATCCGTAGGATGGCTAGAAAAAAAGTAATAGCTCCTCAAAAAAGTCCCTAAAAAAAGGATGAGAATAACCCGAAATATCTACGCAGAATTTGATTGGTCCATTTCGTTTTTGGCTCAGTTCCAGATTACTTTTTTTTTTAATATAGAAAGATATTTAACACAAATACTTGTGTTTTGAGGAATGAGTACAACAATGAGTTATTTTACAAGTAAACTTTACACACACACACAAAAAAAAAAAAAAAGCTGAGTTATTTTTTAAGAAGAGGATGGTTTTAAAAATTTTTAATTAATGAAACATTAAATTCCATAATTCCTTCTCTAAATTAAAAGAAATTTATATATATATATATAAACGTTCCTTATATTTTAAAATAAATACTCCAAAATTGAAAAGAAATTTTTAAGGACATAGAAGGAAAATTTTACCGTTATATAGTGTTATTTGTCAGAAAGAAACAGTAAGTCAGTGAGGAAAAAAAAATTCTATTCAATTGGCAACTCGGCAAAAAAAACTTATTGCTCCTTTTGATTTATCAATGAAATTTTTAAAGATGCACCACAGCGGGCGATCATTTTTAGAAGTTGCAAACATACAGTATTTTCCTAAAATTTTGAAAGAAACTTTCAGGAGAGATAGTGCGGTCAAGACAAATACTTTTTCTACAGTAAAACATCATCGCAATCCACTTATTCTATTAAAATACAGTAAAGTGAAAAAAAAAATACAAATTACCCACTACAAACTGAACCCGAATTTTCGTTCATAACTTTAACAATAATGAAGATATGTTAACGTTATATTAACAAGCTTTTTATGAAATATGAAATGATTGGAAGTGACTGAATTTCGGTTAGGACTCAATTTATGTAGCGTTAACTGGCATTTTGAATAATGAAATGTCTAGCTTACAGTTTTGATGTGAAATTTGTCAATTTCCAGCACTTCTCGTAATGCTATCATATTTCACAGAAAGCAAAAATAAGCCTGTTGAAAATATTGTTACAATATCTTCAGTTTGACCAAATATTCTATAGTATCACCAAATAGCCCGAATACGGATTATTTTAAAATCCACTAAAACTTGCAAGCAAAATATGCGTTCATACATTGAGTAATTTCATCCCATCAAAGATAGTTCATAAACCAAGTCGGGTGCAGTGAATTTGTTTTAATCTGCACAAGATATTAAAACTGAAGAAATAGGTCCCTCCCACACTCAAAATCGTTTGAAAAATTATTTGTATTTCACCAGATTGGGACATAAGCTGAATTGGTATTTGAATTGCTAGCAGGGCCTGTTTACCGAATAGGCCTGGGAAGCTCGTGTTTACCCAAACAAATACAAAAGGGCCCCCAAATTTACTTTTCAGAATAATTTTTTAGAAAAAAAAAAAAAAAAAAATATATATATATATATATATATATATATATAAACTTATTGCAAAAATTAACCATTGAAACAGAAATAACTGACCAAATGCAATGAAATTATTACCCCAAATAGCTATGTCAAATTACACATTATAAAACATAGTCCTAACAAATGAAGTATTTATTCAAAAAGTGAAACATAAGTAAAAAAAAAAAAAAAAAAACACAAATGCAAGCTTATAATGTAATTTACTTTTTCAAGGGCTGGGAAACCACATTATAAGCAAAGAATGATTGTTTTCTGTAACTGTCACAAGCTTAAAGCCAAAATTTTGTGACAATTCCAAGCCCTAACAATCATTGGAAAGAAATTGAAAAAAAAAAAAAAAAAAAAAAGGATACCTTTGAAAATAGAACACTACAAATCAAACGGAAGAAAATAAATCCATTTATAAACAAATAAATACAAAGGAAGACAAAGAAAATCTATACATTACAACATAAATTTGTCCAGAATCCGAAGCCAAAAATGTTTTGTGCTAAGCACATGGTAAAGTGAATAAGTGAATTCAAACGTACAAGTTAAAATTACAGTTAATTTTCTAAAAGTAGCAGTTATTAATTTAACCATTGTGATTTTAACTATTTCTAATTTAAAATATAAAAATACAAATAAATAATATAAAAACTATAAATTCATTTACTAAAAATATTTTTTGACTTAAATAATTTTAATATATATATTATATTATTGGAATATTTAAAAATTTCACTTGTATTCCAAGTTTTCAGTTAAAAGAGGAAAAAAAAAATTGTGAAAATATATATGGTGCTGCCATCTGGTTTTATAATAAACAATAACTAAAAAATAATACTAAAGAATAATAGTAATAGTTTTTTTAAAATCATTATATGGTGCTGCCATCTAGTTAAAGATTAAAACAATATCTAAATAACTATTAATTATTTTGATTAAGTAAATTTTCCAGTATAAAATTATTTTATCTATTTATTTTTACATATGTCAACATTTAAATAATTTCAAAACATAAATAAACCCATAAAATCTAAAATATTATTGTAGAAGTCAAATTAAATTTTCATTTTATAAATAATTATATGCAAGCTTAAAAGATTTACCAATATGACTACATGCACTTATTGGAACTAACATCTTGCAAAATTTTATTAACCCTGAAAAATAAAATTAGATTTTCATTTTATAAATAACAATGCAAGTTTAAAAGAAATACCAAAATGGCTACACGCACTTAATGGAACTAACATCTTGCTAAATATTATTTATTCTGAAAAATAAAATTAGATTTCACACACTGATAGCTAAAAATAACCAAACATTTCCAATATGTTAACCTCACGTATTGAATCTAATATCTTGCAAAAAATAAAAAATAAAAAAATAAAAAATAAAAACGCATTTAACTAAATTGTTAAATGTTCTCTACCTGGCAAGGAAAAAAAAAAAAAAAAAAAAAAACATTAAATCTCCAATATGGCAACGCACTTATTGGAACAATATTATATTTAAAGTTCTCTCCCTAGAAAAGAAAAAAAATTAGAATTTACTATTTAAATTTTTTAATTAATAAAAGATATTTAACCAAAATATTCCCACTCAGCTCTCACATAAAGGAATTCATTCTTTAGCCAAATATATCAGTAAACAAAATGTAAGTGTTTTAACAGATAGAATGTGCAAACATATAAACCCCAATGAAAGCAAAATTTATATTCGTAAAATTGACTTAACTAAATAAAAGGGATAGCCATATTCTACTGCATGTTGAAGAATAAGTTTTAAATTTTGAGTTTTAAAATTATTAGAACAAAGATTGTTTATTCTATGTGCAAAATTTAGTAAAGGGCGGCCTGCCCTCATGCCCTTTTTAGATAAAATCCCACCCTCCTTGCCCTTTTTCCAGGTAGAATTCTACCCTCCTTGCCCTTTCTCCAGGTAGAATTCTACCCTCCTTTTATTCCTGGGTAGAACTTGCCTTGTTTGCATTGTACTTTCAAAATTCTTTACTTATCTTTTATTTTTAGAATGCTAGCATGGTAGATCAGGAGTACTCCTCTTTATTTCTCTGTGAAATGCCCTGGTATGCCTAATCTTTGACTTTGAGTGATTCATCTTTTCATTTATCATTTTTTCCATTGAACAAGACATAAAGAGTAACTAAGTGTCATTCAGACTTGCCAAGTCTCCGGCTTTTTGCATACCAGTATTATGTTAGAGAAAATGTTGTTCTTTTAAATCACAGAAAGTTCCGATTAAATAAAACGAAAAGGTACTAAAATACCGGTACTAAATTCTGTACTAAAATACTGGTGTCCAAAAAGCCGGAGACTTGGCAACTCTGGTCATTGATTAATTTCACCTTTGTCTAGTGAAATATAGTATTAGATCAGGCATTCTGGCCTTTGACCACATGATAACTTACATAAGTTCAATAAAAAATTTGAGAAGTAGCTTTAGAACTTTTATTTTGTAGCTTTTCCAAAACCAGTTTTGCTAAAACAGGGAAAAAGTTATCTGGTGAATAAAAGTTTTAGAGAGAGAAGTTTTTGAATATCGTAGGAAAAGGCAGAAATGACTGTGAATATCAATATAGTAAACAATTTTACAATAAAAATCGAGAACATAAGTTTCATTTTGCTATTTTTAATACTTTTCAGACGGTGAAGTTATGGAAATTAGAATTGTTATTGGATTTTTTAAATTAAGGAGTACTTTAAGCTGTTGCCAGACTTCCCTCCCCACCAGTATATTCGTATATGCACTTATTACAAAAATGCCCTTTTTATTAAATGATGTGCCCTTTTCAACAAAATTGCCCTTATTATGTAATATGCACCCTGCCCTTTTTTATGTTCTAGAATGATCCCTGTATATATATCAATTAGGGTAAAAAATGCATTTTTTCCTTACGAAATTTTTATCTAAGAAGCTCGCTCTTTCTAAATTGTTGTTTACTCGAAATTTTGATGTTAAAATTTCAAATGGATGCAGTAAATAACAAAGCAATTGGTAGAGGAGGGCTCCAGAGTAACGTCGGGCTTCCTCTACTTTTATGTCTTAAGCGCGCCCTGATTGCTAGTGTTGATGAATTGAAATTCTGCTTCCCAATGAAAGATTCTATGATAATTTAACTCGATATGTTGTGTAAATATTCGTCATTAACATCTCTACTGTTTTCATACTACTACAGCAATTTAAATTTCAAGTATTTTTTTTAAGGTTAAATTTGACAATTTCAAAAATAAAATTCTGTCTTTACCATTTTTTTAAATAATAAATGACATTAATTAAAGAGGTTCGAGCAAGAACATGTTATGTTACATTTTCTCAAAATACAGTATATGTTTTCGATGAGGGTGTTATGAGACAATCTGTCATATGGTAAAGGTAAAATACCAATATTTTAATTAATCTTTAAAATCTGATATATTATTTATTAAAAGTTAATATTTTAATAAAAATAACTTAAATATTATTAATAATTTTTATATTAGAAAATTAAATGTTGCTAAGTTTTTCTGAGAGAGCTTAGTACTATTCGTTAACTTACTAAATACAAGGTACAAAAATACAAGGTACAAGAACAAAAATAAAGTAAAAATTGCAACTAAAAGCTTTCATTTAAATTGTCTCAGAATTTTATTTTTGTTACGTAACATCTTATTTCACTAAGCCCTTCTATTTATTCAGAATATCAAAGATTGATAAGGAAAAATTTACTCACAAAAAGTACATTGAGAAACATGAAGCAAAGAGCCTCGATCCATGAAGCAGCATGCAGCAATACAAACAAAAATTTCCAAAACTACAGAATTTATTTTCGCACTGATAATTACACATGCAAACTTGGAAAACGGAAATAACCCCACACGCTTACAGCTGCAGGCAAATTGCAAAAAATTCGCCCCACCTTAACCCTCAAAGTAAAGCTCCCTGCAGTGATGTTCTCATTTACGACTTTTGCCGTGTCTCATCACTCAGACGATTAATTGATGAGTAATTTGTCAATTACATCCTGTTTTTTAAATTGGTCGTTATTTTGTAAGAAAAAAACCGTTCGGGCACCTGTGCCCCCCCCAACTATCCCCGGAACTGGGCATCTGGAACTGATCTTTTCCCCATCACCTCATGACAAAATAGATAACTCTCGTTCAGATTTAGAGCTTTCAGATAATATTTCACTTTGTTCCTTTTGGAACCCTATAGACTCCGGGTCACATAACTGTTGCAAAGAATGTAGAAGACTAATAGGATTTTCTTTGTCTGTTGCTTCTTTTATACCACGCACACACACGCTTACATATGCGGGCGCGCCGTTTTCTTTACATTAGTTTTCAAATCAGAAATATATAGTATAATTTATTGGTATAATCATTCAAATATTTGAAAATTAAAATTTTGACTATATCGCAGTCATAAAATTTTTCCGTGAACTTGAAATTCTGGGGTGGGCACTGGAACTACCTGGGGTGGGCACGGCCCACCCGGCCCCCCCTCTAGTTACGCCTATGGATGTAACATTTGTTACACATTCATGATTTTTGGTTAATAACCATGGTCAAATGTATCTTGACTGCGGAAGATTGTCGGGAAGGTACACTGCTGAAAAATGAAAAAAAATACTAGGCTTACTCCTGTTTAAGTCACAGGATATGAGATTAACAGATGCATATCTTAACTATGGAAGATTGTTGGGAAGGTACACTGCTGAAAACTGAAATAATACTAGGCATGACCCCTGTTCCAAGTCACAAGATAAGGATCAAAATTATTTGTTTATGGTTTTGTATACCACTGTTATAGTTTTCTGAAAGGACATAATAAACAACAAAAATAATGAAAGTTTAGAAGAAACAGACTTCTTATTTAATCAGAAAATGTAAACAGATACTCTGTATTACAACAATCATAAATAACAGATACCTATGTTAATACAAGAAAGATGTTTATCTCTGTGTCTGTCTTTTGGTGATGAATAGGAAAATCTACCACATAGAGGTCTGAATTTTTGGATGAAGATACAGGAAGGCAGGTCCGAATGCATGTGGCTCAGATTTTTAATTTTTTGATAATTAGCCATTATTAATTCAAAAGCCTAATGAACATCTCAAAATGGCAAATTTATGTCATTCTGTTCATTGCGCTTGTGCCTTTACAGGAATGGCAGATCTGGCAATGGTAAAGGGTCGCCAGGTTGAAGAAAATCTCATAATCTTCAAAACAGTTAGTACATCAAGTTCTGTAGATGGAAGATCCCAGATCTTTATGATTTTTTTTTTTTTCAAAACGTGATATAAAACCGAGAAATAGCAGTTAGCTTATATTTTTCCTTAGAAAAATTAAACCTGCTTATCTACAAAATAAATAAAAATAGAATACTCACTCCCATGTTAGTACTGCATTTGAAATCAAACGTAACATCACGTAACAATAACGTTCTGTTATTGGTGTTAAATTACATTGTTTTGTGACAGTTTTCTTTTTTGTAATAGAAAGTGGTAGACGGGAAAGTAGACATGTAACAAATAATTTATTTAGAAAAATGAAACAATCATTGTCCTGTCCTTTATATTAAGATACAAATAAATTAGACTGTGTCAATAATAGATATCGATTTAAATAGAGAATTTAAAGAAAAAATAAAAGTAAAATTAGCTTTACAGAACTAAAATACATACTCTTTGATATTTGATCCATAATAGCTGGCTGATTACAGTCACTGATAAAGCATGTAATCTCTTCTCGCATTTTGTTGAATTCCTCCAAAATAAACTTTATTTTCTCACGATTTTTTTCAAAAATATCTTCTGCATTAAGGGAAATGAAATAGCATTCCTTATACTTGCTTTTTGAGCTCTTCGTTTCAAAACTATTGCTGTTTTCATCACAGCAATCCTGAAAATCATCGTCGTTATCAAATGATTTTTCGCCAAGAAGACATTTTAACTTGAAATTTCTTACATTCTCTTTGAATTTATCTAACATTATTTTTATATCTCGAGATCTTTTTAATAAATTTGAATCGGTGATTTGCATTTCAACTACAGCCATTAATCCTTGTATGATAGAAATTGAATGTGAGAGTTCAAATCCCTCAGAGTAGCCATGATCAAATCCGTTTTGCAAAGTGGATTCTTCACCAACATATTTCCCTTCTGCAAAACCATCTTTTAGACGCGCTTCTTTTAATTTATTCCATCCGATTTCGTCAATTTCTTGCATATCTCCTTCGTCGTCAAATACTTCATCAATTTTCCCAACATCGATCATCGTCATGCTTATGCGTTTGTTTATTTTTTTTTTTTCATTCATGATTAAACTTACGCCATCTGGTGATTAAAGATTTCTATAATGGTATTCAGCTAAAATTCAATAATATGCAACTTGCGAATTTGTTTTTTTTAAATGACTCTCCAACCTGCGTAACCTGCGAAGTTGTGCAATTTTAAATTAGGGATTGCGGTGCCCCGTTTAAAGTCCACCTACAACGTAAGTCTCAGGAAGATAGAGAGATTTTCTATCTCTCTGGTAAGTCTCTTACGATTTAAAGAAATCGTTATCGCAGAGCCTCGCGATCTTCATAACCTGATAAGATAAAGTGGAAGTGAATGCGGACGCAACCGCACGTAGGTCGCAACGCAACCAATGGACAACAAACCTTGAACAAACCCAACTACAGCGCCTAGAATACATAGTGTGGAAACCGGCTACAAAATAGTACTAAAAAATTGTATCCAATAAATGTACAACGTTGCTGAAAATATTAGGATGGGTTCGCAGCGCCATCTGCTAGCTCTTGACATTGTATTAGAATGTTTCGGCTGGTGGTAAGTATTTTAAATACTTAAATTATATCATTTTCTCCTCTGACTTAGTGATTTTTATAAGTTTTTTTTTTAAATTATGAAAGCATGGCTAAAAAACGTGATACGCATTTTTTTTGTCTCTGGTTGCAACATTATCGTAGGCTTCGTAGGAGCACCGTTGCACATTTATAGGCTACAACTTTTTAGCACTTTTTAAAGCATTACACCATTTGCCGGTTTCCACACTATGTATTCTAGGCGCTGTAACCCAACTACGGCTATGGCCTTTGATTGGCTGATTGTTTTTGCTACGGGCCGTAGATTAAAATACAAGATAGGACAATTACAACAAAATTTGTAATGGCAGCAATAATAGCGTCACTAGTGACAAGGGGGGGAAACTAACAAGCTTCCGAAATTTATCTATGTATGAGAAAAGGGCGCTTGACGTCATTGTTCGTCAAATTGCTGTTGGTTAGCAAGAAACACCTGTCCGTTCTTTATGGCTGCTACTCTACACATGAGTACAGCGATTTGATTGGTCTAAATTTAACGCGTCTATCATATGATTGGTCTACGTTACCATGTCGATTCCTGCTATTACAGTGCCTAGAAGTATATAGTGTTGTTATCGGCGTCAATATTATAGGGCAGTTGCAATCAGCTGATCAACCATTGTATTCACTTGGAGGTAAGGGTAATTCCACCAATCAGAACTGCCTATTTGTACTGTTTACCTCCAACGTGACGTCAATTGCAACAGCCCTATACTTCAGAAATAGAGGACGCCGATAGATGGCGCCAGTGTTCTCGCCGCGGCTATGGTAACTTTCGTTTTTACATACACCTCATTTTAAATCTATTTTTTTCTGTATAAATCAGTACTTTAAAATGCTCTAGATAAAAAATAAACAAGAAAAAAATTCTAATAATGAAAATACAGTTGAAGAGAAATGTAATTGATTTCATAACAACTAATTGTATTGAACTCAAACAGTTACAAACTTTATCATAGGACAATGTTTTTCTTCCTACAATATTTAGTTATTTCTAAAATTGGATAAATACAATATATTGGATAAATACAATATATTGGATAAATACATTATACTATGATGAATTCTTGCAAAAAACATGTCCCTATTTTGACAACTTTTTAATCGGTATTCATTATTACATAACTTGTTTACATCCTGTTAACAAACTAAGAGTAAATTGAGTTTTTAAAAATTTCTGACATTTCGGAGCTTTAGTTTTGAGTAAAATAATTTAAGGTATACTAGCAAACATCAAACATTAAATTAATGATAATTTCAAATCTAGAAAAAAAAATAATTACTCTCCTGAAAGTATGACAAGAATGCATTTTCTTTAAATTAGGGTAGATGCGCCAATCATCGTTAAAAAATTATTTAAAAATTATTTTTGATTAATAGTTATTATTATATATATATTATTATTATTATTATTATTATTACATTAAGTTATCAACAATATTTAACCATTCTCATACTCACATTTCTCAAATGTGAATCAAAATTTTAATAACAGAAATAAATCAAACACTTTCCAGTTTTTTTCGAGTAATAGACACCCTACAAAAAGTAATACATTGATTTTGTGAATGTATTTAAAACCATGATTGAATGAAAGCATACTAATGAAACAAAATAGTCATGTTAAAATAAATTTTAAAGTTAGGATATCAATAATTAATAAAATATTTATGATAATGTTCATTGTTTAAATTATTTATTGTCGTTATCACAAGATAAATATTTTAATTATTTTAGATAGAAAAATTAAAATACTAAATTAAAAATAATTGAGCAAATCTTCTTTCCCTTCAATAGTGTATTTGTAATTTCTCTCAATAAATCGCTCATGAAAATGCGATTCACATTAGAGTCCTGCATCGGGTCGGGTTACCCGCACCCGACCCGTCCCGCGGTTCGGGTCGGGTTGGCGCTCTTTTTTTTGTTGAGGTTCGGGTCGGGTTGACTTCTACTTTTTGCTGCGGGTCCGGTTGACATTCACTTTTTCGGGTTCGGGTTGGGTTTTTACTTTTGCGGGTCGGGTTCGGGATGACCCGCTTTTTCAAAAGAATGTCCAATATTTTTTCAGATTAAGGAAATCGAGGTAAATTTTTTGTTGGGTTCGGGTCGGGTTGCTAGTTGACTTCAAATGAAATTTGCGGGTTCGGGTCGGGTACAACCCGACCCGTGCAGGACTCTAATTCACATGCAACTGAATGTTGGTTCAGATCTTTGTCGGCACGAGGAATGACTTTTAACCATTTTTCAAATTAGTTTTAGTCTTTGGGGGGGGGGGGGGGGATAGAGTTATGTTAGTTTTGTTGCTTTTATATCCACTAGTATATCCGGGAACGAAGCATGTTCAGGGCTTAATTTGCGCCGGAGCCCACCAGACCTCAGCTCCGGTACTTCTCTATTTTTAGTAAATGTTTAAATATTGGCCAGAATTCACCGGAGCTCATAAACACTGCGCTCCGGAGCCCAGTGCAATAACGCTTCCGAAAAACGAATTCTAAATTACCCTTTCCTTTCCCTCCCATCCCCAATTTTTTGCCTGCTTTTGTATCAAAACACTTATAAGTGAGGTAATGTGTCGCTCACGTAAGAGATTGAGATAAAACGGGCTCGGTTTTTATATCAGTCTTGGGAGGCTTGAACTCAATCTGTCTTAAATTCAAATTTTATTTATTTCCATTTCAAATCATTTTAATGCTATTTTGATCAGAATAACGAGTAAACAGAAATAGTCTTTTTTCTATTCCGCATAGCTGCGAACTATTAATTTTTTGTGTTAACACTATTTCCGAATCATAATCCTGAGCTTATTTAATTAACATTAAGATTAGGTAAAGCAAAGGTTTCTATTTGGAAGTAGTAATAACAAAAAAATGGAACAGTTGATATCTAAGTATACGCAGATAGATGTATTTAATTATTTTTATTTTGCTAAAAAAAAAAAGAAAGTGTTTTAAATTTTGAAGATAATGTATGAAATATAAATAGGCAGACTGGAGTGACGGTGGGGGGGGGGGGGGGGTGCGTGTTAGTACCGCAGAATATTAGGGCTCCGGCACTTTTTTTCTTAGAAATTAAGCCCGGAACATGTTCGATCAGCTTTTCTTTTCTTAGTATTTGCAGATTTATCCATACTGATTTATCATTAAACAGGCATAATATATGTTTACTTTAAAATATTATAGAAATAGAAACATTCGTATAGTTTGTTTGAAAATACAGCGTTAATTACATTGAAACTAACATTAGGATCAAGCCTGTTAAATGAAACTTCAAACTTTAATAACGGCGGTGGGAACTCGACGCCCTCTCACGGAGAATCTGGTTTTCCTCCTGTTAGGGACATTTTTTTTATTGCGGTTGTATTGGCGATAAGCACACTACTTACTTCTAGGCACTGTACTGCTATGATCGTTACGACAAAAATGCAGTGGTAGATTGGTTGACGGAAGTCTTTGTTTGTAAACATGCCCTTTCTTTATATAAAATCTGTTTATGCTCTATGTTTTTAATATCTATTCTTTTCGCTTCGAAAATGCGGACGCAACCACACGTAGGTCGCAACGCAACCAACGGACAACAAACCCAACTACGGCTATGGCCTTTGATTGGCTGATTGTTTTTGCTACGGGCCGTCGATTAAAATACAAGATAGGACAATTACAACAAAATTTGTAATGGCAGCAATAATAGCGTCACTAGTGACAAGGGGGGGAATCTAACAAGCTTCCGAAAGTTATCTATGTATAAGAAAAGGGCGCTTGACGTCATTGTTCGTCAAATTGCTGTTGGTTAGCAAGAAACACCTGTCCGTTCTTTATGGCTGCTACTCTACACATGAGTACAGCGATTTGATTGGTCTAAATTTAACGCGTCTATCATATGATTGGTCTACGTTATCATGTCTATTCCTGCTATGATCGTTACGACAAAAATGCAGTGGTAGATTGGTTGATGGAAGTCTTTGTTTGTAAACGTGCCCTTTCTTTATATAAAATCTGTTTATGCTCTATGTTTTTAATATCTATTCTTTTCGCTTCGAAGCAGAAATTGGCTCTTCAAATTGGCCGCTCGCTGGTGTGTTATGTTTCTTTGGCTGGGATTGCGGTGCCTCGCTTTCTTAAATCTTACGTTCGAACTTAGGATGGGCGTTCCTACGATCTATCTTAACTTCGTATTGCGGTGTCTCATCGTAAGTCCTCTTGCTTAAGCGTAAGTCCTCCTGCAGTCAACCAATCAGAGGCCGTAGTTAGATTTGCTGTGGTTGCGCGCGCATACACTTGTGCTTCGTCGTAGCTTTCGGGTTAGCGAAAGAACGCGAGGCACTGCAATACCGATTACGCTTTGTTTATATCGTAAGTCAGAGTTACGCTCAAGATTGATCTTAAGCGAGGCACCGCAATCCCAGCCTTTATACAGGACTTCATTTTATTTTTTATTTTATTATTATTGAAACAACTGTTCTTTTCAGAACTTTTCTAGTATGGTTAAAGATGTTGAAATATGTCATGTAGAATCATGTCTACATACAAATCGGAATTTTAAAACTTTCGTTTTCGGTTTTCCTACAAAGTTAAAAATATAAACACGTAGCATTTAAAAAAGAAAGATCATAATTAGATGGACGTTCAAAAGGAGAAGTATTCCGTCTATGAGATGTTTCTTTCCCCCCTGTCCGTACAGGCGGGCGTCATCGCGTTAGCATTACGCTCTATGATAGTGTTACAGCGCCTAGAATACATAGTGTGGAAACCGGCTATCCTTGTAATGCTTTAAAAAGTGCTAAACAGTTGTAGCCTATAAATGTGCAACGGTGCTCCTGATCATTCCAGCCGAAACATTCACAATGTTTCCGTTCACATACAATGTTTACGTTGAAAGAGCTAGCAGATGGCGCTGCGATCCCATCGTTATCTTTTCAGCAACGTTGTACATTTATTGGATTCAATTTTTTAGTACTATTTTGTAGCAGATTTCCACACTATGTATTCTAGGTGCTGTACGAGGCTAACGAAAAAGACAGGCTACCGCGGTATAGTCCACTTATCTTTTTTTACAGACCGCTAGTGTGACGTGATGCTCTTTCCGTACACCTGCATTGGTGCATTCGAGCATCACGTGACTCCCGCGGTCTGTAAAAAAAGATACGATTAAAGCACCGCGGCAGCCTTTCTTTTTCGTTAGCCTCGGGTGCTGTAATGGTGTCATATTTAGGCAAAATATGGTAATTTTCATTCAGTATATTTTTAGATAAAGAGACTCCTGGTCCTGGACAAGCGCAGATCTAGAGAGTCTCCAAGGACGGAGCGATACGACAAATTTGAGATTTTCAAGTAAAGATGGATTTACAATCTCTCTGAACAAAAAACAAACTTCATTTATTTATATAAACGCAATATTTAATTTTTTCATCAGAAAGCCTTGTACAAATACGTGATTTAGTAATAGTGACAATAGTACCATATTGGTAACCTGTTGCTTACTACTCAAAAAAGAGATAGGTGCTAGCAGCTGTGTTTACTACAGTACCGTTATGATACATTAGAAAAGTATGTATACAGGGCTTGACAAATGCGGTCGCCATTGGCGACCAAGATTTTTTACCCAACGACCAAGTTATTTGATCTGGCGGTTATACTCTAACTCCAGTTATTTTGTAAGTTTTTAATCATATTTTTGTGTTCGGTATTAAAACTGATTAATCTATCCCATTCAGTTTGAAGAGTGATAACGTATAAGTGATTATAAGTAATTCATTTGAAGTAAAATTCTCATAAGATGTCTCGTTGTAGATGTTGCAAACTTACGAAATATTAAGAAAAAACAAACAAATTTTTGATTTGGTAAAAATAAATTCATCAAATGCAAATTTTAAAATGATAAAATCAGAATTATTTGGTTGATTTCCACAGGAAAATAGGAAAAAAATGTTTTCCTGCTTCACCATTTCATCGATGTCCTCCTCATAAGATATAGACTTATTTAGCACTCAAATATCCGGACATTTGAAGTATTCAGCACTCAGCATTTCCCGAACATGCTGCTGGTTAATATTCGGTAGCCTTTTACAGTATATTTCCTTTTTTTCAGAGATATATAATTTTGATACGTTCCATAATAGTAAACTTAGTTTATATTACGTTTCTGTATTTTGTATTATTCTAAACTAAGTAACTAATACTAGACACAATTATTCTAATTGGTAAAGAAATCATATGAGATGTAATCTTCCCAACCGAGTGAAAAAGTCCGGGCCAGGATTCGAACCCGGGATCCTTTAGCTGAAGCTGCCAATACTCTACCAACTGAGCAATCCCGGACGAATATGGCCAAACTTATTCACCCAGTTAACCTTAATGACCATAGTATCTGGTCTGATATCTGAATCAGCACAACAGAATAGATCACAGGTAATAGGACCTTCAGTAAACGCTGGAAACGTGATTACACTAGATTAATTAAGACACAATTATTCTAATTGGTAAAGAAATCATATAAGTGATATGATTCAGGGGGAGTTATTTTTTACTGGCGACTGGAATGTTTTGCTGGCTACCCGATTTTATCAAATTTATAAAGCCCTGTATATATAATATGCCCTAAGAGTTAGCCTGTTAGCATAAACTGGTACTGCCTGTCTCAAAATGTTCCAGCTTTTTATGGCACGAAAAGAGCAAATTCAGTTCGTATATTAGTTGATGTGGAGAAAAATTATGTGTACCAAGTGTTTTTTCTTTTAAAAATTTCTTGATTGGTTTTTACCTATAAAATTGATTTGTCATACCTACCAAATTGTGCGCTTTACTTAAAAGTATAACGAATATTTTTTTATCAGAAATTGTACTTAATAAATGAAATTAAATAATTGACACATAGAAACAAGAAATATTCAATTAAAATTAAATAAGTTTTTTCGTTTAAACCAAGTTTAATTAACGCAAAAAAAAAAAAAAAAAAAAAAATGAAACGTTGTCAGGTATGGATTTGCCCTAATAAGGTGTTTTGGAAAACCTCCGATATTGTTGAAAACTTTTCATTCTTAAAATTCGAAATGACATGGCAGGCTACCCATGGCCCGTGGGACATGAGTTGAAGATCCTTATTTTAGTCTTTGAAAAAAGAAAAAAAATCCCTTTCCTTTTTAAATTTATCGATTCTTTCTTCGTTCATGGATGAAAACTATTGCTAAGACTTATTATTGTCCTCTATACATATTTTTAGGACAATGTCCAGAATTATTGCAACAGGTATTTAAAAAATGATAACTGTATATAAACTGTATATATTTACTGTACAGTCTGTTTCTTTATTTCTAAAGTAGTTCAATAAATAATACTTTGTAACTTATCAATGAAGAATTTATTCAGCAGCTAAGGATAGCTCGCTGAAAACTGGATTATTTTTACCCTTTTAAAAAGTAATTTATGGCCGTCGGATTCGTTCACAGTTTCTAATTTTCATTCATTTAATACAACTGGAAAAGTTGTAACAGAATATTTTATGCGTAATATTAGATTGTCATATGAATTAAATAGTTTTATATAGTCTTCCTGGTAATCGTCGTACTTTACAATTTTTATGCAATAAGAAATACGAAAGACAAATGCATCCGTTTAAGAACTTAAGAGATTAAAAAGGCCTTAAAACTGTTTTAGATATGTCGTCTTGGAGACATTTTATTATAGCTTAAGGGAGGGGCGATCGCCTCATCGTCCCTGCCGTGGATCCGCCATTGCCCATAGAGAGAAGGGGGTGTCTTAATCTTAATATGAGCAGAATTGAAAATTACATCATTGTCAAGATCGCATTACTTCAGTGTGGCCGACTATTATTGGTGACCGCCGCGCCAAGCAGCAAACTTTCGCCAACGCCGAAACGAACGCGAGAGAAAAGAAGTCAGTTGAGGAAAAGATAAAAATCCCAGAGGGGATTTAGTTTGTAAAACATAGGAGTGTCGCTTATGTTATTACGAATATTTAAAGAGTAATTTAGTGTTAATGGGAAATTAATTGAGAAGTTGCAATCAGCTGATGAACCATTGTACTTCAACTGGAGGTCATGGTACTTCCACCAGTCATAACTGCCTATTTGTAGTGTGTGACCTCCAGCATGACGTCAAAGAATTCAAACTCGTTCTTCTATTAGCGAATGTGTCATTCACTTCATCATTGGTGAATCGAAAACGAAAAGAATTATTATTAACATTTTGTCGCAATCATGATAAAATATTCCAATTTTATTAATGATAATACACGTTTTGTTAAAATATGATTTCTTTTTTTTGTTTTTTTTTACCTGTCGAAGCTTTTGGTATGTACTCGAACTCGAATTGAAGCCCTAATTTAGCTATCATTTGTACCATCAAAATGTTTTCGAATGTATGCCGATTCAGCCCTCGATTATTTCTTTTCGCAGTCATATTATTTTAGTTTTATGCAGATGTGCAATAAAACAGACAAATAAAAGAAACATTATTGGATTTTAATTCCATTATCAAGGGGTCATCGAAAAAATATACCTTCCAGGCAAAAGAAACAAAATACATAAGAAAAAATAAACATCTATGTATGCAGCACGGAATCATAAGATGACAAAATGCAATAATAAATAAAAAACTTTCCTCTTTTTAATCAAAAACTTTTTAGCTAACCAGAAAGAAACAGGAACAAGTGGGTAAGTGTGATCGAAGATCGCTCAAAGGGTTTCGTTTAATATTCCTTTCAAAACACTTTATCCTTTCTTTCATAAATCCAAATAAATATCATTTAGCAACAACAAAAAAAGAGATCATGCTTTTTTTATAAAGTAAAAATTTACCGGTCTATTTTTTCGTTTTTTCGAATATCTAAACCAGCCGGATAAAGGGCGAAGCCCACTATTATATTCTGTCATAATAATATCCGTCATACGGACTAAATGCAATATTTAAAAAAATAATTTCAAAATTAAACATGTTGTACACCTTCAAAATGTTAAAATAGGCGAATATTTCCATAATGGGATTTTTTATCAAGATTCAATATATTTCTCAAACTCATATATTTACTATTCTTTATTACTCATATTGATACTCGCTTTGTATTATTCTCAATCATTTGAAAAATTCGTTAAACTTCCAATAGGACGTCAGATTTTCTTTTTAGTTCTCTAATGACGCGATATTAATCTGCTTTGTGTACATGCACATACTCATACTCCTTGTATTATTGAGAAATCTTAGACATTTTCCGTTTTATTACCACTATGACGTCAATTAATTTTATTTCATATTTATCTTTTTTTTCAATGGGTGAAACGTTTTATTTCATTTTCATTTTTCACGTGGAAATCGTCTGAATGAAAATTAATTGTTGTAGAAAGAATTTCACTGTGGATTTAAAATTTTTGGCATCTGCTATAACGAAAAATGTTTCAATTTAATAGGAAAAGGCTGTTCAAATTTTGGTTTTTTAGACCGGGAGGCGGCAGCACAGATAATCACCTCATCGAGTTCACGACTGAAATTCCAGAATTAGTTAAAACTCGATTCGCATATTAAAACGCAATCGGTCTGCCAAGTCATATCTTGGTGGAAAACACCCGAAAACCCGATTTTAGCGATTAGCTCGTAGGTTTAACATTGTGTTTTCCTGCACCCAGTTCTCCATGTTATCATACTTTTGGGTGCAGGAAAACACAATGGTAAACCTACGAGTCAACCGCTAAAATCGGGTTTTCGGGTGTTTTCCACCAAGATATGACTTGGCAGACCGATTGCGTTTTAATATGCGAATCGAGTTTTAACTAATTCTGGAATTTCAGCCGTGAACTCGATGAGGTGGTTGTCTGTGCTGCCGCCTTCCGGTCTACAAGAAAGAGAGAGAAAGAAGGTTTGTAACACTGTTCTAGAGATAACTCCATGGCAAATCGGATAAAAACGTAGAAAACTCCATGAAATGTTGTAAGTTCCAATAAATGTTAGTTATTTTTAATTTAAATATTTCATCGTGCGAAAAGGAGAGAATTGATACTAATATTAATATTACTCCCAGGGAAGATCTTTAAAAAAAACATTTTCGTTGTTTTATGCAAGATATTTCTTGGAGATATACGTTCATTTGATAATATTTCCACTCGATAAAGTTATCTGTACAGCCACCCTCTACTTATGACGGGATTAGTTACTGATAAACCCATCATAACTCGAAGCTATGGTAGGTTGGAAAAAAATAAAATGATAAACTATACTATGTATGGATAGAGGTTTGTAGTTAGACGAATAAAAATATAATGTCTTATCATTAATATTTCCGGCAGAAAACAAAGTAGGCTTCGAATTCTATGTACGAATTAATTAAGCTTATTTAAGTTGCTCTGTAAAACAATAACGTAGTCAAGTTCTTGTTTGTCATTAGAATTGCCTTTTGTAAGGAATGTAAATCCTAGACTGCTATATAAACACTAGACTTACACCCAGTGACTCCTAACTGTTTCTTCTGCTCAGTATAAATTTCTACATAGCAGCCATATTCGCCTTTACGATGACGTTATTGTATCGTTCAGTTAGATTTCTTTTTGTTGTCTTATATCCTGTTCGCACCGAATATTTAAGATATCTCACCTCGCCATTTTTCATGTGGTACCCTCCCGGAATTGGATACCTGTTCACATCGCAAAACTCATCTAAGAAAACTCACTGAACGTCACTGTGCCTGAGATCTGAAGAAACATAGAATGTGCGCATGCGCATAAGTTAAAGCCAGTCTCAACAGCCAATCAGTTAAAGCTAGTCTCCAAAGCCAATCAAAGTAAGTGTTAGTGGCTGTATCTAGCAATAGAAAGTTCGAACTCACTGAGGGAGTTTGTGGAACTCCCTCAGTGAGTTCGGCGGTCTAAGATATCTTAAATATCCGATCTGAACGGGGTATTACAACGCATCGTATCTGCGAAAAATCGCAACTTGGCGATTGACTTGTAAGTAGGAGAGTTTGTATAATGAAACACTTTCAGAAATCGAGAAAAAATCTTTGGAAAAACAAATTAAAAGTACTTACTTCTTCTTTATCTACACCATAAACAAAATAGTCTTTCATGTAACGTATTTCTTCATATGGGTCTTTCTTATATTTATGATGATTTCCTAGATGAATTCGGGCCACAAATTGATCTCGAACGCTAAACATTAAATAGAAAAATAAAATAAACAATCTAAAAGTTGTTCAAGATTTTAACTCAGAACGGAAGAGCCAGTTTTTACAAATCAATCAGTTTTAGTATTTTAAAGCGTTCGTTACTATTAATTTGGCTTTTATAAAAAGATTTTTTAAGCCCTTTTCAGCGACAAAGCCCTATTTCTTTTATTGCGGTTTTTTCTGTCGTCAAAAAATTGGTAGTACACCTTTAGAGGCTTGCCACAACTCTCCGCAATACAGCTACTGATTTGACCTTGATTATGAGTTACCTTGAGTAACCCTTCTGCTCTCGCCCCCTCTTTTACTCTTGTAATCTGGTCTAGCTCGTGTATCAGTGCACGCGTTGTGGCTTATTCATTTCATTCTTATTCAGAGTTCTTGTTAACGTTCGGTTTGTTTGCTACAGAGATTGTGTTTCAGTCACATTACGATGGAAGAGAAAAAAAGAAAAGTTGAATCTGAAAACAGACAGTTTCTACCAGAATGGACTGACTTATGTTGTTTAACGTTGCCAAACCGAGTTGTAAAACTACCTGTTTGTATTATATGTCAGTAAACTGTAGCTATAATTAAAAGTTTCAATATTAAACGCCATTATGAGACTAAATACAAAACATCTGGTGAAAAGTATCCAATAGAAAGTAATCTCCAGAAAAGTAAAATTCAGAGTTTATGTTCAGATTACATAATATCAACACAAATCATGAACCGATCTATGACTGAGCAAGAAAAAATGTTCAGAGGCTTCTTAACGTATTTCTGGGACTCTAGCCAAGCATTTGAAATTATATAGAAATGTATAGATATTGTAAAAGAGTGCATGCTAGATGCTGGAAATGCTTTATTTGAGAATAAAAAAGATGTCGTAGTGAGTATTGTTATCAGCCAGTTTTAAGTTTAAACTACTTTGGCAGTTCAAATTCTCGATCCATGAATGTAACCAAAAAAGAGATTCATTCATCGTGAACGTTTAAAATTTTAAACCATGGAGGTAATCGTTCGCAAAGCTTAGCGATGTAGCCTGGTGTTTGTCGTAGCGATCATTGCAGGAATCGACATAGTGGCGTAGGCCAATCATACGATAGACATGTTACACGTACACCAATCAAATCGACCATACTCATGTGTATAGTAGGAGCCATAAAGACGTCAGGTGCCCTTTCCTTATAAGCAAATCAAAATTTAAGTGAATTTATGTTATGTTAAATGCAGACGATATAATTCATTTCACTGAAATAATAATAATGATTTTTTTACATTGTCTTGTATCTTGTATTGAATGTTTGCGCAAAGTATAATTTTAATGTAACAGAATTGTAACCAATTGTTTGTAGTTATTGCACTAAGATCTGAATATTTATAAAACTAGTTATAGCACGAACGAACCTCATTTGTCACGTTTGACGTACAATTTCCAACTTGTTGTACTTTTACAGAACATTAGAACATTTAGTAGATACCAATTTAAATTCTTTGGGGGGAATTAGATCATTGTCCCAACCGCATGAAAAGTACGGTTGATGAGCATCCTATGAGCTTCTCATAGTTAGAGTGTTAGGATTTTATTTTTTAGGGGGGGGGGGGATGGTGTATATAGGTCCTACCCATTTGGATACGCCCTTGGCTTGTCACATGATATTTTAACTTTTTATTCGATGTGTACCAATACACTTTAGATAAAATTTCTGTAGAAATATCAATTTTTTCTGTAAAAATTGTGGTTTTTTACAGAACATAGAAGAATTCCAGTGATTTCTACATTTTTTCCCCATTTTCCTTCTTTTGCGATCAATTAATAGAATTTCAGAAATCATTTTCATGAACAATTAAAATAGAATTGTTGAACTACGTGTCTGCATGCGAGGGATTGAGAGGGCAAACTATCAAAGCAGAAAAAAGCAGACATGTGCTTTCCTGTAGGCATCACCTTAAGTCTTGAAATAGTTGCAATAACTATATGTTGGTTTTATTGCACTTGTTATTTTTTATATATTAATTCATCATAGCATAATGACATTTTACATTTATCGTGAATTATAATACACTTACAAAATTATCCTTTTTATTAATTTCAAAATACCATCCAAAGCTTTAAATGATTTAAAATAATGGCTTACGCTTGTACACAGTGGGCGGCAGTGATGAACCATTCGGAGTTAATTAATGAACCTCCACAAAAGTGACCATTCGGGTGAAGGAAATCATACTGCATATCTACTTGCCAAGGCCAGCTACCCCTAACTGCCTCACGACCTCCAACAACACGGTCCATCATTCCTTTACCAGTATAGGGCTCTGTATCAGGAATACCACACTTCGTTGGAGCTGCTACTGGATAATCTAAAAAGACAGAAAGAAAAAAAACATATATTTGAGCTAGGTTTTGCATTACAGTGACAGGTTTGATCTCAAAAACGAGCTAATATGATTTACAAAAATATAGAGTGGGGCTTAAATTTAACTTAGATTTATCCAAAATTCATCTTAAAATTGCAAATTACAACCAAACTTTGAAGAAATCTAATGCTCCATTAACTTGAAAATTCAACCAAAAAATTTCAAGAAAACTTTATTATAAAAGTTGCCCAAATGAAAGTGAGACTACCGATAGTGCATCCGTGTTTGAATAGGCAGAACGCTGCGCCTGCGACAATAGAGAGTAAGATAGCGGATGCGACAGAACCTTGTGACGAAATCTCTTAAAGTCATACAACAATGGGCTATATTCTCCCTTTGGGTTCGAGGCTACGATTTCGGAAATGTTTCCCCAAAGTACGTGACCTGATGCGCGTTCAGCAGACCTAACCAAAGTGACCAATGTGACCAGTTACTTACCGGGGCGGTAAGTAACCGGTTTCTAACCGGTCGACAGACTTACTGGACGAACTGGTGTTATTTACTAGCAGCGCCATCTGTATTACATCATCGTAATTATAGTTGCCAATTCATTTGAGATAAATTTTCATGTAACAAATCACGTGATTCACCTAACCAAGATTTTTCTTCGGTTAGTTCGGTCCCTTACCGGTCACTTCGGTTACTTCAGCTGAACGACGTTGGTTGCGTATTGGTTGGCAGCACTGAACGCCTTAGTAACTAACCGACCTTACCGCTTACGTACCGGTGACATTGCTAGACGCGCTCTCTGACATCACAAGAATATGGTCCGTTAGTACTACTTTATGGCATGCATCCTTGTTGGGGAATGAGTTATTGTATAATTAAGGGTGTGTGTCATATTCTCCCTTTGGGTTCCAGCGAAAACGTTTCCCCAAAGCACGTGACTCTTGCGCTACCAAGAACATAGGCCATAGAGAGTAAAGGCTCTGAGTGTGCCAAGGTAGGCGGTATCAGAGGAGCGTGGTAGTTGACTGTGAGTCAGCGTGAAAGCAATCTGACAGGAACGGTTCGTATCATGGATGCCTTCAAACATTCTTAACACCATCTGCACCACCTTATAGTAACTAAAAACAGCAATCAAGAATCGTCGACGTGGCAAGTTGCTCAAAGAAATTGTTCTTTTGCATTATAATGTTAGCCCTCATAGGCTACCATGTGCAAAGATATCCATGGGAAGACCTGAAACATCCTCCGTATAGTCCTGATCTCTTACCTTGCGATTATCATGTCTTTGGACTGCTCAAGAAAGCTCTTAAAGCAGAGGGAGGGGGGGATACGCAAAGAATAATGAGGTCACCATTGAAAAATGATTCCGCACCTAGTCTAGAAGGTTTCTTCGCTCTAGGTATTCACAGTCTCATGGACCAATGGGACGCCCGTTTTAATCTTCATAACAACTATGTTTAGCCATAATGTCCCACATGTGTCACTCTCTAATATGTATACATAACACACTGATACCATTAAACCATTTGTCAAACCGACAGCAATCTCACTTAAATTTGGGAGACCCTTCTTATAACTTTATTAAATTTTGAACAAAAGCTTAATCTACATAAAGAAAGTAGACTACGTAATGAGAAAATTAATTTTGGTTCTCTAGAAGCTACGATTGAGCTGTTGATTGAAAACACGAGAGAGAATAGTTACTGAATGCAATTTGTGTACGATATGTGTAGAAAAGAATGGAAACGTTAAGAACTTTTGCGAAACCCTCTACTTACAAACTAATTAAGCTATTTCCTTTCGCGCAACTCAACCAACTTTCGAAAAAATTCGCATGACATACGAATGCATGTGGATCGGATAGGAACAGTTATATATTCATAATTCGTATAATAAAAGAGGGAAACGATAAAACAATAAAGTAACTTAATGGTAAGCAATATTTTCCTCTTACAGAAGAGAAGATGTGTATTATTACATTAAAAATAATCATTAAAATAATAGTGATCTATTTATCAGAATCAGCATCAGCCTCTTAAAAGATCATATCCAGTTTACGCGTTGGATTTAGAGTATGAACAATGACGATAAGGGAAGAGCAGCTGACATCACGTCTAGCAAACTGTTTGTCTTTATGCTCCGTACTGTGCAAAATAATTCAGGAAACCTGGTTGGTCTACGAATAAGTTACTTACGATCTGATTGGTATACGATTAATATGTCGGGATACGATTGATCTACGCCGCCATAAAGTTTCATGCAATGCCCACCAAGGCAAAAATGTAGTAGATAGATTGGTTGATGGAAGTGTTTGTTTGTAAAAATGCCCTTTCCTTATACAGGGTGAATCTGAAAAAGTGGGCAAAACTTTACGGGGTGATAGAACGCAGCTATACGAGCATGTTTCGTCATAGAATGTATGGCCGCGCAAGCCGCTAGGTGGCGTTGTAAATCGTACAACACATTCCTACGAGAGGTGTTGCCGGTACTGCTGCTTCCAATTCCAACCCCCATCAGGTCGAGAATGTGGCTTCAACACGACGGTGCGGCTGCACACTTTGCTTTGGATGTGCGGAACACTTTAGATGCAACGTTCCTAGGTGGTCCCATAGCTTGGCCATCAAGATCGCCATATCTCTCGTGTTTGGATTTTTTCCTGTGGGGCCATATGGAAAGTCTAATCTACGAGTGCTTCATTGAAACCGATATGGATCTAGTCGCCAGGATTGCCGGGATATTCGGGAAATGCCTGGTGTTTTCGCAAATGTGCGTCTGTCCCTATCACGTAGGCGTGAAGCGTGCATTACAGCTGACGGAAGATCTTTTGAGCAATTTCTTTGAGCATGTACATTAATTACATTGTTGTTAATAAAAAATTTTCTGAAGTAACTCCTCTCATTCTTGTGTTAATTCTTTAACTGCGACAGTGGAAAACTACCTTTTAACTTCTCACCGCTTACGTTCCGACCATACATTCTGTGACGAAATTTGCTCGTATAGCTGTGTTCTATCACCCCGTAAAGTTTTGCCCACTTTTTCAGATACACCCTGTAGATTGAAACTGAATATAAGCTCCAAATAATATGTTCTGCTTTCGAATTTCCGCGCCTTGCACCAAACATTTTATTGATAAAACATTTTACATTTTATAAAGAAAAATGTTTAAACATATAAATTTTATTGTGAAATAAAAAGCTCACCACCAAATCAATGCTAAATATTTAGATATTTTTAACTATTTTTTTACTTAAGGTGCGAGGTCCAGCGCGGCCGTACCTGTCGCACACTCCTAAGGACGGCTCTGGTTAGGTTAAGGCACAGAGTCTTCTAGAAATGTGGTCCCACACTATCGCATTTGTGAACAGGAGTGTAAATCTGGTCAGGAAATATTTTTACAATCTAGACACTTGAAATAACACGGTTATAAATGACAAAATCGGTTAGAATGACATGGCATTATCTACTGATTATCTTTACCATCGTCTGTAATTTGAGTTTATAATATTAATGTTCAAAACTGTAGAAATACATTAAATAAGTTCTGGGACAAAATGCATCCATTTAAATTCTAATAGAGTTGCAATGTTTTGAAAAATTCATTTAATTTTACCGTTACACAGATATGACGTTGAAGGATTTTTTTTATAAAGTTTCTGTTTTAAATAGTTTCTGATGAAGAACGTCTAATCAGAATTTTTGAAGTGCAAAATTGACCTTTCTAGAGATAAATTTTTCAACTATATCGCGTTACACAATATTTGGATAGTAACTATTTCTTCATTAAAAAAATAGATCTTTAATAATACAATAAAATCTATAAAAATAAAACCTGTCTACAAAGGAATCCTGCTTTAAACAGAAACTGGTCGTGCACTTTAAAAGTTCCTGAGAACTTGGGTACGGCGTTTGACCCGTCTAATGGCGGTGCTCAGTTTTTTTTATACTGGAAGTTCCAAAGGTAACAGAAAATGCAAAAAATCCATAATTCGAAAAATATAGACAATTAGGCAATATGGAATTCGCATGTGGAAAACAGTGTGAGCTTTTATTTTAATAATGAAAATTTTACTACCAGAATAATTACATTTGCCATGAACACCTGATGCTTCAGTTGAGTCAGTAGTTTGTATACAGCAGCGCAGCACCAGTTCTCAATGCGGCAAATAAGAGTATATGGGCAATCTCAGCGGTCAAATGTCGATTATAAAAATTTAATACAAGCAGGAAAATATGTTTTGCAACGTATACTCAATTGTACAACGACTGACAATTAACCATTGTGCAGTTAACATTACAGATGTTCAATGTGATGGAAGTTAATCATGGAAAAGACCGTAAGACATAGTGCAACGCCCAGTAATATAAAAGGATATCTACCGTAATTACCGACACATGATGGGTTAAACAGCGACATACAACAATTTAGCGAATGACCAAATTGCTAACTGTTAGTAATTAATGTATCTGTACTGATAATATCCCTCCCCCCCCCCTATTAAAAAATCCAATGCCCTGTATGCATTTCTGCGAGAAAGTGCACCCTGCTGCATCTACTATCTATATGTTTTCGAATTATTGAATTTTTACTCTTTTGCTTTATTTTGGTTTATCCGCTACAGATATATATGAAATTCTGATTTCTTACCACAATTCTCTTCGTCAGTTCCATCACCACAGTCATCCTTTCCGTTGCACAAGATATCATCTGCGGGAATACAACTTCTACTGCGACATTGAAACTCCCCAGCTTTGCAAATGTCTGATTGGGTAAAATAATTGTTAAAGAAATGTTGTATACACAAATTAGAATAACAAAAAAAAAAAAAAAAAAAAAAAAAAAAAAAAAATATGACAACAACAAAAAGTATACTTGTACTAGAATTTATAAATATAGGTTGAACTAAGAAAACGAGTCGCTATATTGCATCGTGGTTATTATACTAGTAACTAGTAACCCATGGCTAACTTAAACAAATGACGCTGCTGAAAACATTTTGTTGTTCTCAAGCGTTCAAATTGAAATTGAAGTTTCGATCTCCTACATTGTTATATTACTTTGTTATTTGCCTACTTCGTAATTTGAGCCAGCTTAACTCTGATTTTCAACCTGGTAGACCTGGAATTAAAATTGTCTACACATATCGGAAAAAGTTTCTCGTTAGTTTATGTTGCTGAATTGTGAACAAATCAGAAGTCTGGTTTTATCTAGAGTATAAGAGTATAAGAGAATAGAGATATACGCGCAATAAAATTTGACTGGTCAAGACGATTTTGGACAAAGTCAAGCTGGGCAATAATATGAAATCTCTAATTAATCCCCAGCTGAGCTAACATTTGGAAACTGTAAAAATAAAATTCTTCTACAGGTAAACTTAGCAGAGCGAGTTTACCAAGTTCTGTAATGGGGGATGCGTTGGCTTGGACAACAACTTCGTATCTGGTCATGCGCTCTGTGTATATGTTGCCACTTTCTCATAAAGGCACTCTAAACATGCGTAATGTTGGTTAAATTTTACTGTTAATACATATACTCTACGTTTAGAGTGTACATAAGGTTGACAAAATTTCAACAATCAATCAGATTGTAACATAGGTAAGAGACATTTCTAGTAGCCTGTTGCTTGAAATTGAAATCATCTGAAATATTTTCTGGGATTTGCTAAGCAATTTTGGGGGTTTAAGCTTAGTTCAAATAACATAGTCTGTAGAAAAGGACATAAGGACAGAAATATAGGTATACATTTATTTATTAACATAAAAAACCGAACTTTTTTGTTTAAATATAGATTCCACATTTAAAGAAGAATTTTTATGAAAATTGTAGAAAAAAAAATACCTCTCGATGAAACTTCTCTGTATGTAATGTTGAAACCCCAGCCAGTTCCAATGAATGTAGTTTGAAAGGATATTACAAGCATATTGTTGATTGATACATAGTCATTCACATGCATATTTCCGCAATATTGTCCGACCACAACCTTTTTATTATCTTCTAAAACGTCAATCACTAAAAGTTTATCTCCTCGACAGACTAAATTGTTGGGGATATCAACGTGGTTAAAAGTGAGACGAATGTACTGTAAAAAAAAATAAAATTACAATGAATATATACTTATATATATAAATTATATTCTACATCATACTAATAACAAGAACAAAAAAATCATGCATCAGGCATAGATTATGAACACTTTCCAACATTATCAGAACATTGTTAAGAAATTTCATTATTTTTCATACAATCTATATATGTATTACGCTATTGTACGTGGCACAGAAATCGCGATTATTTGTTAATTGTTTAATGACAACGCCCGAATGAAACGCACCTCATATTGGTTATTGTGTAAAAGTCCTTTGGCGAGATTTAGGCCAGTATATTTTTACATTTAACTGTTTGGTGCTCCCATCTACAGGAATAAAAGCAAAACAAACAATGATTTCTTGATTATAGTGCAAATAAACTGTAATTATAATTTCTCAACATTAACAATTACATAGATATATTTTTATACATTTTCATTTGAAATATTGATTTTTGTAAGCGTTTAATATTTATAATTTAAAAAATACAACTAGCAATATAAAATTTAAAAAGCAATGATTTTTAAAAAGGGATTTTTAGTAAAAAGGGAAAAGTAAGTGTAATAATTTTCCCTGGCCGTTTCATTTTTTTAAACGCAACTGTTATACTTTTGAAATTTTAGCTCTTATTTAATTTCTTTAAAATTGTTAGTATAAATAAATATTATTCAGTCTTTTTTTTATGAAGTCCACTCCATTGTTATATTTTTCAATGACAAACTGCCCGGGCAACGCCTGGCGGGTCAGATAGTGAAAGGAAACGCAAAAAATATTTTAAAAACACACACCGTAGTAAACATACATTTTCAGTCATTGTTGTCCATAACCGGTAATGTATTCGATTTCTTTCGTGGGTATATCATCTGTAGAATTTGTACACACAACGTATTACACTAAAAATTCGTTAAGTTAAAAAAATGCATACCATAGCTAAAAACGCATTTCCAGCAATTATCACTCATAGTCCCTGTAACCAAATTCTTTTGTGTGTCTCTGTTAAATGAACGATAAATGCTATCCACTCTATAATCTATGGAAAGCATATTGTAGTGAACTTCAGTGATGCAAATCAATTTCATTATTTCTGAAGTATCGTAGCATCCTTAAAATGCACCGCAAATGATTCCCCCACACCTCCATAGACAATAATGTAACGGAATTCTTTTGTGTGACCCTGTAAATGAACTATAAATGATATACACTTTATTTTTAATACTGAACATGCTACCTCAAAAATGTAGTGGAATTCTTTTGTGTGACCCTGTAAATGGACTATAAATGATATACACTTTATTTTTAATACTGAACATGCTACATCAATAATGTAGTGGAATTCTTTTGTGTGACCCTGTAAATGGACTATAAATGATATACACTTTATTTTTAATACTGAACATGCTACCTCAATAATGTAGTGGAATTCTTTTGTGTGACCCTGTAAATGAACTATAAATGATATACACTTTATTTTTAATACTGAACATGCTACCTCAATACTGTAGTGGAATTCTTTTGTGTGACCCTGTAAATGAACTATAAATGATATACACTTTATTTTTAATACTGAACATGCTACATCAATAATGTAGTGGAATTCTTTTGTGTGACCCTGTAAATGGACTATAAATGATATACACTTTATTTTTAATACTGAACATGCTACAGTAAACCTCAATAATAAATATAGCGGAATTCTTTTGTGTGACCCTGTAAATGCAATCCGAGTATGTTTACGAGAATTAGAGCACAGAAAAACAGACAGACAGGCGGCAGAGAGATATAACCGAAGTCATAAATACTTTTCAACTATGTTGGATAGTGTTAAAACAAGCTTGGAATAACTATATTAAAAATCTTTAAAAAAATTAATAAAAACTGCGTCAGTTAAAGAACTATCCAGAATTTTGTTAAAACACAATCAGGGCCTGTTTACCGAATAGGCCCGTGAAGCCCGAGCTTACCCACTGAAATACAAAGGGGCCCCCAAATTTACTTTTCAAAACTAATTTTTTAATAAAAAAAAAATCAGTCATGGTAAAAAATGTATTTTTTTTTTCGTAATTATAGCTACTAAATTTTCTTTCAGACTATTACTGACACATTTATACTCTTTTTTTTTTTTTTTTTTTTTTTCCCCTGTTGATATAATAAATGGTATAAAAACAATGACAACTTATTTTCATTTTTCTTATGTTTTACATTTTAATTTCAAACGTGCTAAAAAAAAAAAAAAAATACATACACGTCGAATTGATAACCTCCTCCTTTTTTGAGTCAGTTAAAAATAACAGAAAATTTAATCTGTAGAATTATATTTTGTTTATATTCATAAAGAGTGGAGAAATCATATAAAATATGGAGAATAGGTTATTTAAATAAAGGGGAAAGTAATTAGCATTCAGGTGATACCGAATTTCTGTTTATAAAATAGAAGAAAAATTGTGTTGTAGCCAAACATATATTTACGTCAAATATTTGTTGTCCCTGCACTGTCAAATCCTACAATTTGTAAAGCATAAAATATATTTTGAAGTTCAAATATTCGCACCTGTTCCATATTTGCAAATTCATTTACAAAATTAATTTGTTATGTATACTTATGTATATAATAAAATATTTTGTATATGTATATAGGTAGTCAGTTTTAGTTTAATATTAAAAGTGTTGTTTACTCGAAATTTTGATGGTAAAAATTCAAATTGTTGAAGCATAATTGGCAGAGTAAAAGGGGGGGGGGGCTGTGTGACGTCGGGCTTCCCCTACTTCTAAGTCTTAAGTGGGCCCTGAACACAATACTAAAATATAAAATAACTACATACATTTTAGATACACACACACACACAAAAAAAAAAAAAAAAAAAAAACTTTATTATGTTCTCTAAAACATACTGCAAAAAAAATGTTGATTTTATAGCATAATACTGGCATCCCAGCTAACCGTAAAATTAACAGTAATAAACAATAAAATAAGCAGTAATACGCTACGCGCATCAACAATTTTTTTTTTTTTTTTTTTTTTGCAGTGTAGGGTTAACATAATTACGTGCGTGCTTCCTGTACTCACGTATCAACGGCTTCAAATATTTTCCCTTTCAATAGAACGATAAAAAAGAAAACTAACCATTCATCAACGTACAACAAGAAGAAAATATGGTGTGCAGATTCGCTAATCTTTAATGTTTATTGGGGGGGGGGGGGGGGGGGGAGGGAATCAGTGATTCAAATCTGAAAATAGGTTCCAGAGGTAAAAAAAAAAAAATGTCATGCTTATTGAAAAAATGCGCATTTTTATTCATATAACGAGAAATTAGTATGATTGAGCTAACAATTTCTCATTCTGCTTAAACTCATTCTTATTTCATCTAAATTCCGTCCCAAGCGAAAGCGAAGCCAGATACAAAAAATTTTATACCTCCCTCTCCTCCCTTCCACACTAGTTAATATACTCCTCTCTCCCCCCCCCCCCCCTTCCACAATTGAATCACCTTTCGATAAAACAGGGATACTGATGTTATATAAGGAAAACGATTAAAATATTAAATATGAAACGTAAGGATAAAATGTTTTTTACAAAATATTTTTTTAATTAATTAAAAAAACAAAAAAAAGGAAAGGTTTTATTAAATTTTGAAAAGTCTATTTTTAGGGAAGGCGGGGGTGAGTGGTTGGAGGCTCTGTGCCCCCCGCACTTCTCTCACAGCCCTAAGAATAGCTTTAGAAATTTAGAAAGAGTTGACTATACTGCAATGTTTAAGAAAATAAAAAAAGTGAAAATGAGTATCCACAACTTTGTTTTGAAAATAATTTTATTGTATGCTACCAGATTATAATCTTAATTAGAAGAAAAACAAACATCAATGTTAATAATAATAAATGCTAGAAATATACGCTAGCGATGTCTGTTTCTAAAAATTGACAGTAGAGAGCAGCACCAAACATTTTGCGCTCGACTTGAGTTCTAAAATGGTTGTTCTTTAAAGAAATTTGAGCGGGAGCAATAAAACACAATAAAAATTTTTTAAGAATAACAAAATTATTTTATGCTACTAGATTAGAAACTTAATTAGAAGAAAAATAAATATCAATGTTAATATAATTAATAAATACTTGAAATATTATTTGTTTCCTAAAATTAACACTAGAGAGCAGCACCAAACTTTTTGTGACCGACTTTAGATCTAAAAGGTTTTTTGGAAATGTGAGGGGCGAGAGATTAGGTCTGCAGGGGACGATATTTCCAGCTCCGACCCGAACAAAAGCTCTCTCGGCCCGGAACGTATATATTTGCGCTGTTTACGGCACGCCCCGACTTAATTTCTACAAAACATTCCGATTTTTCTTAACATATAATTAAGACTTTTTTTAAAGAATACTGCACACATATTTGATATTTCTGGAAAAAAAAAAAAAAAAAAAAAAACAGTATATTTCAGACTATATGTTAGCAAGCCAGAGCATACAGAATAAAAAAATTAATGATCACTTAGACTATTAGAAAATTACAATCAAATAAAGACTCATTATAAAAATTAATGTAATTTAGAATTTTTTTTTTTTTTTTAAAGAAAGATCGTTAAAAACATCATAATTTTTGAAAGTGTAAAATAAAAAAAAAAGAGATTTTTGAAAATATTTCTCTGTAATTTATTAAAGTATATTTTCTAAGATTCCGTTAACAAACATTCATTATCATTATTATTTTTACAAATAAATTTTGCCTTCCCGACAAGTCCAGGTCCGGCCCGGCCCGAGTTGTTTTTTAAGGTGTAAAAACTGCAGTGTAAGCGTGATTCCGGCCCGAGTCTGCTGAAAAATTAAACCCGGACTCAGACATGATATTCCTGTCCATGGGTGCAAGACTTTCAGTCTCAAGACTGATTTCAGTCTTGGAGTGATTTTTGACTTATAGTAAATTCTACTTTATGTACTTAAATAATAGCAATTTTACTATCAATAACTTTTAATCATTTTAATTTATTGTTAGATATAAATTTTTAGCCATAATGCAAGACATAGAAATCTTCTAACTTATTTTCATTTGGTTATTCCTAATATTAAAAAAGTTTCCAGTCCTGGCTTGAATAGACTTCTTGCACCCATGTTCCTGTCGGATACAAGTCTCAATGCTAGACATGTTAAACATCTGTATTGATGTTGTCAAACTAGTATCGGCTCGTGCAGCACATTTATAACGTATACTTAGCCAAGCCAGGTCCATTCGAAATTGTTCATATTTTATTGGCTTAGTTCGACTCTTTAAAAATTTAAAGCACATATACACAATACGTCTTTATAAGGATTTTAAAATTTGTTATATCCGGCCAGTCGGCCCGCTTTGTTGTGCGCAAATGTGTAACCCCGAAGAAAAGAAGAGCGCCAGGGCTTTGTACTATCAGATAATTGTCATAAGCTTTCTGAACATTATGCAAAATATAAATTAGAGAAAGCTAAATACAGAAAGTTTATAAAGAAAGCTAAGAATGATGCATGGAATCAATTTTGTAAAAAAACAAAAAATCCCTATGGGAAACTACAAAAAGTAGCTTTTCAAGATTTCTATCATAAAGAATCGTATGCGCTATCTTCCTCAGACACCATAACCCAAACTAAAAAGCAACTATTCACAGATCTCACAAAAGGAATTTTTGGTCCATCAGCTAATCCAAAAGTTAATCTGCATCCACAGTCAACGGACACTGTACCACCGTTCACTACTCAAGAATTGAGAGACATAATCTACTCTTTTGATGCTAACAAAGCGCCGGGAATAGATGACATCGATCATCGCATAGTAAGAAATATTTTCAAAATTAAAAAAGATTTCCTACTCCAAATGTACATAACACTATTGAAACTGAACTATTTTCCAGATGTTTGGAAAATAGGAGAGTTGGTGTATTTTTTGAAATCGGGCAAACCCCCTACAGAGATTGACTCCTACAGGCCAATAACTTTGCTCCCTGTTTTCGGAAAGATATATGAAAAACTCTTACTACGAAGGATAAACTTCTCTTTACACAGAAATGGAATACTCTTTGAAAATCAACATGGATACACGGAAGGGAGATCAACAGAAACAGCAATTCAAACACTATTCTCACACATAGAAATAATTAAACAAAACAACTCATATATATCCCTGTTGTCAATAGATTTTAAAAATGCATTTGATAATCTTCCGTGGGAGCAGACATTAATCCTACTTCAACAACTAAATATTGAACAGCCCTATATTAACACGACAAGGTCCTTCCTAACTAAAAGAGGAGCATATCCCAACTGGCTAATGGATGAAATACATTGGTTCTTCAAAGGCTGCTCACAAGGCTCGTGCTATGGTCCTTTCCTGTGGAAAGTGTTTCTGCAGCAATTAATCGATATTCTCAGCAATAAAAATATAAGAGTCATAGCATATGCGGATGATTTAATTTTAATCATTGAGGCAAGAACTAGAGCCGAACTAGAAAGGAGAGGAAATGAAGCTCTTCAAATAATTAGCGATTGGGCTCAAACTTCAGATCTGAAAATATCATATCACAAGTGCCAATGTCTGAATCTCAGACGTCCAAAGTATTTAAAACGGCGTCCAATCTTCAAACTTGATTCACATAATCTTAAAACTGAAAATACTATGCCATATCTAGGAATACATTTAGATTCAAGCCTATCATTTTTGCCACATCTTAGAATCAAACGGGATGAAATGTCAGCAACAATACAAAACTTGTTAAAATTCGCATCAACCACAAGTGGCATTTCCAAACAAATCATAAAATCTTGGTACACTTCCATTCTAGAAAAGAAAGTTTCATATGCAGCAGCTACATGGTTTCCAAGATTGCAAAAGTCACATGGCTTTCGCCTGCTCTTATCTATTCAGCATCGTTGTCTGCTACTAATCTCTGGAGCATATGAAAAATCTCCTACATCTGCTCTAAATGTCCTGACAGGAATTCCTCCACTACCTTTAAAACTGAAACAGATTGCAGACCAGGGAATGATACTCAGACTGGGAGTTCCATCACACCCACATCACTCTGATACATTTCAAAACAAAGCTTACGAAAAATATATAGATACCTCAAAATAATATCTTAATATACTGGATGCACAAAATAAAATAGAAACAGATGTGCAAATATACACGGATGGCTCAAAAACTGAAATCGGCACGGGTTATGCCTACTGTGTATTTAAAGAAGAAGAAATAATATATACATATCAGCAAAGAATACAGAAAGAAAACTCAACGTATCAAGCGGAACAGCTGGCGATCTTGGACTCAATACAATGGTCAAAACAATCAAAATATCGCACAATAGTTATAAAATCAGATAGCCAATCTACAATATCAGCACTAAAAGATATATCTACAAAAAATATAATAATCAGCCAAATAATCCAATCTCTGCAAGGAGCAACACAAAAAATTTATCTACAATGGGTCAAAAGGACATTCAAGCATAACAGGTAATGAATTAGTGGATCGGTTAGCAAAGGAAGCAACTGACCCAAATTCATTAATACCAGAAAAATTTATACCATATCCATCCTCATCTCTTAAGAGAATGTTAAAGCAAACTTTACATAACTCATGGCAACGTGATTGGGACTTATGTCCCACTGGACGATATACCTATGCATTGAAGCCAAAAGTTTCAGAAGACTATCTTCTAAGTCATCGATACCTATATATATTCGCTATCAATCATGGCCCTTTCCCGGCTTATTTAATTAAATTTAATAAAGTATTGTCTTCAAGATGCACTTGTGGTGCAAGAGGGGATTCGCTACATTACGTTCTCACATGCCCATTGACAGCTACTCTACATTTGAGGAAAACAGACACCATCTCTCTGTCGAATTGGTTTAAATCAATCTCGGCCAATTCCTCATTGCTTCAAAAGATAATTAGCTGCATGTCCTTAATAGAAAAAAACCAATTGTTATTCCAAATGCCACCAGTACACATCATTGGTGGTGATGATGATGCTTTTCCTGATGATGAAGAAGTTTATTGAAAAAATCCACTGTGTCGACTTTTAAAATATTTTACGCTAAAAATCTGACAATTTCAAATAATTTTTAAACTCTTATTAATTGTGACTTTTCTGCTGAGTATGACTTTTGAGTATGACTTTTTGAATATGACTTTTCTGCAAATTAAGCTGGGCTGCTTTGTCAAATATGTAAAAATATGTAAAAATATGTAATTTTTTTTAAAAAATAAACTTGCCAAGCAGGGCTTGCAGAGGCTAAAGCCCTGCTTGGCCTCCCTGCTTGGTTGAATCTGAATCTGAAAAATCTGAATCTGCTGTGAACGTTTCACAGACTTTGCGTGCTGGGAAAGTTTTCAGTGCTGCCATTTGTTGGCTTCAATAGGAGAGGATGATGATGAAGAACTACTAAAGAAAATGTGAGCGGCGGTGGCAAAAATCGAACCAGGGATCCTTGAACAGTAGACGAGCACTATAGTGTCGAACAAAAGGCTAGCTCAGTTGCTCGCTGCCAGAAACTCGTTATATATGCAGCCCGTGTGAGCTAGTGCACTACCAGTGAATATCGTCGCCACATTTTCTTTCGTTTTAATGTTCCCCAATGGATTGACATGCGCTTTTAATTTTTTACCTTTTGGAGATAGGTAAGCAACGTAAATTTTTAAAATGTTCAAAATAAGGTAGGAAATTAGACTGTTAATAAAATAGTCTTGCTATTAATTTTCGAAGCGTTGTACTTTTTTAATTTTTGTTTGACCCTCTCCCCTCCCCATATAAAATTGGCCAATAAGAAAAAAAAATATTTTTTCTCAAACAAAGTCATTACATAAAACTACATACCCGTATCTTTAAAATTGAATTAGTTCTGCATAGCTGAAAATTGACCAATATGAATGTGAACCATCGATTAATTTAGGGATTTTATTAAGAAACGGACAGTTTGGGCCATATTACTATGGATAGGATTCCTCCAGGCAGGGTTTTGAAAGGTAAATGATCTGAATTATCGTCCTCGTACAAAAAACCCCCGAAAAAACCTTGCACAGTCTTTCCGCCCAGACCACTCTGGTATTGAACCCGCAAGCTTCTTATTTTGCAAGTCAGCATGCTAGCCAATGGACTAAGTGGGCCCCCTGCATTAATTTAGAAATGTAAATCTCTGAGGTATCTCAAGAAAGAGGAAACACGGACGATAATAGATAAGGGGATAGTTTTGCGAATTCTGCTTAAACTCACAATACGTTCACAGATTCTTATGTAATTTTTTACACTAAAATGTAAACATACCATTTTTTTATTTGAGAAAGAAAACCCCTACATGTTTGCATTGGATTTTTAAAACCATCACAATTTCGAGCAGCCGAGTTCTCGGAAGTTGAACTCCCAGAAATCATTCTTCTTTCTTTTAACCGAAATATAGCCTTATTTCAATCACTTATAGCAAAGTAATTAGAAAAAATGAATATCAGCTGTTTTCCTTCGTTATAACTCAGTTACTTTTAAAGATACAGATATGCAGTTTTTTGTAATAATTGTCGTAGCATAAGAGAAACTTTCGTAACTGAGCAATTCTGTCTAGAGAATCACATAAAATGTTTAAAAGTTTAACTTTTTGAAAAGTAAAGACCGGTATATTTTCTTTAATTTTCTTAAATTCTTTATTCCCTATTTTATTTTGGGACACTTTTGCAATTTATATTGCCTGCTTACCTGCAGCACTTAAAAAAAAAATTAAAGCGCATTTTATTTATTTTTTGTCCACCTTGTATGTTTAAATCAACAGACAACGGGAATATTTTGAAAACATTAATAGGCTTCTAATATTTTCAACTGATTATTATTTAAAAAGCATTTCAGAGGTGGGCAACTTTACATGTTTTTAGCTACAATCTTGTCCTTTCAAATGAAAGTATACATAAATGAACCCCCCTTTCAGTTTATTTCTGGGGATGCGGGGGCTCGGGTCTCCCCCCTCTGGCGAAGGCCTTTTAAAGCTTATCTATTTGATATCAATGTTTGAAAATAACTTCTAATTCCGTATTGTAATTTTGAGGAATTCTTACTTATGGTTTTTAGAAACAAACTCCAACAATTAAACATAGCATTATACATTGAGAAGAATAATTTAGTGAACTTACTTTTCCTTCTCCTGCCTTGAGATTTACCTGGCAGAACATTTCATTCGGATAAGGCTTGAATTCTGTATATCCAGGAGAATATATGTTGCCAAATCCATATTCCGAAATAGTTATATTTTGCACCCTGCCGTTGATACATTTTATGTCCAGCTCTAGAAGAAAGAAAATATAAAGAAATTAGGCAGCTAAACATAGGTAGATAAAACAACGTATTAAGCACTAGAACTTTTTAACTAATTGCAGACTAATTTCGGTATAATTCGGTATTTATCAGTGTATACCAATTCTCGAAGTACCTACGGAGGTCTCTATGCCTTCGTTCACCTTCCATCAAAGTGTCGATTTGTCTTGGTACGTTGATGTTGCGCAGGGGATGGAATTTGTCAAATTCCGGCGATTTGGAATTGGTAATGCTATCTGGTTGAGGAACAGAAAAAGAAGGAAAGCCTTATAAAAAATGCCTTATCAGATGCATTACACTTAACAAATTTTACTATACAAAATACAAAATTTACAGATTATATACGAAATATGCCAGTACAATTTACAAAATTAATCAGCTATGTACAAAATTTTCCTAACATAAAAGAGTGTCTCCAGTTTTCTTTTTTTCGATGATGACAGATAGAGAAATTAGTTAGTCTTTTTTCATTACTCGGGATTGAAATTTGGACAGTATGATGGAATTTTGCCCGTGTATATGTAGGACAGGCGAATTCAAGGGATAAGTTTATTGACAAATAGAATTACAGGGAAGAGTCAATAGAAAATTGTATTCGCTGCCGATCGCCATTGCGCCATATTTCGACAAAATGCTTCATGTGGCGAGGAAAGAAACGTTCGAAATCGCTAAATTGAAAGAGCTGAATTTTTTCCCACACTGTGCAGGCTACTCTTTCACGTTGCTGGGTGGTTGATGGTTTTTATCACATTCAATCGTACCTTACGATTTACAGCACTTTTTTCTGGTGAGAATCTTTCCCATTTCGGTGGATTTCTGCTTAAAAGAAAGAAAAAAAATCATTGAAACTCTCCTTCTCCCCCATCGCAGATATTTTCATCTACCCATCCACAACACACAAAGTCAGAAAATTTTAATTATTTTCATTTATTTTAAACTTTTTCTGCTCTATTTTTTACTTTTTTTGTAGAAATAAAGGATCAATTATTTTAATCTCACTCGCTTTGAAATCCCCACTGCTGCTACATTCGCTCCTTCCTTCAGCACTGAGCAAACAAAGTTTAAAACCTTTAAAACTCTTTAGTTTTCACTTCATTTTATATTTTTTGTTACACCTTAGTAACAAAATGGTGTAATCAATCAGTTAAAATAACCCCTTCCCTCCAAAATGTCCATTTCTCACCCTTTGCTTTCCCAGCTCTTAAAATTTAAAATCTTTAAAAATTCACTTTTTAAATTATTATCACATATTTTTTGCTATATTTTCTGCTTTTTTTTTTTTTTTTTTTTTTTGTAACAATAAATAATCATCTTAATTTCATGCGCCCATCCCCAAAATTTCTGCCTCAAATCCTTTTGTCCCTTCTGAACACATAACGCTTAAAATCTTTAACCCAGAACTGCTGTTTAAGAAATTGGCAAGGTTACTGTGAGAGGTCTCCGAGACCATATGAAAGCTAAGCTAGATTACCTCTTGAAATACTGTTTCTGTATACTAAGCTTTGAAAACTGAAAAAAAAAAAAAAAAAAAACAGGGGTCCGTGAGACCGATAACAGCAGTTAAGGGTTAAAACTCATTATTTATTTATTTATTATTATTTTTTTAATCTGTTCGATTTGTTATGTTCTAGTAACAATAAATAATCAAATAATCAAAAGAATTCCCTGAAATATTTCTTACAACCCCTAAAAAGGGGGGATTTCTAGGTATGGGGTGGGATAGAAAAAAGTTGTCCTCATTAAGATGGTTCTCAAATAATCTGTTGAATAACGCAAAATTTTCTGACACAATGTCCGACTCATTTTTAAACGCAAAGGCATAAAACTGGCAGACCTGACTATTGAAGCGATTTGGAATCGACATGAGTTTTCCATTTTTTGGTAAATAAATTACTTATCGAATTATAAGCGAATCGTGTCGCGTGACAACACGTTCTTATAATATCTGGGCGCTGAAGCATCGGGAATTCGGTTCAAAACGCCGATTTTGCAGTGTTTTCTAAAAGGTCTTCTGCCTTTACCAAAAAATGGGCTTCAATTACAAAGTTTCTGAATAGCAACACCTGCCCATTTTATGAGTTTCTGAACAAAAAGGAATTTTAAAATGTGTCTGAAAGTAACTCCTTTAAATTTGAGAAAAGCCTTAAGTGCAGTTTGGCTAGTCACAGTCCTTTTTAGAGATGCATTGCGCAACATCACTTTATTTTAGCATCAGTCAAAAATCAGTACCGCGCATGCGCGGCAGCGTATTACTGCTTATTTTACTGGTTATTACTGTTAATTTTACAGTATAATAGTGGCAAGCTGGGATGCCAGTATTATACTGTAAAATCAACAATTTTTTTTGCCGTGTACAATAGAATTTCCCAGCTATCGCCAACACACACACAAACACACACTCAAAGAGAGACAAAAACTGTCTTTCGCTAATATATGTATATATTAAAGCAGAAAACTATATATTTTTATTAGCACTTTCCAACCTAGTTGAAAAGTGCTTATGACTTCGGTTTGTCTGGCCGTATGGCCGTCTGCCGTCTGGCCGTCTGCCGTCTGCTGTCTGCCGTCTGGCCGTCTGCCGTCTGTCCGTGCTCTAACTCCCGTAAATATGCTTGGATTGCTCTGCAATTTTTATATGTTATTGTCGCCATCTATAGCATGTTCCCTATTTCAACGGAAGTGTGTAGCACTTATAGTTATTTTACAGGGATACTCAAAAGAATTCCGTTATATTGCGTTCTATGGGGAAAAATCATTTGTGGTTTATTTAAATAATGTTTCACTAATTTAAACGCATTGAAATTTATATATATCACTAAGGTGCATTAGAAGAAGCTTAATATGGAATAGGGTGTGCATAGCACTTATAGTTACTTTACAGGGACAGTCAAAAGAATTCCGTTACATTACGTCTATGGAGAAAAATCGTCTGCGGTTTATTTAAGTAATGTTTCACTATTTTAAACGCACTGAAATTTATATATATCACTAATGTGTATTACAAGAGGCTTACTACAGAATATTGTGTACATAGCAGTCATCGTTCATTTACAGGGACACACAAAAGAATTCTCTACTGCCTGTTAACAATAATTCCTGGAAGTGCATTTTAAGTTACTGAACGCGATTTTAAATTTAACTCACTTTTTGTTTATTACGTGGGTGTGTATAAATTCTGTAGATCCTATACAGGGAAGCACAAAAGTTCGCGAACACATTTCCGTTTATTGACAAACTCCAGATGGAGAATTTTAAACTGTGCTACGCGTTCCCTAACTGAACTAAAATTTAGCATTCTATGTAGTATATATACAAACCTATAGATCCTATACAGGGCTGAATAAAAGTATTCGGATATTTTTCCGAATATTGTATATGTTGGAAATTCCTGAAATTATAATTTTAAATATGTTATGCGTTTTCCAAATTGTTTACTTAGATGTTATCTTTTAGCTTATTAAACGGTATGATTTGTAAAATTATTTTGGAAGCGTTGGAAAGTGCTACATAATCTATGCTTAACGCATGATTTTTCGTTCTTGTTAGTTGATATATTAACAAGAACGAAAAATCAGGCTCCAGGCAGAGATTATAAACACTTTCAACACTAACAGAATATTATTAAGAAATTTCACCTTTTCATACAATGAAATCGACCGTAGTTCGCCTTGTAACCGAATTCTTTTGTGCATCTCTGTAAATGAAAATAAATGCTACGCACTCCTTAATTTATTGAAACCCTGTTGTAGTACATCTCAATGATCCTATTTAATTTCATTATGTTTGGCGTATCATAACATTATTAAAATGCATCGCGCAAACGATTTTCCCCCATAAATCATAATTTTATGGGATTATTTTGTGCGTCCCTGTAAACGAACTATAAACGCTACTTATTCTTTACTCGTGGGAAAGCATTTTTTAGCCCACCTTAGTGATGACAATGAATTTCATTATGTTTGAAGTAATGTGACGTCATTAAAATGCATCGAAAATGAATTTTCCCTCTCTATAGCATATAATGTAACGGAATTCTTTTGTGCATCCCTGTAAACGACCTATAAACAGTACATACTTCATTTTCAGTACCGAAAATTCTGTAGTAAATATGAATAGCTTATAAAAATTTTCATGTTAATCCGAGTATATTTACGAGAGTTACAGCACGGACAGACCGACGGCAGATAGACAAACCGAATTCATAATCACTTTTCAACTATGTTGGAAAGTGTTAAAAATGGGGGCTTGACAGCTGATGGGTATGGGCGGGAGCGCTAAGCGCTTCGAGAAAATTCAAGCGGTGGGCACGATAACTCATCGTACATCTAATCTAGAACAATAAGACAAAAAACTAGTTTTTTCTGTTTTTTTTTTCTAAAGCTTGTAAAATACGTAGCTATTTAAAAAAAATCCCTGACGGCTCGGCCTACAGCACAGGTAGATTTCGAAGATGAAGACCGTGGGGCGCCTGTTTATTGGGAATTGCACAAGAAATAATCTTTTTGCCATGATGCGACAGTTGGGACCACCCACTTCGAAATCTACCTGTGTCTGTAGGCAAAGCCAACAGATTTTTTTTTCTTTTGCTGTAAGGGTTTGCCCTATAAAAAAAAACTTGTCAATTTAAAGGTTGTAGATAATAAAGAGAATTTGTAATAAATCTAAGCGGATTTGATATCTTGTGAATTGACAAAGTTATGAATTTTTTTTCTTTTTAAACCCCTATCCCCCTCCCCCCCCCCTCGAGGCCATTTTTAATGATATAAAAAATGTGTCATACATAACTTTTCGTAGAAGTGATAATAACTTTAAACGGATTCGATACGTATCATAATTAAGAAGTTATGGGGTTTTTTCTGTTTTCACAAAAAGCCCCCCCCCCCTTTCCCCCTCCCCTTGGTTCGATTTTGAACGATTAACGAAATTGAGCGAGATTTTATGTATCAGTTTGGAAGAGATTTCTGCTGAATTATTGAAGCTATCGCGTCCATAAAAAAGTGATATAGATAGATAGATAAAGTTTCGATCTGGGGGTGGTTTTGGGCTCTGGGAGTCATGATTGGCGTAGATCTGCAAAAATTTCCCAGAAATTCCAACATAGGGGAGAATGTAATAGGTAGTATATTTCTTACGAAATCTACCTAAAATAGGCATTTGTACTGAAATGACATCAATTCAAAATAAAGTGCAAATTTTCAACCAAAAATTTCATAACTTAAAGTTAGCAGAAAAGTGAGATATCCATGTTTCGGAAAAATCCTACGTATTTCATTAAAAAAGTATGTGACAATTAATTTTCAAAAAATCATGTTGTTTGGTGGGAGTCTGGGGGAAGCTAGGGCGTCCACCGATTTTGAAAATGCTAGTCTGAAAATAGCAAAAACGAAAAATCATGCGTCTGGCATAGATTATGAAACACTTTCCAACAAATTCAAAATACTGTACCGAAACTTCACCAGTTAAGGTGAAAAATGGTATCTAAAAAAACAATTTCTAAAACACAACACATCTGAAACCATAATTTCAGCAACTACATGGAATAGTCGAATTCTTTTGTGCATCCCTGCATATGATCTATATAGATTTGTATATATACTATTACATAGTATGTTAAAAGTAACTTCATTTAGGAAACACATATCACATTTGAAAATTCCCCTTCAGCAATTTACGTCAATAAACGGAAATGGGCTGAAGAAATTTGGTGATACAATTTTTACACATAAAGTAACATGCAAAAAATTAGTTAAATTTAAAAACGCGTACCAAACGCACTTCCACCAATTATTGTTCATAGACAGTACTGTAAACGAATTATTTTGGGTGTCCCTGTAAATGATTAATGAGCACCATATTTTACAATGTACATCTTGTAATGCACCTAACTGATATATATCAATTTCAATATGTTTAAAATTGTGTAACATCATTATAGTATCACACCGCAAGTTGAAAAACGGTCTTCGTAGAGATCGACCGCAACTATCCAATGAGAGAAAAAAAAATATATATATAGTATATATATATATATATATATATATATTGAAATGCAAATCATTTTACTTGTGATTACTAATGATACTTTATAAAATGTCTCCCATAGGATTAACATTAGCGGGTGGGTGTTTTTGCGTGAGTGAAGCAGCCTCTGCGCGAAAACACTCGCTAGCTAATGTTAATCCTATGGGAATTTTTTTTTAAAGTATCTCGTTTGCATTTCAATACTGTTGAATATTATTTATTTATTTATTTATTTATTTATTTATTTATTTATTTATTTATTGCATTAAATAGCTGAGGTCAATCTCTACGAAGGCCGTTTTTTACTTTTTCGATTTTGGTAATAGTTTTATTTTTATTTTTATTTTTATTTTTATTTTTATTTTTTTTTATTGAGGATACTTTTATTTTTGAAACTCCGAAAGTGAAAATATCTTAATAAAAAACACTTGTAATCAAAATCGAAAAAGTACAAAAGGGCCTGAATAGAGACTGACCACAGCTATCCAATGCAAAAAAAAAAAAAAAAAAAAAAAAAAGAAAAAAAAAGAAAAAAAAAAACGAGGAAAAATATTGAAATGCGAACGAGATCCCTTAAAATCCCCCCCCCCCCTCATAGGATTAACATTAGCAAGTGGGTTTTTTCGCCTGAGTGAAGTAGCCTCTAACACAGGATTAACATCAGCAAGTGGGTTTTTTCGCCTGAGTGAAGTAGCCTCTAACACAGGATTAACATCAGCAAGTGGGTGTTTTCGCCTGAGTGAAGTAGCTACTTCTTGCTACGTCACTCAGGTGAAAACACCCACTTGCTAATGTTAATTCTATGGGGTGGGGGGTTAAGATATTTCGTTCGCATTTCAATATTTTTGTATGATTTTTATTTTTCATTGGATAGCTAAGGTCAATCTCTATGCAGGTCCTTTTGTACTTTTTCAATTTTGATTGTAAGTTTTTTTTATTAAGATACTTTTCTTTCGGAACCGGTTTCGAAAATAAAAGTATCCTCAATTAAAAAAAAAAAAAAAAAACTGAAACTAAAATCGAAAAAGTAAAAATGAGCATGCATAGAGATCAACCTCAGCTATTTAATGAAAAAAAAAATCATTTAAAAATATTGAAATGCGAACAAGATATCGTAAAATATTTACCCCATAGGATTAATATTTAGCCAGCAGGTGTTTTCGCTTGAGTGAAATAGCCTCTTAAAGGGTCCTCTTCCCTCACGCGAAAACTCCCGTTCGCTAATGTTAATCCTATGGGGAAGTTTCGAAAGTGAAAGTATCTTCGTAAAAAAAGAATCCACAAAGAAAATCGAAAAAGTAATTAACGGCGGATATAGAGATCTCAGCTACCCAATACAAATAAATAAATAAATAAATAAATAAATAAATAAATAAAAATAAACAATAAAATTCGTTTAAAAATATTGAAGTGCAAACGAGATATTAGAAAATAACTGATCCATAAGATTAACATTAGCGAGCGGGTGTTTTCGCGTGACTGGAAAGAATCCTTAAATAAGAATACCCGAATTCGAAGACCTAAGATAATTTTTAGGTAGGGTAATTTTTTTTGCAATCAAAATAAATATAAAATTTACTTACTTCCTTCAATTAGAACAAAAGCTGAAATTATGAAAGCGAAAAATAGGGCACATTTAATCATCTTGAAGTCTTTTTTTATGACTGACATTCAAGTTGAATAAGCGAAATTACAAGGCTGTATTTCTAGATAAAAGTAGTATATGTAAAAAGTAAAAAAAAATAATAAGAGAGAAGTTCATAATCTTAGATATTAACACTTCAATTTCTAAGCAAGGAGACAATAGATTGATATCGATATCAGATAATTAAATGCTTTTCAAGCGAAAGTAAGATTTACCATAGTTACAATAAAAGCTACATGCAAACGTTTTGAAAATAAAATAATTCTATTGTCAATATGTAGTATCTTTTATCTAAGATTACGCAAAACAGCATGGTTAATCGTTAAAATTAATTTAAACTTAAACTTGGTTCTCTTATATTTAAACATGAAATTCAGGTATAATTTAGTCACATTTTATTAAATATTCATACAATAAAACATGTGAAAATGAAACCTGCCTATAATGGAAAAATTTCATCCCCCCACCCCCTCCCTCTCATTCTAAGATAGATATAAGATAATAGTTTTTAGAATGGAAGTAACATAATAGCTTTTAAAATCATTATTAACATAGCTAATAATTATAAAATTCAATTCTTATTCTGAAAATTAAATTTAACTATAAAATTTAACACCTGACATTTATTAAAATTACACAGATTCCTGCCAAACATTTTACTTACCCATTATACGTAGCATAGGGTAAGTCTTGTAATCGTTTTAAAAATCGAAAAAAAAAATTGACGGATTTACACGTTTCAGACACTGGAGAAAAAGAAAAAAAAATTGCCGTCTGTCTGTAAACGTTCTATCTCCCGAACAAATTGAGATAGAGACTTGAAATTTGGTACTTAGTATGTAATAATGGGAAGAAGCTTATTGAATTTCAGTAACCTCGATTATCCGAAACTATTTTTTCCGGACTCTCGAAATATTCGTTCTGATAAAAGGTATATAAACATTTTCGAAATTGTTTGTTTTAAGGAGAGAATATAAAAGACAATAAAGAAACATAAATTTTGCATAAAGAATGAAGTCGATCGGATAATGAGTTGCCGAGGTATTTGTAATCCTATTTTCCACACTCTTCGATTTTTTATGACCCTGTATTTCATCTAAATTTTAATTCAAAGATACGCTATATGGCCATTAATGACCGGCAACTTTCAATTTTGGACATTTTGTCGAATATTTAAAAATATACTTGTCAGATTCTTCTGGAATTTTAGGATTAAAAAGAACAGGTTTGACTTCATATATTTATCAACGTCGATTTGATAAGGAGGTCAATTAGGGGGCTAAAAAAATATTAAAGAAAAAAAAAGAATACTTTGGTTCACCCTGTAAAATAAAATGCACGAAATGATCTATCGCTACAGAATATACATAGGCAGACATTGTACAATATGTGTATTCATTTGTGTAAGAATAGCATGTATATTAATAGAGATATAGCGATTTTTTTTAAAAATTAAAAAAAATTCTGGCCTGTTTTTTGTTTATAACATATAGGGTTTTTAACCAAATTTAACGCCAATTTCAGAAAAATTGACAAAATGTAGTAGAAACAATATAGTGCAATTGGAATATAAATATATTAAATATTTAAGGAAATATGGGTAGTTGTATAAAATAATTTTTATCTGTGCATGCGCGAAAGATAACAAGGAACTTTTTGCATAATTTAATAGTCAACTCTATCGAGCAACTTATTAAAAAAAATCAGTCAAATATCGTAAAAATTTAGAGAGATATCGGCGTTAGAGTGAGCTGTTTTTTAGCTTCTCACTAAAACTTGTTGAATGATAAGGGATTGTTCACAAATTGTCATGTTTAATTTTTATACTATATTTCATTTTTAGTGATACTTTAGTTCTCTTTGAAAAACTATCCTAACGAGCTTATTCGAACTAAAAAAGAATAATCAAAATCAAAGGATCCGTTCCAAAACTATTATAACCTGGTGAAATGATGTTTTCCAAGGCAAACTAAAGTATCAATAAAAAATGAAATATAGTATAAAAATTAAACATGACAATTTGTGAACAATCCCTTATCATTCAACAAGTTTTAGTGAGAAGCTAAAAAACAGCTCACTCTAACTCCGATATCTCTCTAAATTTTTACGATATTTGACTGATTTTTTTTAATAAGTTGCTCGATAGAGTTGACTATTAAATTATGCAAAAAATTCCTTGTTATCGTTCGCGCATGCGCAGATAAAAATTATTTTATACAACTGCCCGTATTTCCTTAAATATTTAATATATTTATATTCCAATTGTACTACATTATTTCTACTACATTTTGTCAATTTTTCTGAAACTGGCGTTAAGTTTGGTTAAAAACCCTGTATGTTATAAGCAAAAACATGCAAGAATTTTTTTTAATTTGTAAAAAAATCGCTATATTTCTATTAATATTATACATGCTATTCTTACACAAATGAATACACATATTGTACAATGTCTGCCTATGTATATTTTGTAGCAATAGATCATTTCGTGCGTTTTATTTTACAGACTGAACCAAAGTATTCTTTTTATTTCTTTAATATTTTTTTAGCCCCCTAATTGTCTTCCTTAGCAAATCGACATTGATAAATATAAAGTCAAACCTGTTCTTTTTAATCTTAAAATTCCAGAAGAATCTGACAAGTATATTTTTAAATATTCGACAAAATGTCTAAAATTGAAAGTTGCCGGTCATTAATGGCCATATAGTGTATATTTTAATTGGAAATGAGATGCTTAATCCGACGCAATAAACCGTTAGTTAATTGGATTATCAATTTTGGAGTTATAAGGATGTTTCTTTGACGCCATTCAGTCATAGAGCCTTTAAAGTTTAGGACGTCATCAAGTCAGGGTTATATTCGAATTGCAATGCATTTTATAAAAAGTTTACACATGTTTTATTTTCATATTTTATATTATGCATATCCATGATGGGTAAATATTACGCGGTGGCCCCCAACGACTAGTTTTAATTGAATTTAAAAGATGGGAAATGTTTATGGCCAATTGAATCAGTCATTCTAAGAAAGTGCACCTACTTGTCTTATAAAAATGAACATTTCAGGAGACACAAAAACGTTTTTAGGAGAAATGTAAAGGTACTTTTTTAGAAGTATCTATCTTAAGTTACAATAAATATGAGTTAACATTTGTTGACATTGTTGAATTTTCTCCATTATCTATAAAGGATGTAATAAAAATAAAATAAAACTTGGGACAGGTGCCTTTTGTATAATGAAATCGGGAAAAATTATATAAATAAATTGGTCAGCTGAAAGTGTTCCGTATTTTGAATTTATTAATTACTATTTATTAATTAATAAACTCCTACTACCCCTAATTTTTTAATAATTTAGTATCAATAGATTCGGAAATATAGGAGGGGGGGGGCATATTTTCCAGTACTTTCAACGATATCGCTGAAAATATAATACTTAAAATTAAAAAAATATATTTTTGAGTTCGATGTTACGAGATCTTTAGAACGATATCCTACACGATATATAAAAAGAAAATTTATTTTTCAAGTAACTTAATTAATATCTCGGCTAATTACCGACAATTTTTTTTTTCGAAAATCATTATCAAATATCCTTGGAGGATTCTGCGTTGATAGATACCTCGAGCGCCCGTCAACTCCCCCGCTGACCACCCGAAAAGTAAAGTTTGTGTGTAACGGAAAAATGCGTTTTTCTCAAAAACAGTGTTACATAGGAAAATCTCTACAGTTTTCCTGCAATTTTTAAATAAATTTCTACTACCCCTAATTTTTTCATATTTTTAGTTTCAGTAGATTCGGAAATAGGGGGGGGGGGGCATACTTTTGCAGCTCACTTTCGACGATATCTGAAAATATAATACCTAAAATTTAAACAAATGTACTTTTGAGTTCGATATTACGAGATCTTTCACACGATATACAAAATGAAAACTTCTTTTTTCAAGTAACTTAATTAGCCTCCTAAATTTTTCTGAAACATATTTGTGAATGGCTACTAATCAGAGGATATATGGGTAAGCAGGTTTTATAACTTTCCCAAATTTGAACTTTCCACATCCCATAGTTTACGAGACAGACGGACAGACAGATACAAGAGTGATCTTATAATGGTTCCGTTTTTACTTTTTAAGTACGGAACCCTAAAAAAGATATTTTTACTTAAAAGAGATAGAATATGTGTTACAAAACTTATAAAAAAAAATACATTGATCAAATATTAAGATACATTGATTGATACATGATGGGAGACATGGAAAAATTATACTTACTTTTTTTTTTTTTTTTGTTATTCATCAACATGTTGTTCAACTTCATTATTGGACCATAATGAAATTTCTTCATAAAATATTTTAAATTCGTCAGGAATATAGGCCCTGAGGGGATTTAAGTCATCTATCTTTTTTTTTTTTTTTACAGTAATGGGGACTCTTCCTTCATATTCTTTTTCAGTTGTCAGCTCAACTTCATCTTTCAGCTTAAGCGAGAACGAGTTGCTGTGTACTTTGAATATACATCTGACAACAGCATTGTCACTACAAGAGAATGCACTGATGGGTTTAACCCAAAGTGCTTATAACCCATCAATGCATTCTCTTGTATAGTGACAATACTGTTGTCAGATTTATATTCAAAGTGCATGAAGGATGCTGTCTGAAATCGTACTTTAGCATTTTTTGAGACATTTCTCCCTCTTGATTCCTCCTCCACTTTTGTACAGGGATGGCCACCAATTAACAAAATTTAATATTATCATATAATTTAATCATAATCATATAATAATAATCATATCATATAATTTAATGATGATCATATAATTTAATCATATGTCGTCATATAATTTAATATTATATGTATAATTTAATATTAATATTATATGTCGTATTTAATATTATATGTATTTTATATTATATTTAATATTATATATATATTATATTATATTATATTATATGTCGGCCGTCTGAACAAGAGTCATAGCAATTTTTTTTATTAATTTTTTTGATGTATTTAATATTAACGAACAATATAATCTTTTACATCATAGAATTTTTTACCGCTCTATTTATAGAGGAAAAATCTCTGTCATTTCTGAAAGAACATATGTCCATGAACAAGTGCCTTTTCAAAACTGAAAGTTGTTTTCGTCTTCTTTTAAATATAGAGAAATAATAGCTAGAGCCTGTATACTAGTGTCTTTTCTTTTTATAAGTGCTATAATATGGGGGGAAAATATCATATTCTGCAATAAAACCATTTTTGACAATTTTGTACTACTGCCCTTTCTATAATAACAGATTCAATTGTGATACCAAATTAAATTTATGTTGTAAGATAACTAATAACTGAACTAACAATTAATAAAATTTAAAAATAATTACAAATTAAAGTCTAAAACGAAATAGTTATACAAGTTTATATTTTATGCATATCAGCATAATCTCACGAAAACACTTTTATGGTTGTTTACGTTGTATAAGATCCGCTGATCAGATTTTTAGTTTTTTTAAATGTCACGTTTAAAAAAAAAAAAAAAAAAAAAAAAAAAAAAAAAAAAAAACCTTCGTAAACAAAATAAAAATGAGAATGTACAAACCTGACATTTTTTCCAGGGCTTAGATTCGTGATGTTTCTTGTTCCGGTTCAGTTAAAAAAAAAATATGTTGGTTCCGTTTTGTTTCTCTAAAAAATAAAAGCTTTTCGGTTCATTTCCAGTTGTGTCAAAAGTAACCTTTTTTTTCCCGGTTTTCGATTCGGTTTTGGAACGAGACACTGGTTTCAATAAATTGACAAATGTTTTATACTTAATCTAGCACAAAATATCACCCTTCCAAATTATGAAATTGAAGGATCTTAGGGGAAAACCGATGATAGTCGTTAATGATAAAGCGGGACAACGGTTTCTAAATCGGGACATAAAAATACAGTAAACCTTATTAAAGCGTAACGTGTCTATTACGGAATACTATTTAAACGTAATAATTGCATTGTCCCTACGGTAAGAATACCGTACAATTATACTTGATAAGACAAAAACCTGTTTAAAACGGAATTTTCCTCCAGTTGATTCCATTGTAGCAGGTTTTACTATACATAATTGTTATTTTAGGGCTTAATTTCCAAGAAAAAAAGTACCGGAGCCCTAATATTCTGCAATACTAACACCCGTAGCGTACTCTTAACTCCCCCCCCCCCCTCCGCCGTCACTCCGAACTACATATTTATATTTCATACATTATTTTCCAAATTTAAAGCATTGTTTTTTTATTTAGAAAAATAAAAAATTTAAATACATCTATCTGCGTATACTTATTTTAGTTATTACTACTTCCAAATAGAAACCTTTAACTAATCTTAATGTTAATTAATCGCAGAATTCGGCGATTAAATAAGCTCAGGATTGTGATTCGGAAGTATTTTTAACACAAAAAAGGAATAGTTCGCAGCTATGCATATATATAATACTTTCAAATTATCAAGTAATATTATATATTTTAATTTATTAAATTAAAATTAAAATAAAATAATTAATGGTTTTTATTTATATGTATATCATAATTTTTTTTTCTACATTTTTTAAAATGTTGTAATCTATTTAGTTAAATAAAAATAACTGTAACTGTAGGTTACAATTTATGATCTGAAGGATTCTCTATTTAACTGTGAATTTAACCTCTTCTTTTGGATACAACTTTGTACATGTGCTCACAATATACTAAATATCTTGGGATATTATTAATATAAGTAATATATATATTTTTTAATTTTTTTTAATTCTTTTTCACACTCCTTTTCAAATTGTATGTATAATTTATAATATTCCATTGTAAAGGTCTTGTTATTCAATATTGTTTCAGCGATTGTTCGGGCAAGATATGGCACTATATTTAGCAAAAGCTGGTGTCATATACAGAAAACAATCGTTCTTTGCTTATAAATGTGATTTTCTTGCCCTTGAAAAAGTAAATTACTTTATAAGCTTTTATTTGTGTATATACTCGTGTGGTTTATATTTCATTCCTTATTTTCTATTTATTTAATTTTTTTTTCTTCTTCTTCTTCTTAATTTGAATTAATAATGTTACTTTTATTAGGACTACAATTTTAATTTGTAAATTGACAGGGCTATTTGGTATCGGGATTTCAGTGTATGTGGTCAGTTTCTTATGTTTCAATGGTTAAATTTTACTTAAAGTTTTATATATATATATATATATATATATATATATATATATAACGAATGAACAAACCAAAAACATTCATAAGGAAAATTTTCAGACAATCTTATGCGCCAAGGAAAATTATTATTATTATTTAATCAAGCGCGCAATTTCTGGAAAAGAACCTCATTTTGTGGTGAGCTTCGGCTGGTATTTAAATATTCACTATAATATAGGAGCTCTAGTTTCATCTCCATTTCTTACGTGTGCGATACATTATGTCACTTATAAGTGTTTTGATACAAAATAAGGTAAAAGATTGGAGATGGGAGCGAAAGGAATGGGTAATTTAGGATTCGTTTTTTGAAAGCGTTGTTGCACTTGGGCTCCGGAGCGCAGTATTTATGAGCTCCGGTGAATTATGGCAAATATTTAAATATTTACTAAAAACAGAGAAGTACCGGACTGAGCTCCGGTGGGCTTCGGCGCAAATTAAGCCCTGGTTATTTTGGAATAAAGTTTTTTTCATTTAAAACGATATGAAACGTTTGATTATATATATGTGTGATCACGTTACCACGCCCTTGACGAATAGCTGACGTCTCCGGTCAGCGAATACTTTTGCAAGATACGCAACACCTATTTCTATTTATCTGTATGCTTTAGTATAAATATATGTATAATATAATGCTTTTAATGTTAAGGGTACAGGTACACGGGCTTTACTCGAAAAACAAACAAACATAGAATAGTTTTTCTATAACTGAACGTATATGTATCTCAATAAATAATATATCTCAAATTTTTGTTCAATTAAGTAATGTATTATCTTTATTTTGACCGTTGACCTTTTTACCTGTTGACGTTTTTACCGTTGATCTTTTTACCGCGCACCACTTGGAACTTGGAACAGTTACTTTTACTGTTTTTTTTTTTACGTAAGAGAGGATCTGTTTCCTTGAATTAACTTGAACGTTGAAGATCAATTTTAAACACATGAACGTAAGACGAAAAATATAACTAAAAATTGACTTCCAGGGGGAGTTCAGAGGGCCCTGCCCAAATAACAAAAAAAATCTTAGTTCCGTTTTCTCGTAGTGTTTAATAATTTTAAATTACTTGGAAAACATAAATTTTACTATTTTTTTTTCAACATCGTCAGATAACCAAAAAATTAATTTAATTAAATTTCAAAATCATAGGAGGGTACCACCCCTACTCGTGCCTATGTTGGAATATAAAATATAAATTTCTGGATGTTTCGCCAGTTGTCGCCAAAGGCCAATTTCTCCCACTCCACGGCAAATTCTTCCTGGCTGCTTTCTCAGCGGGTGTCCTCCAAATGCTTCCCCCGTCCCAGACAATGGCTGGCTGGTCCTGGCAGACTGCATGGCGACATGGGATCAGCTGGGACGGGGGTCGAGACTGAAAAGTGGGGAGGAAAGACACCTTTGTCAATGTTTAGGGAAGAACTGATCCCCTTTTTTGACATTGTACTGTGGTTGTCATTGTATAATGGTAAACATTCCATCATTTATTTCAGTTTTAAAAAAAGACAGCTTGGAATTTAATTATACAGGTTTCTCTGGATAAGTGATTTTAATTGATCCTGCGATATTACCATGTAATTGAAACCGCACTAATAGTAACAATAGATTCCACCGCCAATTTTCTCAAAACTCTGATACACATAACTAGACAAAATAGTGATGTACTTGTAATTTTATTAATGTACTACGACATTGTTATTGATATTATAGTATTGTTAGAAAGTACACATCACAGTTGCATTTGAAACTTTTCTTAAAGTTTATCTAATTTTCATAAACATTTGAACTAATTTAAAAAGCAGCAGTTGAGAAACAATGAAAAGTCAATTTTAATCTTAACTCTGCATTACTACAGTTATTTAGCTTATTTATGTTAGCTTACTTATCATTAGGTTAATTTTTAAGAAATTACATAATTTGATTTAAATCTTATAGTTATAATTTTAATTTATTTAAGCGAAAACGTATCAATTGCTAATTGCACAAATTTTTCTTCTTTGTAGAATATATCTTGCGGTAATACAAAATTTGCCTTTAAGAATGCTTTTATATTATTAATACCTTAAAGAAAAGTACACAGAAACAAAAGTTAAATTTTCAATTTTCTGATGAAAAATTTTAGAAATACGAATGCATTCCTATAGATTTAACATTACAGAGGGAATTTGAGATCTAACTAACCAACAGTCTTAAAATTGCAGCAATTGAGAAAAAAAAAATATTTTCCAATTCTTCCCGAGAAATGTGAATAGTTTTTAAAAACCCCCATCAAGTTTCATAAAATTAAACTCCCAAGCAATGTATAAATACTTAAGGCGGTCTCTTAAAAAAATACACCCCCCCCCCCTTTTCTCAACAACGTAATACTTTATAAAGATCTTCTGCCTTTACTGAAAACGGAAGAAACAGTTCGATTACATAGTTTTTTATTAATAGCATCTGTCAATTTCATATGTTTGCGAACAAAAATGAATTAAAAAATGTATCTCTCAAAAAATAGCCAGTTTGGATTTGAGCCTTAAGTTGCAGCCTTAAGTTGTTCTCAAATTACCTGCTCAACAACGCGAAACTTTCTGACACAATTTCAGACTCATTTTTAAACGCAAAGGTCGAAAAACAGGCAGGCCTGGATATTGAAGCAATTTGGAATCGAAATGAGTTTTCCATTTATATATATATATATATATATATATATATATATATATATATATATATATATATATATATATATATATATATATATATATATAATACTTACCGAGTTATAAGCGATTCGTGTCACGTGGCAACAGTTTTTTCACCCTTCTCTCACTCTCGCGTCCGGAAATTTGGTTCCAAACGCCGACTTTGACAGTATTTTCTGAAAGATCCTTTGGGTTTACCAAAAAACAGAAAACGTCTTTCGATTACATAGTTCCTGAATAACAACACCTGCCAATTTCATGCCTTTCCGAATAAAAATGAATTTAAAAGTGTGAGTTCCAATTAATTCCATAAAAGAAAGTAGCCCCTTTGAATTTGAGAACAGCCTTAACAAAGAATCGGTTTTGCAGGTGTCTTCATAATTCACATTGAGGAACTGTCCAAATTTCATGTAAATCAACTAACAATTACCTGAATGTTTTACGTAATCGTAACTGGGAATATAAAGACGATACCGACATGAGTGCCAGAAGCAGTTTGTATTTTTCTGCGAGACATCAAAAGGCACCGCCTTTGCGTAGTTATAGTAGCTTTCAGGTAATAAAAAGCAGGTTACCACAATTGTTATTTGTGCTACTGTGAATAGAGATAAATGTGTAAATAGAAATTTACAGAAAATTTCAACTATACACTAGAACGTATTATGGAGAAGAATTCTGCCAAAATTTCGCCGATAATTAAGAAAGGGAAAACAGCTCATGCGTGTCCATGTACTGACAAAAAAAGTTAATATAGAATGAGATCAAAGTAAAATATGCGGCAGTTAGCTTATAATAAACCATTTAATAATAATAGATTTTAAAATGTGAAGCTTTTCCTTTTTATTTAATTTAAAGTTGAGTACATCGTTAAAATAGGGTTACTAAACATTAGCTTTAAAAAATAAAATAGCAATAAAATAATGTGCAATAAAAGTTATTGCACATTAATGTAAATCATAATGTACATAAAATCCACAATTAAGTGATGTTTTTATTCTTTGATAAAAATGTTTATTTTTAAAGAAAAATAAACATGTTTATCTAAAAATTAAAAACAGCAATAAAATTTATTTTGTTTTATTTTTACATTATTTATTGCACAACAAATACATATAAACGATAAAAGTACCAGAATTGCGTTAATACATTGTGCTTGCTCTTGTCAAAAGCATGGATAAATAAATATGAAAATCCGGATAGAAAGAATGTTGGTAATTAATAGTGGGTGGAACAGAACGATAATGTGTAAGACTTAATATTTTATATACAGGGCGTCCCCTTTTATTTTGGGCGAATACCTAATTTCTAAATCGTTTAGCTTTAGACTTTAGAGGTATGGTTCCAATTATAAAGATGTTTCAAATGTTCTTCATCATATGAAAAACCATTTGTGAAAAATAAAAATTTATGAAAAAAAAATATTTTAAAAATATTGAAATTCAAACGAGATATTGGAAAATAATGCGCCATAGGATTAACATTAGCGAGCGGGTCTTTTCGCGTGAAGGGAGCGGACCCTTAAGTATGCCCGCACAGAAATAAGTTTAAGTATATGCACAGAATAAAGAATTTGTAAAATATTATTGGATTCTTTGTAAAATACCAAATTTTTATAAACGCATTAACACACATAAAGAAAGTTAGAAAAAAAAAAGGCATCAGTATAATTAGTAATAAGATATTTCTTTTATAGGCAATATTCAACTAACTATATTCTTTGCGACTCATCTAAGAACAGTGACTTAAAAATCTAAAATTATATGGAAGCACCTTCCAATCAAAAATTATCTGAAAAGAACTATTTCTATTCTTGCAAAATGTTCAAATCCTATATAGTGATTTAAAAATCTAAAATTATATGGAAGCACCTTCCAATCAAAAATTATCTGAAAAGAACTATTTCTATTCTTGCAAAATGTTCAAATCCTATATAGTGACTTAAAAATCTAAAATTATATAGAAGCACCTTCCAATCAAAAATTATCTGAAAAGAACTATTTCTATTCTAGCAAAATGTTCACATCCTATGTAGTAAATATTTATTGACACACCTGCATGACACCTCCTTCACGGCAAACGCCTATTAAAACTCGCGAATGGACGGTAAGCTATTTCGTGGTTCAGCTCACGTTTTATGATACTGGCTGGTGTGTTTTATTGAAAAGTATAACACTCCCTCCGTGAGTGATTAATCACGTTATTTTCTGGGTTTTTTTTCACGTGAATATAAATAGCTTTCAATTCGTTAAAGTTTTTCCCCCTTTTTAAACTGAGTTTAATCAAATATTGCCGCACCCAATTGAATCTAAGAGTTTACTTTAGATGGGAAGTAATATATATCATAGTTGTTTATGAAGTTTCGTTCATGCAAATTTTGTTTACAACACTTTGAAACTTCAAAAGAAAAAAAAAAAACGTTTTTCTTTTTTCTCTCCCCCCCCCTCCCCCTTTCTTCTATTTTTTGTTCAATAAATTATGGAACATAGTTTAAAGTTTTTGATTTTTAACCTTTTAGTATAAGGAGGACACGTGAATGATGCTGATTTCTTTAATTTATTTCAAAGCGTAAAGAAATAAATGCCCTAAAATCATGTATTGCACCTTAATTTTGCTTTACCTTTTTGCTTCACATGATGCATGATACAGCATCGTATCTGAACTGTATCAAAACTTTTATAAAAAGTTAACGATGTAATTGACGAAGAAAAAAGATATCGGGCAATATTAATAAATTATATGGATTTTTTTAAAAATCTAAATACCGTGAAAAATATGCGGATAAATTTAATAATATAATAAACAAACATCCAAAAAACAGCGAGTGCTTCTTTGATCACAATAAACTCTTACACTTAGGGGTGTGCACAAAAATTATGAGGTTCCCTGAGATTATGTTTATGCCTTGTATATGCATATACTTAATACGAAATAGGCACTTTACGGGACCTTTATCAGCTTAGGGCCCCCACGAGGGACCCAAGGCTAAGAGGTAGCACAACTGTAAGAAACGGGAACCACAACTGTACCTCTTGTATTTAGTTAATTAATTTTAGGCCCCACATTTAGTAAGGCTTTAAAAAAATGATGAAATTGGGCTGTGCTATCATTTCTAAATCAGCTGTTAAGGAGGTTGAAGGAATAAAAATATATGTATACTTGATCTAATATTCACATCTTATTATAGTACAACACAAAACTCTGTAAATAATTAAATTAAGTTTTTTTTTAAAGCTTTATATATTGATTTAGGCCTTCTAAAATTGGGGCCCTGGGCCTGTGTCCATACCTTAATCTGGCCTTGTGTACAGATAGTATCATAACTAATAATGCGACCAGTTATTATATCTTCTGCATCGTCAGAGGTGTAATCTAATTGGCATTTTCTGTTAAAGATTAATCAAAACTCACTTGTTTACATTTGCTTAGATCTTAGATTGTTCATATCCCAACAAGTAGAGCTTGTGTTTCTTTGGAAAAATTACAATTTCTACTGCAGATTTTAAATTTACAACAGTGTTATTTTCTGAAAAGAGAAATAAGGTTGCTGGAAGAGAATTTGGAGTGAATGAGGCACTTATTCGATACTGGTGAAAACAAATATGTGCGCTATACAAAGAAAATAATAATAAAAAAATGTGTAAGAGCATTTTGTGCTTATACCTACGGGAAATTAACTGAATTGGAGAAGGAGTGAAATGTTTGAATCCAAAGAGAACAGATAAATTTAAATACTCTAAAAGTATCTATTCAAGTCTTTTAAAATTCTAGAAAAATTACCTTGATAGTATAGAAGGGTTCTTGTCATACATTTTAAGCCCTTACCTGTGTCGCTAACTTTTCGTCCTTCCGAAACATAATATGGAAACAGAGAATTATATATTTAAATGCAAATTCGAAAGGAAAACGAATTGAATTCGATCTTAGTGTAAAATAATAAACTATTGCACAAATCAAATTGCATTTGAATATTCAGAAACAGTACAAGTTTCAGTTTGAACTGTGTTGCCCGGACTGAATTCGGGTGACACAGATAAGGGGTTACTCATCTGAAAACTAAAAAGTATTATTTTTACCTTATTCAAACAGACTATCTAAAACCTGTTGAAATTGTTTTTAATTTAATTTAATATTAATTATATATCAAAATATTATATTCATCGTAATGATAATAATTTCTTTTACTTCTCTAAAATTTCCTCTAAGGAAAATGAATATAAAGAATTGCTGAAAAAAATAAGTAAAAGGGGAAAAAGAAAATAAACACCTCGCCAGTTTTTCATATTTCTTAATTCTGGCATGGGATTTTTTTTCCTCTGGAAGATCAGCAAAAAATAGAAAAAACAACGCGAATAAGTATGATTTTTTGGTATATTAATTAATCATAATTCAAAATTAAATCGATTTCATCCCTTCCTTCATTAATTTGGTAAGAGTGCCAATATAATTTTTGAAAAAAAAATTAAATGACCTCAAGATATGCTTTTAATAATAAAGTCCGAAGCCCATACGTCAAATCAACAGGCTGCCTTGCGTTGGTGACGAGGAAACCCGGAAATGAATGGTGGTGCAATACAAGAGTAGCCCCAGAGGCGGAAAGCCACTGATGTTAAAACTGGATAGCCAATAAATACCTCCTCTTCTTTTTTTTTTTTTTTTAAACTGTCAATTGTTATGATGAAATGCATCTTTTACATTCTGTCACTAGGATGTTATGGAAAGGGCTCTTGCTCTGAATAATTACCGTGGATGAAGAATCTTGGGTCGAAAAGCCAGCACATCATCTTCAGCAACCCACTATGAGATTCTATCACGTCCTTGCATTCCATTATAAGGCAAGGTCGGCTCATATTCTTTCGCTTAGCAAACAAAAGCTAATTTTTGCTGGCGCGTGGGGGTGTTTTTCTTGGAACGTGCTCTGACAGCACATTCTGTCTAATCACTGGTGCTGGCCGAAGGGGGTGCAAGCACGAGAAACACGTGGGCAAACGGTCACCTGCAAATCCATAGGGCAATGAGTGCACCTGCTATTCACAATGGGATTGAGCGGGAGCAAGATACCTGGATGATTTCTCCGGACAAGAAGAAGAGTCACATTTGGCGATGTATCGCCAAAGATGCTGAAGAGCAATCATGAAATAGTCTCTGATAAGATGATGCTCTAATCAAAGAGACATGCCGCTTAGAATAGAGTATTTTATGTGAGTGAGTTACTGGAATTAGAATCAAGGACGTCATGGGCACTGGTAAAGGGAAGAGGTGTGGGGAAGGGAGAGCTATTGTCCCTGCCTGGATTTTGAAATATTATTAACCAAATTTTCTTTTTCTTTAATGATTTTGGAAAAAACAAAGTAAAATGTATTTTTCCAATTAATTTAAAAGAACTAAGCATCCCCCTCCTCCCTAGAAAATATAGTATTTAATTTTGTTTTCTTTTTACGTTCGTCTGTTTAAAATTATCTTAAATGGAAGATTCAAGGGGCAGAGCCCCTTTGACGAAAAACAGAAAACATTGTTTCACTTCTTCATTGTGAAACTAGTCGACTTGCCAATCCCAAAACTTTCTTCTATCTCATACATGTTAAGGCTATTCTCAAATCCAAAGGAGACACATTTCTGAATTTATGTTTGTTCGGAAACGCATGAAAATGATAGGTGTTGTTATTCATGCAATCGAAGGATGTTTTTCATTTTTTGGTAAAGACAGAATATCTTTCAGAAAATACTGTCAAAGTTGGCGTTTTGAACTAAATTTCCTAACTCGACAGCCCGAGGAAAGAGAAAAACTTGTCGTCACGTGACAATAATCGCTTATAGCCCGTAAATAATTCATTTATCAAAAAATGGAAAGCACCCTTCCAAATCGCTTCAATTGTCAGGCATGCAAGTGTTTTGTGTTTAAAAATGAATCCGTAAATGTGCCAGAAAGTTTCGCGTTGTTGAGCGGGGGGAATTTTTTTTTCTTTTTTTTTTTTTTTTTTTTTTTTTTGAGAACCATCTTAATTATTTCGAATCTTCAAAATTCGCTATCGCAGTGCCAAAATTAAGTGACAATGTATGCCTATCATAAGGATTCTGTTCGTTGAATTGTGTGTACATAAAAAGGAGATATAAGCATAGCAGTTTTCAAACAAATCATTGAATTTCGACAACCCAATCTCTTAGATGTCTGTAACCAAAATTTCCAACCCAAAGAGCATAAAAGCGACACCTGTTAGGAAGTATACACCCGTCTAATAAGGATCTATTTATGGGAAAATGTAACAGAATATGAAGTCTAATTAAATTCCGTGCATTAGTTTTTGAGATATAGCTATCGTGAAAATCGTAAAAAATGCAACATAGCAGCGCCACCTGTTATATATGAGCTACACAAAAACCTAATCAGCACCAATTTATGTCAAGATGTTACAGAATAGGAAGTTTGATGAACTTCCGTGCACTAGTTCTTGAGATATTACAATCGCGTAAATCCGGAAAAATGCAGCATAGCAGCGCTACCTGTTGCGTGATTACACCAAAATTTAATCAGCAATAACGTGTAATTGAATCTAAAGTTTGATGAAAATCCGTTTATTAGCTTTTGAGATAGAGTTATTGCGGAAATCGTAAAAATGTAGCACAGCAGCGTTACCTGTTGAAATATTTACACCAAAACCTAATCAGCAACTACTTATATCAACGTCTAAGTGAATCTGAAGCTGGATGAAAATCCGTGCATTAGTTCTTTAGATAGAACTATTGCGAAAATTGGGAAAAATGCAGCATAGCAGCGCCACCTGTTGGACGATTTACATCAGAACCTAATCCGCATCGATTTATATCAAGGTTTAACTGAATCCAAAGTTTTATTTCATAATTCATCCATTGGGGGAAAAACTGTAATCTACCTCAATAACAAATTTAATATTCTTGAATTTAAATTGTGTATGGATGGATAGGTTTTCAGACAGTTTTATTGTATATAGCTTGCGTTTGACTATTTTATGTAACACCTTAATTAATATCTGTAATGAATTCCTAATTTGTAGTTATTTCCATATTCATAATTTAAAATTTTGTTTGCATCATGAAGTGAGTTTAAATTCAAAGTAATCACAGTAAATGTCTTCATAATGTAAAACATAGAAAATCAATTTTATTTAAATGTAGATAGCCTATTTCCTGACAGGGGTACGCAAAAGAAAATTGTGTTAAACGAGTACTACCTATTTTTATCTTAATGCTATCATACAGTAATACATTAAAACCAAAATTTTTATTTAAATTTGGTTAATTTTTTTCTCGATAGGGGAATCATATGTATATCAGCACAAAAGAAAGTTGAGTTGAATCTGTCATATCTAATTTTAACTTGGAGTAAGGTTGGCATGTGGGAAAACAAAAAAAAAAATCATTTTAAAGTTTTAGTAATTTCACAAAAGGGGCGCTACCAGCATAGAAAAAAAATCTATCTTGTGAAAATTTGTATGAAAACATAAAATTGACGTAACAGAAGCTTATTGCAAAAATTTATTTAAAAAAATATATATTAATTTTATTTAAATTTAGTTACCTTATTTCCGGCCTTTAACGCTATAAACGCAAAAGAAAATTTTGTTGAATCTTTGGTATTTTGTTTTAACTTGGGTATAGCTGTCATCCAGTGAAACATAAAAAAGAAGAAAAAATTAAATTTGGTTAACCTATTTCCTCACAGGGAGCGCTATAAACGCAAAATAAAATTTTGTTGAATCTGTAATACCTAATTTTAACTTGGAGTATGGTTGCCATATGTGAAAACATAATATATATATATATATATATATATATATATATATATATTAAGTTTTAGTTATGCAATTTCCTACCAAAGTTAAAATAAATAAATAAATTGAAATTTTTTTGTTAAAACATAAATTAGACCGTAGCAAAGGCGTATTCTGAAGATTTATTTTTTAAAAGCATTAAAAAAAATCAAATTATTTAAATTTAGTTACATTATTTCCTGCTAGGGGACGCTATAAACAAACAAACAAAATTATGTTGAATCTGTGCCATCTATTTTTAATTTCAATATTCCTGTTATACAATGAAACATTTAAAAAAAAAATCAATCTAAATCAACTTATATAGTTTTAAGAAAATCAATAGACAAATAACATTATCGCCATGATATTAGAAAAGCAAATTTTCATCACAGAGATAATTAATTATATGTAGGGAATTATCTGGAATCCAGTAAAATAACAAAATAAAATTTTCTACTTGCTAAAAAATTCACAAAGCTGTTAATGAAGCATTTAGAGACGACGATAGATTCTAGTACTTTGCCATACACATATACACATAAGAGAAAAGGGGGGGGGGGGGGGGAGAAAAATTTTCGTTATTATTTTTATTTTGAATAGCAAATATGCTCAAGTTTCGTTCAAATTCAATATATTTAAAAAAATAAAAAATAAACCAATAGTTCTCTGCGACAATAAATGCATGAGGTAAAAACCAATGTAAGTACAGCCAAATAATAAGTTATTAACAGTTAGAGATGCACAAAGGATTTAAAGGAACAGCTCTTTCTTGATTTGGAAAAAATGAAATAAAATAAAAATAAATAAATAAATAATGTTAAACAATATTACATTTTATTGCCTTACTAGCAGAACCACCAGGCTTTGCTTCCCATCAGTAAAATCTGAAATTCCCCCGCTAATGTTAAACCAATTGGGCGTGTGATACATTCGTATTTTTAAAATATCTCTTCAGGAAAGTAATATTTTTAACTTCTGTTTTCTGTGTACTATTCTTAAAGGATGTGTCTTTCTTTCTCAGTTGTCAAATTGTTTCTAAAATATATACTTAATTTATTATTTTATGTGTTAAAATGTTAGCGAAACTGGAGTAAGATTTTAACACTTCAAATAAAATTAAGCATATATTTTAGAAATAACTAGCGGCCCTCCCTCGCTTTGCTTCGGGTTAACCTTGAAAACCTTCGTCTCTTTGTGTTTTCTGTAGACCTTTTTAATGTATACAATAATTAGTACATTATTTTGATAAATCTTGTAGGGTTCAGCCTGCGTTTGCAATGTATAAGCGGAAAAAATGAAATTATTTACGACATCACATTAAAAACCTCAAAAATAACAGTATTTCTCCACTATTTAATGGATATACATATAAACCTTCCTCTTGAATCACTCTATCTATTAAAAAAAAAACCGCATCAAAATCCGTTGCGTAGTTTTAAAGATTTAAGTGTACATAGGGATATAGGGACAGAAAAGGCGACTTTGTTTTATACTATGTAGTGATTTATCTGAAATTACAAAGCAAAACCTATGGTTATTATACATATAAACCTTCCTCTTGAATCACTCTATCTATTAAAAAATACCGCATCAAAATTCGTTGCGTAGTTTTAAAGATTTAAGCGTAACATAAGGGATATAGGGACAGAAAAAGCGACTTTGTTTTATACTATGTAGTGATGATTTGACAACTAAGAAAGAAAGACACGTCCTGTAAAAATAGTACACAGAAAACAGAAGTTAAAAATATTAATTTCCTAAGGTGATATTTCAAAAATACGAATGTATCACACGCCCATTGGCTTAACATTAGCGAAGGGAGTTTCAGATTTTACTGCTTCCCGATAAAACAAATACTAGAAATGCAATAATACGGCGATCACAATAACGGAGCCCAGTGCATTCGCGCCCATAAATTGTTAAAAAGACAATCAGAGAGAAAATGACGTTACTTTGACGCAATCATATTGAAATCCGCCATCTTTGTAAATGAAATAAACTATAGATTTTCTTTGGCGCGTGTAACAAAAAAATATACGATTTTCTTAATAATGTGGAAAAAAAAATCAACCAAATAGCGTAAGATTTAGTGAAATTCTGTTTCATATGCCGTTATTTTTAAATTGAAGCTTGCATTAAAATAAAATACATATGCTAAAAGTCATTACAGTAAATATCAATGCTTATGGAAATTCGGTAAGTAAAAAAAAAATATATTCTGTAAATAACACCTATATTAAAGTTTTTAGATCATCTGTCAATAAAGCAAAGTCATTTACAGATAATAAAAGGTCTTAAAATGTTAAAAAATTAATGATGTTAATCATTTCAGGAGCAAAATATTTGTTTCTAAAATGTTGAAATCATTGAATTACACCGGGATTTAACAACAAATTTATATCGAAATAAGTAAAAGCCTTTTTTTTTTTTTTTTTTTTTTTTTTTGACGTAATATTATAAAAAGTGAAATTTGATTCCAAAATTCCGGTGCCATTGTGGCGTTTGGGAATTCAAATTAAGTGAGATATATTATATGCCACCGCTCTTCAAGGGGTTAAAAAAAATATAACAATTTTAAAATTCTTTCTTCATTTCCAATTTTGGTATTTCAAACTAGATTTTTTTTTTTTTAAATCTTATACTCAGATTAATTTGTTCTGCAAACTTAAAGTATCAGATTTTTGATACAAAGATTAGATAATAATAATAATTATAATAATAATTGGATGTATATGGAATAAACTTATATGAAAATCGTATATATTTAAGTTCAGATTTTTTAAAAAACAAAAATTTCAAAGATATAAAAAAAGACAATTTACTCAATTAGTGTGTAAGCCTTAGCATTTTGATTACATAAAGAATGTGACAAAATACGAACTGAGAAAAATTATTTTTAATATTTCATTTAGAAAAAAAAAAATGCTATTTAGAGAAAGACACGTAAAATTAACTATATATTCTTTACTACTTATCACATGGCCAAGAAATTCGGGCACAATGTTCTAGAGATGTTAAGATTCATTTTAGGATAAAAATCTTAAAATCTTGAATTCAACATATTTGTCATTTTTTACTATAAATTTTCTGTCGAAATTAGAGGAACTGAGTCCCCTTAAACACCTTTTAATAAACAAACCGACAAGTTTTGTACACGTTATAATGGTGACATTCTCAATGTCTGTAATAATATATAAACTATTTTCAAAAATAGAAAATAGTTTACTTATCATTATAGACCTTGAGAATGTCACCATTATTGTGTGTACGAAACTAGTCGGTTTGTATATTAAAAGGTTTTTAAGTCTTTATATTTACTGTATCACTTTTAGCGTACGTATATTATTTTAAAGATAATAAGTGACATTTTCTTATATAATTCAGAAAATTTACATTTTCATTCATAAAAACTAAATCTACAATAATTACATGAAAATGGCGTCATTTTCTAGACGTTTTCAGTTGTGACCTCAGTCGTGAAGTTTTGTTTGAAAAGTGAAATAACTGATTCTTATGGGGGGGGGGGGGGAGTTGCTATGCTTCATTTCCTATTTAATATAAATCGTAGAAAATATTACTACTACATCTAAAATATTAAAACACTAAGCTATAAGGTATAGTTATAAGATATAGCTGTGATATACAAACGAAACAGGAAACAAAACATAGCAACCGTTTGTTTATAGTCAGTTTGACATCACATTGACGTCACAAAGCTTCTCATCGAAATTAACTTTAGCTTTTAGAGGTGTCCCCCCTGAATATATAATATATGTATATATGAAGTATGAAGAAAAAAAAAATACTATAAGTGAGTTGAAATAATGTAATATCTTCATTTAAATTTATTTAGAGTTAAAATATTTACTATAATACAGACATTTCAATTTATATATATATATATAAATTGAAATGTCTGTATTATAGTAAATATTTTAACTCTAAATAAATTTAAATGAAGATATTACATTATTTCAACTCACTTATAGTAATTTTTTTTATATATATACGAAAAATGCATATTATTTGCTCAGAATGACGTCACTTTCAGATGCGAAAATATAGCGAGCGGTTTTGATTTTTTATTAGCTTATAAAAACAAAGTACGAGTGTTATCTTTTAGGTAGATTTCGTAAGAAATACTACCTATTACATTCTCACCTAAGTTGGAAATTTTGAAAAATGTTTGCAGATCTACGCCGATCATGACTCCCAGAACCCAAAACCACCCCCAGTTCAAAACTTTATCTATCTATCTATCTATCTATCTATCTATCTATCTATGTCACTTTTTTCTGACCACGATAACTCGAAAAATTCTGCATTAATCTTTTACAAACTGATACATAAAATCAAGGGGCATAAAATCTCGGTCAAGTTCGTTAATGGGCAAAATCGAACAAAGGGGGGGGAGGGTGGGGGGGCTTTTTGTGAAAACAGAAAAAACCCCATAATTTCTTAATTATGATACGTATCGAATCCGTTTGAAGTTATTATTACTTCTAGGAGAAGGGCCGAAAATTTATGTATGACAGATTTTTGATATAATTAAAAATTGCCTTAAGGGGAGGGGGGTTTAGAAGAAAAAAATTCATAACTTCGCCAATTCTCAAGATTTCAAATCCGCTTAAATTTATTATTAATCCTCTTAATATTATTTAAAACTTTTATATTTACAAGTTTTTTATAGGACCAACCGTTATAGCAAAAAAAAAAAAAAAAAAAAAAAAAAAATTAAAAACAAAAAAATCCCTGCCGATTCCGCCTGCAAACAAGTTAGGTTTCGAAGTAGGCGGTTCCAACTGCCGCATCATCGTAAAAAGGTCATTTCTTCCGCAATTCCCGACAAACAGGCGCCCCACGGTCTGCGTCTTCGAAATCTACCTGTGCCTGTAGGCCGAGCCGTCAGGGATTTTTTTAAAATTATTGCGTTTTTTTTAAGGTTTGACAACAGTAAAGAAAACATTGCATTAGAAAATTTAAAAAAAAAGTTTTATAGAAAAATAAACAATTCAAGATGGTTGTAAAAATGGGTAAAGAGTGGTCTGGGAAAATTGTAAAGTAGGCAGTAATTTTAATAGGGTTCTAAGAGGTATGTATATGAAATTTCGTGCAAATCGGCCAAAAATTGTAAGATTGATTTAAGGAACATACATACACACACTGATTTATATATATTATACAGATTTTTAATTCTTGCGCTGTTTTTTAGGGTGTGGCAACTATTGCATTAGAAAAAAAATAATAAATAAACAAATAAATAAATAAATAAAAATAAAAGATTTGTAGAAAGATAAACAATGATAGGGGTTGTAAAAAGGGGTAAAGAGTGATTTGGGAAATTTTTAAAGAGTAGCTAGTAATTGTACCCGAGTTCTAAAACGTATGTATATGAAATTTTGTGCAAATCGATTAAAATTGTAAACTGGTTTAGGAACATACCCCCCTTCCTCAACACACACATGCACACACACACACTAATTTTTATATATGTAAGATAGTTAAGTATAATACCACCAAGGTTGAAACTTCTTTAAATATATGGACGTGGATTTTTACTATTTTTCATTTATTTTTCCCGAGGGGAGGAGACTGTTTCTCAGATACTTTTGGTCCTGGATTGTGTACAATGCTAACATTCGTTTGGTCGTTAAATGCAGCTGGGATCAGAATTTGTTTAAGTTGCCGAAATACAATTTGTTTTTGAGCTTTGCAAATTGTTTGCAAATTCCAAGAGTCAATAATTTGTTTTGAACGTAATTATAGACCTGGGGAATGCTGAATGGCGCTGAGAAATAAGCATGGTTATCAGCAAAGCTCTGATAGAAGAACGTAATACGAATTAAGAGAAAATACCGGTATAAAACCGCCAACAATAATAAAATAATAATAATAATAAATAAATAAATAAAACTACGCATTTTTACGTTTCTAACTTCGTCTTCCTCGACGCTCTATTAAATAAAATCGCGGTATGGTACTAACAAATACTTCTTCCAAAACTTTTAAAAAATACGTTTTTTTCAAAGTGATATTTTTTGAACTGGTGGACATTGTAGAAAATTTAGAAAATAAGCTATTGACTTCCAATCTGTGGAGTGAAACTGCATGAGGCATCTGCTTATCTGGTAAACTATTAAATTTATCTTTATACTTCCACCCCCCCCCCTTTTTTTCTTTAATAAGTAACTTAAAAAAAAAAATCTTTTTTGTTCAGAAATTTTATTTTAAAATTAAAATAATAATAATCATCATATATATTATTTCTCCTGTCAACATCCCTTTTTCTAAGAAAATATGAAACGCAGAACAACGAATGAGATACCATATGAAAGGTTTTTGAACCGGCTTCTGACATAGCCCACTTAACAATTCGTTAAAACATGTTTTTGATTAAAATTGGATGAAAATTAAAAATTAAATCGGTATTGTTTTCATAAAAGGAATGAAAGGTTTTCCTGAAATTATTGTTGCCAAAAAAATAAAGTACCACATTATATGATGCTCAGCAATTATTATAAAAAACACCGCACGGGTTTATTTTATACTTATGATTAAAAAGCGAAATTGAAATTGAAATGTTTAGATTTATATTTCTAAGTCCCATGTTTTTCCCGAAGCGGATGACGTCATCCTCTAATGCAGTCAAAATACGATTGTTAATTTTTTTTTTTTCTCGCGTGTTTTTAGCAATCTTGGATCAGTTTTTAGTCTAACTTTGATGGAATAAATTAGATGATATCCTGGCTTGACCTTGACTAACAACTAAATGTTGTTTACAGATATTTTTAATTTTTATCCTTGCTTTTTCTTTAGAAGTTTAAACCTGCATCTAATAAATATTACATATTGATAAAAAATGGTACTTCTGTATTATCCCGTCGACCACTTTTCATAACAAAAAACTATCGCCAAATAAACGAAAGAACGTTGCCATTGGGATATCAAAATAAATAAATAAATAAAATATAAGAATTTAAGGACACAATTGTTATTTTAATTAATGAAATAACTAATAAAACATAATAAAAAATACACGCAAATGTCGAGTTAAAAACCACTTGATGACGTAACAAACATGTATAATGCTTCTGACATCAAGTAAATGGGACTGCATTTTTGGCGTTTAATCTTACAATTTGGCGATAGTTTTTTGGTATGAAAAGTGGTCGATGGGATAATAGAGAAGTACCTAAAAAATATTAGATTTCAGTGCGAAATCCTCGCACGGGCCCTCTGGTATATATTATTTCTCCTGTCAATATCCCCTTTTCTCAGAAAATACGAAATGCAGAACGACGAATGAGATAGCATATGAAAGGAATTTGAACAGGCTTCTGACATAGCACACTTAACATTTCGTTAAAACATGTTTTTGATTAAAAATTGCTGATATTTAAAAATTAATTAGGCATTGTTTTCATAAATGAAATGAAAGGTTTTCCTCAAAATATTGTTGCCAAAAAAATAAAATACCACATTATATGATGCTCAGGAATTATTATAAAAAAACACCGCACGGGTTTATTTTATATTTATGATTAAAAAGCGAAATTGAAATTGAAATGTTTAGATTTATATTTCTATGTCCCATGTTTTTCCCGAAGCGGATGACGTCACCCTCTAATGCAGTTAAAATACGATTGTTAATTTTTTTTTTCCTCGCGCGTGCCTTTAGCAATCTTGGATCCGTGTTTACTCTAACTTTGATGGAATAAATTAAATGATATTCTGGCTGGACTAACAACTAAATGTTGTTTGCAGATATTTTTATCCTTGCTTTTTCTTTAGAAGTTTAAACCTGCATCTAATAACTATTACATATTGATAAAAAATGGTACTTCTCTTTTATCCCGTCGACCACTTTTCATAACAAAACTCTATCACCAAATAAACGGGAGAACGTTGCCATTGGAATATCAAAATAAATAAATAAAATATAAGAATTTAAGGACACAATTGTTATTTTAATTAGTGAAATCTCTATAATAAAACCGTATGTCATGTGACTGTCCTCAACAGTTCCGGAATGTCCGTTTCACTGTTTCATATGCCAGGCAGCCATTTTTATTCAAAATTATTTTTTCTAATAAAACTGCATAAAAGTTACATTTTTAGAAAGATCGTTCAAAATAAATTAATATTTGAGAGATGACTTGCGTTCAATTATGTATATATTCTGCAATAACTTCAGTCGAAAGATTCGCAGTTCAAATTCTCTATTCATAAAAGTAAACAAAAAAAAGATTGATTCGTCGTGAACATTTAAAATATTAAATCATGGAGGTAATCATTCGCAAAGCAAGTTCTCCGCGAATGAATTTTTGGACCGCTGCCTCGCGTCAAAAAAATAATTCGCACCAGTGAGACAATCAAAGTTTACCATAATTATGTGCTATACAACTCAACTTTCGGACCTTTTCTTGACGTAAATTGAACTCATGTAATAATATTTAATGAATCAGATTTTTAGCATTTTTAAAATCGCTAATACAGCTTTTATTTATCGCGTGTACAAATTAGAAATGATACTTTGATTTTGAAGTCAAATGTTTTGATTTATGATATTATTTCTTATTTATTTATTTATTTTCTCTTTTAAATGAAAAGTGTGAAGTATTTTAAATTTATGTAATATAAGCATTTTAGATTAAAGTTAAGTATTTTAAATGAAATGAGTGACAGGTTTATAATTTAAAATTAAATTAATTGTAGTATGAATGACGGTGATGGGAACGATATTTGGCGAATTATCATCTGCTCCCGGCTAACAAAAATACTCATAATAAAAAAAAAATAAAAATAAATAAATGATAGTTTGTTGTAAATAAATATTGATAAACATATCAAAAATAATTTATAGAATTAAAATAAAAAATAAAAGTAAATAAACAACAATTTCCATAACAAAGTTTTCGCCAAATTGGCGGGGGAGGGGGGGGGGGGGGAATCGCGCCAACGTGCATATGTGACATTTGTGCCCAAAAAATATGCGAAATGCTACCATGATCGCAAAAGTTCATGATTTGTCTATTAGAATCTTCCGATTTGGCGAAGGATTAAGGGAAAATTAAATTATGAATAAATGTAACGTGTTGCAATGTTTAACATACATTTAAGGGAGACCAAACTGGTCGCCAGTGGCGGCTAGTAACTAATAAATCAGTAAAACATAATGAAAAATACACGCAAATGTCGAATTAAAAACCACTTGATTACGTAACAAACACGTATAATGCTTCTGACATCAAGTAAATGGGAATGCATTTTTGGCGTTTAATCTTACAATTTGGCGATAGTTTTTTGTTATGAAAAGTGGTCGATGGGATAATAGAGAAGTACCTAAAAAATATTAAATTTCAGTCGAAATCCTCGCACGGGCCCTCTGGTAATATATATTTTCGTTAAAATAATTGTTTACCAAATTTCTAAATTCAATTTAAATTTTTTAAATCCTTATTTGTTTGTTTCGGTACCACGATTGTTACCAAGCAGCCGTTCCCCACCAGCCAAAAAAGAGAATACGAATCATTTTCTTGTTCTGAACCTTCTGATGATCAGATTACATTTTAATTTATTTTTATGAAACCTCTAGTTTAAAGTTTTTTCTAATCTAATGGTGATTTTCATTTGACAATAAATTCTCACCCCCCCCCCCCTCCCGAGGGAAAAAAAAAAAAAAAACTCTACGGAAATTATTGTACCAGCATCTCCCATTAACTCTTTCAATACAAAAATTGTCGTTTAAAACGTGTTTCCTGACAAACAGTATACCTGATACAGATTTGATACAAACTTGTTTAGATCTTTGCGAAATATAAAAATTAAACATGGAATATGACAGATTATTAATTAAACGTTTATAAAACTTATATTTGAATCGGTCATTTCAAAAACCACATAAGTCACAGAATCAGAACTTTTCAGAAAAAAAAAAAAAAAACTGTATTATTCACAAGTAAACTAATTTTTATGGGCTTTTTGGGCTTATTACAAAGTTTGGACTTCAAAGCTTGTAAATATTGAATAACCAGAGGGCCCGTGCGAGGATTTCGCACTGAAATCTAATATTTTTTAGGTACTTCTCTATTATGCTGTCGACCACTTTTCATAACAAAAAACTATCGCCAAATTGTAAGATTAAACGCCAAAAATGCAGTCCCATTTACTTGATGTCAGAAGTTTGTGTGTTAAATACGTGTTTGTTAAATCATCAAGTGGTTTTTAATTCGACATTTGCGTGTATTTTTCATTGTGTTTTACTGGTTTATTAGTTATTTCATTAATTAAAATAACAATTGTGTCCTTAAATTCTTATATTTTATTTATTTATTTTGATATTCCAATGGCAACGTTCTCCCGTTTATTTGGCGATAGTTTTTTGTTATGAAAAGTGGTCGACGGGATAAAAGAGAAGTACCATTTTTTATCAATATGTAATAGTTATTAGATGCAGGTTTAAACTTCTAAAGAAAAAGCAAGGATAAAAATATCTGTAAACAACATTTAGTTGTTAGTCAATCCAGAATATCATCTAATTTATTCCATCAAAATTAGAGTAAAAACTGATCCAAGATTCCTAAAGGCACGCGCGAGAAAAAAAAAAAAAAAATAGCAATCGTATTTTAACCGCATTAGAGGATGACGTCATCCGCTTCGGGAAAAACATGGGACATAGAAATATAAATCTAAACATTTCAATTTAAATTTCGCTTTTTAATCATAAATATAAAATAAACCCGTGCGGTATTTTTTATAATAATTGCTGAGCATCATATAATGTGATATTTTATTTTTTTGGCAACAATGTTTTGAGGAAAACCTTTCATTTCATTTAGGAAAACAATGCCGATTTAATTTTTAATTATCAGCAATTTTTAATCGAAAACATGTTTTAACGAAATGTTAAGTGTGCTATGTCAGAAGCGTTTTCAAAATCCTTTCATATGCTATCTCATTCGTCGTTCTGCGTTTCGTATTTTCAGAAAAAAAAGGATGTTGACAGGAGAAATAATATATATGATTTTTATAATTTATGAATAATAAAAAGAAGAATAACAGAAAAACTTTTCCTGACTTATGTTTTTTTTTTTTTAACAAGAAACAAGGTTAGGTGGTATTTAATTTGAACAAAACAGTCGCATTAAACATATTTTTTAATCAAAATTAATGAAGATAGCACTTATACAGGAACATTTTTATGTTTTAATATGGTATTGCATGCAAATGGTAATATGGTAATGTAACATGGTATCCGCATGTAATCTGGTATTGCATGTAAAAACCACTGACTTTATGTCGCTGACTTTATGTCGTTTAAGTAATGAACGAAAATTAGAAGGTATTGTTTGAAGAGGAAGGAATATACCGACTTATGTGGTTATTACCCAAATCATTTCTCTACTTTTACGGAAGCATTTGCGACAAAAAAAAAATATATTTGAGAAAAACTTGATTTATGTGGTTTTGAAATGACCGATTGATTTGTTATCAACCGTAAACAACTTTCTTTGTTAGGTAGCTTTCATTGCAAAAAGTAAAAAGCTACTTATTGCAGCCGCTCGAAGGAAAGTAATTCCGAAAAATTTGGTATATTTTCACCGATCATGACCCCCAGATCCCAAAACCACCCTCCGTTCAAATGTTGATTTATATAGATATATATCTGATCTATGTCATATTATGCACTCTTATTTATAAAACGTTTTGGATGAAACTAAGTGTGTGTATTAAGCTCACCAATATCTCGACCCAGTTCGTTGGCCAGCTTGGTCTGCCATCTTGTTTCAAAATGGCGACCACTAAAAGATTTAAAACTAAGAAAAATATATACAAATCTTTTGTCGAGGTTTGTTTTTTTTATATAGAGGGTATACCGATTTTTTTTTCTTTCGAGGAAGATAAAATGGAAATTTCTTTTTTAAACCATTCATCGTAGATTCATAGCCTAATTTGCACTGTTAAAAAACAAAAACAGAAACAATTCTTTAATTTTTTTTTTCGAATTCGGAAAGAAAAGGCCATAATTTGTTACTCATTGACATGGATGCCAGCCTTGCGGTATCTAAAATGCGTCCTGTTTCTAAATGGTACTTATTTAATTTAATTTTATCAAATAAAATTTCTAGATCAAAATGTCTAAATTCTGGTTCAGAATATATTAATTGAAGTTGGCGGCTATGTCAGTGCTTTGACAGAGTAAGTAAGAAATTCCAGATAGCAAGGGCTTGAAAGATATTGTTCCGATATAGTCACGAAAAATATATGAGGGGGTCGGGGTAAGAGAGTGCCAAGCCACATTTTTGAACTTCTGAGACATTTCAATTTGAAAATTTGATCAAATACTCAAATCAAGATATATAACCTAAAGTTTTCACGTCAGTGTCTTAGTAACATTTGAGATATTCTGAGTCACAATAGGGCATTACTTTAATGATATTACTATTACGTTTTTTGTAAATTAACTATCTTCATTGGGGGCATAAACATCTGGGGAAAAAACGAAACCTGTTACATATGCTACCACCAAGTTAGAGACATTAGAAACAAATTATATGTTGGATATTATATGTTGGATTATAATTTACAATATTAAGCAACAAATTACAGTGTTAGATTTATTTCACCAAAAATGTGGCTTGGCACTTTCTTGCCCCGACCCCCTCATATAAACTTAACACTAAGAATAGTACAAAATATTAATTTTATCGAAATACCGAGTTTACACAGTTTGGTGCCAAAGTCACATCATGAATTTTATGGCATGAGATTCTTATTTGCTAGCTGTTAAAGTAAGTGATTTTATATTTATTGTTTGGCAACATCCTGTAATAAGTTTTACCTTTCATGAATTGGCAACACTTTTTAATCTGTATCTCTCTTACCGCCGATGTTGGTGTTTGTAGCTGTTTATCACATCCTTAACGCGATGCTTTTATAATAAACCTTTTTTATTCTAATAACCTGCTAACTCTGACAGGTTATGGGCCCAGGAGCCCATCGCGTAAATTAAACAACACTTAACGACGCTTTGAAAATTACGGAAAAGTGAAAATTACTTATACCGGTGGCGATCGTTAGGCCTAGTTTAAAAACGTGCTAAAAAATTGCGCGATGTCTACACCTACAGTTACTATACCAAGCGCAATTCCTTCAAACTTTGAAAAGCTTAAAGGTCGAGCTAATTATAGCGAATAGAAATTTAGTATACGATATCACCTTGAAGATCGGGATCTTTATGACGCTTGTACTAAGGAAAATGCAGAAACTACAGTTGATCGTCGGGCAAGATCCGCAATCGTAAATAGTGTTTCCAGTATTGTCATTAAAGAATTATTGAACTGTGAAACTGCAAAATCCATGTGGGATAGACTCCAAAACCTCTACGAAGGTAATCCAAATCGTTTTATTACGTTAAATCAAGAAATGTTTGCTACGAAATTTGAAAACTGTAGAGATATGGCAGAATACATTGAAAAGATGCGTTCCATCGGTATTAAAATGAGAACGATTCTTCCTTCATACCCCGATCAAGCTGTAGCTGCAAATATTTTAACGAATTTACCGACATATTTTCGTCCTTTAACGATGGCTCTGGAAAATAGTGTTCAAGACTTGACTACAGATCTCGTTTGTGAAAAGTTGCTCTCGGAATTTGCTAAGATGGGAAATCAAGAACAAAATGCCTATGCAACTAAAACTTCCAACCATGATTCAAGATTTTATGGTAAATGTAACTCATGTGGCAAAAATGGTCATAAAACAAAATTTTGTAGATCAAAGAAGCCTAAATTTAACAATGCAAACAAGAGAGATGTAAAATTTGAAAAATCCGCAGACTACAATTCCAGAATAAAAGAAGCTTGGGTATTATGTTCAGGATCTGAAATCAAAGCCAGTGATGAACCATGGATTATAGATTCTGGAACAGACAGACATATGACATCACATAGAGACTGGTTCACAGATTTTGTTGAATTAGTCCCATGCTCAGTGAGAACAGGTGGAAAAATTATTCATAGTGCAGGTGAAGGAAGCGTTACACTCAGTATAAAAAGAAATGATGCAATTGTGGAGGTAACTCTAAATAATGTTTTATATGTTCCTGATTTAACTGCTAACTTAATTTCTGTAAAATATCTTGAAAAAAAGTTAAATATCCTTACTGTATTTGATGCTAATAGTTGCAAATTAATTGAAAAGCATTCAAGAAAAATTCTAGCTACAGGTACTTCAAAAGATAACACTTTATACTATCTGGATACTGTAAGAAGCACAGCTTGATTTGTTCCAAAAAGGATTCTATCAACATGTGGCATAAAATAATAGCCCACTTGAGTTATCCTGGACTTAAAAGAATGAAGTCAATGGCTAATAGTATCGATTTTGATGACGGCTCTGAAGATTGTGTGTCCTGTATAAAAGGAAAAATTCATCGCAAGCCATTTCCTAATCAAAAAGCCAAAAGAGCAAAAGAAATTCTTGAGCTTGTTCACTCCGATTTATGTGGACCAATGGAGGTTCAGTCGCATGGAGGGGCAAGATATTTTCTTACAGTCACTGATGATAAAACCAGAATGACTTTTGTTAGTTTCCTAAAAACCAAGGATGAAGTTTATCAAAAATTTGTTGAATTCAAAACTTACGTTGAAAAACAAACTGACAAGAAGTTGAAAATAGTTCGTAGTGACAGAGGTAAAGAATTCCTACCACTTAAAGAATTTTTCAGAAAAGAAGGCATCTTTCACCAAACAAGCATTGCATATAGCCCCGAACAGAATGAAATTTCTGAACGTTGCAATCGGACACTTGTAGAGAGAGCACGTGCTATGCTCAATCAAGCAAATTTAGATAAACGATTTTGGGCAGAAGCTATCAATACTGCAAATTACTGTAAAAATAGAAGTCCTACAGTTGCCGTAAATGGGAAAACTCCTTTTGAAGCATGGACCGGAAAAAAGCCAGATTTGCAACATATGAAAATTTTTGGATGTAAAGCCTTTTCTCATATACCCAAATGTCAACGCAAGAAATGGGACTATAAAGCTAAAGAAATGATATTTGTTGGGTACTGCCAAGAAAGCAAAGGTTACAGGCTTATGGATCCTAACACGTTCAAGATTAGTGAAGCCAGAGATGTAATATTTTTAGAAACAGAAAAGTGTACTCCTTCTTGTTCCTCAGAAAACGAGCAAATTCTAGAGTTTTATCAAGATGAAATACTGTTCCCCATATACCAACAACCACAAGAAGTTGTTTCTATAAATTCAGATTTAGATGACGGAAATTCAGAAATCAAGGATGACACTCCCACAGACCCTTGCGAAGACGAAAATTCAGAAGTTAAAGATGTCACTCCTGCAAAACCTTGTGAAGACTCTAATAGTGATGTTGGTGTAAGAAGACCTAAACGAGAAATAAGGATGTCATCTTATCTCAAAGACTATGATACATCCTCTGAAGAACATCAATGTCACGTAATATCTACAATATTAGAAGATGATACAGAACAAACTACTGATATTCCAACGTCTTATACAAATGCTCTGAATCATGCAGATGCTGTGAAATGGAAAGGGGCAATTTCTGAAGAATTAGAAGCAGACAAGCGAAACGAAACATGGCAACTTGTGCCACTTCCTCCTGGCTGTAAACCTATTAAGTGTAAATGGGTATTTAAAATCAAGCACGGTGCTGATGAAAGTCCTCAACGCTATAAAGCCAGATTGGTCGCCAAAGGTTGTTCCCAAAGAGCTGGCATTGACTACACAGAGACATTTTTTCCAGTTGTGCGCTATGAAACACTAAGAGTGTTAATAGCCATGTCTACCCTTTATGATTGGGATATTGACCATCTTGGTGCTGTTGTTGCATTCCTTCAAGGAAGTATTGAGGAAGAAATTTATATGGAGCCCCCAGACGGTTTGGAGTTCTCCAAAGAAAGGGGAAGTAAGAAAGAAGAGAAGATAGTTTGTCGACTCCAAAAAGGAGTTTATGGTCTAAAACAATCCGGTAGAGCCTGGTACACTAAACTAGACAACAACCTCAAAGATTTAGGATTAACTTGTGCTGACTTTGACTGCTGTGCTTATTATAAAATCACAGGTAAGAAGATTTTACTTATAGCAGTTTATGTGGATGACTTGTTGATATTCACAAACTGTCCTAAAGATAAAAGCCGCATTAAAGACCAATTATTCAAGAGATTCGAAATGAAAGATCTTGGTGAACTAAAATATTGCTTAGGAATTGAAATTGAAAGAGATAGAGAAAGAGGAATTACTGCTTTAAATCAATCAACATACATTGAATCAATTCTTAAAAAGTTTTCCATGCATGATTCAAATCCTGTTTCAACACCATCAGACGTCAATCAAAAGCTGTCAAAATCCTCTGATTATGATGAAAAATTAACATCTATATAACAATCAGCTATTGGTAGTTTACTTTATGCTGCAAAGGGAACTCGTCCTGACATTTCATTTGTTGTAGGTTTGTTATGTCAGTATTGTCAAAGTGCATCAAAAATGCATTGGGTTGCTGCCAAACGTGTGATGATATACCTTCATGGAACAACTAAAACTAAATTAAAATATGATCGCTCAGCTAACAGTGAATTTTTAGGATATTGTGATTCTGATTTTGCTGGATGTCCTGATGACAGAAAGTCAACAACGGGTTTTATTTTCAAACTTGCTGGAGCTGCAGTAACATGGCAAAGTAAAAAGCAAACAACTGTAGCTAGTTCCACCGTCGAAGCCGAATACACAGCTTTGGCATCTGCCACGAAAGAAGCATTGTGGCTTAAAAAGTTCCTGAATGAATTAAACTTAGTATCTAAAGATAAACCAGTCACAATATTCTGCGACAACAAAGGTGCTATTGATCTAAGCAAAAACAGCCTATTTCATGCTCGCACTAAACACATAGATGTGTCTTACCATGTCACTCGTGATTCTGTTAAAAAGAAGCTCATAAGTGTTGAAAAGATTTCAACTGATGTTATGGTTGCTGACTCTCTTACTAAAGCTGTGCCAAAACAAAAGCACGAATGGTGCATGAATACAGGGGACTCTGTAAACTATAAAAACTGTTTTTTAAATTTTGAACTCTAATTTTACTTCTTTGTTTATTTTATAATATATAAAATCAGGGGAAGTGTTAAAGTAAGTGATTTTATATTTATGGTTTGGCAACATCCTGTAATAAGTTTTACCTTTCATGTATTGGCAACACTTTTTAATCTGTATCTCTCTTACCGCCGATGTTTTGGTGTTTGTAGCTGTTTATCACATCCTTAACGCGATGCTATTATAATAAACCTTTTTTATTCTAATAACCTGCTAACTCTGACACTAGCATTTAAACCTCGGTATTTGAAACTTGACAAACATTTGTACATAGTTTAGATTTTAGAGGATTATTAGACATTGTATAAAATTAATGTTTATTAAATTCATCTAATTTTCAACTGAATGTTACATGATAATCTAATAAAAGTATAATCTTCATAAAATAAGATGATTAGAGGCCAGGCTCTCCAAGATTTCGGGAACTAAGGCCCATGTCTTTGGGGCCTAGACCAAAGTCAGGCCCTTTATCGAGGGATTCGAGATATCGGGATTGGACTGTATATATTTGACAAAAAATCAAACAAGTTTTATCTGAACAGATCAAAGGAAACATATTGGGATGTCAGATACATGTCTGATAACGAGAAGTCGAGATGAAAGGAAACAACTGAAAACTGAAAAGATACAGCAAAACACGTATATGGCTTGGCGCCGACCCATAAACGTGGGAAAACAGCCAAGAAGCCAATAGTAGGTATATATATCAGATTCTCTTGTATCAGCAACTCGCTGAGGTCATTTTTCAGAAACTAGAGTATAAAGTCTCTTAAAAACGATGTATTAATGAGAAGGCGTATAAGCAAAATTTTTGCTTTAACGCGTAATAACTTTAATTTAGAAAATTTTACACGTTTGTTCCATAAATTAAACGATATAAATATATTTTAAAGGCTTATAAAGACATTATGCAATAAATATTAACTTTATTATTATTTTTTCAAATTTTAAATATTTTTAAGTATTTTATCAGAAAGGACGGAAATGCGAAATAAAACATACATTTTCGCTGCTAATTTGAAAATTTATTTAAAACGTTTAAATTATTGCAAATATCAAATATAAATCAAAGGAAACATATTGGGATGTCAGATACATGTCTGATAACGAGAAGTCGAGAGAAAAGGAAACAACTGAATAATGCATGAACTACCGCGCATGCGCGGCAGCGTATTACTGCTTATTTTACTGTTTATTACTGTTAATTTTACGGTATAATACTGGCAGATGGGATGCCAGTGTTATATTGTAAAATCAACACTTTTTTTGCAGTGTATGCCTAATGCACAATTTTTTGTTCTTGTTAATTAACTTGAAATGCTGTTTGTACCAGAACAGGAATTCAGCATGAAAAATCACATTATCTTCCACGGAACTAAGTAAACAAGCGATGGGTTACATTACTATTAAAAGTTATCGCACGTAAAGTAATCGTAGTGTTTCCACAAAGTTTTCCGTCGTATACCGACAAATATTAAATCCATTAGTGAATCCATCATCGTAAATACAATATATTTTTGGTGAAAACATTAGAACGTCAAAAACGGAAACAGGGTTGTTACTGACAGAGATAAGATTATATTTCAATAACCAATTCATCAAAATTGCCAACTGCACCGACAAAGGGTAATACTAATTTCTTGTTATTACACTTATTATCACTATTTAAACTACTAAAGTATAGCTAAACCTCCAGAAACTTCTTTAGTATATTTATTTCAAATCTTTTTGAGAGTTTATGCAATTTGATGTAAACAAAAATATTACGTCTGAACATATTTATAACTATATTAAAATCATTAAAATTACATACATTACATTACAATTACATAAAACATTAAAAAATTTCTTAGGAGCATGGTATACTAAAATTACAGATTTATCTCTTAACGAAGCAGGTTCAATCCCGAATGAATACTCAGTGTTAATATAACTGTAACTTTGGCCGCGACATTTTGATGCAGTATATTTTCTATGTGTTGATGTTTTAGAACTTATTGTGACTTATGTTAAAAAAAAAATACTGATGAAGGATTTTTATGTAAATCCGAAACGTCCAATTTAAATATTTTTTTAATGTTTTATGTAATTGTAATGTAATGTCTGTAATTTTAATGATTTTAATATAATTTTTGCAATGTTCATTATGCAAACAAGACGTAATCTGAAACGGGAAATTCAAATCATTCTTGTTTCAGGGATAATTTATGATTTCTTAAAATTCTTTTAAAACAAGAAAATAGTAAGCAAAAAATACAGTCAAATTGTCGTATGAGTTTTTTTTTATATTATTATTATTCGCGAGAAATGTAAAATTTGCATCGAGATTTCAAAAGTTGGTGTTATAGAATTTCAATTTATAAACGTTTATAATTAATAAGTTGGCGTCAACAGTAAATAGACAGTTCACAAAAATTATGTAGGTTTTATTTTCTTTCTTAAAGTTACTAATTAGAAGAAACATTTTGGCAATGTTTGGTAACGTATACATTCTTTAACCAGATTTTTACTGTACACAATACGACATCCCTATCTAATATTGATGAAATCAATTATTTTTATTAATAATTCATGCTTGTTTTGAATGCGGTGGTATCTAAGGTAAGTGATTCAACTTAGACTTACAAATTTTGATCATATGAATAAGCTAAGCTACTAAAATGAGTAAAATCATATGACCATTGAAACTTATTTGAAAGGGGAAAAAATTAAAATTTAAAGATTGATATACTTAATGTACCACAAATATTCGAATTTTATTCAATATGTAGTTAAAAATATAGACGAATTTATTTTTCTTTATTTAACAATAATATTTTAAATGAGTAAAATTGGTTCATTATCAACAGTGCTGACATACAATTTTGATCAAAAAAAAAAAAAAGTTTTTAAAAAATATTTAAAATGATTGATTTTATTGTTGATTTATTTCGTAAGAATATTTATGAAATGAGCGCTGTATAAGGTATTGTATTATATTATAACTAAAATTAGTTTATACTAAACATTTCAATAAAGGAAATTAAAACTGCTTCTTCAAAAATTTTCATTAAAAAGATCTTATAAAGATTTGTGGGTTCTTAAATTGTGATTTCTCGAAATGAACAAAAAAGTGTGGGGGTCAAATGAAGAGATTATTTTTAAATTTCTTTCAAAAATGAATCAAATTTCCAAAATTGTTTCAATTTCTTTTAAAGGCTGTTTTCAAATCCAAACAGGCTACTTTCTGACACATTTTTTAATTCCCCCCTTTTTTTATTTCCCAAATGCGTGAAATTGGCAGGTGTTCTTATTCAGAAATTACGTAATCGAAACACGTTTTCCGATTTTTGGTAAAGGCAGAAGATCGTTCAGAAAAACTTTCAAAGTCAGCGTTTGAACTGAATTCCCGACGCGACACCACGAGAATCGCGAAAAAGTGGCGCCACGTAATCAGAATCGCTTATAACCCGATATGTAATTTATTTATGAAAAAATAGAAAACTTATTTCGATTCCAAATTCCTTCCATAGTTAGGACTGCCAATTTTATGCCTTTACGTTTAAAAATGAGTCAGAAAATGCGTCAAAAAGTTTCGTGTTGTTGAGCCGGTTATTTGGAAACAATCTTAACCGATAAACTATTTTTTAGCAATTACAGCGAAATTATCTCTGTTGTATTCAAGGTAAATAAATTAAACAAAATCAACACTAATGTAAATTATATATAAATTAATGTATGGCATACCTGTTGATTTAGAGAAACAAATTATTCTGAATTCAAATTGTAAGATAAATATTTCTATATCAAAAATAATTTTAATTATTATGTTAACAACATTACTTTAAGTCTATTCACAAATTTAAATGCGCTTAAAAAAAAAAAAAAAAAAAAAAAAAAAAAAACTTAACATTATTATTATTTTAACATGATGATGTTTTCAAGAGTTTGTTTATATTCTAAAGAATTAAACAATTTTTTACATTTTCTTATATAAACAAAACATAATATACACCTAACAGCCATAAATGATGTATAGTCATAAATGTGCATCAAATGAACACCAATATATAATATATAAATTCGCATATACATAATATATATAATTCATAAAATAGTTTGAAATTAATACAGTTTTAATGAAAAGGGTTATTTTGATTTAATTTTCAAGGAAAATAAAGTTTTAATAATTTGGCTTTAAAATTTTATTTTTTGAAACTATATTATTCAACTTTTTTCCATTAATTAATGTCATTCATTTTCAATTATGTTGATGTTTTCAAAGTTTTCGAAAATTTTAATAATTAAACATGAATGAAACGTAAAAAATAAAGTATGTTGGTAAAAGTTATGTATAATACTTTTTCGAATAAATTAATGATGTTCACAAAATATTTTTATATCGTAGATCATAAATCATTCTATATAGTTTTCAAATAAAAATATCTAATAAATTTTTACTTTAGTTAGGAATAAAATGTCACGATATTTTATTTTTTTATATAAATAATATCACAATATTAACATATTTAATTTTAATTATTTCTAATATTTAACATATTTATTAACATATAAAATCCATTAATCGATTTCACTCAATTTGAAATTCAGTAATTAACACAAAGAAACAATTTTTTCCTGAAAATATTATGCATTTAAAAACATAATAATAAAATGTGTCTTATGATAAAATAATAATCGTGTTCAATTTCAATTTTTAATTCCCACATAACTTTTTCCCGTACAATATCTCAAAATTATTTGAAAGAACAATGAATTAAACTTTATTAAATAAATAAATATAGAAGTAATAAAAAATAAAACGATGTGTTGCAGCTGAACAAAAATTTATTGAAACGTTGCAAATCAAAATGCAGAATGTTAATTAAATTTATTGGTATTATACATATAAATGAAAACACATGTGAAAAACAAAGGATGAGATATTATAAAAAGCAATGGAAAGGATACTGCAGGAATTAAACTTAATAAAACGAAAAAGTGAAAATTAGAAAACTATGAATATCTTATGGAATCCTCAGAGGAGCTTCATAAGAATATTCATAGTAAATATATGTTATTTCATCAAATATTGTTAATAGTATTATGCCCAAAATCGACAATATTAAGCCCATAATAACATATATGTGAAACAAAATAATAAAAACCTACAAGAGTTCAAATAACAAAATAAATAAATAAATAAACTATTATTCAACATAAATAGAAATTAAATCATAAAGAAATGTACAAAAATCATAAAAAAAAGAAAAAGAATAATATTAATGAAGATTGAACAAGATGCAAAGTGCTTTACAAAGATCATATCACCAGTAAACCCAAAATGGCTGCTAAAAACACAGTGATTGCATTGAAAGAAATGATGAGAGAGAAAAAAAACAAAATCGTTTAGTGCTGCCATATATCTCATAAAAATAAAAGGAAAGCTGAAATTATAGACTAGTTAAATGATAAATCTGGTGCTGTCCTCTATTAGGAATAATGAAAATGGAATTAAAAGAAATAAATTTTAAACAAAGTAGTAATTAATGTAAATAAAATTTTGAATGTATATACAGTGACCTCTCACTTATACGACTCTCAGTTATACGACTCTCTCGGTTATACGCCGAATTCTCTTGGTCCCGTCCACGCTTTATGGGAAATAATGCTAAACTTCTCTCAGTTATATGACTTCTACTCTCATTTATACGACGCTTTAATGTTTCTTACCTTTATCCTTTTGAATATTGTTAAAGTGTTTATAAATAATGAATAACATTTATTATCTACCTTGTTGTGTTATTAACGCTGAAATCTACGGCGGGAAGGTGGTTATATGGAATTTTCTTGTACCTGTCATTTAACAAAACCGATTAACAAAAACCAAATGACCACTTGCAGATCATGTCTCTGTATAGTACTGAGTGAGAAATCAGGGTTATTACAAAATGCACTTTCCTGGATCAATGTCCATCACATCCAGATATACAAAATCTATCATTTATGCAACAAATTAAAGTTCTATTTTTGCCAGCAAATTCTACAAACAGTTTAAAGCTATTAGATTTAGGGATTATAAAGAATTTCAAGTAAACTACAGAAGGAGTTTGATTTGTCGTTTTATTTTTGATCGGGAAAACAAAAAGGAAGCTAAAGCAATTTCCATTTTAGATGCCATGCATCTTACAAGCATATGGAAAAATGTGACATCGGAGACAGTTAAGAATTGTTTTGGAAAATGTGGTTTTTCACAAGACCAAACTGCTAGGTCAACAGATGAACCCGATTTTGAGAGCATATGGGAATCCTTTAAGGCTGCTCGTCAGTAAACTTCCCGATTCCCCCGCTAATTTATTCCTATGGACTTAGGATGCATTCGTATTTTTAAAATATATCTCCAGGAAACTAGTATTTTTAACTTCTGTTTTCTGTGTACTGCTCTTAAAGAATGTCTCTTTTTTTCTTAGTTATCAAAATATTTTTAAACTATGAGCTTAATTTATATTTTTATGTGTTAAAGTCTTAGCGAAACTGAATAAGATTTTAACATTTCATATAAAATTCAGTATATATTTTAAAAAAAAATTGACAACTAAGAAAAAAAGAGACATTCTTTAAGAACAGTACAAAGAAAACAGAATTTTAAAATATTAATTTTCCGAGGAGATATTTTAAAAATACGAATGCATCTTACGCCCATAGGAATAACATTAGCGCGGGGAATCGGGAAGTTTACTGATGAGCAGCCTTAATGAGAAATCTTTTAGGATATCAATTATGAAGACGTGAGCGAGGAGGGTGACGAAGATGAAAACAATGTTTCTGCTGTTGTAATTTTTTTCAGAAGCAAATGCCGCTATAAATACATTAAAGAATTATGTCCACCAAAATGATTATTCCCAAAATAGCTTAAAAACTTTAATAGACTTAGAAAAAGACATTTTCTTTTTTACTCGACGACAGAGACAAACTAATATCATATTACTTTTAAATGCTAAAGGTGTAAAATTAACAACTATAAAATACATTAAAATAACTTTTATTAGTTGTTTTACATGTTTCGACTCTTTCCGAGTCATTTTCAAAAACAAAATGAGAATATTCTAAAGCTGCACGGGCTTCGAAGTTATTATTTTCATGTACTTTTTTAAAAATTATGCACGTTATCTATTATTTTTTACTCGATTGTTTATTTTCATATCTTTGACCATGGAGTAACTCTAGCCACAGTTTCGGTAAATTAAAAGATGCCGCATCGTTACATATTGTATTTTTGCGCGTGAGTATCTCTATGGTTTCTCTTATTATGGATGGATAGTATAGACGGGAGGGAAATATTATTTTACTTTCATTGAAATTTATTTGGATGGTTTCTTCTTGATATAATCTTGCCAGGGCTGTAGTTTTTCTATTGTATTTAATATCAGCTATATGCTCTTTTTTTCTGCAATTAAATTTCCTGCTGGTCATGCCTATGTAGTAATTCTTGGATCCGTCTTCTTTAATAAAAGGTATTTCATATACTCCTGAACAATTCTCAAAATTAATTGGGTCAATTTTACTGCAAATGATATTCTTTAATTTCTTGTCAATTTTACTGCAAATGATATTCTTTAATTTCTTAGGTGTTCACCTTAAACCTTTTATTTACGATCCTTTGACGACATTTACCTTTTATTTACGATCCTTTGACAAAATTCGAGTTTTTTCTGAGATTCTTTGACGAAATTAGCGGGTTTTTTTTTTTCGCGATCCTTTGACGGAATTCGCATTTTTTCTGTGATCTTTTGACAAAATTTGTGTTTTTTTTTCCTTCGATCCTTTGACGAAATTCCACTTTTTTCGCGATCCCTTAACGAAATTAGAAATTTTTTTTTCGGTGCTGTGAAGAAATTTGCGTTTCTTTTTCGCGATCCTTTGAAGAAATTCCCGTTTTTCCGCGATTATTTGACGAAATTCGCGTTTTTTTTTTTTTCTGATCCTTTAACCAAATTTGGTTTTTTTTTTTGTGATCCCTTGAAGAAATTTTACATTTTTTCGGAGTCCTTGGAAGAAATTTGCGTTTTCTTTGCAAGCCTTTGTCGGAAATCGCGTATTTTCTGCGATTTGTTAAGAAAATTAGCGTTTTTTTTCAATCCTTTAAAAATTCAAGTTGTTTCCGCAATCCTTTAAAGAAATTGTCTTCTTTTTCTTTCGAACGATAGACATAATTGTTTTTTTCGGCGACGATCGTTCAAAATTCGAGATTTTGTTATGTTCGAATCTTTGGACTCAAGACTAAAATTTTCGAAACCGAATGCCTTAAATTTTTAGGAAAATTCGGAACAGAATCACCCTTGATGAAATAAATATATAACTATTTTTTGTTTCAAACGAATCGTAATATAAATTAATTTTAAACTAAAATTTGAGAGAAAAATGATTTGTTTCTAATTCCGGGAAGAAGGGGGGGGGGGGGACATGTTCACCCGCTACCGAAGTAACAATATTTTAGTGGTTACACAATGAAACACAACGGACTAAAAAAAAAAAAAAAAATAGAAATCGGTAAAATTTTTGAAAATTTTCAAAAATTCTAAAATTTTAGTAAAAATTTACAAATTTAGAAAATTTTCGAAATTTTTTTGCTGACTTCGGGTTTTTCCGGATTTTGGAATTCCGGATAAGGGGTCATATACTGTGAAATGATTCTTTCTTATCAAACGTAATTAAAATATAAGGAATACATAGTACAGCGTAATTTGCATTTAATTTTGCTTATGTAATCAAACAATGAGTTATGTGGTGAGTCAATCTGCTTAGAAACTCATTGATAACACTTTTTTACAAAAACTTTCGCACATGGATTATTTGTTAATATTTAATCTGAATGTTTTGTTTTGTCCAATCGTTGAACTACTTCCGAAATTTAATACTGAGTAAAATATATATATATATCCTCATCATTTTTATTTGTAGAAATCATTTGTCATTTTTAAAATGTACTTTTTTACAGTACAAACCTTTCAATAATAAAATCTTCATGCTGTTTGTTTGTATGAAGTCTTATAAAAAGGAACGCAGATCAACAATCTGTCATTTTTGACGGGGTTATATACTAGTATATATATATTTATGTGTGCGTGATGTGATTTGAGTATATTTTCATTTATTTGACATATGTAGCATTCGCAAAGGAGTATTTTAAATACAGTAGAACTTCCCTTTAACGAAGTCCCTATTTAGCGAAGTTTTCTATTTAACGAAATTTTCTGCAGAACTTTGACTTTGAACACCATTAGCATGTATATTAATCTCCATATTACGAAAAATATATTCTATATAACGAAGTGCTTTCCACTTTTGTACGTGTATAGAATTCAATATAAGAAGTTGCTGTTGTGATGGATATGAAAATTTATTTCAGCGGATTGTACGAAAATGAACATATTTATATAATTTCCATTCTTTTTGGTGGTAAATAAAACAATTTTTTTCACACTAAGAAAAACACTTGTTATAATTACTCTCTCACACTCCAGCGCTGATAGTTGGGGGAAGTCAAAATCCCTTTTTTACATTCAATGATATAGAAAATGCAGTGACGTAATGGCGTCAGATGCATTGAAGCAAAAAATATCAATTAGAGTCCGACAGTTACCATTCTGACCTTCTATTTCTGATAGACAATTACTTTGTACATCCACAAGAATGTGCTTCAAAATGCAAATCGAACAACATCAAAGTTATTTTTGTTCCTGCTAAAATAACTTTTAAACTTCAGACACTAGTGTAAGATTTAATAAAAAATCTTGAAGTACATTATCAAAAAAGACAATGTAGTGAAAACATGAGTTTGAGAACCTGTGTATCAAAACTGATGAACGCTTGAGCCAGAGCATGGAAATGTGGTGTGATTTCAACGACCGTAACACAGCTGTTTTGTAAAAGACGGTTTCATAATTTAAACCGAATCAAATGATTCTGAATCCAATACCTGTTTGTCATATCTGAAAGGAAAATTTCATGAAATTAAGTTGATTTCTATTTAACGAATTTTCTTCATAATGAAGTTTTTAGGTGTAACGATGAGACTTCGTTAAATGGAAGTTTCACTGTACCTTATTAAATATTTTATCCATTTCTTCATTTCAACAACATTGTGAAACTAATAAATGAAATTTTCTCATTTATATAAAATATTTTTGAGCTGTCAAGGTTTTTAAGGATAAAATTTTACAAGAAAAATAAATTTATGTGTATTATTTTTTAATAAAGATAGAATAGCAACAAGAGTAATACATATAGGTACATACTTAATGCATATAATGCGTAATATAATGTTAAAAAAATATTTATTATTTTCACAATAAATCATTTTAGAAGATTTCTGGATATTTATAAATGAATTACAGTGTTATACGGTTTTACGAGTTTCATTTCATTGAAATTTTGTTTGTTGAGGCCAAGTACCAAGTAATTTACTTTCTTTACAATAACTAAAAAACTTCATTTGTGCGACAGTTTTTTAAAAATTATTATTATTTCAACGCAGGATTTTTGAGTTAGAGAATTCATTCTATGAAGTGATAAATTTTCTACTTGCCTAGATACTTTGCATATTTATCTTGTAATTTTTTTTTTTTTTTAAGAAGAGCTTCTTTTTTGTTCTAATTGTTTCTAATTATTACATTATCACTATTTTAATATTTCTAATAGCTCCTAAACATCTCCAGATACATAGACGTATAATGGATAAATGAAATAGATGTTTTTAATCAAGGCATGTTAAATAAATATTTGCTTTGAAAGTAAATTAACAAGTTCACATATATTAACTGTATTAAGTTCTTTTTAAATTTGCTTAATTGAATTATTTTAAAGTTAATTAAAAATTATTTTAATAGTGTTATAAAAATGCTTAACACTATAAAACGTATAATATTTGAATTCTAATCTTTCATTTAATCTCTCGTAATGTATTAGGATACTGAAATAACATTTTTCAAATAGATTTTTTTACGTTTCTTTTAAAATTGTTTAAAAAATTGTACATTTTATAATGCATAAAATTCCAAAAAAAAAGATTAAATTAATTGCTTAGAAAAAAAAAAAATTAGAAATTTTACTTACATTAGCTGTATTAAAAGACCACTTTTAATTTGTATAGTTAAATTATTTTAAAACTGACTTACGAATTACTTTAAATAACGTACTAATAAAAATTATTTAACATTTTAAAGTATCAGAATTTTGGAATTGTATTTGATTTCTCGTTCGTTACGATTACACATATCAGAATATTGAAATGGATTTTACCATATACATTTTTTCCTTTATGCATTTTTTAGAAACATTCCTTTGGAAAACGTATAAACTATTGTATAATGCAGGCGATTTTCAACCACTGTTCCACGACAAACTGATGTTTTAAGTGTGCCGCGAAAATTCTTTAAAGATTTTAAATTAAATTATTATATTTTGTTCTTTTCTTAAGGGTGGCTTTTACAGTCCTGCACGAGTCGGGTTGTACCCGACCCGAACCCGAAAAGTCTACTTAAAGTCAACACGAAATCCCACCCGAACACGACAAGAAAAACAAAAAAAAAATCATCATCCTGAAACCTGACACATTGGAACCCAAACCCGAACCCGAAGTGAAGGAAAATTAATCCATATTTTAATACAATTATGGAAAAGGAACCTACAGTTTCATCTCTAATACCAATTTTATCCTTTTTTTTTTTTGTATAAAAATGAAATATATACACTCATTAATATTCCAATATATAGTTTTTTCAACTGAAAAATATTCAGGACTTTCTTTTAAAAAATCGAATCAACCCGAAAGAATCAAAACTCAACTCGAACCCAACCCGACCTGCAATAAAAAAAATAGCACGAACCTGATCCGGCCCGAACAGCGGGCCGGGTAAAATCGGGTTACCCGACCGATGCAGAACTCTAATGACTATCCAAAAAAAAAAAAAAAAAAACATAAACCCTTCTTTCTTTCTTTTTCTTTTTTTTTTTTTTTAAATTTTCAAAGTCATATCGAGATTAGCTTTTCTATAATGAAAACAGATAGAAAAAGTAGAAGAAAAAAAAAACTATCGTAACTAGCTTGTCGGTTTGAAAAAGAAAAAAAAAAAAGAGTAATATGGATTAAATCCTCAGAATTAAGCCATAAAACGCGATATTCTTAAAAAAATATATGAAGCTCATCTAATTAATTCAACGTTAAAATATGAAAAATAGAAGAATAAATATTTATGAACATTTAAATAATATTAATTGATATCTATTTTAATATAAATTATAAGAAAATTTTAATATTTCTTTGTGATGGTACATTTTATTTATATTAACAAATAAATTAAAAAAGGCAATTTTTCTTCTTTTTTCCCTCATCATAGTTTAAGTGTGTCATGGAAATTTAACCATCGTAAGATGCGCCGAGAAATAAAACAAAAATGAAAAACATTGGCATAAAGCATGAAATTCCAAATTCCGGAAAAATAGCTAGTACGTCCTGTTACTATAATTGGCGATATTTTCCCAGTCATCAGTGTCGCCAAACCGGATTACATTCCATAGCAAACCCGAACTGGACAAATGGAAGTCCAAATAACATTTAGTGCGCAGGTTGCGCGGAAGATATGAAACGTAAATTCCCATAAATTTCTTCACTGTTCGCGGCAGGCTCACTTTCAGTTTCTAGTTGGCTTTAATAAGGACTACACCTGACCAATTATTATGAATTTGCGAACAGCGTTACTGGTGATTGTGTGGTTTTATTCGGTGACTGACAGTGAATGCAGGCGTCATTCCAGAAGAAGAAAGGTTTGAATTTTTGTGTTATGTAAACATTGACGTAAAATTTGCATGTCATTTACTTCAGAGATCCTGTTTTTGTGAAATCGTGAATTGTTTTCTGTACTTGAAAAATGCCTGATCATAATTTTGTGAATCTAAAAATAGCGTTTATATTCAGGTCCCCATTTAGACTTTTTAAACAAGGTCCTGTTTTAATGAACTATATATATATATATGCATAACATGTACATATATAAATTTAAATATATATATAAATTTAAATATATATATATATATATACATACATATGTATGTATACTTTTATAGCTAGATAATAGGGTTTTTTTTTTTTTTTTTTGCAACTTCAGCTATTTTATAACATATTCGATTTTATTTTAAGATGATTAAACTTATGAAGGGTCCATTTTGGAGATGAAAAATTTTTGTGTACGGTCCTGTTTGCAGATGAAAATTTTTGTAAAAGATCGATCCTGTTTTAGGAGGAAAATTTTTGTGAAGAATCCTGTTTTAGGAGGAAAATTTTTGTGAAGAGTCCTGTTTTAGGATGAATATTTTTATGAAGAGTCCTGTTTTAGGATGAATATTTTTATGAAGAGTCCTGTTTTAGGATGAATATTTTTATGAAGAGTCTTGTTTTAGGATGAATATTTTTATGAAGAGTCCTGTTTTAGGATGAATATTTTTATGAAGAGTCCTGTTTTAGGATAAATATTTTTATGAAGAGTCCTGTTTTAGGATGAATATTTTTATGAAGAGTCGTGTTTTAGGATGAATATTTTTATGAAGAGTCCTGTTTTAGGATGAATATTTTTATGAAGAGTCCTGTTTTAGGATGAATATTTTTATGAAGAGTCCTGATTTAGGATGAATATTTTTATGAAGAGTCCTGTTTTGAGATTTAAAAAAAAAATGTGAAGGGACTCAAACGACAAACATTTTTCCTTAAACAAATCTCTGTACTTGTTTATAGAAATATGATAATTTATAGTTTTCTCTGAGGGTGGGATCATTTTATTAGTATTTATAAAATGGGGTTTTGAAGCCATGCTTGGATATTGTTACTCGTGCTATCTTATATAATGCATCGATGCTTATTAAATAATTTAAAATGTAAACATAAAAGTGATAGAATATTATTTTCATATAAATTTACATAAATTTAAGAAGCTGATAATATGCGTTATTTAATGATTTTGCGTCATAGAAACATTAACGAAAAATTTGCATATATCATTTATTTTTAAAAATCTGATCGTTTACTATAAAGTATGTGGTAATTTTACTATCAGTCAAATATGTTTTTATACACATGTTTAGATACTGTTAATCATGTTTTCTTATTTAAATATATAGAAGCTTATTTAAACATTAAAATGTAAATCTAGATCCTTATCCAAAGGGAGGGGGGAAAGCACGCTTCTCTGGGAACTTCTTGAGCCCCCTACAGAATTCATAATATTTTAATAATTATTACATTTAAAAATGTCAAAACTTTTTTATTGTAAGTTTTATGACAGTGGGGACTCGCCCTCTAATCCTGTCTATATTTATTTATCATTAAAAATGAGAAAATAAAATAAAATAAAAATGAGCCAAAAAAAAAAAAAATCAGATTTGAATTAACAGCATGAAATTTTAAAGCTCCCTTTGACTTTGTTAGCTGGTTATGGCTCTATGTAAAGTTCGGTGATAAAATTCGATTTTACCACAATCTGTTTAATTAAATTTATATAAATTTAACAAGCTAACAATATGCATCATTTGATACGGTATTCATTAAAATTTTAATTGAACTTCATTGTTTATAGCCTGAACTTATGATTATGAAGAATCAAAATAAAACTACGATGTTAAGGAAATTTTATTTTACATAAGAAAAATATAACTATATTCAAATAAATAATGTACCAACATTTTAAAATGTAATCTTTATTTATTTATATGTTTGCCCCACCAATGATCGAGAGGTTCTGCTCTCAAAGCTGGTAGACGGGAGGTGCTAGGTTCAAACCCCTGTCGCGCTCGTTGACCTAACCGTTCGGAGTTTTCCGTGGTTTTCTTTGAACCTTGCCGTAAATGCGGGTTAGAATCCCTTAAAAAGACCCCACGGAGGGCATTCCCCTCCTAGGGCCTATATCCCAAGAATAGATAATCGGCTGTCATAAATCAACCAACTATTTATATGTTTAATTATCATATTATATGTAGTTATATAATTTGATTATTATTAAGTAAAACAAAATAATTTGTGTCTAAATTTTATTTAATTATGAAGATTGCAGTTTAGTTTCAATGTAATTTAATTTACCAAAAATTAGTTTATTTATTTAATTTATTTTATTTTTAACATACAAGTCTTATATTATACAAATATAAGATAATCCTAATTATTATTTTTTCTTTTCAAGTTTTTTATATTTTGTTTCATTTTGTTTTTATTTTTTCTTATTGTCTTATCTATGAGTAAATAATTATTTCTAGTTTATAATGAACCGTAACTATATTGACGCATTGAAATTTGTAAGCGTAGTTTAATTTTTTTTATATTTTTTTAATTACTATTGCATAGTGCAGTTTTTATTGAGATGAGATAATTTTTTTTCCTTATATATATTGTGGATGTAAAATTTCCGAGTATATTGTTAGATTGTTGTTATAGATTGTTGTTATAGAATATTGTTAGAATTAATAAAATGAATTTTAAATATAGAGAGAGATAAATTTATAACACGGCAAGGAGAAATCCCCCTGGGTTTTAAAATTAGTTTTTTTTTCTTTATGATTTTGAAAAGAAAGAATAATTTTTGTTTCATATATCATTTAAAAACGTATTTTTTTAAGCATCGGTTTATTCCCGCCTCTTCTCCTCCTCACTACACTACTAGACTTCGTACAGGGGCCACCGGCGATTTATGATGTAATCTTCTCTTCAGAAATTCTGAAAGGGGTCTCGAATGAATAAAATAAAAAACTATATTTTATTTTACACGCATATACCCCCCCCCCCTATTTTTTAACTCCTTTCACATTATTTTTTAAGTGCACTTTACCATACGCTTTATTTACATGTAATCATTTTTTAAACATTTATGTTTATTTCCACATCTTTCCCAAATCACATTAAAACTGCAATTGTTTAATATTATTTATGTAGAGCATTTCTTGATGTTATTGTAGTTTATTTTTATTTTTTATAAATTTAGTCATAAATGATGCAACTAAAATCTGTAGGAGCACTAGAAATTGACAAATTTTCCCCAATTCGCCTGTATTACTTTATCCATACATGTGCGCTCAAGTCGCCACACGAATATGCTTACAAGCACTCGACAAATATAACTACGACATGATAACACCAGATTTATGAATAAAACCCTTTCACGTCCGAAGCGGAAAATATGAACTTCGGAGATTTTGAGAAGGTTCCCGAATTAGGCAAAATATGCAGGCAAGGAACATGGTCTGATTAACGCAGGGACATTCGAGCACGTTTTCCGTGCCCCAAGTCAATGCAACACACTTTATGTACTATTTGAAAAACTCATATTACAACAAATTTACATTTTATATATAAACCATTTATTTATTTAAAAAAAAGTATTTTTAAAGGAAAAAAATAATACATTTTTCATTGCTCTGAAATAACTTCTTGTTCGTCACTAGTGACTAATGAATCGCAAGATTAACTGAGAAATTCGTAAACAATATTATTTTCGCATGAATATTATATACGAATGGTTAATTTTTATAGTTAAAAATTCTTAATACATCTTTACTAATCTATGCTTCTAAAAATGTATAACATTTTTTATTATTTTTAACGTATAACTGGTTTAAAATATAAACTGCAAATAAAACTGATGTCACACTTGTAATGCATGAATTTTGTAAGACCAAGATTGTTTTGAGAAAGGGGGCCCGGATATAATATGTGCCTCGGGCCCCACAGACATTTAATCGTGCCCTGTGCATGAAAAGTCATTGCGCCTGCCTGGATTTTAAAATTTTAATGAATTAAATTTTCCTTTCTTCTAATGATTTTGAAAAAAAAAAGCAAAATTTATTCTTTTCAAAAGATTTAAAATAATTAAACTTTAATAGTAAAAAATAGCTAAGATTTTTTTTGTCAAGAGTAGGATCTCTGTCCCCCACCCCCCTGAATCCCCTATGGGGAAGGGGGGGGGACAGAGATACCCTTTGACGGAAAAACTTTAAATTTTCCCTTTAGAAAAAAAAATACTTCTATTTCTAATTATTTTTTAATTATTACATTTTTGTGTTGCTTTTTACTTAGGTATGTCTAAAAATTTTCTTCCATTGGGGGGGGGGGGGGGGGAAGAGTTTATAAAAAAAAATATTAGTTTAGCTTACTTCAAGTTTATATTCTTCATATAAAAAATAAGGTCTAGTTTGATGATCTCAGGCACTCCTGTTCGAAAATACTTCCCCTCTCTAGATTTCATTCTGTCTGTACACATAAAAGTAGACATTTCTATTTTGCACACTTACATTTTCTTATTATCAACTCATTTACACACACACACACACACACACAAAATCAGTAAATACGTTTTATATAATATTTGAATTTCATGCAATTGTATTTGCAGAATTGAATAAAAGCAACTGAAAACTTTTCGCTTCCGCTAAAGATATCTTTTATATAAAAAAAGTAATTTCATTCTTTTTTATCAAATACCCTCAAAACATTGTTTGTAATTAGTGTATTCCATCACTAAATTTTCTAAAATATTCAGTTTATTTAAAAATATGAAAAATGGTATACAGTGGGTGATCAGTTAACGAACTGTTCGGTTTACGAACAGATCGGTTAACAAACACTTTTGCAAGAGATTTTTATGTTCGGATAACGAACGCATGTTCGGTTAACGAACACCTCACAAAACAAACCCAAAGAGAAGCAATACTGTGTTTCAGATTTGCGAAGCTGCATTTAATTTTATCTATTATCGACTTAGAAAACATTTTAACAGTTGTATACTTATAGCCTAATTAATTCATGGGCTACCGGGTGTTTGGTCCCTACATTTACGGACCCCAAATTAGAATGAATAGATTAAAAACATTAATTTTTATATTTTGTGTCCCTTAAAAAAAATTAATTTGAAATTAATTATATCAATTTAAATTTAGTTCCTAAATTATTAACAGGCTCTAGGCTCCACCTGAGCTTTACTGGGCCCGGCAGTAAACACGATCTTTGAGAGAACTAATGGAGTTTTTTTACAGGTTAAAGTGAGAAATTTATTTGAGTTAATGCTGTAGTCAATGAATGTGATCCTAAAAGTTTTTACAAAGGGCATATTATTTTTTTAAGTACAGCATGGCACGGAGAAAGCCATCAAAATACGATCTGTTCATATAGTATACGGACGTATCTTCTTAACCCTATTAAAAATGGTAGATTGAATACTCCAGGACCGAAAAATAAACTTTTGTCAAAAATGTAATGCACCACCAACTCAAAAAAAGCCTGCCTGAAGGAAGGGCAAGACTAAGACTGTAAGTGTGCAATGTATATTTTATTATTATTACATTTAAATAAATTTAGGGAGAATTTATATTAATTTTTATACATTAGCTCTTAAGAACGAATTAAATGAATGCCCATGCAAATCTATGCTAAATCTATGATCGGTTAACGAACAATTCGGTTAGCGAACATTGTTTTGGAACGGATTAAGTTCGTTAACCGATCACCCACTGTATAATATATATATATATATATATATATATATATATATATATATATATATATATATTTGTAAGATGATTTAATAGTTTATTTTTAAACATCACAATATCAATGAGTGCTTTATTATTATCGTTAAATGTCTGCATTCTGTTTGCTGCAATATAATATTTACATCTCACTTTTACTGTGTCACTTCTATATAATTTCTCCAATTGCGTTGAGTTTAGGCAATGTATTACGAAAAATTGTAATCTTAAAGAGATTACAATGGAAGAAACTCTGAGCTATCTTAAAGAGATCGAAGAGAGAGGGGGGGGGGAGGCAGGAGCAAATGACTGGTGATTCCTCTAATTAGAAAGTTAACCAGAACCTTTGTTTCGCCCAAAAATTTGTTTTATAGTTCTTCGTCTTAAAATCCAGGATGTACCCACATTAAAAAAAAATGCTTTTAATTTAATTAGGAAATCGCAAACTGCTCATTTTGTTAATTACGCATATTTCAATGTACGAAATCAAAATTACCCAAAAATTATTGGTTGCTGGTGCTAATATTTCGATCAAAAATATAACAAGTTGTTAAATAGTTAAAAGTAGACCCGATTTACCCTCTTCCCCACCATTTTATTTATTTTTTAAACCCGCTATTTTGATCATGATTTAATTTCAAAATTTAACTCTATCTCCATACCATTTATAGATTAATCGTTTACTTTTCATGGCATAACGAGAATGAAATAATTCTAATGCTTAAAGTGTTATCTTAATACATGGATGTTATGTTGATTTTTTTCCCCTTAATGCTTTTAACAATTCTTGATTAAAAATTTAAGCAACCGACCATACATAAGCTTGTGACCCACACACTTTAAAAACTCTTAAATTGCAGCCAAAAAAAAAAAAAAATCTTCAATCATCTCACAATACCAATTGCTTTTCTTAAGTTTATCTGTGGTGTAGAACTCCAAGAAATTAGCAAGCTGCACGAAAATTTTAAATCAAATTAGCTGAGAGCTAATTCGGAGCTCGTGTTTTCCTCTGCATAAGTCTTTTATTGTGGGGAAATTCGTTTTACAGGAAACGAAATATGAAGTCTTAGAAGTCTGATTTTTCTTTTCAAGAAATATGAAATGGAATAAGAAACTTTTTGAAGCCTTTTTTTAAAAAAAAAAAAAAAAAATTATTCCTTAGACTAACTTACAAATTGCTCATGTATAATTGTTATTTCATAACATACAATAATAGTATACACTGTATTATACAATTTAAGCGGAGTATTAAGGTTGTTCTCAAATCCAAACTGGCTAATTTATGACGTATTTTTTAATTCATTTTTGTTCGGAAACGCATGAAATTAGCAAATGTTCTTGTTAAGAAACTTTGTAATCGAAAGCAGTTTTTCAATTTATTGGTAAAGGCAAAAGATCTTTCAGAAAATACTGTCAAAGTCTGCGTTTTGAACCGAATTTCTGACGCCGCAGCACGAGAAAGGGGGAGGGGGGGGGACGTGTCGTCACGCGACACGAATCGCTTATAATTCGATAAGTAATAAAAAATGGAAAACTCATTTCGATTCCAAATCGCTTCAACAGTCAGGCCTTTTAATTTTATGTCTTTGCTTTTAAAAATGAATCGGAAGTTTCGCGTTGTTAAGCAAATCATTTGAGAACCACCTTTAAAAAAAAAAAAAAAAAAAAAAAAAAAAAAAACTCGAGATATTTTTGGACGTGTACGTGTAATTTTCAAAGATTTCTTATGTGATGCCCCTTTTTTTAAATACTTAGTTCTCAAGTAAAATATAATTTATGATACAACAACACACGTCGAATTTATTAAAATTTCATTATCACTTAACGTAGCTAATTTATAATTAAATTAAAAGTCATTCAATTGGTTTTATATTTGTTTTCACTAAAGAATATTTTCTAAAGTGTTGATAGTTGAATATATTAGCTTATTTTTGTGGAATTATTTTTTTTTCTTTCAAATAACTGTGGAAAACTAGAATTAAAAACTAAAACTAATAAATATTTATATATCGCATGATTGTTATTCAATTAATGTGGGGCTCTTTCATTTGAAAAGGCCATGGGCAATTTTTAAAAATATATATTTTTCACAAAATTTTGTATTAAACTTAAAATTATTTAGTTTACAAGAAGTTTTTAAAAATCAAATTTCTTTTAAGAAATTGAATATCATGCGACAAGTTTTTAAATGGTTATGATGTTGAAATACAAGATAATTGATTATCAGAAAAAAGTGATTATAGTAAATTAACAATAGAGTAAAAAGAAATATTTTTCAATGGCCATTATAAAAAAAATATAATAAAACATTTCAGATCCAAATTTGTACAAGTTCTTCGGTACAAAAAGGCGACGGAAAAGCGCGCAAGTACATTCTGATAACATAATTTTATCAATATGAAAAAGAGTAGCAATTATACTACGCTATAATAAGTAAATGATGGTTATGGCATTTCTTTCTTTTTACGCTATCCAACATAGCTGAGAAAAATTTAATTTCGATTTTTTTTTTCTGTTTATTTGTCAGCAATTTTATTATCGCATAAAGATTGTATAGCCATGAAATATCATGTAAATTACAGTATGCATGTTTTATATTGAAAATTATGCGTATAGCATCTGTAATTATTTTATAGGATGGAAAAAAAATGGAATACATTATTATTTGTAAATTTTACTATAGTAAATTAAAGTAAAAGTAAATTTTATTGATATTAGATTTGTACAAATTCGATGACATTTTTAGGTGCGTTCGTAATTATATAAATACGTATAGCACCTATTGTCATCGCTTGGTCCGTCCGTCCGTCCGTCCGTCCGCTATAACAACGCAAAAACTATCCAACCGAATGGTTTGAGATTTAAGATATATTATCTTTGCAGAATTTTGTCGAGACATTTCAAATTTTATTAAAATCGAATCAAAACTTTAGGAGATATTAATAAAAATATTTATTAAGAAATTTGAATTTTTTTTTTTTTTTTTAAATCGGTGCTTTCTTGTTAGAGGAGCTTCCGATGGATGTTAAATCGTCAAGCGACCGAGACACTTATTTTATTACAGAAATTAATCTGCAGACGATATAATTCATTTCACAGAATTAAAAATCATCTAGGTCTGAATATTTATATAACTAGCTACAGTAGGAACGCACCTCGTTTGTCACGTTTGACGTACAATTTCCAACTTGTTATTTGTTGTTGATGTATACTACAGCATGTTTCTTATTAAAAGTTATGCATTTATATTTGTATTTAAAAGACAACGCACAGAGCAATTTGAATATATTTCTATCTGTAGAAGGTTATTGAATCATGTTTTAATGTCATTAAAGTCAGGGCCTGATTAAAACAGGATCGGATGGGCCATGGTTCTGATGACCCTAACAAAAGTCCTGCGTATATTCACGTCATCAGGCCTTAAAGGTGGTTCTTAAAGGATCTCTCTTTTTTAAGTTATCAAAATATTTCTAAAATATTTACTTAATTTATAATTTTACGTGTTAAAATCTTAGCGAAACGGAATAGGAGTTTGACACTATAAAAAATTAAGTATATATTTTAGAAATAGTTTCACAGCTTAAAAAAAAGGGAGGGAACCATCCTTTAAGAGCAGTACACAGAAAAAAATATTATTTTCCTGTGGAGATATTTTAAAAATACGAATGTATCACACGCCCATAGGTTTAACAACTAAGGCTCCTATAAGGAGCTATAGGCTTAACATTAGCTTACTGAACAACACCCCTAATCCCTAAAATTCCTATTTTTTACAAAATGACTAAAAAAGTTTTACAAATCTGTTTGGACATCTTACTAGAAAATGATGTGAATTTACTATATCACGTTCTATCAGAGAAGCTCTTAAAAATTCCTAGAATAAAGATCGTCCCTCCCCAGCATCCCTCTGGTACGCCCATGCCTGTTGTTATTCTGAAGAATGACAGGAAACCCTAAAAGTGATATTAATTCATGAATACGGGAAAAAAAAAATTCTCATATTTTCATTAAAACAACCTGTTAAAAGAGAACACATTTGGAATTTTATTTCTATTAAAGAATTTTGACTAATGGCTCTTCCTTTAATGACTTCTTCAAAATTTAAAATTTATTGTAGTCTAACAGTCTTGTGTCCTCCATATCTCTAGCACGCTTCTGAATCGTGACTTGTACCAAATGAACTTTTGCTTTAATACACTTCTGTTAATTTTTTCGAACACAAAAGGAAAAATATTCGAATTCTTATGCATTATTGACATAATTTGTATTCAAATAAAGCTTTCTTCCTTGACATGAATATATTGTTGTGCATGTAAATCGTGATTTTGCACGAGTTCAAACGGTACGGAATTTCGTCAAGAAAACAAAATTGGCATCTATGTGATCTTGATTGATTCGACCTAAAATTCGATAATCACGAATGTTTCAGTTTGTTAAGGGCTTATATTTATGGTTAGTCAGGTCAGTAAAAATGACTAATGTTCGCCATTAGTGGCTATAAAGTAATTTTCAAGCTTCCAGTCTCCAAGTTTGGGAAGTTTTTATTTATTTTATTTTTTGACGAGTGACGGCTTTATTTAAATGAATCAATATTTAAATAGTCGTGTAGGAAATGTTAAAAATCAAAATGGAAAAAATAAAATAAATAAAAGGAGTCATGAGGTTGTATTCTTCGGAATAAATAATAAATAGTTAATTATAATTATTTTTTAATTATTTACTTCTTGAGAAATGTTGTTTAAAATCGATGAAATACAAAATGCGAACAGACACTTTTTTCTCCTTAACTGAAAAGAAAAAAAATATACGAATTCTTATGCATTATTGACATAATTTGTATTCAAATAAAACTTTCTTCCTTGACAGGAATATATTGTTGTATACGTAAATCGTAATTTTGCACGAGTTCAAACGGTGCGGAATTTCGTCAAGAAAATAAAATTGGCATCTATGTGATGATTGATTCGACCTAAAATTCGATAATCACGAATGTTTCAGTTCATTAAGGATTTGTATTTATGCTTAGTCAGGTCAATAAAAATGACTAATGTTCACCATTAGTGGCGCTATAAAGTATTTTCAAGCTTCCAGTCACCATGTTGGGAAAGTTTCTTTTATTTTTTGACGTGTGACGGTTTTATTTAAATTAATTTATATATATTTAAATAGTCGGTGTCGAAAATGTAAAAAAAAATTAAACAATTAAAAAGAGTAATAAGGTTGTATTCTTCCTAATGAATAGAAAAAAAAATTTAATTATAATTAATTTTTAATTATTTATGCCTTGAGAAATGATGTTTAAAATCGATGAAAAAGAAAATACGAAGATACTTTTCTTTTTTTCTTTAACTAAATAGGAAAAATATTTAAAATCTTATACATTATTGACATAATTTAGATTCAAATAGTGTTCTTCCACGACATGAATATTGTTCACATAAATCCGTTTTTGCACGAGTTCAAATGGTACGAAATTTAGAGAAAAACAAAATTGACTACACAGTCTTTGATACGACCGAAAATTTGGTAATCGCGAATATTTCGATGTGTTAAAGATTTGATTTTATAGTTAATCAGATTAGTAAAAATGACTTAATGTTTATTTTCGTCATCCGTAAAAAATGCCCAGCTTTTCACTGACCAAGTTTCTCTTTTGTGTGAAACATTTTAATTCATAAATTTAAATAGTGGTATCGAAGCTTGCTCTCCATTTGAGTCAAAATCCTGAAATTGGCTCTCATTGACGAAAATCAGGGAATTCCAAAACTTTTGACTTTTTTATCTGCTTTTATGGCAAACTCTAATCTAGCTTTTTTGCTAACTTTATAAATGTTTGTTTCTCCCTAGCTATTCGGGCATGAAATCCATATTTTCTCAATATATTTCTTACAGTTTCAGTATGAGCAATATTTTGGAATATATTTTCAACATGAGGCTGAAATTTAATAGAAGTAGCATTCTACTTTACGATTCTCTTTATCTCTCTCTGAGCACTTGTATTGTTTGTCGAGCTCTGAGAAAATTTTCAGGCAGTCCTGTTCGTGCTTTAATTTCTTTAAATCGAATTTTCTTTTACTTAGAAGTTATACCAAACACAGCTGATTTATTACTTTTGTGAACTCCTTTTTGCTATTTAGATTGTGATAAAAAAAATCAATTGTCTTGAGACCACTTCCAATTTTAATTTTTCTTCGTCCCACAGCTCTAATGATAAGAAATTTAACACCAGAACACCGAGAAATTTTACTCAAGTTTTATAAAAATATTTTATACCAGAATTTTTATTCAAAGCTATTTATCTTATTTATTTAACTTATTTTTTTTGTGCGGTGTGTAATTTAACTTATTCCATAAAAACATTTCTGGTTTGAATTGATTACTATTCATTTGATACGGGCCAAAATGACCCCTCATCGCGTTTCTAGTGTTAACTTCTTATGTGCTTTTATCTAACAACTAGCGTGCACTTCAATCGCAGATTTTGAATTTCATTGCCAAAACCCGCCCATATCCGAAATATCCGAATATTTTTTAGGTTTTAATTTTCAGAGCTTCCCCGGATGATTGATAGTGTCCCTTTGCGTTGTTGCGTTACTTAAATTACCCCAGCCCCATCAATTTAAGTATGGGTGGGGTAGTTTACACTGTTATATAAAATTTTGGGTTTGATATTAATACAAACAACAACAACAACAGCAAAGACTTTACATATTGTCTTCTGGTACTGTGACCGAATATGTTTTATGTGGGACATGAAAATCAGGGTTGTAATTTTAACCGGTCAAAACTGATTTTGACCAGGACACTGGATAAAAGTGGTTTTAAGCGTCCAAAATTGGTCAAAATGGTCAAAAGTGGTAAAAAATGGTCAGAACTGTTACAAATAGTTTTAAATAGTCTTAATTATAATTATTATTTTTTGCAATTAAAAATATCTTAATAAGTAATAAAAGTAACAGTGCAGTTAAAAAAATACATTGACAAGTTTATGAGGTTCATTAGTAAAATATGCTTATACAATATAATAAGTGTTAAAAATGGACTATGCAATTGTAAAAGTATAATTCAGTTGCAGTTAAAAACACAAAACATGGCACATATGCTGAATCCTGTCTACATGGGTAAAGGTATTGATGAAGAAAAGAAAGAAATAGAAAGACGGTGGTTACATGATAATATTGATCTTACGTTTTTGCCTCTTGTGATTGCATTTCAAGCAGAATCCTCACCATATCCAAAATCCTATTTTTCTGAAAGTGTAAAAGATACAGTTGGACCTGATGTCTGGTGGGTGGACAGCAATGAAGAAGATAACAGGCATTGATATAAAATTTGTTGAATTCACATGACATCTAATGAACTGTTGTGCTAGCTCTTCATCAATAGAAAGATTATTTTCTAAGTTTGGAATAATCCAAAATAAATTACGACACCGTCTAAGTTTAGAGACAACTGTAAAACTTGTTACTTGTAATCATTTTTTTAATTAAACACAAATTACATAAAAACATAAAAGAGCTTGTGTAAAGAATAATTAAAAATATTTGTATTGTATCTTGGTGTTATGCAGGGCTCGCAGCGTTCCTAAATTTTTCTACATTTGCTACCACTATTTTAAAACAAAACTCTTCGTGGTATATTCCTTTAACGTCTGCAATAGAAATATACGACAAAGTTTACCTTTTTATAATAGTGGTAGCAAAGGTAGAAAAATTTAGGAACGCTGCGAACCCTGTGTTATGTTATTTGTGTTGTTATGACTTTTTTTAAAATTTGGTGTTTGCTGGTGTTATGTTATTTATAATATATTTTTAACAAATGTTAACTTAGTTTTAACATGTGCTAGTAAAATATATTTGATTAGTATTAAATAAATTGAAAATTGAATTTCAGTGGTCAAAATGGTCAAAATTGATTTTGACCGGGGCGGTTTTAACCGGTTAAAACCGCTGGTTTAAACCACCATGGTTAAAACCGATACAACCCTGTGAAAATTACTATATTGTACTGTCCTCTAAAAAAAAAAAAAAAACATTTTTTGAAATTTTCTCTTTATAAAGTATAATAAAGAATTTTCAAAAATTAAACATGGCTAAATTTTTACAGCTTGTTCTGATTAAGATTTTAATGTTGATCATTTTCTATTTTATCACTTTATTACAAAGTGGCAGCCAATTAAGCGAGAATTTTGAAAAAAAAAAAAAAAACATTTTTCAAAAAATTAACCCATGTTACCCAAAAATACGCCACACCTGACGTAATCAGATTAAAATGATGCATTTTATTGATTATTAATGGTTTAACATAAACATAATTAAAAATTTATGTAGATATTCTAAAATTTTATTACAACAAGAAAATCTGTAAAAATGAAGCTCGTGTTTTGCCAGAATTCTGCAATTGTTAGTTTAAATTATTTTAAAACTAAATAAGCACTCCTTACGTATTTTTAGCTATTTTTATTATTCTAAATGGTGCAGAAAAACAGAACAAAACAAAAACATTGACTTTAGTGAAATATTTGATGTAGTACTAAGAGTGGGTCTTTTTTTTAGGAAACATTTCACTGTGGGTTTTTTTTTATTTTTTAGAGGACAGCACAATAAGTATTTAAAGCTACTATTCGATAAGATATTAAATTGCCCTTTCCAATATTAAACCTATGGATGTGGAATGTACTTGTATTATTAATATTTCTCATCAGAAAAATAATATTTGAAACTTATTTCTACATTTTTAATTTCTTTTCTTAAAAGGACGTCTTGGACTACTGGTTTGATTAACAATTTCAAAAAAATATATATATTACTTAATTTTATTTGAAGTGTTAAAATCTTTTTCGCAGCGCTCGCCAGTTTTACTAAGTTTTTAACATATAAAATTAATATGCTACTTCCTAAGATTCTTCTTCCTCTTATATCTTAACATACATTCCTTTATGTTTTAAGTTTGCACTTACCTTCAAATAGAACATATACGTACCTTATACATTAGGGTACACATTGTAAAAGGACTATTGCTGAAGCACAATGAGTATCGTTTATATGTCAACTTTTACAAAAGGTGAAAAGAGGCATGAAATGTGCTGATAAAGAGCGTATATGTTTTCTCTCCACCTTTTTATTCCTGTAGTTGAGAAAAATGTCAGTAGTGCTTTCAGCTGATTCCTATCTGAGTATGAAGAAACAGACAGCTACAGATACTATTGAAATCAATGGCTATTCTCAAATCCAAACTGGCTACTTTATGACATATTTTTTAATTCATTTTTGTTTGAAATTGGTGGGTGTTCTAATTCAAAAACATTGTAATCGAAAGACGTTTTCCATTTTTTGGTCAAGGCAGAAGATCTTTCAGAAAATGTTGTTTTTGAACCGAATTTACGACGTCGCAATACGAGAAAGGGAAAAACCGTATCGTCACGTGACACGCATAGCTTATAACTCGATAAGTAATTTATTTATAAAAAAAAAATGGAAAACTCATTTCAATTCCAAATCGCTTCAATAATCAGGTCTGCCCAATTTTATGCCTTTGTGTTTAAATGAGCCAGAAAATGTGTCTGAAAGTTTCGCGTTGTTGAACAGGTCATTTGAGAACCACCTTAAAGAGAAAATCACTGATAGAAATGACTAGAGTTCCATTCAAAGGAATAAATGAATTGAATGATGACATGGTCGCCGGCAGATCGAGATGTAGGGAAAAAACAAGATTTTGAAACACATGTACAATCGACCGACACAAAAAGAGATATACCATACATTTTAATCACCAAAATATTCTAGGTGGGAAAAAAAAAAAAAAAAAACAGAAATACATTCTAAAAACGACATTTTCAAAACTGAGCAAAAAATACTCAAATCTGAGTATGTCGCATAGTCAAAATGGCTCCGAATCAAAATGACTCAAGTTTGAAACAGGTATATTCTCCTTTCTGAAAACATGCACATACTCAAGAATAAAACATCATGTGCTCTTATTTGAGTGTGCCCATGTTTAAAAAATGAGTATGAACTGACTTCTATGTGCTCATTTTTGTGCATGTCCATGTTTCAAAAATGAATTTGAACTGATTCTAATCGTTTTTGAGTATGTCCATGTTTTAAAAATAAGTATGAACTGACCTCCCTGTGCTCAGTTTCGAGTATGTCCATGTTGCAATATTCTGAGTATTTCTGATATTTCAGAATTGAAATCATTGGGTCGTCCTATTTGAAACAAAAAGTTTCATAACAAAATGAAAACATCGATTTACTCAGATTTGAAAGTGTCATTTTTCTAAGTGTAGCCATTCGACTAAAAGTTATGCCTTCTTTCAATTTATGTTAAAAAAGCTTAGGCGGTTGTTTTTATACTGAAATTGCTCAAAACTCTGAAATTTTGAACACGAACACCTAATTTGGACACTATATTTGGCTTTGTTCGGTAAATTTTACTTCAGGATACCAAACGGAAAAACGTTCGGTCAAGTAGATTAGGAGTTATGAATGTTTAAAGTGTTGAACTGCTAATGTTAAATTCATTTGTAAATCGTTGCGAAACAGAATGCAATGCGGATAGTTTTCTAAGCAAAACACAAGAACTACTTGGCAGAATGAGCTCTAATTTTGTATTAGCATATTTGAAGCTTCTATAAATCAATATTTGTTAAAAAAAAAAAAAAAAAATGTGTTACAATTTATAATTTTTTCAAAAATTATATATTTTAACACTAGAACCACCGGAAATTTTACTCAAGTTTTTTAAAACTGTTTCGCACCAGAAATTTTATTTAAAACTACTTAAGTTATTCATTTAACGTATTTCTGTGAGTTTTATATTTAGTTTATTTTAAAAAGAAATTTCTGGTTCGAATCGGAATAGTATTCATTTAGTAACCGTCAAAATGACGGCTCATGGTAGTTCTAGTGTTAAAATAATTTTTCGAAACAAATATTAATTGCAATCTATAATTTTTGTTAAATCTATTTCTAGAACCTCCAAATATGTGAATCCAAACTAACAGCTTATTCTACTAAGTAGTTTTTGAGCTATGCTTAAAAAACTATTCGCATTTTAATCTGTTTTGCAACGATTGCATATAAATTTAACATCAGGAGTTCTAAACTTTAAACTTTCATAATTCCTGACCTACCTGACCGAGTGACTTATTCTCATTTTGTATCTTGAGATCAAATTTAGCTGAAAAGTCAAATATGATGTCGAAATCAGATGTTCGTATTGAAAATGAAATTCAGACCAATTTCAGTATAAAGACGACCGCCTAAACTTTTTAAAAAATATAAATGGAAAAAGGACAATTTCCAGTCGAATGGCTATTTCAGTTTTTTTTTTCTGTGATAATTAGGAGATCAAAATCTATGTGGGTGTTCTCTTTCTTTCTTTCTTTTTTTTTTCTTCTCGATTGTACCCGTGGTCTGCAGTAGTGTTGACATTTTATCCAAAACAGCACTAAAACATCATCTCTGATATTTAATTTTAGGGGTGGGGGGTGGGGCTGCCCCACGACGAAACATTCTTAGTTCCATTTTCTCTTAGTGTTTGGTTATTTTAATTCAACTTGGTGTAAATAAATTTTTCACCTTTTTTGTTTTATCATCAGACTTAAATAAAATTTAATTAAATTTCAAAATCCAGGGAAGAGAGACGGCCCTTCCCTGCCCCCCCTCCCCCTCTTGCTAGCGCCTATGAATTATGGATCCCTTGACAACCCAAATTGCTACGTAAAAGAATTTTAACTCCTTAGGAAATGGAAGCACTGGCACAGACAGTAAGAATTTTCAGTATATGGAGCAAAAATAAAATAAAAATAAATTTAGTATAATTTTATGCGCATTGTTTGAAACAAGAATCAAATTTGACCGAATTTCAATTCAAAATTATTGCTTCAAATTTGAAAAGAAAAAAAAATACTGTATCAAAACAATATTAAGGCGTGGTTTAAATAAAACATTTAAAATCAGTTCCATGTTCCATACATATATTTTAAAATGATTGCAAGTCAAATTAATCCTCTGATATTTAAAATGGCGAGCCCGTTTCTTTTTTCCCAAACACTTAAAATGGGACTCGAATGCAAATTCTGCATCTATCGGTATTAAAACACATTCATAAGAAACCCATATACAGCAATTTATTCGAACGGTATCGCCTGAAAGAGAAACATTTGTATTCTTTATTTCCTTGATGTTCTACTTAATTGAAATGCATGCCCTGTTTTAGCAGATCTCAAAAAGTACTTTCCATTTATTTAAATCTATTTTGTAAATGTCGTCATAGAAGACCTACTAATCTTCTTAATGCCTGACTTTGAGCGTTTAACGTTCATTTTGCAACCTTGTTCTCTGTATTATTTTAAATCTGGGTAAGAATTTCTTTTCCTTATTTTTTGTTCAGTTAATGTATACATGGTGTCACTTCTTATCGTTGTCCAATAGTCAGTTCCTAAATCGTTAGTTTCAGAGGTATACTTCCAATTGCAAGAATGTTTCAAATGTTGTTCATGATCATCTAAAAAGTAATTTACATCTTAAGTTTGTACTCAAATCCAAACTGCTTATTTTGTGACTTATTTTTAAATTAATTTTTGCTCTAAAATGCATCCAATTGGCAGGTTCTCTTATTCATAAACTTTATAATGTCCGTATTGGTCGATTTTTTTTTTTATAAAGGCAGAATATATTTGAAAAAATGCTGTCAAAGTGGACATTTTGAACCGAATTTCCCGAAGCGATAGCGCTGGAAACAAAAGAAAATTGTCGTACTGTGAAAATAATTGTTTGTAAATCAATTTCTAATTAATTGAACTAAAAATAAAAACACAGGTCACTTATAAATCTCTTCATAAATCACGCCGCCAAGTTTCATGTTTTTATTTTTTTTTAAATGAGTCTGAAAATGTGTCAGAAAATTTTGAGTTGTTGAGCGTGGAAATATATATATATATATATTTTTAATACCACCTTAATAGCTGTTTTCTTAAATTTTTATATGGTCCTTTGATCCCATGAGTTATATTTAGAAAAATGTGAATAAAAAATGCACAGAGAAATTTCTAAATATAGGATCCAGGAACAGTGTAAAACTTTATATTTCAGCTTTTACAAAAATAACTATTTCGACGAAAATGATTTAGATGAAGAACAACATTTGTAACATTTTTACAATTGGAAGTATAAATCTAAAAGTAACGGTTTAGGAATTAGCTATTGGCAAACGATGAAAAGGAACACCCTATATAAAAAATGCCATTTGTAGACGATTAAGTTTTTTTTTTTTTTTTTTTTTTTTAGTGTTTAGAAATTAGATTTGAAATTAAAAAAAAAAAAAAAAAAAAAAAAAAAGAAGATAAAAACAGATTTTTAGCTATTACAAGCAGTTTTTTAAATATGTTCCTTCCACCTCCAAGTTTTTGTTTATTAAAATTTTATTTATCGAATACTTGAGCATATGTGTTGGAGCTAGTCATTTTTACATTTGTATTAAATAAAAGCGTATATATTTTTAAAAAGATTACTCTTTACTTTTTATTTATATTTTGTTTTCTACTCTTTAGTGTTTCAAATATTTCATTTTTACAGTTTCATGGCCAATTGGCATATCTTAGCGAGCGTGGTTTGGCGTATATTTAACTTCATTGTTATTGTAACTCTTATACAATTGAAACCATAAAGAATATTTGTCGATTTATCACATGCGCCCGGTTAACGGAAAAATGCCTTATAATTAATTTATTAATTTATAATTAAGTTCTAAAATTTTTTAGATGTTGTATTGTCATCAAAAGCACACCTCTCTATATATATATATATGGTCAGTTTCTTATGTTTCAATGGTTAAATTTTACTTAAAGTTTTATATATATATATATATATATATATATAACAAGATTCTATTTTTACATACATGGACCAAGAGTGTAAAAATGGGACTCATTTTATTGATACGCCTCTTTGTCTAGGGGTTAGGGTGTTGGAAAATAGTGAAAGTGGTGCCGGGTTCGAATCTTGGTCCATATATAGATATTTATAGTGAATCTGATTCTATTTTAAGTGGAGATCCCTGTCCCTGTATGCAAAAGATTTTGGAACCTCTACAAACAAACCTTTTATCCCTTGAATTCCTTTTATTACATCTTATACGTGGCTAACTTTAGTGTCGTTGTCTGTATTTTCTTCTCAGTCTGTTTTTAAACATCCCATATTCCACAGGAGGAAAAAAAATACTATATAAAGATATATAAAGATATAAAACAAGAAATTTAATAATTTTGTGTAAGTTTTTATGACTACTAATGATTTAAAAGCTCCTCCCAGATCAAATTGTGCCTGCGTCAGTGCAATATGGATTTTTTTTATTTCTGTTGAAAAACATCGTCACGAAAGAACTTCGGAAATTCCTAACATTATACGGAACCTTCAATTAAGTATCCATTTAAAGGTTTGAATTTCTGTTACAAAGGACCTTTATCCTTTGAACCCATCAGGAAGAACCAAAAAGTATTATTTTTCGCTTCATCTTTACCATACAATTATCGGGAATTATCTAGCGTCCGTAATAACTGGATGCATGTACAAAATAAACAAACGTGGTTTACTTTAAAATTGAAAATACAGCCGAGTTTCTATATAACGAAATCTATTGTTCCAGTCAAAATATTCGGTAGATAGTTAATAACGAAAAAATTCCTATTTAATGTGTAAGTTTTGAAGAAAAAAAATTGTTTTGGGAGATGTTTAATTAAGATTTTGAAATGTTTAACCCTAAATATTAACTTGATGTTGTATTTTTTAATTATTTAAACGGTTTCAAAACCGAAAATAAACATTTATTTGAGAAAATTAGTAAAAAAACGCATAAAGAAAACTCATATTTGTTTTAGACTAAGAAAGCTGTAATTTTCGGTTGTTTTGATTTCAAATCTGTTACACCCTCGTAAAAATGTCTTACACAGGAAGGCAGAATTATGGAAGAGAATCACTTATCATTAAAGTGAAAATGTATATGCTTAAAGTGATAACACAGTATACACAAAGGGTTATAAATACATTTTTAACAAATCGATCAACAAGTTTCGTACGCTCAATCGGCGGCATTTTCAAGATCAATAATGATAAACTAGTTTCGTAATATGTTTGTGGAAATAAACTTGATAAACAAAACAAAGAATAAGAAACTAACAGTGTAGTACTACAGTTAGTAGAGGCCCTCAGCTTGGAAAGCTTAACCAGGAATCAGTAAAGGTAAATTGATTCCACGTGGTTTTGAAACTTTTTCTGAATAAATGAAGAAAAATTTCTGAAAAAAATTGTTATACGGAGGCAGATCTTTCGCGATAAGGAGATTATTTTTAATGTAATCATGGGGGAAAAAGTGACCGTTCTTGCTAAAAATTCGTTATATAGATAAATTTGTTATGGAAGTTCGTTATAGAGAGACTAGCCTGTACTTCAATTTACAGTTTTTAATGCATTTTCTGGTGATTTTTGACGGGAAAATTTCAAACAATATTAAATTCAAAGGCGCCGATTTCACGTGCGCGAAAACTGCAATCGGTCATACCTCTACCACTAATTTTTAAGTTTGCGGCCATGGATTTCATTTGTATTTTTCAAATTTCTCATTAATTTATTTTTTTCCTGTATACTTTTCTTAAATGGTGTTTCTTTATCATATATTTATCAAACTTAAAAAATGCAAATAGTTGCAGTAGTATAGTTTTATTCACAGCTCGCCAGCTTCTCTTATGTTTAAAATATTTAAAAAAAATAATAAATATATATATATTATTCTTTAGAAATATTTTGTCAACTGGATAGCAAAGAAGTATAATCTAAGGAAAGTATGCAGAAAAAAAAATTAAATTTTAATTTTCGGAAAATTTAAAATGAAACTTAATGTGCAAAGATGACTTAAAAGATGATAAAATTGTAAGAAAGATGTTAAACTACATAAACATTATTCAATGTCAATTACTCCAAGAAAGTGCTTGGTGTAATTGAGATTGAATAATGTTAATGTAGTTTAACATCTTTCTTACAATTTTATCATCTTTTAAGCAATAAAGCACATTAAGTGTAACTTTAATTTTTTAGTTTTTTTTTTTTAAAGATTAATTTTAGCATATTATTCATCAGGGCCCGACTAGCAAGTTTCTGTGCCCAGGGCACTTGCAATTTTTTGTACCCCCTTAGGTTGATTGATTTACTGATACTAGTTTTTTTTACATTTTCGAAAAGTGTCAACTCAAAAAATTATGTTTTCCGGAAAATTAAAAAACGGTTCCAGGAATAAAAATAAAATATTTTTTCTATTATTTATTGAAATGAGATTTTAACGATAGATTCAGATATATTTTTGTCATTTCATCGTATTAATATCTCATTGTGTTACTTTTCGAATAAATGTGCAATAAGATAAAATTGAATGACTTGACTTGATAAATACAGTTCATCAATTACTAGAAAATAATGATAAGAAGTCTATTTATTAATGATGTTATTGATATTAAATGATAAAACCAATCTGATTATACTGAATGCAAACAAAAGTTCTAAAAGTATTAAAACAACTTCTATTTTAAACATAGTTATGAACTTAGAAAAAACTTCAAGAAAATTTCAGAAAAGTGTATTCCCAAAACAACTATAAGATTTGTTATGCTTAATTTTTCGGAAATAAAAACGTTGGTTATGATTTTTTTTAATAGAAATTTTGAGAAAATTATGAAAATGTTCGTGCCCCTCAGAAATTTCATGGCCACAGAAGTACATTTGTGTATGAGGTCTGGCAGAGTCCAGCAATTGCATGCTCAAATGAGTTAATTTACTTAACCTTACTTTTTTTTTAACACTTTCCAACATAGTTGAAAAGTGTTTGACTTCGGTTTGTCGGTCTGCGTCTGTCCGTACTCTAACTATTTTAGATATACTAGGATTGCCATGTAACTGATATATTATTGAGGTTTACATGGCATGTTCTCTATTGAAAATTGAGTGTGTAGCATTTATAGTTCGTTTACAGGGACAACAAAACTGAACAGACTGAAAAGAATCCCGTTACATTATGGTTTAAGAAAATATTTTTCGGTGTATTTTAATGATGTTACGCTGTATCAAACATTGATATGCATTTCTGAGGTGCACCAAAACACGCTTTCTGTAGAATATGGAGTGCAAAGCATTTATCATTTATTTACAGGCTCACACAAAAATATTCGGTTACATAATGGTCTACGTGGGAAAAACTGTTTGCAGCATATTTTAATGATATTACACTATTTGAAACATAATTAAATTTATATACATTACTGAAGTTTATTACAAGATGCTTGCTGTTGAATATGATGTGCATACCATTTATCGTTCATTTACAGGGACACTCAGAATATTTCGGTTACAATACCCGGGGTCGATCCAGGAAAATTTTAGGGCCTATTTATAGTCCCTTCACAAAAATCCATTTAATAAAACAGATCCTTTCACAAAATTCCTCTTGATAAAAATATAGGACCCTTCACAAAATTCAATTCCATAAAAACATACTCTCCGTTAATTATTTTTATTTTGTTAGGTTTTAAAATATGTAATTTGCAAAGGAAACAAATTCACTAGAAAGAAAAACTTTAGCAAAAGGCAGAAGGATTTAAAGAAGTTATTATTAAATGCTTGGTTCGAATTTGAGTAGCTGGATTTTATCTTTCGTAACAAAATGTTATTTTTCACAAAAATACAATAAATTTCACAAAAATATAAGTTTCACAAAAATATGATACGTTCTACAAAAATAACTTTTACTTTTCACAAAATGGGCACTAAGGAAAAAAAAACCCTGCATCGACCTCCTGAATACCGTCTATTAGCGATTATTGATGGAAGTGCATTTCCAGCTGTGGTGTGAGTTTTTAAGTTTAACTAAAATTTTTCATACTGTGTGGTGTGTATAAATTCTATAGATTATGTACAGGACTCTTACAAAAGAATCGTAAGCATTACTGTGTAAGGGCGTGAATTACTTAAAGGTGTTTTTAATTTGAGTTATGAATTTTCTAGTTGAAAACTACATTTAATTTACTATGAAATGCTTGTTGAATACAAATAAATCATATGTAGTGGTAAGCAAAGAACTGAACACATTGTCATCTATTAATGGTAATTTCTGGAAGTGTAATTTTAGTAATGCTTTACTTTTTTTTTTTTTTTTTGGTCTGAATTAAATTTTAGCTTAATATGTGGCATGTAAAAATTTGTAGACAGGTCTGTACAAATAAATTTGAGTACATTTCCGTCTATTGGAAGAAATTGCTTAAGGTAAATTTTTAACAGTGCATTGCGTTTTCTAACTAAACTAAATTTTAGCATACTATGTAAAACATATATAAATCTATAGCTCATAGGGTTACACAAAAGAATCAGAGTACCTTTCTAGCTATAGACGATAATTTACTGAAATCTGGTTTTTAAATATGTTATGCATTTTCTAAATTGTTTACTCGGATACGGGTGGGGCTAGTTGAGCTAAAGCCGAAAGGTAGGCCTCCCGCCCACTTTGACTTTGTTTACTTGGATATCTTCCTTCGCATTATGAAACGGTGAAGTTTCGGTAACGTATTCTAAAATTGTTGGAAAGTGTTTATAATCTATGCTTGACGCATGATATATAATAAAATTTTTATGGTTAGTCAAATTATATACTAGCAAAAATTCTACTCAAAAACAACTTAAAGGTCTACTCAAAGATTTTAATATTATTGATTTAGACTTTTTATTTTTGTATTGTTGATTTATAATGATAATGATTAAGATGGTCTTCACGATCAGTTATCAGAACAATTAATAAACCATTTAAATATAAATTCTGCATTAATAAACACAATTCTGTATGCTAGATATCTATATTTACCCCCGAACAATGAGCCTTAAAATGCCGCAATGCCACCTCTTTCTTCCGGCATGTTGTATACGGTTATACGTAAAACTTTCTTAACACTTTCCATATAGAAGATCCAATTGTTTCAATGGTCTCCTTTTGTTACAGGTTAAAATATGTAAAGGGTTGTTATTCAAAAGTACATTTTAGAATGTTAAATTTGAATACAACAAAATCGGCCTAGAATTTATTAGTACTTTTGATTAATGGAATGTCCGATGGCAATTGCCATACATTATACACTTAATGCCATATACAGGGCTACATACCATATCTTATACAGAGTTATGTACAGGAAAATGCATAAGTGCCTATGCATTTTCCAGCTGAACTATATTTGTTATTACTAAGAGATTTTTGTAGAATATAAATAAATCCATAAACAGGGCTAATCAAAGAACTGGATACATTGTCGTCTGTGGATGGTAATTTCTGGAAGTAAGTTCTTAATTGTGTTATGCGTTTTTTGCCTAAATTAAATTAAATTAACTTAATATGTGGCATACATAGAAATCTGTAAATCCTATACATGGCCGTACAAAATGATTTTCGTTATTTCCCGTCTATTGGGGGAAATAACTTAAGGTAAATTTTCTGCTATGTTATGCGTTTTCTAACTAAACTAAATTTTATTACACTATGCAGTATATATATATATATTATATAATATCTAAGTAAACAATTTAGAAAACTCATAACACAATTGAAAACATGATTTCAACAGCTACCATCCACACTCGGAAAGGTACACAAATTATTTTATGCAGCCCTGTATGATTTATAGATTTGTATATATATATATATATATATATATAAAACTTTAAGTAAAATTTAACCATTGAAACATAAGAAACTGACCACATACACTGAAATCCCGATACCAAAGAGCCCTGTCAATTTACAAATTAAAATTGTAGTCCTAATAAAAGTAACATTATTAATTCAAATTAAGAAGAAGAAAAAAAAAAAAAAATTAAATAAATAGAAAATAAGGAATGAAATATAAACCACACGAGTATATACACAAATAAAAGCTTATAAAGTAATTTACTTTTTCAAGGGCAAGAAAATCACATTTATAAGCAAAGAACGATTGTTTTCTGTATATGACACCAGCTTTTGCTAAATATAGTGCCATATCTTGCCCGAACAATCGCTGAAACAATATTGAATAACAAGACCTTTACAATGGAATATTATAAATTATACATACAATTTGAAAAGGAGTGTGAAAAAGAATTAAAAAAATTAAAAAATATATATATTACTTATATTGATAATATCCCAAGATATTTAGTATATTGTGAGCACATGTACAAAGTTGTATCCAAAAGAAGAGGTTAAATTCACAGTTAAATAGAGAATCCTTCAGATCATAAATTGTAACCTACAGTTACAGTTATTTTTATTTAACTAAATAGATTACAACATTTAAAAAAATGTAGAAAAAAAATTATGATATACATATAAATAAAAACCATTAATTATTTTATTTTAATTTTAATTTAATAAATTAAAATATATAATATTACTTGATAATTTGAAAGTATTTCATAGATATTATTACCTCCATACTAAATTTCCAAGTTTTAATATTTTAAATAAGCTATACTACTGCTATCTATTGTAAAAATATTAGACTATTTTAGCATACTATCAAATACATTGCTGCTGACATCTGGTGTACAGATATTCTACTAAAACTTTAATATTGTATGTATAATTACTTATATGCAGCTGTAATGTAGTGTAAATATATTAATTTTACTAGTTAATATTAATGATATATATAGAGAATAAGAGTTACTAGTATAATATAATTTATATTTTAACTAACCCATTTAAAATATATCTTAATTTAACCCAAACATTAATGTAATATATATATAGAGAGAGAGAGAGAGAGATTTGTGCACATATATATATATATATATATATATAGAGAGAGAGAGAGAGAGAGAGAGAGAGAGATTTGTGCACATATATATATATATATATATATATGTATTCAAATCTATAAATCCTACAGGGCTGCATAAAATAATTTCTATACCTTTCCGACTGTGCATGGTAGCTGTTGAAATCTTGTTTTCAATTGTGTTATGCATTTTCTAAATTGTTAACTTAGATATTTTCTCTCATCTTACAGTGAAGTTTCGTTACAGTATTCTGGAAGTGTTGGAAAGTGTCTTATAATTTATGCTTGACGCATAATTTTTCTTTTTTAAATTTTAGCTTAATATGTGGCATGTAATTTTTTTTAATTTATCACATTAGGACTGTCAGGTGACAATAGCTTTGTGAGATAACGCGAAGTCACCGAGACTATTTTTATCGTCATTTGCGATCCTTAACAAAATGGGATACATCCATAGACATCTCATACTACGTACTCCTCCTCTATGGATACACCGGGTGCAATGTGTCGTGGATACGATTCATCTCTTCCACGTCACGTAAAGACATAATGAGTTGCATTGTGGTCACGGTACATTCACATTTAGGTAACCGTTCTTTTAGGTTACGCAATGACCAAAAACAAACTCAACAGAACGATGCCTCGGTATGTTGTGTGTTGTTGCAATTATGTTTAAAAATAAACGTCTGAAACGTCAGTTCCATTAAGTTTACGGAAGAAGAATTCTTATTCAGTAATCTTTGATTGGTTATAACAAGATTATATGCATCAATTAACATCTTTCTTTATTTACTTAATAATTTTTTTTTTCTTTGAGGCAATTGCCATTGAACATATACTAATAATCAAAACATTAATAATGGAAATACCAAAAAAAAAAAAAAAAAAAAATCTAAGCAGTTTTTATGTAATTCAATTTAAACATTCCAAAGGTGTTTTCGGATAACCCTTTATTATAAGATTGCGTGTTTTACATCTAACTCAGTTCCTTTCGTTTTGGCTGTACTCTAAAAATGCAAATTACCAACAACTAAATAATAATAGTTTTTCATCTCAAGGTCATTCTGCAGCATTGACTTGGCAAAGACCGGCCTTGACCGAGGTAATAAAGTCATAACCAAAATTCATTTCTTTTTAGAACTTTCTTTGGGCCTGATTTGACTGTCTTCCTACAGGCTTAGATTGCATTTTCCTGCTATTCTGTCATAACTACAGGATACGAAGCCTACATTGCTGTCATCTGTCTATTAGCTTTTCATCTAAATGATAAATATTTACCGTTTCATAACGTCATAAATTAGCATGGTGGTGCTCCGTATCCGGGTGAAGCCAGGTTGGCATTTAAACGATGTCTTCGAAAACTGTGTTTACGAATAACCGGATATATTTTAAAGGGAGTGTTCCTATTATACCTCCACAAAATATTTCCTTTTTTAAGACTGGCATCAATGTAACTTTTAGTATAGTCAGAGAGCTGATCATTTAAAATGATAGATTACCATATTTGGCGAGCTTTCGCTGTTTAATTTAACAAAAACGTGTTGTATATCAAAAGTTTAGTTACTGGTTTCTATGGAATAGGGTAGCGGAAAGGGTAGATTAGGAAATTTACAAAAAGCTTCAACCGATTTTAGCCTATCGATACCTAAAAGCACAGATGTGCCATGTCCATGTTTTGCAAATTCGAGGTGTTTTCTTAAACACCCTTTTTTTTTTTCTCCCTTCTGAAATGCTGGAATATGGATAATTAAAACTTTTGAATAAGAAAAATTTAACCAAAATTTACATGTGCGCGTTATACGCCGGGTATCCAAATGAAAGTTTAAAAAATAACATAAAAATTTAATTTCTGTATTAATGAACAAGAGAAGACGTGATTCTTTGAATGAATGCAAGTATGATTTCAAAAAAATTTGTGTGAAGTCAAGCAGATAGACTTAACAGTAGCGTATGTCCTCACTTCGCATTTGCTTATTTTATTTATGCTTGTACTAGTTATTATAACTTTTATTGCTCTATATTGTATTTTCATGCTACATATCTTATAAAGGTTTCTTTGCAAAAAGAAAAAAGGGGGGGGGGGTGTACGCTAATACGGCGGATGTAACTAAAAATAGAAAAATACAGTCTCGAATCGTAGGTGCGCGTTATACGTCGTCTGAATAAACGAAAATTTCTTTTCAAAAACATTGTAAACGGTTTTTAAGTGTTTTTTCATTATTATCATTATTACAACTGAAAATAAAATGTGTTTCTGAGCTGATGTTGTTGCTGACTTTATCCTATTTTTAAATTCACTTATGAAAATTTTCATTTTTGACAGCTAATTGGCGCACAAGATATCTTTGCATTACCATTTTTAATGAGAATTCGAGCTTTTTTCGCTAAAATGTTTCGAAAATGCAAATAATGATATTAATTATAATTTCCATAACAGTTTCAAAAATTGTTGAGAAAAATTGCTTGCAATTAAATTTTTTTCCCCCTTCAAATACATACGCCTATATTATATTAGTAAGTTTTTGAGGACATCATTGAAAGGATTTTTCTAAAACTGTTTTACATTCTTTTTTCCATCCTTGTTCTTCAAAAGCCGTTGTCTAGTGATATGGCGCCGGACATCTAAAGCAGACCACTTCTTTAAAAGGCAGGAATTATAAATGCAACAAGAATAAAATTAAAGTTTTCCTTATGTATTTTTCACTAATAAAATGGATAATACCTTTCTTCGTTGAATAAATCAATGCTTTCCCTTTGACCTTTTTGTCTTAAAGTTTACTCTTGAAGGACAGAATTCTGTTTACATTTTGAAACTTTTATGGGGGTTGTCCAAACAGGCATTGTAGGTACTCAATCTTCTGCTCGGATTTTCGGAATTCTATTTTTGAGATGCTACGCATTAACTTTACGAGAATTTCCCTTTCCGAGAAATATGGCGTTGAAAATGGTTATTTCAAATGATAAAATTGTATTTAAATATGTGAACTTAGTGAAGAGAATAATTAGTATGTAAAGGATTACTAGGGATGCTCCGAATATCAAAATATTACGTCTGCCAAATATTTTAATATTCAGCCAAACCAAAGATATTCAGAATAATTAAGAAATATAATTGCATTTAAATAAAAGAAACTGTTTTTACATAGTTTATTTGCTGTAAAAGTGCTACTTAAGAAAATTAACTATTAATGACGACTTACATGGGAATTAATTATGTATTAATGGAAGTTCCTGAATATTGTTTGGCAATAATATATTTCTTGTTTTTTCACAGTGTTTTCTAAACAAAATGGAACTTTCAGGGGTGATAATAAGGATCAATTACAAATAGTTTTTTGTATAGAAAACCAAGATCACAATCCACTTCCTCAAAAGTAAAAAATACAGTGTATTTCATTCCAAGTCGATTTTCGTTGATAATTTTAATAATGAAGATAATTTAACTATATTTTCGACAAATTTGCTTTGTTTTCTGTGTGAAATATGACGACGTGTCGAGAAATTATGGAAATTACCAATATTTGCATCCAAACAACACTGAGATAGACATTCAATTATTTAGAATGCAGCTGGCGGTAACATATACCGTGTCACCGAAAAATGATGTCATCACATTTCATACAAAGCAAAGTTAATATGATAAAAATCTCGCTAAAATAACATGTCAAACAAATTTAACGTCACTTTCAAAAAACTTGACAAAGTGCCAGTAGAAATAATACATTGCAATATAATATAGATATATTAAATAGTTGGCGAAATATATATATATATATGATCATTTGTATAAAATACTTTGCGTGAACAATAACTTTTTTTTTTTCATAATTTAGTAGTCGGCTAACACTGTTAAAAATTTGCAGAAAACTGCCCAGTCATGTGACCGTTTTTGTAGAAAACGTTTACACAACCATAATTTAACTATGTTCTGACCGCGTATTATTGCTCATTTTATGGTCAGAATAGAGTTAAAATACTGTTATGTAACCGTTTTCTACAAAAACGGTCAAATGACTGGGCAGTTTGCTGCACATTTTTAACAGTGTATATAAGGAAACTCATATAAAAAGGCCAGTCGAAAATCGGGAAATTTAAGAAAGATATCGACAATATAGAGACCTAAAAGTGGTTTAGATGGTAAGATTTTCCACGAATTGGGAGCGAGAAAAATGTCGTACAACCGAGAGATAACTCTATTATATCACTCTATTATAAATTCTATAGATCATATACAGACTATACGAAAGAATTAGAGTACATTTTCGCTTATTGACGGAAATTGTTGAAGAGGAATTTTTAACTGTGTTATGCGTTTCCTAACTGAACTAAATTTTTGCATACTACACTATATTGCCAAAGGTGATCGGTCACTTGCGATTTTAGACGTTTTGCTAACTATCTAGAAAAATACATGAGGAATTAACCTGAAACTGCAGGTGTGTAAACAGTATAGTATAGGTTATATATCTCCGCGAAGATTTTTTCACAAAACCCCATAGGGGACTGTCAACAAATTGAAAAAGAACGAATATATTTTGGATAACCCTGTAAAAACTAATGTAGCAAAAGCGTTCAAACTCGAGATTATTAATAAGTGGCTTATTGTAATATACTGTGTTCATTTTTATGATGATAGTATGTATACTCGTAGAGAAATTATGGTTTTTAGAAAAACAGTCCCAAATTTCGCCAAGTTTTTTGCTTATAATTTGCAGAGTTCTTAATATAAAAAAAAAGTTCTTTTCAGAAAATATGGCAAACAACATTGTACATGATACTCTGCAATCAGAATTTAAAATAATAATAATAATTGGATGAAAAATAAGCAAGTTTACTAAAAAATGTTTCACTGCGCATGCGCGAATGCAATCAAAATATAATATGCATAATGTATTAGCTAAGTATATAGAGCAACTTTTGTGAAAGTCTTAAAATCATAGCTTGAAAATTCTGAAAATTATCGTCGATAGAATAAGCTCGAAATCCGTTGTTCCCAAAAATAAGCAAAAAGATGAGGGGTTGTATCAAATATCTGTTGATTAGTGCCAAGATAGCGTACACAATATTGCACGTACAACTCTATTTGGATACAACCCCTTATTTATTTTCTTCTTTTTCGGAATAACGGATTTCGAGCTTATTCTATCGACGATAATTTTCAGAATTTTCAAGCTATGATTTTGAGACTTTCACAAAAGTTGCTCTATATACTTTGCTCTATATACTTATAACATTATGCATATTATATTTTAATTGCATTCGCGCATGCGCAGTGAAACATTTTTTAGTAAACCTGCTCATTTTTCATCCAATTTTTATTATTTTTTAATTCTGATTGCAGAGTATTATGTACAATGTTTGTCATATTTTTTGAAAATATTTATTTTATATTAAGAACTCTGTAAATTATAATTAAAAAAATTTGGCGAAATTTGGGACTGTTTTTATAAAAACCTTAATTTCTCTACGAGTATACATACTATGCTCATAAAAATGAACACAGTATATTACAATAAGCCACTTATTCATAATCTCGAGTTTGAACGCTTTTGCTACATTAGTTTTTACAGGGTTATCCAAAATATATAACATATACTATACTGTTTACACACCTGCAGTTTCAGGTTAATTCCTCATGTATTTTTCTAGATAGTTAACAAAACGTCTAAAATCGCAAGTGACCAATCGCCTTTGGCAATGTAGTGTATGTAGTATACATACAAATCTAGCACAGAAGAATTCGAACACTTTTCCAACTAAAGATGATGATTGCTGAAATTGTGTTTTCGAATGTATTATGTGATTTATAAATTCTTTACTTGGACATAATCTTTTCCTTATTGAACGATGAAGTTTTTTACAGTATTCTGAATGTGCTGGAAAGTGTTTCATAATCTATGCTCGACTCATGATTTTTCTTTCTTGTTCAGCTTAATGTAGCATCGGGAAGAAATTTTTTTAAGATATGTCGTTTGTATTTCAATGTTTTAAAAGGATTATTATTTATTATTTTATTTTATTTTATTTATTTATTTTATTATATATATGTGGCGTTTTGACGAAGATGAGATACCACAAGATGTAATACTCCACGAGAAAATGGCAGTCCGTTAAAGATATAGAATGTTGCAGTCGATATCAATAATCATGGCGAAGTGGTGAGGCAATAATGAGATTCCACAAGAGTTTCTTCAATAAATACCAGCCAATTTCCAGACAAATCGTTTATTTAGAATGAGAGCGATGCAGTAACAGTTCCCACAGGTATAAACTTATAGCCCTCAGGCTTCACGATGGCTCACTACCTCGTTTAATAGATGTTAAAGAGCTGTATGCAAATTCTACGAGACTACAGCACCAGATACTCATTTGTTTACACTTCCCAACACGTCAAAAATCCTGCACTCCAAAGCATGCTAGCGAGTTTTGATCACTGAGCGTAGACATACAGAAATACGACGTCACGTGTGCACAAACCAATGAGTGAGAGGCGAGCTCCAGCCCAGCTAATGAGGCGAGAGGGAGAAGCTCGAACACGAAAGAGTTCCTCTCCTGGCTGCGCATCAATTTTGAAGTGAAAAAATACCCAGCGCGCGAAACCGAGCATGGAATAATAATAATCAGGGCCTGATTAACGCACAAGCCAACTAGGCCACGGCCTTGGGCCCACTGCTGATGGGGGCCCCAAAATGAGTAAAATTATTTAGAAAAGTTTCTTAAAAATGAAGTTTTCTGCAATTATTTTCTCAAAAACAGAACAAAAAGATTTTGTTTAACTTGTCAACTGTATCATAATATCTAATAATAATCCTCGAAAAAAAATTCTAGCTACTATTTTAATTTGGGGGGGGGGGCGAAAAGTTGCTGGGCCTTGGGCCCCAGACGACCTTAATCGGGTTCTGATAATAATAAAAATAAAATGGCTTTTTAAAAACATTCGAAATGAGAAAGCGTCTCTCAGAATTTTATAGATTGGGGAGCTGATAAAAGCTACGAATGAACTTAAAATTTTAGATTAAGATTTGGAATAAGATAATTATTAATATACGGGTATTTACTTTTAAAAGGACATTAAATAGGAATAAATATTATTAAGAATTAAGGAAATATTGACTATGTCAGAAGTTAGATTAATTTAAATGACTAATGCGAAATAAATGTGAAGGATTTGCGAAGGAAATACATTTTTTATATAACATATATATATATATATATATATTGCATTGGATAGCTGATCGACCCCAGCTATCCAATGCAAATAAATAAATAAATAATAAAAAATAAAACATTTAAAAATATTTAAATATAAACAAGATATCTTTAAAAAATTCGCCCATAAGAGGCTACTTCACTCAGGCGAAAACACCCGCTGGCTAATGCTGATCCTATGGGGGAAATAATTTACGATATCTCTTTCGCATTTCAATATTTTTAAATGATTGTTGTTTTCATTGGATAGCTGAGGTTAAGCTCTATGCACGTTTCTTTGTACTTTTTCGATTTTGATTACAAGTTTTTTTTTTTTTATTAAGATACTTTCCCTTTCGGAACCGGTTTTGAAAGTGAAAGTATCCCCAATAATAAAAAAAAAACTGCAACAAAATCGGAAAAGTACAAAGCAGCGTACATAGAGATTGACCACAGCTATCCAATGCAAAAAAAAAAAAAAAAAAAAAAAAAAAAAATTGAAATGTGAACGAGATATAGTAAATTATTTCCTCCATAGGATTAACATTAGCGAGCGGGTGTTTGCGCTTGAGTGAAGTAGTATCTTAAATTCCACTTGATGCAGACTAACGAATAGTATGGTACTAAAAGAAATTTAAAAGAATTTGAGCATCATGTAAAATCGGGACTTTTGGTGTTCCGCGGGACTGGTCTTTAGAGCCCCTGAAAATCGGGACGTCCCGCATAAATCGAGACATCTGGCAACACTAGCTGAGAGAGCAAATTTTTGGATAGGCTCAGGCTCAGACCCCACGTGCACATATAAGTTGGCGCCACTGAAAATTTGTTGACTTCTTTCCTTATAACGTGGAGGGACGGAATATTTTTGCCCATACCTCAGCTTTCATTAAATTTTTGAATGAAAGTCACGAAGATCGGTAATCTTTTTATGGGCATCTTATAATCATTAAACAAATAAACTTTTGCGAATAATAACCATCAAATCACATAAATAATCGACAATATAAAAGCCGATAATTATAATAAAATACAAACACAATATATCCAAAAATAGGAGATTCTCAAATTTATATGAAGCGCAACACGCATGGGTAAAAAAATCCCTGACGGCTCGGCCTACAGGCACAGGTAGATTTCGAAGACGCAGACCGTGGGGCACCTGTTTGTCGGGAATTGCGGAAGAAATGACCTTTTTGCGATGATGCTGCAGTTGGAACTGCATACTTCGAAACCAAACTTGTTTGCAGGCGGAGCCAGCAAGGATTTTTCTTTTTTTTTTTTTTTTTTTGCTATAAGAGTTGGTCCTATAAAAAACATGTCAATATAAAAGTTTTAGATAATATTAAGAGGATTTATAATAAATTTAAGCGGATTTAAAATTTTGGGAATTGACGAAGTTATGAATTTTTTTCTTCTAAACACCCCCTCCCCCCCCCCTTAAGACAATTTTTAATTATATCAAAAATCTGTCATACATAAATTTTCGGCCCTTCTCCTAGAAGTAATAATAACTTCAAACGGATTCGATATGTATCATAATTAAGAAATTATGGGTTTTTTTCTGTTTTCACAAAAAGTCCCCCCCCCCCCCACATGGTTCGATTTTGCCCATTAACGAACTTGACCGAGATTTTATGCCCCTTGATTTTATGTATCAGTTTCGAAAAGATGCGGGAGTTGGAGCCGCCTACTTCGAAAAATAACTTGTTTGCAGGCGGAGCCGGCAGGGATTTTTTTGTTTTTAATTTTTTTTTTGCTATAACGGTTGGTCCTATAAAAAACTTGTCAATATAAAAGTTTTAGATAATATTAAGAGGATTTATAATAAATTTAAGCGGATTTGAAATCTTGGGAATTGGCGAAATTATGAATTTTTTTCTTCTAAAACCCCCCTTCTCTCCCCCCTTAAGGCAATTTTTAATTATATCAAAAATCTGTCATACATAAGTTTTTGGCCCTGTTCCTAGAAGTAATAATAACTTTAAACGGATTCAAACGTATCATAATTAAGAAATTATGGGTTTTTTTTCTGTTTTCACAAAAAGCCGCCCCCCCATCCCCCCCTCCTTGGTTCGATTTTGCCCATTAACGAACTTGACCGAGATTTTATGCCCCTTGATTTTATGTATCAGTTTCGAAAAGATGCGGGAGTTGGAACCGCCTACTTCGAAAAATAACTTGTTTGCAGGCGGAGCCGGCAGGGATTTTTTTTGTTTTTAATTTTTTTTTGCTATAACGGTTGGTCCTATAAAAAACTTGTCAGTATAAAAGTTTTAGATAATACTAAGAGGATTAATAATAAATTTACGCGGATTTGATATCTTGTAAATTGACGAAGCTATAATTTTTTTCTTCTAAAACCCCCCTTGGGGCCATTTTTAATTATATCAAAAATCTGTCATACATAAATTTTCGGCCCTTTTCCTAGAAGTAATAATAACTTTAAATGGATTCGATACGTATAATAATAAAGAAATTATGAGGGTTTTTCTGTTTTCACAAAAAGCCCCCCCCCCATTTCCCCCCCCCTGGTTCGATTTTGCCCATTAACGAACTTGACAGAGATTTTATGACCCTTGATTTTATGTATCAGTTTGGAAGAGATTTATGCAGAATTTTTCCAGTTATCGTGGTCAGAAAAAAGTGACATATATATATATATATATAAGTTTTGAACTGGGGTGGTTTTGGGTTCTGGGAGTCATGATCGGCGTAGATCTGCAAAAATTTTTCAAAATTTCCAACTTAGGTGAGAATGTAATAGATAGTATTTCTTACGAAATCTACCTAAAAGAATTATATTATGTATAAACTGAAAGAGAAAAACACTTAAATATTTAATAAAGTTATTCAATGAAAATAAAAATGTCGATTTATTTAAAGATTTTTTATTTTCCAATCTGAAATGGGTGGTTACTATAACCTTTCTAAAGTAATAACAGCGAAAATATTTTCTTCGAAAATAGATACATTTTTTTAAAAAAATGTTAAAATTTTATAGAGTAGCATTATTACATTAATATTGACTTTTTTTTAATTTTATTTCTTGGATTTTATTTATAATTTTCTTCAGCACCACACTCTATTGGGGGGGGGGGGGGGGGGAATTTGCATAAACTAAACGAAAAAAAAAATTATTCAAAGGAGAATAAAATGTCGATTTATTTAAAGCTTTTTTTAAACGAAAATCGGGAATATTTGGTTACAATAACCCTACTAAATAATAACAAATTTGTTAACAAAAGAAAAGAAAAGAAAATCTCATCTTTCCTCGAGTTTCTTCGTGCCACGACCTCCAAGAGGGCAAGGACGATTTGAAGGAGTGGAGAATCGTCCTCAAGAAATTTTTTCTTTTCGTTTGACATCAATTAATATTCTGAACGCAGCTCCGAGGAAGTAATAACAGTAACAAAAAGAAAGAACTAAACTACAAAATTCTTCTTGTGTTATATGATTTTTTTTTTTTTTTTTTTTTTTTTTTTTTTTAATTTTATGATCTCGCGAACGGTTCGCTCGGAAAACCTTTTATTTTATGCCATCAGCTTGTTGGAGGTTTTTCCTTTAGAAGCGGAACTGATGGGGGAAAATTCCGGGATATTTCGATGTTAAGAAAAGATGGAATACCTATTTTTTTGTTTTTTAAAAGTGGTAATTACATATTTAACTCCACTTTAAACTATGTTGTTTATTCTTAAATACGGAAATACATCACTCTGATCCAGGCATGAAATAGCGTTTCGTATAATGAATATTTAGTGCTTTATCAACGCCTCCTTTCTTGCACTAAACATTGATGTTAATTTTTACTTTTTCATTTCCAATTATGCGAGTCATTTATTTCGCAACCAAAACTATTTAAATCCTATTCAAGGGTTAAATATGATAGATACTCTGACAGTTTAAATATATTTTGAAGTTACTTACCCACGGCGTATAACAGGTACTGAATTTGTTTGTGATTTTTTTTTTTTTTTTCTAGTTTACGCAAAATAAGTTTCGTGCAGTTTCTTTTTGTGCTGCAGATATCTCTTTTCAAATGGAATAAGATGCAGAAAAGAAACAAAAGAGCAAAGACAAAACATATCTCAAACCTATTTCTTCAACCGTTGAATTTTTAAAATACTATCTTCTTAAGCGCATTCGTTAACCGACTGTCATAATTTTTTTTAAATTGTAAATTTTAATATTATTTTAACCAAACATATCGCTAGAACCGGAAATTTATGTCGAATAATTACGCCGGTTGTATTTCCAGCCGAGAAACCGGGGGCAGCTTCAAAAGGCAGAAAAAACGGAAAACCAATCGGGGGGAAAAAAGAAAAACAACATGAAAGCAAACTTCAGAAAATATATTTTTTAAATAGTAAATATTATTTATTTATTTTTAAGATACCGTTAGAAACGGAAAGGTACCCTGAATAAGAATTTTTTTTTCTTTTCACCTTGTACCCGCGGATGGCAGTTTAAAAATGCAGAAGAAATGGAAAAACTAACACGTAATCGAGCTCCAGGAAAAATGTTCTTGAAATAATAAATATTAATATTTTTTAAATGAAAGATACCGTAGAACCGGAAAAGCATAGCAAAACATTTCGTGTTTCTTTCTTTTCTTTTCATTTCATTTTTTTTTTTTTTGGTAACACCGCGCGGAACGCGGTGATTGCGATTTCAGATTACGGAAAAATCGGCACCTTTTTCTTCGTCTGTTCAAAGAAACGATGAATGCCCGAAAAGGCGCAGACACAATCGGCGGCACGATGGAAGCTAAACATTCTGCAATTTTAATTACTTTTTCATTAATATCTCGGTTAATTATAAAAAAAAAAGAAAATCTGAGTCGCAGATGCATTTTGAGGCCTGTCTTCGTCTGTCCTTATCCAAATTTGCGGACCTAAACGTGTGCTAGATTTCCCTAGCCAATCGCCAACAGGCACATACACACAGACAAATATATTTCATTAATATATATGCTTCTGGGAATATTTCTAATTTGTTAATTTTTCTGTATCAAAATCAACATTAAAAAATGAAGATCTTAAAAAATTACATGATATTTAAAACTTATTTTAATAACTAATATTTTATTCTGAAAGTAGCTACCATCAGACGGAATTTTGGTACTTCATTTCATCTTTTTATTACCAATGCGATTTTCGTTACTCCAGTTGGCTTTATGACTATTATTCTATTTCATAAATGTTTATATAACACCATAAATTGCATTTTAGGAAGAACAGAGGTTAAAGCTCAACGTGACAGGATCTTCACTGGAAGAAGACGTGCCATACTTGAGAGATCGAAATTCACTGTATTCTTCTTGGACGACGTGGTCGAGATGCAACAGAAGGTGCAAACAAATCAGAACGCGACACTGCCGCAACCCTTCAGAATGTGGAACGAATATTTTACGCGAGGAAAGAGCTTGCTTTAAGGAGAAATGCAGAAATCGAGATCAGCAGGTATTTTAAAATGTGATATTTTATTGATTGGTAACTAAATAATCACTGTTCAAAATTTGCAACGACTTTATTTTTTAAAGCATAAAAAAAACTTCTTAATAACACAATCGAAATAAGGAATGCGGAAGGCCTTTCGAAAGAACTTTGTCTTTCTTGATTCAAAGATCTCAAAAATGTCTTGCTCCTGCCTTCAAAGTGGTTGCACGTCTTCTTTGCGCCTGACGAAGAAAAAGTTCTTTCGAAAGACCTTTCGCATTCCTTATTTTTATGGTGTTATTAAGAATTTTTTTATGTTTTTATAGTATCACATCAGTTTATTCAATACTTTAATGACTTTTTTCCCCCTTTCCAATATTATTTCATGTTTACAGATATTTTATTATTATGATTATTATTATTATGGAAATTAAAGTTTGGAAGTTGTGATTTCTAAGTCTATCGCAAAAACAATACAGCAGTTTTTTTACAATTAAAAAGCATAATTTTACAAATATTTAAAAAAAAAATCGAAACTAATTGAACAAATTAATAAATTAAAATGTACGATAAATAAACACTATTAGATAGGTTACAAATAAGAAGATAAATTAGTGTTCTAGAGGCGTATCTTTTATACCTAGACTAGACAATCTTTAAAAAAAAAATTGTATTTGTAAAAATTTGAGAAAAAAAGGAAGAACAAATTGCCTTTTCAGCAGGTAGATCTTGCATGGACCACCTTTTTGCCCTAAGGCAATTTCTGCAAAAAACAGAGACAAGGGAAGAACGACAGAGCTTATATTTGTCATTTTTGGATCTTAAAAAAAGCTTATGATAGTGTAAGTTTACTTTGAAAAATACTGAAAATAGCAAATATAAATGAAAAGCTGATCAATATCATTAAAGCAGTTCATTACAGAAACAGGTCTAGAGTTACAGTTGGGGGGGGGGGGGGGGGGAGAGAGAGAGAGAGACTTGAAAGCATTGGGTCGAACTGAACTTTCCGAGTGGCCAGATATCTCGATTAAAGCTAGATTTTCCTATAGGAAATCCGATTAAAGAGAGATGAGATTTGTTTAAAAAAAATAGTATAAAGACATAACGCAGTCTACCTATACTCAAAAGTATCCAGATTATAAAAATAAATAAATAAGTCAAAAATTATTAACTTATACCACTTAGTACCTTTTGGGCACCTGGTATTTTATGCATATTCCTAATAATCTAAGTAAGTTTAAAAATATTTTTGTATAATTATTATTGTCTTATATACAGTCAATATTTCAGCACTTGTTGTTGCAGTTGTTTTATAATTAATCATGTTTATTTATTTTTAATTAGGTAAAAAATGTGGATATTCTCGATGATATATTGACTCATCAAGACGACAATGACACGTCTTCTGATTTTAAGATATTGTACCATGTGCTTCATTCGCCGCCTTATTCAGAGTGGACTGCTTGGTCGCCTTGTTCCAAAAACTGTTTGACTCACAGAACTAAAAGCTGCCAAATGCCGGACATATGTGGAAAAAAGGAATTGCGTGAAAGTGCTCTATGTTATATAGAAGATACAGTTTGCGAAAAACTTTATAGCAAAAGAAGGAAAACAAAGAAATCATCCATAGAAATAGGTAAGAAATCTCGTAAAATGTTTCATCTGAAAGAATAAAAACACATTAAGCTGAGCATATGATTAAAATATACATTTCGTCCGATAGCTAAATTTATCCGATACAAAACGCAACAATAATGCAAAGAACACATAAGGGAAAAAAATATAACAATTTTAGAATATAGTTGTTTCAAAGCTTCATAGAAGATAGCCATTCAGTGTAAAATGATGAAAGAATCCGTACAGTAAGCATGAGTGAAGCGTGATTCTCCTGTTCTCTCTTTTTAAATTTTGATTTGAAAAGGGGTTTCTTTATGAAGTCTTGAAACAACTGCATGCTATATATATATATATATCCTGTTATTTGCGTTGTTCTTTTCGCCTAATTTTTATTAAGTAATTCTTTATTCTGTAAAACAAAAATACGATGCTTTGATAGTGTGAAAATTAATTATACTGTAATATTAAGAAAAATCCTGCGTCAAGCATAGATTCGGATGCATTTTGTAACACATTCAGAATGCTGTAACAAAACTTCACAGTTAGCCGTGCTCGTATTAAACCATATTAAACAAGTTCGACTGTATTTCTTTTATTCTTATTCTAGATATATTTTTGCACTTGGTTTTTACAGTTAGTTATTTTTCATTACAAGAAAGTTCTTTATTTAATTTATATGTTTATTTATACAATTTTAAAACTACTTTCTAAAACGAAGATTTAAAAACAAACATTATTTCAGGTCCAGATGGCAAGCGAATTCATCCGTTAGCAAACTTGAAATGCGGTAAAGCACCAGAAGTGCCAGACATACGAAATATGTTGAAGATTAGTGGAGGAAGAGAAGCAGAAAAAAGCAGTTGGCCATGGCAGGTATGTATTCGAAATATACTAGTTACTCTTGGCATATTATTAGTAAAAATTGATAAAATTTAAGGCAAATGTTTTTAAAAAAGCCACAGAAGACCAAACTGAAGATTTCATTAAAAAAATCCATATAATTGTAATACAGGAATTAAAAAAACTGCAAACAATACATTGTTTTTTTATTTAACTTGTTTCATGTATGTAAAGATGGCATTTCGTAATCTATTTTTCCTTCATTTCCTAATATGCTAGAATTATATATATATTTATTTAAAATGTATGCACACAGGTGTGTTTCCGATGACATTACAACATTTTAATATTTTTAGAAATTAATTATAAAGTAATAAATTATTTTGAAGGCATTTTTTCGTTAACCGGGCGCTGTTGATAAATTGCCAAATATTCTTTATGGTTACAACTAACTGTATACGAGTTCTTACAACAATCTTAGTTAATTATGCGTCAAACTACGCTCTTTAAAATATTTTAACTGACTAGGAAACTGCAACAATGAAATATTTTAAACACTAAAGAATAAAATATAAATACTATAATGTAATATTTTTAAATATGCTTTTTTAAATTAATATTTTACTAGTAATTAAATTATGATTATACGTTGAGAAAACAATTTAGAAATCCTGAACAGACAGTTTAAATAATGTTTTTTTTTCTGTCCTGTTGTTATACCTTAAAAAAGAAACAACAGAAATTCTATATATTATATTTATAAGTTCATTACTTCGCTCTTTCTACCAAGCGTAAATCAAAGCGGTGACTTTTCCATAATCGCCCACGTGAAATTAACCTATTGTAACGGATTTTTTTGGAGCAAAATGAATTGCAGTCGTAAAATTAGGCTTGATTTTTATAGGATAAACATTAAATGCTTATAAAAGTGTCTTTTATTATTATTATTATTTTTATACTTATTTTTACTTAACAAATATTTATACGTATATGTTGTTAATTTAACAGTAGGACAGTTCATTAACCTTTAAACCATGAATTAAAATTCTATGAATGTGTGAACTCAGTCCTCTATAAAATTTGCTTTAATGCAAGGAAAGTAATTTTAAATTAGTAAGAAAACATCTAAAGCGGTAACTAATGGATAGGATTGGGATAGATAGAATTTCAAAAGAATCTGAAATTGGTAAGGACTTAATAATTTCATCAAAATTGTAAATCTTAAATATAATTTTTAACTCGGTGATTTTTTGGAATTTTCTCTAAAGATTTACTGCGTTATGGACGAAAACTGAATATTAGAAAATGTGTTAGGCACAAATGAATTGCTTAGTGAGTCATACGTAGTTAACACAACATAATGAAACCACTTTTTGGTGAAGCTCGCACCTAGTATTGAGACCGTGCATTTTATAGTTATATAACCGATAAAATTTATCTGCAAGAATCGTATTTATTGATTTTACAGCAGCATAACTTTCTGAGAATGCAATTTTTGAAACCACTTAGCGGACTGTTAACGTAGAATTTTTTGTTAAGTACTTTAAAATACAAATTAGTTAATAGAAAGAATAAAATATTGAAAAAATGGTACTTTTCGGTTAGCCGGGCGCCAGTGATATATGTACAAATATAAATACATATGTAAATGCATATATATATACGTATGCATATATATATGTATATGCAGATATATGTGTATATACATATGTGTGTGTATATATACATGTATATACACACAGATTTCACAGTGATATATATACACCGTATATATATCACTGGCGCCCAGCTAACCGAAAAGTACCGAACAAAGTTTTAAAATTCTATCAAGAACCTATGAATTTCATTTTGAAAATATACAACATTATAATTGCATTTTTGGCGGAACGAAATTGGCTTTATTCGTTACCGTAGATTTTTTTCCCGGCAACCCTGGCCGAATGTCATAGTCGTCTGCTGTGTGTGAGTAGTAGTTTGGATTCATAGCACCCTATTTGGCGACTTAACTCGCTTTTGGTGTAAAATTAACAATTGAATATTCATTACTTTAAAAAATTAAATGTATACAAAAATATATACAATACGATTTTTGCAGACAAATAAAATTGGTTATCTAGCTTCGATCTATAGGGCTATAAAATGTACCAGGTCTCAATGCTAGATACGAGCTTCACCAAAAGTAGTGCCCTTGTATAAGTAGGACGTATAAAATTAGTCGTTGGGGGCCACCGTAATACTTACCCATCATGGATATGCATAATATAAAATATGAAAATAAAACATGTGTAAACTACTTATAAAATGCATTGCAATTCGAATAAAATCGTGGCTTGATGACGTCATAAACTTTAAATGCTCTGTTACTGAATTGCGTAAAAGAAACATAGCTCCAAAAATGATAATCCTATTAACTAACGGTTTATTTCGTCGGATTAAGCGTCTCATTTCTAATTAAAATATATCTTTGAATTGAAATTTGGATGAAATACAGTGTCATGAAAAATCGAAGAGTGTGGGAAATAGGATTACAAATATCTCGGCAACTCATTATCCGATCAACTTAATTTTTTATGCAAAATTTGGGTTTTTTATTGTTTTTTATATTCACTCCTTAAAATAAACAATTTCAAAATTTTGTATATACCTTTTATCAGAACGAATATTTCGAGAGTCCGAAAAAAATAGTTCCGGATAATCGAGGCTACTGAAATTCAATAAGCTTCTTCCGATTATTACATACTAAGTGCATGCCAAATTTCAAGTCTCTATCTCAATTTGTTCGGGAGTTAGAGCGTTTAAAGACACACATACACACAGAAACAGACGGACAGCAAAAAATTTTTTCTAAACATATGTTTTTTCGGAATCTCCAGTGTCTGAAACGTGTAAACCCGTCAATTTTTTTTTTTTCGATTTTCAAAATGACTACAAGACTTACCCTATACTACGTATGATAGCTAAGTAATACATTTGTTTTAAGATTGATTTAAATATTGCTACTCTTCATAAATTGTAATGCTTATTTTTAACAAAATTTTTTTGCAAACACTAGGTGACTATCCTGAATAAGCATAGGGAGCCATTCTGTGGAGGTACTCTCTTAAACGAAGAATGGGTTCTTACGGCTGCACACTGCATCCGGAAGAAGCTCCTTGTGATTGCTGGAGAACATGATCTCATGTCCAACGAAGGAACGGAGCAGGAAAGCCGAGTGGATGAGACATTTGCACATCCTGATTACAACGAGAAGACGGTCAACAATGATGTTGCTCTGCTGAGACTCAAACATCCGTTTAATTTCAATCAGCATGTGCAACCGGCATGTTTGCCCGAACACACAGAAGAACTCAAAATAGGTTCCAGAGCAATTATCATTGGATGGGGTAAGCTATTAATTTTATAACTAGCTGTTTAACCCGTTCTACGCACGGGAGTTCATGAATTTAATTCTAAAACCAAAATTAAAAATAACAACAAAATTTTAAAATATCTAAATAAGAATTCCACTGTTAAAGTGTTGAATTGTTCAACTATTCTATTTAGTAAAATATTTTACTACTACTGTTTTTTTTTTTTTTTTTTTTTTTTTTTTTTAATGAAATTTAATTTATCATGTTGCTATGGCAGCAGACTATAAAACGATATCTTTGGAATAAGGGAATAAATAGAATAAAACGTTTTGTTGATGTTTGTGATAAAATATTTTTTTAAGTAATAATGGACTGCAATTAATAATCTCTAATTTATATGCATGCGAGGTAAAAGAATTATCGTAATACACGCTACAGCTTCTTACGTTAGTATTCCAGCTTGGCGTACGTAATATGCATATCTCACATTGCAGTAAACATTTAGAACTGGTTAGAACTCGCGCAATTACAGGTTGAAGATAAAAAATTTAAAAATTCGTCAAAAACGTAAAATAAAAAAAATATATATTTAAAATTTTCGAATTATTTGCCCCAATTGTTCATGGGCCCCCTACCAGCAACCAGTGTGCCAAATTTCGTAGCCCTGCGCCCTGTGAGTTTTTGAGGTTATATAGATACGCGTACGGATTTTAATAGGGTAGATTTCTTTCGTAATTACGATTTTAAGAACTTTCACATTGCAAATGGAAATGTTCTTCGCTTTTTCTAACATTACTAAAATGAATTTTAAAATTTTGTTCTGTTTATGAAAATCCCGTGCAAGAATTTGTCTAGATATCAGAGAGTAAAGTATTTTTTAAAGGCCTTCTATAAATGAGTTATGCAAATTCAATAGATGCATCCAGTAATGAATTCAATGTACTGCATTCAATAGATGCATTCAGTTATGAATTATGTAATATAATCAGTATGTGAATTAATGTAAAACAGAATTTTTTTCCCTTTAAACAAAGTTGTTCCGTGACAAAAACTTCTTATTCGGCCAATTTTGCTTTAAATCTAAAATATAATTTTACTTTAGGCATAAAAGTCTATAAATATATATAATATATATTGCTAGACTTATTTTTTTAAGCTTGCAAGTAATTATCAAACTTAACTTTTTCAAAATTTTATCATTTCAACTTTATAATAAAAATGTGTATTTACCAGGGTTTGCAAAAAGCCGGGGTTTTATTGAAACTCAACTGTCATGGATTCTTTTAAAGAAAACCCCGAAAAGACTTAGGAAAAGCCTTTTTCTCCCCCAAAAAAATCTAGGAAAAGGTATAGTATATACATTTGCGAATAGTACCTATACAACGCTAATCCCGTATAATGGAGAAAAAGGAAAATAAAGTTAGTTTGATAAGTAAGGCGAATAAAGAGAGAAAAAGAAGTGGAATTGTGTACTCTTATTTTATTATTACTTTGGAGATAAATTTTGTAAATAAATACAATAAAGAAACAGTGCTCTCGAGAAGGAAAAAAAAAATCTCCAATCCTAAATAAAAGTGTGCTACGTACTACTCCTGTCCTGTTTCATTTTCTGTTTCTGGTATTATAGGGAACAATGGGACAATTTTAATGTCTCTCTGTTCTAAAAAAAAAAAAAAAAAAAGTAATTAATGCTGCTGCCGTAATTGAATTTATTGTGAAGGTTTTATTTTCTCGGCTCATAATAAAAAACAACAACTATTCCATATAAAAATGTGAAAATTGGTAGTTTTATAAAGAAATGTAGGATAAACACGCTGAAGCAGACGGTGTTTAAATCGAAGAAATATTTTAAACGCTCTTTAATTTGGAAATCGTTCAAAATAGTTCAATTAAAAATATTTATAAGATCTTGACTAGATTGTGGTATAGCGCCTAGAATACATAGTGTGGAAACCGGCTATCCCAGTAATGCTTTAAAAAGTGCTAAAAAGTTGTAGCCTATAAATGTGCAACGGTGCTCCTACTGTTCTTGTATCGAGTATTGCAACAAGAGACAAAACAATGCATATCACGTTTTTTAGCCATGCTTTCATAATTTTAAAAAAGCTTATAAAAATCACAATAAGTCAGAGGAGAAAAGGATAAAATTTAAGTATTTAAAATACTTAACATTCTATAATACAATGTTTACGTTGAGAAGAGCTAGCAGATAGCGCTGCGATCCCATTGTTATATTTTCAGCAACGTTGTAAATTTATTGGATTCAATTTTTTAGTACTATTTTGTAGCAGATTTCCACACTATGTATTCTAGGCGCTGTAATTGTGGTGTGCAGGGTCCAATCATTTTTTAAATGTGTCTAATTTTTTAAGATTTTTTTTTTCAATTTTTTATTTAAAGTTTCATTAGCTGAATAGAGATTTAATTCGTAGTTTGAAATAGCCTTTTTTTAGCACTTTCCAACCTAGTTGAAAAGTGCTTATGACTTCGGTTTGTCTGGCCGTCTGTCCGTGCTCTAACTCCCGTAAATATGCTCGGATTGCTCTGCAATTTTTATATGTTATTGTCGTTATCTATGGCACGTTCCCTATTTCATCTGAAGTGTGTAGCACTTATAGTTTTCTTACAGGGACACTCAAAAGAATTCCGTTACATTGCGGTCTATGGGGAAAAATCATTTGCGGTTTATTTTAAAAATGTTTCACTATTGTAAACGCATTGAAATTTATATAGATCACTAAGATGCATTAGAAGAAGCTTAATATTGGAATAGGGTGTGCATAGCACTTAGAGTTACTTTACAGGGACAGTCAAAATAATTCCGTTACATTACGTCTATGGAAAAAAATCGTCTGCGGCTTATTTAAATAATGTTCCACTATTTTAAACGCATTGAAGTTTATATATATTACTAAGGTGCATTACAAGAGGCTTACTACAGAATAGTGTGTGTATAGCAGTCATCGTTCATTTACAGGGACACACAAAAGAATTCTCTACTGTCTGTTAACAATAATTCCTGGAAGTGCGTTTTAAGTTACTGAACGCGATTTTAATCTTACCTAGCTTTTTGTCTATTACGTGGTGTGTATAAATTCTGTAGATCCTATACAGGGCAGCACAAAAGTTCGCGAACACATTTCCGTTTATTGACAGAAACTCCAGAAGGAGAATTTAAACTGTGCTACGCGTTTCCTGACTAAACTAAAATTTAGCATCCTATATAGTATATATACAAATCTATAGGTCATATACAGGGCTACATAAAAGTATTCGGATATTTTTCCGAATATTGTATATATTGAAAATTCCTGAAATTACGTTTTTAAATATGTTATGCGTTTTCCAAATTGTTTACTTAGATGTCATCTTTCAGCTTATTAAACGGTAATGATTTGTGAAATTATTTTAGAAGCGTTGGAAAGTGCTACATAATCTATGCTTGACGCATGATTTTTCGTTCTTGTTTACTTACTGTTGCCAGACTTTAAAAATCCCGGATTTTTAAAATCTATTGCGTGCGAAAAGCATTTAATGGTGAAAATTACGTCATACTTAAAACGGTATATTTAAAACCATTTTCTTACAGCGTTTCAAAACATACTATTTTTAATGGAAATATAAATTTACACGTGAATATTGAAAAAGAAAGAAAACTTTAAAATAGTTAAATTATTACGTGCGAAAAGCATTTAATGATGAAAATTACGTCATATTTAAAACTATTTCCTTATAGCATCTAAAAGAAAACTTTTCTTTTTAACGAAAAAAGTCTGGGAGGCAGCGACATTTTTTACCTAACCGTCGGCTGTCGCGACAACAGTGGATATGGCATTGGACATCCACAAATCCCCAGTCAAAGGGAAATGAATGACAACTTTAAAACAGACGATCGCCACTGGTCGTGATAATATAATTTAATCTTCCGTAATCAGGTAATGTTTTTAAAACAACAATTGGCAAGCGTAGCTCGTAGGGGTCTGAGTGCCGTGTCTGAGTCCTCTACCATTATTATTTTTTTTCAAAAATGCTTAACTCTTTGCCACGAGGGAAAAATTGTTAACTGTGTTATACATAAATAAGTTTTGATTAATCTCTAATAAATATTGTATCAAATTTTATACAAACTACCAAATATATATATAATCAGAGTAAACTAACGTTTTGTTTTCTAATTTTACAGGTAAACGAAAAGATACTGCAATATACGGTACAGATGAGTTGCACCAAGCAGAAGTACCAGTAGTAGATCTGAATCAATGTCGCAAGAATTATATTGGTTATCAAATCACCAATAGAATGCTGTGTGCAGGATTTAAGAAAGGACGAGTAGACTCGTGCTCAGGTGATAGTGGTGGACCTCTATTACTTCAGAAGGATTCTAAATGGACCGTATATGGAATCACAAGTTTTGGAGACGGTTGTGGACGAAAAGGAAAATATGGAATTTATGCGAATGTTCCCAAATTCGTGAAGTGGATAAAAAAGACTGTTTCAAGATATTCTTAAGATTACATCTATTTTCCCTTCCCTTAGTATTGTTTACTTAAAAACAACAAAAAAAATTGTTATTTAAATATAGATGAAATATAATGAAATTTTACAGGAAAAAATGTTGATAATGAACAATACTAGCAAGAATTTTAAAGAATTAAAATGTTTTGCAATAACAGAAGGTGAAATGAAAGAACGGTATTTTATACTAACAGTATTTTAACAGTATTTTTGAAGTACCGCGATAAAATCATAAAAAGAATAAAAAATCATTTTCTAATAAATTACATTTTCTTATACATTAGAAAAAGATAGTTAACCAAAAATACAATAAATAATTTTATAATTTTTTTAAACTTTTGATTAATCTATTTTATTAGTTTTGCAGATGTAGAATTTTGATACTTCATGGATAAGTGTGATATTCTGAACGAAAATTATAGTATTGTTATATTTTTCTGAAATGTTTATTATGTTTGGAATATGTGTGAAAATTTCTGTAAATAGTATAAATTTATAATTCATCTCTTATTCTTTTGAACATACTGAAAGTCTTTTTCATAAAAATTTTGTATTTTATATAAAAAGGGGAGGGATTTTATCTTCTATCAATATTTTTAGATCGCTTATTAGAATAATTCAAAATTGAACGCTAATAATTGTAAGTTAGATTATTCTAAAAATTCATCTCTATTTAAGATTTATTATTATTGTAATGTTTAGGTATATAGGCTGCAATTTTTTAACCTATTAGAAACTTTTTAAAACTGCATGAAAAATAACTGTGACTAAAGTCATATCTTAATAAAGAAGAAATTGAAATTAAATTTCTTATACTATCGCTTTATTCGCCATTTCTAACATCATCGTTTTAATAAAAAATGACAATAAAGTGACTGGAAATAGAAACAATGACGTTTAAAAGTTTAAAAAAGTAATTAGACTTTAGAGCAATTTTATTGGTCTTCATTAGTTGAAGCAAGCATGCTGACATTTTTTTCAAATATGTACTTAGAAATTTTTAAAAAGTTATGTTTTATCATCTCACCGTTCATTTTTTCATGCATTTTATCATTTACATGTGTTTTTGAAACTTATTCATTGCCAATCAATAAATCATATCCATCTCTCACCCGTACATATTGCACATTTATTTAAAAAATTGACACAACTCAAAAATATGATTTCGGAAATATTAATTAATGGAAGAGAGCGAAAAAAATACTTTCCAATCTGCCATTAAAAGCAAGCATGCTTAATTATCTTTAAAGAAAAGGTGAATTAAAGCAGCCTTTTTTTTATTATTATTCTGATTATGGTTACAATGCCAATATTATGGAATTTCGTCAACTTTGCCTAGATATTGTTCCCTAGTACTATATACTAGGATAATTTTCAGTGTCTTAATTATTTTTCAAATCGCAGCCAATTGTTTGAATAATTGTATTATAAAATGTGTCTTGCATGTCAGAATTTCAATAATTCTCTAAAATATTTAATTTATTATTATATTTTTTAAATGTTGTAGTTTACTAGAGCTTTGCGGTTTTTACTACTATATGTTCCTATTAGCAGATATACTAAATAAAAGCATGCAATTTATTTTGGCACCATCTAAAAATATTAATGCTTTTTTATGTGACATATTTAAAGTTTAGAAAAACTCTCTTAATTTCAGTATTTATACTTAACTTTTTTGTAAAACAATAAAGATGTTTTTTTTTTTTCGTTCAGTTGGGAAGATTATCTTATATGGATTTCATATGACATCTCATATGATTTCTTTACCAATTAGAATAATGGTGTCTTAATTAATCTAGTGTGATCACATTTCCAGCGTTTACTGGAGGTCCCATTACCTGTGATTTATTCTGTTGTGCTGATTCAGATATTAGACCAGATGATCAGATCATTAAGGTTAACTAGGTGAATTAGTTCAGGCATATTCGTCCTGGATTGCTCAGTTGGTAGAGCATTGGCAGCTTCAGCCAAAGGGATCCCGGGTTCGAATCCTGACCCGGACTTTTTCACTCAGTTGGGAAGATTACATCTCAGTAAAGATTTGTTTGAAATATAAAACATTTATTCATAATATTTACTCAAGCGAAATACAAAAATAATTAGTTACATTGTTTCTATGGTTTTATTTTTACTTATTTATTTAAGAACCTTGAACGTAGCCAATACGTTAAATAAAATGTGCTTGAAAATACTTTTGTCTTTTCATGAAAAGTCATTTTTTAAATAAATGTGCAGTATGTAATTGAAACAAAGAGAGTCTTATGTTGAAGGATGATAGATAATCTAGGTATTTATTATAAAGCTTTAGCTTTAGGATAACCAGTAGTGACAAACATTTTTATTAAATGCGTATGCCAAAACATTTACAGATTATTTTTCAATTTCCTATTATCTAAAAAATCTTTTATAAAGAAATAATAAATCATTGTGTATTTTTTATCAAATAAAATTTTAAAGGTTATTGTAAAATTCAATTGTTTCTTAATCGTAAACTTTATCACATAACGATCTTTAGTTGTTTATAAATGAAACATTTTTTGTTACACAGTTGATGTTAATTGATTCACATTTTGTCACTTTTATTTAAATATATTGTAAATCACATTGATTTGTTCATTCTATATTATAAATTGAATTTTATAAAATTCATTTAAAAATAAATAAAGCCTTACAAGCATATATAAAAGAATAAAAATATGTATAATATTTTAAAGCAGCTAAAAATTACGTGAATGTCTTTCTAATTTTTAAACCTTTCTTTTTTGACATTCTTAATACTAGTTACATTTTTTATTAATCTATTTATGAACATAATAAGTTTGCCGTTGAATATAGTAATGAAATTAATAAAAAATTGAATTTAATGTAAATATAAATAATGTGTATGCATTTTGAGTTTGTCAATAAAACTTTGTAGATGTGACACAAATTCGATATTCCTTCTTTAGCCTATTTGCTTAAATTCAACCTTTAGGCTTTTTTTTTTTTTTTTTTTTTTTTTTTTTTTTTTTTTTTTAAAGAAGACAAGTACCTTATGAAATGAGAAAAGTTAACAAAAGCTTTTATCTTAAAAAGTATTAGACTTATTTAAACAATACTTTGTAAGTTTTTTTTTTTTTTTTTTTTTTTTTTTTTTTTACCATCTACAATTGGGACGAATAATATAACTAAAATGACCTATTACTGATACCAAGTTTGTACGATTTTAACAACAATAATAAAAAAATCTTTATAAAATATGAAATTTTTTGAAAAGCAAACATTATTTTAAGAATGTTTACTCAATGACAAAAATTTGATGCCATTTATGCAATATCACGCACAGAAGCTGCAAAACAATAGTTTTGAATAAAATCATTTTAACAATAAACATTTTTCGTGTTGTAAATAGTGATAGCTGAAATTTTTTTTTAAATATCACTCTGTTTTTAAAATATTACAAAATTAACAAAATTTTAATGCAAATGAATAAAACACATTTTTTGAATTTTTGGTCGATTTAAAGGTATTTATTTGACCCAATAGTAATTACCTGAATATCTAAAAACATTAAAAAATAATGAAATTGAAAAAAAAAAAAAAAAAAAAAAAAAAAAAAACATGAATTACAATTGTTATTTAGAGCATAGAATTAACGAAGAGGAAATTTTTGAAGACATCAGTTTTATTATATGTGTACAAAAGAAAAGGAATAAATATATTTGTTCTTCAGAATAAGAGAGCATAGTCAATTGTTTTGCAATATTGTTAGTACAACCGGTGTACTGAAGTGTGTAAATGAGAGTATATGCAGTGTAAGACTTTGCTTAGTTGAATGTACATGTATATAAAATATTATAGGCATGATATTTGAATTATTTTATAATTTATGTACTTGTCAAAGTCCTGGCTCGAAAACGAGTCATTTTATGTAAAATAAATTTTATTTTTTTAAAAATGGCAATAATTGTTTTCTTATAATAACTGATATTTCTTCACATCACAAATTACATTTCAATTTTAATTCTCAAATCGAAAATTAGATTTATCACACATTCACAAAGTTATTTTCATTTGTAAACTCCAAAATTTTGAAGGTATTCTCTGTTTTAGATACCAAGAAATCTAAGAGCATTTCTCTTTTTCCTGTAAAAGAAAGGAATTTTTCAGAAAATGTTATCGAAGTTGGCAATTTAAGCTAATTTTAGGGACATGATACTCATGGAGCAATCTATTACAATTAAAGATGTATCTTCTTTATAGAAAATGTGGTTAAATTCTTTGGTGCTTTTAATAGCATTGTCTATGATTTTTATGCATTTATGTAAAATGAAGCTTCATATATTGTTTAACGGGGAAAATAAAACATTTAAAAATGCCCTTAAATTATGCTCCTTATAAAATAAAGAGAAAATGCAATACATCAAGCCATATTGTTTCATATGCATCAACTAACTGACCCCCCCCCCCCTCCCTCCCTCGACGACAGGGGGGGGGGTCATTATACATAAATGCATAAAAATCACAGACAATGCTATTAAAGCGTTTATTTAACCACATTTTCTGTAATTTATTAACCTTAAATAGGCCTAAAATCAATGTTGAATGATTTTATATTCTTCGACGAAAATCTTTCTAAATGATCCTAATGCTGAAGGCCCCACTGCTTTTAATAGTGTACGCCCTCGCTTATTTTTTAATTTTTTTTTCAAATGAAAATTTATCCAAATAGAGTTGCGGGCCCCATAGCCTTCGTTGGAGTATACCTGGGGTGCTAGGCACGCCCCGGTCTGTTTTGATTTTATATCTTTAAACGAAAGGCTGGCGTAGTCCAGGCCTTAAATGTACCTAAAATTAATGTTGAAAAAAAATCTTTTCAAACGAATTTAATAATAGAGGGCCTTCGACAGCTAAAAAGTGCTCTCTTCCCACTTTTATTTACCCCATGGGGTCATTTACTATTAAAAAATATATATATATTATTCAAAGGCTTTGAAATTTTTGAATTATGAGTATAATACTATCGAAGCCTGTGAATAAATTTCGTGCTAAAATATTGATATTTAGTTCTGAAAAGCAAGTTTTTTTCGCACATGAAAATCCTACGAGAAATTTTATTTTCAAACTGATTATTTTACACCTGCTATTATATCTAAATCAAAATTTTACTGGAACAACAGCTAAAAGGTTAGTTTTTAGGGTATTCAAATTTTAGAGCAATTGCGCAAAAATAAGCTTACGTTATAAGTGTAAATAAACATACGCAATGTTAACCTTATGGAAAAATATTTTATTTTCAAACAGATTATTTCCCTTTAAATCTCAAAATTTCTGAACCAAATTTATACTGCATCATTATGTAAATTGTTAGTATATTGTATTAAAATTTCAGAGCGACTGTGTAAAATTGTGTTTTTTAAACAAAATGTTCGTAATTCAAATCGTATGGGAAAAAACGAAATTGGGGGGAAAAGTGACTTTCGGAAAGGAATTTTTTTCAAAGGGTTAATATTCGTAATTTTTGAAACCAATGAAATACAGTAATCCCTTAACATTCGTGAGTTTTGATTATTCGCGAACATGAAAATGCGGAAAACTTAACATTCGCAAGAATCTGACTTGATTATTCGCGATTTTTTAAAAAATATATCTTTGCTTTTTCAGAATTTACAGTGTTTAAAGATTTTTTCCTCTGTGTTTTCTCAATATGTATTTACAAATCAATTTTCAGTTGTCTACTGAAAAAGGAGCGAGTGTTGTAGGAAAACAAATTAATAACAACAACAGAATACTCATTGCAATGAGGATATTAGAAGTAGTAAGGCAACGGCATCTTCAATCTATTAATTTAAAATGTACTTGTGTATGTTCTCGTAGAGATTGAGCTGAAGCTGCACACATTATCATCTCTTTGTGAATAGAGAGAGAGTCGAAATGACTTTCTCTCCATATTAAACAAGGACGAAAAATCATGCGTCAAGCATAGATTATGTAACACTTTCCAACGCTTCCAAAATAATTTTACAAATCATACCGTTTAATAAGCTAAAAGATAACATCTAAGTAATCCGAATACTTTTATTCAGCCCTGTATAGGATCTATAGATTTGTATATATACTACATAGGATGCTAAATTTTAGTTCAGTTAGGAAACGCGTAGCACAGTTTAAAATTCTCTGTCTGGAGTTAAATACTACGGAAATGTGTTCGCGAACTTTTGTGCTTCCCTGTATAGGATCTACAGAATTTATACATACCACGCAATAGACAAAAAGCGAGTTAAAATTAAAATCGCGTTCAGTAACTTAAACCGCACTTCCAGGAATTATTGTTAACATACAGTAGAGAATTCTTTTGTGAGTCCCTGTAAATGAACGATGACTGCTATACACATAATATTCTGTAGTAAACCTCTTGTAATGCACCTTATATAAATTTCAATGCGTTTAAAATAGGGAAACATTATTTAAATAAACCGCAGACGATTTTTCTCCATAGACGTAATGTAACGGAATTTTTTGACTGTCCCTGTAAAGTAACTATAAGTGCTATGCACACCCTATTCCATATTAAGCTTCTTCTAATGCACCTTAGTGATATATATAAATTTCAATGCGTTTAAAATAGTGAAACATTATTTAAATAAACCGAAAATGATTTTTCCCCATAGACCGCAATGTAATGGAATTCTTTTGAGTGTCCCTGTAAAAAAACTATAAGTGCTACACACTTCCGTTGAAATAGGGAACATGCTATAGATAACGACTATAACATATAAAAATTGCAGAGCAATCCGAGCATATTTACGGGAGTTAGAGCACGGACAGACGGCAGACGGCAGACGGCAGACGGCAGACGGCCAGACGGCAGACGGCCAGACGGCAGACGGCCAGACAAACCGAAGTCATAAACACTTTTCAACTAGGTTGGAAAGTGTTAAAAAAAGTAACCACCGCTGCGGCCGCCGCTGTCAATTAAGATTTTGTGCCTTGAAGTCTTTCTGGACTAATATCCAGAAAACTATTGCAAATAAAAATTAAAAAATTGGTGGTTTTATAAAGAAATGTTCGATAAACACGCTGAAGTAGACAGTTTTTAAATTGAAGAATTATTTTAAGAGATATTTAAAATCAAAGTTGGTCAAAACAGTTTTCTTATAAAAGTTTTATAGAAACGAAAACTATGCACAGGAATTTAAACATAATTTGTAAGGATATAGTTGACAAGGTTGGGGTGTGCAGACTGCAATTATTTTTTCAATTTGACTCATTTTTTGAGGTTATATTTCAATTTTTTATTCAAAATTTTCATTATTTTGACGAAGATTTATTTCATATTTCATAAATTCCATTATTTGAATCGTTGCCAATTTGTAAAATAGCGCACGTAATAATATTCCCTTTCAATTAAGAAATGTATTAACACGTGATTATTAAAAACAGAAATAAAACTTTAAAATAATAATTAAATGATCACGTGTTAAAAGCAATAAATGTAGAAAATAACGGAATAAAAAATATACTTGCGCGTGAATATTAAAAAGATAAATAATTAAATTATTCCGCGTTTTCAAAGCATTAAGTAGAGTAAGATTAATTTATTTCGACAAAATATTTTATCTATTATTGCAAATTTTAAAACAGCGTATAATTAATATTTCCCTTCAATTAAAAGCTATATTTATACGTTTAAATCAACGAAATAACTAATAAATTGGTAAAATATAATTAAAAATACAGATAAACGTTGAATTAAAGATCACTCGATGACATAACTATACCACGCGTAACGCATCTGGTATCAATTTAATGCGACGCCACAGATATGCACTTTTGGCTTTAAATCCTATATTTTGGCAACAGTTAATTTCTTTTATAGAAAGTAGTAGTCGGGATAATGGAGTAATACCCAATTTTCTATTAGCATCGTTATAAAATTTCCCGATGCAATGACATTGCTTACTTAAACCATTTTGCACGAGTTGATTTTCAAATGTTTAATTAACCTTATTTTATCAACAGTTGTTAGCTGTCTCGACAGCAGTTGATTTGGCTTTAAAATCCCTTGGTCAAAGGAAAATGAATGGAAACCCGATTATAGCAGATATTATAGCGAGCAGCCGATTACACAAGGCCGATTATAGCAGGTCGTTTAATTATAATTCAATCTTCCGCAATCGTTTTAAGGTTGATCAAATCAGAGTGTTTTTACAGTTTGTGGTGTCAGAATGGGGGTTGGCGAGCGTAGCTCGTAGAGGGCAGAGCCCCCTAGTATTAAAAAAGAACCTATGCTTTTTAGCTGTAATTATTTCTCCAGTCATTTAATTTGAATTATCTTCATTAAATAAATTTCATAAATATGAATATGTGTGTACATTCATACATATGTGTTACGCATAACGTACTGTTAATACATATATCCTTTTGTTCTTTGAAATACTGTCCCACTCAAATTAAAATTTTATAGAACATAACTGCTTTTTTAGTGCAGAGAGATAGACTCAACATTCGCGAGGTTTTCCTGGAACGCAACCCTCGCGAATGTTAAGGGATTACTGTATTTTGAAAGCTGAATGTACGCTCATTAAGTGTGTGAAATTTGTTTTTTCGTATTTAGATTAGATTAAAAACCCCCAGGGAAGAACGTTAAACATTGCAAAAAATACAGAATTCGCGAAATGGACTTACAGAAACGAACGTTTTTGAAAATGTTAAGATTTGATATTTTTTTAAACCGAAGGCAGAGTTGTAAAGAAAAATGAACATAGATATGCTTTTGTACCTTCGTTTTGTTTGTATTTTTATTTCCGAAGCCGATGGCGATTTTTAAACATGGCATAAAAAAACGAAATTCGGGCAAGTGACTTTCGAAAACTATTTTTTTTTTCAAAGTACAGGGTGTCTACTAAATACTGTTACAAATATTCAGTCATTTTATTTTACAAATAGAAAATGATAAATACACTAATATGATTAACATCAGAGATGAAAGTTTACCTAGAAATAATTTTACTCAAATTAACCGCCATCTTTATCGATTACCAAAGATAATCTCTTCTGCCATTGTCCGATTGCGGCACCAATCATTTTAAAAGGTAATCGGTCCCATTCACGCAATATGGAAGCTTTGAGACAGTCCAAACTTCTGTGTTCTTTGCTATTTACTTTACCCTCTAAAATCCTCCAGACGCAATAATCTAAACTAAAGGATTTAGATCTGGTGAAGAAAGGGGCCAATCTTCTTGCATGATAAAGTTCGGACAATTAACATGGAGCCAAGCCTGTGTTGATTTAGCTCGATGCGAAGGTGCAGAATCTTGCTGAAATAGCCAATTCTTTTTGGGATACAACCTGTTAGCATGTGGCAATAAATGTGTAGCCAATATGTCCAGTTTTTAATATTTCACGTTGATTTTTATCCCTTTATCTATGAATTTCAGGCAATTTTTCATTGTATGACACTGCGCCTCAAACCATAACAGAATTCTTGTTCTGAAAGCGTTTAACAGTTCGAACATTCGAAGGTTTTCGGGTATATCCTCGAAGGTTGCTGAATATATGACATCATTTTTAGCATTATAACACTGTTCGATGCGAAATAGCTTCTCATCAGAAAATATTATTCGATCAACATTTTTCCTACCATGCTGCTTCAACAATTTCTTGCATCTTTGTAATCTTTTTATTCTTTGTGCAGCAGTCAAACCTTGAACTTTTCTTTTGCAATAAGTGCAAAAACCCAGGTCTTCATTTATAAAAATTTGCATAGTTCTGCGACTCGCATTCTCTTCTGCAGCCATTTTATTTGCAGAACATTAGGGATTTCTCCGTATATTTTTACAAATTCTTTTGTGCGAGCTGAGCATGGACGACCAGACTTAGGCCGATTACTACAACTATTAGTATACAATAATCGATTTACATATTTCTATATATAAATGTTCTATTAAAACCAAGGTATTTTAATTGCTTAAAGATTTTACCTGCAGAAAATCCGCCATCAAAGAGCTGCTTAATCATCATTCTTTTGGCTTCGATCTTTAAAATAATTTTAAATATTTGCTTTATACAAAAATCGTCTGCACTAATAGAAAGTTGCCAAACGCTGAAATAGAGAAATAAATTGTTTCACCAAAGGATTAAAATTAATTCTTATTTTTTGGAGTGTAACAGTATTTAGTAGCCACCCTGTAATATTTATATTTTTCGAAACAGATTGCAGATCTCGAAATGGGAATGAACATAAATATGGTCTGGTATTTTTAGTTTTTTGTAGCTTGATTAGAAAAAAAATTCGGATTTTTAAAGATTGCAGAGATCTCGAAAATCGTGAACGTGACTGACTTACGAAAACGAACCCTTTGAAAGGGTTAATATTAATATAAACTAAAGGCTTCGTCATAACCGCAATTCAAAGCATATGTGGTTAAGTATCTTTGATTTGCTTGTATTCCCAGTTACGAAACCGATGCACAATTTAAAAAATCGCAGAAAAGAGAAAATCACAAAAGCAAGATTTTCAAACGAATTTTTTTTCAAAGGGTTAATATTCGTATTTTTCTAAACTGATTGCAGATTCCGAAATAAGAATAAACGTAGATATGGTATGGTATTTTTAGATTTTTCGTAGCTTGATCCGAAACGCTGATACATATTTTTAAAATATTGCAAAACGGCATAAGGAAAATAATTTTTTTCAGAGGGTTAATATAAATATTTTTTTTTAACTGTAGGAGGTGTTTCAAAGAGCAAGGTTCGTTCTTTAATTTAATGTAATCTGATTTTTTTTTTAGTTCGACGGATGCAAGATTCGTAAAATGGGGAAAGTAAAAAAACATGAATTTGATTTTTTTTTTGAAAGGGTTAACTTTAATAATTTTTTTTTCAAATTGCGGCGTTTAAAACGTCAAAGAACAAAACTTAAGGATATGTTATTCGTTTTTGTGCATTTTGTGCTGTTTGCCGTAGGAACCGATTTCAAAAGTGAGTATACTCATTAAAAAAAAAAAAAAAAAAAAAAATGCAAAGAAAATCGAAAAAGTACAAAACAGCGGTTGTAGAGATTGATCTCAGCTATCTAATGCGAAGAAGAAAAAAGAATCGTTTAAAAATATTGAAATGCAAACCAGATATTAGAAAGTAACTATCTCATTGGATTAACATTAGCGAGCGGGTGTTTTCGCGTGAGGGGAGAGCACCCTTAAGAAAAACTGCAAAGAAAAAAAAGCAGACTTCACATTGTTTTTTCTCTACTTGTAGGTTTCCGAAAACTCCGAACTGAGCATACGCAGACGCGCTTGCGAATTTTCAGAAAAAAGAAAAACAGTTTGTGAGTTTTATTAATAACTTGGCTATTTATAAAAATAAATTAAAAATCTGAGCCCCAGGTGCATCAGGACTTTTACGTGCGGTAGATTTCGCTAGCCCTCGCTGACAGACAAGCACACATAAGATGCACACAGAACGAAACTTTCATTTATTAGTATAGATATAAACAAAAACCTAAAATTCATTTTATTTTGAAAAATGAACATCCTTAAGTTTTTTTCTCCCCTTAAATAAGGATTTAAATTTTACGTACTTCAACAGTTTTTTTTTTCCCCCTTCAAAATGAAAAGTTTTACAATTGAAATTGTAACACTGAGAACATACAAAACTTGCTTCTTGCACAAAAATAAATATATACCTAAAATTATATATATCTATAACTAATAATGAATTTGCAGAGAGGCTATGTCTTTTTATATATCTCAAACTAATGAATTGATTTTAATGAAATTTAATAAAATGATAGTTTTTACAAAAGATTTTAACAAGGTTTCCCCCCCCCCCCCCACACCAATATTTCAATTAAAAGATGACTTCCATTCATATAGGAATCAATTTCAGATATTTTTTTTATATAGCGTCATAACTCCTATTGACATGATTATATTAAAAATTAAAGCTACATATTGACATGAAATTATGTGGATAACCTCCTCAATAAACTTTATGGGGAAAAACAATCGATATGAATGACAGATTTTGAGAACAAATAAAATTTTAACCTTCACAATTGTCATTTTCTTATGCAGGTAAAAATATGATACCACAGCTATGTGTATGAGGCACAATGAATAATCATTTTTTAAAAGATAGCTGCAGTTCATATTAATTTTATATATATATATTTTTTTTTCTTATACATAATTTGATATATTTTACCTAAACTTATTTTTTAAATTCCTATTGATCACCTTTTTAACACTTTCCAATATAGTTGAAAAATGCTTATGAATTCGGTTTGTCTGTCTGTCCGTGCTCACGTAAATATATTCGGACTGACATGCAATTGATATATGTTATTGAGGTTTACTATGGCATGTTCGGTATTGAAAATGAAGCATGCAGCACTTATAGTTTTTTAACAGGGACACTCAAAATAATTCCGTGACATTACGGTGTATGGGGGGAAATTATTTGCGGTTTATTTTAATGATGTTACACAATTTCAAAAGCATTGTAATTGATATATATCAATAAGGTGCATTAAAAGAGGCTTAATATGGAATAGGGTGTGCATAGCACTTATAGTTACTTTACAGAGACAGTCAAAAGAATTCCATTACATTACGTCTATGGAGAAAAATCATTTGCGGTTTATTTTAATAATGTTTCACTATTTCAAACGTATGGAAATTTATATATATCACTCAGGTGCATTACAAGAGGCGTACTATAGAATATTGAGTGTATAGCAGTCATTATTCATTTACAGAGACACACAAAAGAATTTGCTATTGTCTGTTAAGAATAATTCCTGGAAGTGCATTTTCAGTTGCTGAACGCATTTTAAATTTAACTCATTTTTTGACAAATTACTTGATGTGTATAAATTCTGTAGATCATATACAGGGCAGCACAAAAGTTTGCGAATACATTTCCGTTTATTGACAGGAGAATTTTAAACTGTGCTACGTGTTTTTTAACTCAACTAAAATTTAGCATTCTATGTAGTATATATACAATTCCATAGATCATATACAGGGCTGCATAAAAGTATTTGGATATTTTCTGAATATTGCTAGTAATTCCTGAAATTAAGTTTTTAAATTGTTTTCTTACATATTACATCTCTGCTTATTAAACGGTAATGATTTGTAAAAATATTTTGGAAGTGTTAGAAAGTGTTACATAATCTATGCTTGGCACATGATTTTTCATTCTTGTTTATTACAAGAAAAAAAAAAAAAACTTTAGATTGAAAGGTTAAATTTATAATTCAAATGTTTATTTGGCTTGTGTGCTATGGAATTGCCACTGAACAGCAAATATTTTAGAAACCAAAAAACTTTATCAGAATGCATACAAATCATTTTTGAAAGTGAATATGACATCATTATTCAAGTGAATGTTTCAGCAAGGCATAAGTGCTTAAATAAAATGTTATTTTTTTACCTAAAAAATAGATTTGAGGCATTTGAATTTTAAGCAACAATAATAACAAAAGAAGTTACCCGTTTACTCAATTTAAAAAAAACAAAGGGTCATATATACCCCCAGGTGTGTGCTCAAGACTTTATAACCCTATCTCAGAAGGGTGAACTATCTTCCAAGCAAAAATTTTATAATAAAAATCTTTCATAATGTTTAAATTGATATGAGAGAAAATAAGATTTTTCACTGAATAAATTTAAATATTTTGCTATGATCATCAAAATGATTTTTTGATATTTTTACCGACTCTTCCTTTACCAATATTCAAATTAAAGATACAACCTCATTGATGGTTTTACCGCTGCTATTGCTGTTTATAAGCAATGGTGTGGGAAGGGTAAATACCCACCGGGTAGGTATTTATTTATTGGGTATATACCTGGATATTTAGGCAAGCCTAGGGTAAATTGGGTATTTTCCTGTTTCACTGTAAAAAATCATGTTGAAAATTTTCTTGACATCATTCCAATATAATAACAGCTTTCACTTTAGTTAAAGAAAAATACCTGCATCTTGTCTTACTGAGTGAACTTCCCAATCTTTTACATTTACTATGCTCAGATATTTTTAAGATGCATGTAAACTAAGCATTTTTTTAATAAATGTAATTGATATAGCGAAGACAGTCAAACGAAGTAACCGCTTACAAGCAATGTACAGTTGAATTAAAAATGAAGAACGTAATAAGACTGTTTCTTTGAAATTGCCAGGATAAACTAAATGAGCAAGTTATTTGTATTGTCTTAAACCTTTAATTCTCCAAAGTATTTTAAATTTTGTATTTAAGTGAGATTTTTTTCTAAATATATATATTTTTTTAAATCACAGAAATACGGACTTCTACAGCTTTGTCTCATAACACAAAGGAAAAATACTTGTTAAATACTCAATGAAAATAAGCCAATGCAACACGTTTCAAAAATCTATCTTCATCAGTCACAAAAAGGTCATCCTACAAACCAGTACAAGAGCAGAAGAAATTTTTCTTTCTATTTTCGTAGAACGTAATACAAGTAGGATGTAAATCACATCAATGGTATCACTTTGTAAGGAGAAACAGCGATTTACTCCAAAAACAGAAAAATGGCCGTGTTCATACTCCAACAATGGATTAAAAAAACACTAAACTATACCAGTACCCAGCCTATGGAGAAATGAGTAAGAATGTTGGGATATAGTTGTTGTTGTTGTTGTTGTGTCAAAGAAAGTGCCATGGCACTTCTCTGAAAGAAGAGGTGCCAGAGCCTCAAGAGAGGTTGGACTTCTAGAGCTGGTCTCCTAATTTTGAAGCAATTCCAGATGAGAGACCTGCACCTGGATTGGCATCCCCAGAGGTATCATTTTCAAATTTGGAGGATATTGGAGCCACAAACAGATTTTAAGTGCATCAGCTACCGTTAACGTACATGGTCCCACAGCAGCTGCATTCGAGAGAGGTTGTCACCCTCCCAAGCACTGACCATGGTCGATGCTGCTTCACTTTTGGTGATCTTGACGGGAAACGAGCTTAATCCATCTGTGGGACATTGGGATATGGTAACGTGAACAAAAGAATCAATAAAACACTTTAATCCTTTACAAAGTAATAGTGAGAAAATTAACTTATGATGGGAAACTCTTATCCCAAAGAACTATAAAGAGTTAAAAACATAAAAGATAAGTTTATATTACAAATTATGGCAGTTAGTGAAGAAGCTCAGTTGTCTTATAAGCTAAAATGAAAATTTTTAGATGTGTTTTGGATTCGTCTTTTTTTTAAAAAAATGATCTCAATTTGATTCTCAACCAAATGTAGAATTAATTAAACATTTTCAATCAAATGAACCTAAGATTCATTTAGTATATAAAAAGCATTACAACTTAATATATTGTCAGAAATACTTTCAGAGAAATTATTGCAAAAAAATAATTATTCTGGACTTAATTTAGGAAAAGAAAAAAAAAATGTAACCTAATTTTTGACACATTTTACTTTTTTCTGTAAATTTTAACTTAGAATACCAAATAGGGAGTCATTCGGTATATTATGAAGGTTTAAAATTTGGAACTCCTAATGTTAAACTCATTTCTAATCATTGCAAAACAGATTGCATTGCGGGTAATTTTTAAAAAGTATAATTCAAGAACTACTTGGTGGAATGATCTGTAATTTTATATTAGCATAATTCTTATACTTTATATTAGCAAGCTTCTAGAAATTGATTTCTGTTTTAAAAAAATCATAGGTTAAATCAAAGGTTGCCATAGTCGGGATACCGGAAAGATCGAGGCAGCCACAAGACTACAATTATTGCATTTTCAAACAGATCGAAAAAATAGCCCGATCCACGCCAAAATCAGGATATGGGGGTAGAAAAAAAAATTCAATTTCAAGAAAACAAATTAAAAAAAATTTGCACCAGGAAAACCCAAGATATCAATTAAAAATTTTAAGTCGAAAAAGTCGAAAAAAAGATAAATTTTTATCTCATGAAAGATGCAGGTACAGGAAGGCTGGTTTTTTGACACTCTTTCTTCTGTCTGCTGAGAAAAAAAATGAATGAATCAAAACTGTATTTCTTTATAGTGGAAGAATTCCAGTTGTGTTAAAAAATTTTTAAATATTACATTTGTTGATTTAAAAATTATACATCTATATGTATTTTTCAACGACTAATTCAGAAATCTAATTTTCATAATGCTGAGATTATTAAATCCTGAGATATGATTTTTAAAAAAATAATAGGATCGCTTAAAAATAATTTTTTTAAACATGTTAATTCTAGATCCGCTTTCTGAGGAAAAGGAAGAATTGATAAAATGAGGCATTTGAAAAGGACGAATTTTTATAGGCTATATAAATTTTTTTTGAAATATTGGATATGAAAATTATCATCCTTGCTTAAAAAGGGCTTAGATTTCAGATTTTCTAAAAAATTTCGAATTCGGCACATATATTTTATTTTAGCAACATCCTGATTTTTGTATAGGAAACATCAATGTGGGCTTTGCCTACTATAAAGCCAGTTCAGATATTTGAAAAAATGAAAAAATAGACTGGTAAATTTTTATTTTATAAAAAACATGACCTTTTTTTTCTTTGTAAAATGAAATTTATTTGGATTTATTAATTAAAGGATAAAGTTGTTTGAAAGGAATATTAAACAAAATCTTTTGTGCTATCTTTGATACACTTACTTGTTTTTTTTTTTTTTTAATTCTTAATATTTTTTGCATGATGAAAAGGACATTTTGCACATGTAAATTATTTCTCAAAATAGAGCTGTTGAAAGATTAAGGGTCGACTAAGCTAATACATTATCCCAACAAAATATTTTTTCAGTATCTGAAATAATTGTCTGAGTGCAACGAAGACTCATACACAGCGCAGTATTACTTTGCCCCATATATAGCTACGATGGATATTAAAACCTTTCGTCAAGCATAACTCAAAAAATATTTAACGGATTTCATTCAAATTTTTACAGCAGGTACCTATAAAGGTGACAACGACGTCTATTTATTACCAAGAATAAATGTCAAACCGTTTGGAAATTATATTTAAAAAATAGATAAAAAAGCACAATTAAAGTACATACGTCATTTTCACCGGCGGAGATTTTCGTAAATAATAAGATTTAAAAAGTTCATGGAGTAACATGGAGCAAAAAAATATGCACGCACAATACAATACAATATCAGTACAATAAAACATATTTCCATTTATTAAAAATGGAAAATTAATCTGGAATTTTTTCTGTTTGAAAGAAAAAAATCCACAATAACTTTGTATTAGAGATTTGGCGCAAATCTCAACATTGGCAGCTTTTTATTTCGCGTGTGTAAATGGGAATCAATTCTATGATGTTTAAATAAAAGATTTTGATTTGTGGCATTATTTCTTTTTATTTTCTCTTAGTATTTTAAATGGAATTAGTGAAAGGTATGTATTTTAAATTAAATGAGTGGAAGACATGTATTTTTAATGTATGTATTTCAAATGAAATGAGTGAAAGGTTTATAGTTAAATGGGTACTTACGTATTATCCGTGACAGGAGATTGATCGACAAAAATGGCTGCCAAGTACCAATCTTGTTTATCGTTGCCAATCATGTTTTCAAAGACAGTAATTTAACATTATCAAATAACATAGTTAAAAATGGTAATTAATATAAAATAAATAAAATGTAATATATGTTTATTAAATTTTTAACATTGTTAAAAATAGTAAATAACATTATTATAGTAAATTAATAAATGGTAAATAGTATAGTAAATAAGAAAGAATAATATTATAGATTATTCATAGGCATGTACCAGGTAGCAAGAAAAAAATATATAAGGGTTAATATAATTAGTAATATTGGCTCCATTGGCGCAGTTGGCTTAAAACTGGCACGGATAATACGTAAGTACCATTAAATTAAATTAATGAAATATAAAGATGTTATGAGAACAATATTTGGCGAGTTATCAACTGCGCCAAGTTAACATAAAAGTACCAATACATAAGTGAAATGACAGATGTCATATACGCACCATGTTGGCGCGATTTTTTCCCCCACCAATTTGGCGAAAACTTTGTTTTTGAATTTTAGTCACAAATATCAGGCAATAATAGCACGTGATTTTTTATTTCAATATAAAAATAAAATAACATAATAAACGTAACTTCTACTATTTAAAAAAAAGGAAACAAAAATAAATAAATAATAGTTTGATATCAATAAATATTGACATACATATAAAAATAATCTATAGAATTAAAATAAAAAATAAAAGTAAATAAACACAACAAACAGTTTTTGCCAAATTGGCCGGGGGAAAATCGCGCCAACGTGGTTAGTATATGACATCTTCGCCGGGAGTTTTACCCTTTTATCTGTTCTTTTGGAAATATAAAAAAATTAAAAAATACTTATATCAGGCGTATTATGTTTTGCATTTTTATACGGACCACTTCTCCATTTTAAGATTTTAAAAGTTATTTATATCAGATATATTTCTTCCCTGAAATTCCCACAAGTTATTTTCGGTAATCTGTTAGTTCGCTTATTAATTGTTTACAATTTGCCCCCCCCCCCCCCCCCCCCCCTGACAACAACAATTACTTATCACAAAAATGTCTCTTAGTTTTGTTATATATGTTTGTTATGTATTTTCATTAAAATATCGAAAATGGCAATAAAATTTTATTTTACCATCGTACTTATATTTTTAAGATGACGCAAAAACATGGTTTAATAAATGTATATTTGTAAATGCTTGAAAAACATATTTTTCCTCTCTCTAGGAAATTTTGGTAAGATGCTAAAACTGCCTTTTTGCACCATTTTTAATTTTTTCGCCAATCGTGCCAACCAGCACATGATACAGAACTCTTCCCCATTCAGATACACAAACAAGGTTGGTCTCAAACAAGAGTAATGCTAGCAACAATATTGTTTTAACTCTATAAGAGTTACAAACGATAATGATATTAAATTCTCCGATTAGCTTTGGGCCCGTTTACGGAAGTTTCTCCTAGAAAAAAAAACTGTGGAAGAAGTCTTTTACATTTGTTTCGAATGAAGCTCGGTCATAATAATACAAACAACACTAATATTAACATGGGGTAATACTTTGAATTTAAGTGTAAATATTTGGAACCCTCCCCCCCCCCCACCCGCCCTCAAAAAAAAAGTAAAAGGAACTTACAGAAATGAATTTAAAATGGCGTTAAGCCACGCTTTCTGACATAAGCAATTGCTGCGAACTCGATCACGGAACTTTCACTTAACTTAATAACATGTATATAGTAGCCCTTAGGGTACTTTTCCTTCCCAGTTATACGGACCTTGGGGCTTTTTTAAAAAGCTTAACGCTGTTCGGTTTTAAGAAGCTCAGATTTACTGCCAAATGACATAAACTACAATGAAAATAAACCTGATGAATTATTATGCTGGTATATGTATGTATTTAAAAAAATTGCTTCTGATTACACTTATTAGATAAATTACTTCTTTTTGCATTTAATAACAGATGAACAGCTTCTGTATACTAAATTGTTTAAATATTGGGAAGGTGGCGAAATGTACAGAGACGTGTAAACGAACGAGTTGACAGACGGGTGGTGAGATGGGTAGAGAGACGGGTAGAGACGTATAGCGACATAGATAAGCTAACGGGTAGCGAAACGAATAGACAGACGGGTACTGAGACAAAAGAGGGTTGACAGAGGGGTAGCGAGATAGGTAGGGAGATGGGTACAGACACGAGTAGCCAGGCCGGTAGACAGGCATGTAGAGGGAAAGGTTGCGAGACGGGTAGCGTGGTGAATAGAGAGACGAGTACAGAGATGAGTACAGCGACGAGTTGACAGACGGATAGAGAGAGGGGGTATATAGATAGACAGACGTGTCGAGAGACGGGTAGTGAAACGGGAAGCAAGACAGTTAGAGAGATGGATAGACAGATGGGTAGCGAGACGCTTAAAGATGCGGTGGAAAAACACATGGATAGTGTGACGGGTATACAGACGAGTAGAGAGGCAGTCGACAGATAGGTACGGAGAGAAATACAGTATAGACACACGGCTAGACATAAAAGTAGTTAGACAGCGATGGTTAGAGAAACAGATAAATGGGTAGAGAGACCAGTAGGGAAATATACGACATGTAGAGAGACGTGTAGAGGGACAGTCAATCGGGTAGGGAGATTGGTAGAAGAATGGATAGGGAAACAAACAGATTGTAGAGAGAGACAGACAGACAGGCAGAAGAAAAGTCTGAGGTTTGAAGCAGTAAAAGCGCAGGGGGTAGACTCTCCTAGAAAATAATCATGAAGTATTATCTTTGAAATATATATATTTTTTCAATTTGATTTTTACAGAAGTCATCGAAAGATTTTTTATGTTACTTTAGTAGGAATTTAGGCTACAGCTTCGTAATCAGGTTTGTAGTAAAGCTTGTTATCAATGTGGTTTGAAGTGTATGAGTTTCTATAAATAGTTATACAAATAAACAAGGAGGAAAATTTTTTAATTCAAATGTAAATATTTGTCACAAAGAAAATGTTTCAAAAATGAAATTAAATTTGCGTTAAACTACGCTTGCTAAAATACGCTCTCGGCTGCAAATCTGATTACGTGACTTTAAAAAGTTTGGCGTTTTAAAAAAAATCCGGCTTTTTTTTTTGTTGTTTGTTTGTTTGTTTGTTTTTTAAAGTTTTGAGCTATTCCAACTTAAGAAAATGAGATTATTTGCCAAATTATATATATATATATATATATGAAAAGATAACAGTATATATGAATTTATATATGATATTTTGTAATTCTATCATTTAATTTGCTCTTTTTCACACATTGTATTTTCTTTATATCGTAATTGTTAACCCTATGTTCTGAGAAACATCACTCAGACTAATCCCTTTGAGGGAAGTCCTAGTTATATTCCCCCTACCAGAAAGAGGTGGTTGTTTATTAAAAATTTACTTTCACCAATTAAAAAATATACATACATTTGCATGTAATTAGTTAAAAATTGGTCAAGAAAAATTGGGCATATTTTAAAATTTTCTTTGAGATGTGATATAAGTGATGTTAGTGTGTTGAGATGTGATGCTACAAGCTGTAACTTAAATGTACTATTTAAATATTGAAATGCAAATGTTTCGTAAATTTTTATTACAAAAATAACTTAGGAAATGCATAACAAACTAACTATACAAAAGAAAAACAAAATATATAAAACTTTTATAACATCAGTGACCAACAAAGTATCATGAAACAAATTCTCAACAATTTTTTTAATGTTCAGCTAAAATTACTTTCTCAAATGATTATAATTACTTTTAGAATTACTACTATATTTCTAGAAAAATTAATATACAACTTTAATAATATAACTCATCAATAAAATTTAGCATAATATTTTACAAAGCAAAAGTATTATAAGTTTTTTCAGAATAATGTATATTTAGAAGTTTCTATGAAAGACAGAAAATACTTTTTCTTAATAACTTATAATTAAAAACCAACTGTAGATAAAAATATTTTGCTTACGACTTTAGTTAGTCCCATTAAACAAAAAAATAAAAATATCACAAATACAATCTACAAAATAATACCACAAAAATAAAATTAACATTAAATAATATAACACAAAAACAAAATATGAAAAATATCTACAGATATGGCATTGAATAGCAACTTCAATTGCAAAGAATTAATTCTATAAAAAAAACTAAAACAATAAACACACAAATCTGAAATTGTCAAAGCAACATAAAACAATCTTTTCTACATATAATCAATTTATGTATTTTAAAAATAGAATAAATATTTTGATGAATATGAAAAATTCAGGATATTTCATCTTAAATTTATACCAAACATATCAAAATGAATATATATATTTTTTTCTTTACATTAGTAATCCGACATTTTTTTCTGGTATAAGTGGTCGATTACTGGTGCTTTTACCCTATACACATTATTTAAATTATTATACATATTTAAGTAACATACAACAATTTAAGTAACAACAAAAATAGATAATTTCTATTAAAAAAAAGACAAATGGAGTTTTACTATGAAAACATTGTGTGTTTTCAGGAAAAGAAGTGATTGAATTCAATGAACTTACATAGTTTATAAACCAAAATTAATCATTAGCATACTAAAATCTTAAAAACTTGATTCTAAGAATTTTATAACTATTCAAAAGATGTAATGGAAAAATACATTTAATGGTCATCAAATAATTTTTTTTAAATTTTATTTTAAATGTAAAACAAAATTGCTAAACAATTTTCTTACTTTAAAAACATTGATACTGTTTGTCTAAAATGAATGAATTATATGTAAGGGAAAAAAATGCTTCACCATACAATTATTTTTTAACCAGCTTCTGGTCTATTAGTTAGTTATACTGGTTTTATTTTCTTGCCATATGGCTATCTAATCCTAGACACAGAGTAATAAATGTTAAGTTTAGTTCAAAAATAAAATCAGAATATTTTTTCTTAAAAATTTGCTCATGGACAATTACAATTGATACTGGCATTTTTACAAAAATTGGTGTTGATTTATTTATATTTATTTCGGAAATTTATTTAAAACTTGGTTGCCTGATGGGCTTTATCTAGAAGTGATCTTAAGAGAGATTTTTATTCTTTTCAATAAAATTAAAAGAAAGGCATAAGCTTGTAGGTTTCATTTCACAAAACTAAGGAAGAAATTTCTTTTTCAACAAAGGAAATATTTTCACACAATGAAATTTTGTAGTAAACAAACATAAACACACATAGATGTTTTAATGTAATTAAGCAATTTTAAGGAAAGGAAAGAATTAATCATCAATTATGAATGAAATCACCTTGAAAATTAGAAAAAAAAATATTTAATTTAAAAGAATGTTATTCTTGCAGTACAGCTAATTTGTAAATATTTTTCACTGTCAAGATAGCGATAAATTCAAAATAGAACATTCTAATATGAAGAATATGAACATAAAATAGGCTAAACTAAGAATTTCTTATCAGAACCCACAGAGGTAGAAGGAAAATAGAGATGGCATATACCCTCAAAAAGGGTTTGGACAAGGAGACAGGTTACTGCTCAATTTTAATTGGCCTCATTCAGCCCAAATAGAACAAGCACGTGGGACGAGGGCAACCAATTCTTTTGTTGGGGAGTTTTAATGGTCAGGTGTGTCAAAGCAAGCTACAAGTATTTGTGTCTAATTGTAACCAATTTTGGGGTTGCATTTTTGGCTTCATGCCAAAACAGACCATTTCCTCTCTATTTTACATATTGTATTATAATATTAATTAATCTTACTATATATGTTATTAAATTCTGTCCTGCTGAATTCCATTTAACATTAGCTGTAGATTCTTTCCTAAAGCTCCATTTAAATTAAATAATTTTTTAATACATTTAATGTAAAATAAACAGGATTAAAACTTGTGTTGTACAGGGAGTTTAGGGGGACAGAGCACAACCTGACAAAAAATTCTTAATTCCTTTTCAAATTTAATTATTATAAGTGAGAAATTTTACTTATTTTGTTTTTCAAAATCATCAGAAATTAAGAATTCTTTTTTAAAATAAAATTTCAAAATCAAGGGAGAAACAATGGTTCTTCCCTGCTCTTCATTGCACATGATCAATAACAAAATAAAAAAAAAGATACAGAAGCACCAGAAAACGTATCATTTGAATCAGCACCGAATCAATATAAGTATTAGATATGAGTATTTAAAAAATGATAAATCGATTAATTTGATAATTTAAAATTATTGCATTCATTTAATATATATATATATATATATATATATATATTCTTTTTATAAGATTAACAAAATTTCCTAACAAAAGCACAATTCTTATTAATACAACCAATTATCATTTTATACATTTTTTTTAGAAGAATCTGAGCAGACATGATCAAGTAAAGTAAAATTGAAAAAATAACTCAAAAATATATTATAAAAATAAATATTACTTTTTCAGCATCTTACAAAAATAGCATTTTGAAGATAGTTTAATAATCATATTATAAGTAAATGTACATAGATATATATTCACAAATAAATAAAAAAATATACATAAAACATTATCAGTTATTTTAGAAAAGTTTCTTATTATTCCTAAGAAAAATTATACAGGTATATGTAGAGATGCATATACAAAATTATATATACATTTAATATAAAGAAGTTGTTTGTACTTTGCTTACATTTATACATAATGTATTAAAGTTATCTAATAATGTACATTATACAGTCTTCTCTAATAAAGCTTTAAGAATTGCATTTTGAGTTTGACATAGTTCATTTTGGGTTTTAATTAAGTCATTCTGATTGGTTAATAATTCTATAATCTTTTGGTCAGTTTCAACAAGACTTTCTTTAGTTTCTCGATATTCTTGAATGATTTCTTTTAAGAACTTTTCATTGGGTAAGTCAGTTTCAAAAATCGCTTCAGCTCCAGGTAATGTTTGAAAGTTGGTTCTTAAAGGCTAAATAATGTAAAATGGTTAAGCATTAATAGGGTCAATTTTCTGATTGTACATTTTCAATATTTATTCATTCACAGTATGATCATCAATGCTACAGCAAAATATTTGACATTTGGTGTGAAAATTTTTGTTTGTTTTTGTACAGTTTATCAGTGCACTGGCCTTAATAAATGAGGTGTCAACGAAGCATTTATCAATAATGGTATCTGGTGGCACTTTCTGCGACTCTGGTGACAATACTTGTGTGAAACAACATACAATTTTGTAAAATAGAATTAATTTTAAACATACAATCTTGTAAGACAGAAACTGAAACACAATTCTAAAATTAATTAAAAATGAACATTAAAATAATGCAAGAGGACACAGACAACATATTATGGATCTCCTACTCAATGCTATGTGGCTAAAATATGTCTTGAAAATTTATTACATTTATTTTTTAATTTAGGACATTGGATATGTTTGTCAATCTGTATAAAATTATCTAAAATAGAATAAATCAGAATAAAATCTCTTAAAAAACTTTAGAGAAAATTAAAAAAAAAAATTATTGTAATATTTAAGTACATAAGAACTTTTCAGATTTTAACAAACAATACATTTATTAATGGATTCTTTGTATTGTTTATAATTTGTTTAAAAAAACATATTTATTAGAATCAAAGCACTTTCTCATTAATTTTTTATAGAACTAGGAAGTCTCTTTTCAACACAGATTTTTAATACAACAGTTGTTTTCTGATGAGAAAATAGAAGATTTCTCATCTAAAGCAGAGCTGCACTACACAGCACCCTTTCAAGATTGTCTTGGTGCTTCTTTAAATGTTTCTTGTAACAAACCTTTATTTATTTATTTACTTATTTATTTAAAGCCAGTTTAAAAGATGCTTTGTTTTAAATAACACAACATAAATACATTGATTATATAATTTAATCGTTACTGTAATAGGTGCAAATACAAAAATACAATTTTAAAACATTAAAACCATTTACGATGTTAAAAATGTAAAAAATTCCTTAGCACTTTCGGCTAAACATTAATCATCATTAGAGGATAAAATGAGTTCAAAAACCACCTGTGGTTTTACTTGTTTTATTCTCTGATGATGGCTAATGTTTAGCCGAAAGTGCTAAGGAATTTTTTACATTTGTTTTTAACATCGTAAATGGTTTTAACATTTTAAAATTGTATATTTGCATTTGCACCTATTACAGTAATGATTAAATTATGTAATCAATGTATTTACGTTGTGTTATTTCAAGTTAAGAAGATGAATTTGTATATGGTGAATTCAATATAGGAATTTTCTATATTTTTAATTGCTTTGTTTTAAGTTTAAATTTAAGTGTTTGTTTTATATTTAAATGTTTTTTCCCTTACAGGGGGAATTAATGTTTTTGGCATTTTTATTGCAAAACTTTGAGATAGAGCGCTCTCAGAAAAATATAATGCTAAATTTTCTATGATTTCTGTTTTTTTTGGACAGTTTATTTTTACACGAAACTCCTACATCTTAGAGACCTTATGTCTATCATAGCGAAACACATATGTATCATGTAAGTATTACTAGCATGACTATATGGTGAGATAATATTGTTTCCCGCTTTCAATCATGTTAATAATGGCACCTTCATTGCTTGACACCAGCTGAAGTATGCCCTTAGGTTGAACAGGCCTGATCTAAAGGACCAATTTAAAGATTAAAGCAAATGTTACAGTTTCTCAGAAGCAAGTGCGAAAGTAGGAAAAATGGGCTATCATATAATCTTTTCACCTCACAGTTGCTCAATGTGAAAAATTATGTATTTACATGTTTACTGTAATCTTGGCTGCTCAAACATAAGTGTTCAGATGATTTTATTAGGGATATTTGGTATGAGATTGGAATGTACTAGGAAAAATAGCATCTATAATTGGCACTTTAAGCCTAAATAATGGCAATAAGCAGCATACAGCAATCATAAGGGAAAATGAATTTTAGGAAATGTTTCAGGAATGTGTGATTTGTAAAATGAGTATTATGTGCATAATTTATCAAAAACTTATAAAACATTTTTTGTCCATATTAAATATTTTTATACATATTTTCCTATACAAAAACATTTTTTTCTAATGAAGAATTACTTGATAATGATAAGCAAATCAAACTGAGAGTTAATAATAATTATAATAGTAATAATAGTACACTTTACATCTAATTTATTATTTTTTTCTTGTTTTCCTTTGGGCATAAAACTAGATTAACATTATAGGCTATCTAGTATTTTTTAAAAGCCTTGATTTATTAATATTTAAGATTGTAACATGACTGTTAAGCCATAATTCATAATATAGACTTCTTGCCCATAACATTAAAGACAAATAAGCTTTAAGTATACATACAGCTTAAGAACATTACTCTTTTGTCATACTTTTAATATGGTAGCAATAAGAAATGTACCTCATCATGTGTATTTGATTGATCATTATCCATATCTTCAGCCTGTTTATCATTTTCCTCAATTTCATCTGGTTCTTTATTAGGATATTTAATCATAAGAATTGTAGCTTGATTATCTTCTAAGAGAAAATAAATATTGTGAATAAAGATGTACATATTCAGGAAGAAAAAAACATGCTTTAAAGGAAAGTATATTACTAAAAATACCAAGATACAATAATTCTGTATGTAACACATTAAAATGCATAATTTAATATTTAACTTAGTGTTATTCTGAATAGATTATTATTTTCAAATTTTAAAAAAATGATGTCAGAACACTTGTGAGGTACCAAATCTAAGACAGATGACAGATAATTATAATATCACAAATTTAAAGGCTGATTAAGGCATTTAGAGACCCTTAAACAATTTAAGTCTCGAGGCTAGTATTGGCAGGTCCAGCATCACAAAAAACCAGACAGTGGCTTCTAAATCCAGGGCTGATAAAAATCATGATTTTTTTTTAAATAAAAAAAATCAGATTTATTTGATTTAAATCAGATTTTTTTTTATTTAAATCGGATTTTTTTTTTTTTAATTAATATTATTTGTGTACTGTACATTGTATTTATTTATTTTCTCTGTATAAATTTGCACATTTCTATTAATTTCATTACAATTCCTAGATAAAAATTCCAAAATATTTAAATAAAAATAAAAAAATTGTCGCAAACAAATTCAGATGATTTACTTAAAACTTAAAATCATATTATTTTACTAGATTAAATTGTTTGTGTGTGTATAAATTTCTAGTTTAATTTAAGTTATTAAATTGTTCATTAGTGTATCACTCCAATAATATATATAATCAGGGCTTTACAAATTTGATAAAATCTGGTAACCAGCAATGATAAAACTCCAGTTGCTAGTAAAATATATTTCAACGCAGTAACCAGACACTTTTCTTCAAACCAGGGTGGCATCAATCTATTTTGCACTATCTGCAGTACCATAATAAAGTCGCCAAGAATTTTAAGAGAGGTAAAAATATTAAAAAATTATATATTATTCTTTAATATACTAACTAAAATTAATTATTCTTTAAATTTTAATTAAGTTTTATAGACTTACTTTAAATGAATTACTTATAATCACCTATTAATTTTTAATATGAATGTGATAGAGTAATCAGTTTTAATTCTGGACACAAAAATCTGATCTGAAACGTGACATGTATAGTTTTAGATGCCACAGAGTCTGAATTGACAATATTTCTCACTGTTTTATTGAAACAAACACTCTTTTCCCCCACATTCTAATCACGTGACATGCTAGCTGGCTAGAGCGGAAAAGCATGGAGTTTTCTGTGCAAAAGTTTGAAAATGCCTTTTAAACTTGGTTCTTTTAATAAAAGTATGAAGAAGAAGATTAACTGCTTGCGTCGCACAAGTAAGGGTTGGGGAGAGAAAGCCTGCCGTTTGTGCTATTTCTTAGGTCAATTTTTGTACCAAAAAGCGAGATCAAATAACTTAATTGCCAATGACGATCTGGCGACTGCATTTATCAAGCCCTGTATATAATTTATAATCACTTAATAAACGCAGCAAAGAATGCTAAATATATATATATATATGCATTTCGACAGATTCAGATTCAATAATGTCATCGTCTTTATCATAGAGATTGGAAGTTACTTTGTGTTTTTTTATTCTTGCCACAATCGCCACTATTTCTACAATACATGGTTTACATATTACTTTCACACTTTTCCAAAAATTTTTTTTTTTTTTTTTTTGTAAAATAAAGTCACTTTGGATCTTTCTTTCTGCCAGTCATTTTTCATATGTATCAATGTATCCAAAAGCTCTCTGTACTGTACCTAGTATTACTAAATGATGATCTTGTCCCAACTTGTGTTTCACACTATACTACATTAATGATTACAAAACAGTTACAAGATATGCAAGGTAATCGCGTAGCTAAAAATACGAAGCTATCAATTGACAAGTGATATCCAGCCCTCAGCCATTGGCAATTTCAACAATCAATTCTGTTTACTTTACAGTAGAAATGACTGCTTAGCTTAGAAATAAGGTACATATCTTATATTTTCCATTGCAGTAAGCATTGAATTCTAGGAAAGGAAAGGAGATCAGTCACACAGATTAAATTATTTTCAGTTATATAGAAACATGAAATTGGAATTCTATAATTCTATGTTAAGACAAACTGTCCAAATATTTATTGTGTTACAATTAGTCCATGTATTGATCATATATTATGAATTAATATATGATCAACCCCCAACATATGGGATATTGTAATTGCATGCCTAAGCAACTAAACATAAAACAAACTTGTGAATCAAGTATAATCTACTTTAGAGGAAATAACTCCTCAGTGAAAATACTATTGCATATTAAATACTTTTGTATTAAATAGATTTAACTATAGCTTCAGCATTTATTTAACTTGCAAAAATGAAGTGATCATTTAGGAAAGAAAAAAGTTTAAAAATGAGAGATCATTTATCAGTATTTATTTTGGGATGCAGTGTTCCATTTACTTTCATAAAAATAGTATTTTCAATTCATAATTATAGTTTTAATATAGTTAGTCAAAAATTATATAGTTTTATTTAACATTATTAAAAGGTAATATTTAATCTGACATGAATGATGACATTTACTTTAACAAGAATGATTAATTTGATCCTTATTCAGCTTATAAATATCAATATTAAAAATATTGATTTAAATCAAAGATTTTTTTTAAAAAATCATTTGATTTAAATCAAGCTGATTTAAATTGAACAACCTTGTCTAAATCAGAACATAAAAATACAGTTAAACCCTATGAAAATGGAACCTGTCTGTAACAGAATCCTGTCTTAAACATAAAAATTTCATCGCTCGGATGGTAGGAACACCATGCAATGAAAATATCTGCTATGACAAAAGCCTGTTTAAGACAGAATTTTTCTCCTGTTCTTTGTGATTCTGTCTTAGCAGATTTTATTAATATACTAATAAACACAAAAATCTTATACAGTAAAACCTGTAAAAGCAAAATCGCTAGGGATTGAAACAAAATTCCAATTTAGGAGGTAAGGACAGTGAAATTTTTGCTTTTAAAACAGAAATCAGTTTGACTGAAAAATTGCTACTTTCTAGGGTACTAATTTTGAAATAATGGCTCATCGTAATCTCCTAATTCAGATCTTTTTAAAGAAAAATTGCTATTATTACAATAAAAATACTTGAAAATGAGTAATATAATGAATGATTTGGTCCAGGCATATTTAGACCAAATTTATAAAGTAAATTTATCAATATGTGAAATGATTTAAATTAAGTAAAAATTTATAATCTGCACAATACCTGGTCCCAAGGAATGTAAAATATAAAGACACTCAACTGTTTTTTTATATGTTACAGACATATTTGGCCATATATACAAGGTAAGTTTAATGTTGTGTGAAATCTGATCTTATACATCGCAAAATTCTATATAACACACAACCTTGTGTTTTTACACTAATTAATTTTTCAGCAGAGCTGAAATTATGCTATAAATTACTTGAAATACAAAGGATGTGAATAATCACTTTACTAAACAACATACAGCCATTAGAGTGAAAAAATGTCCAGACTGGGGTTCGCTCCCAGACCCTTGGTATAGCGTACCAAGTACTTTACCAATTAAGCCCTCCGGTCTACCATTCTCTCACTCTTATATGGCTAGGTTACAACCTTGCAGCACAAGATGGAACGTCAATCATGAGCACAACTCCTAGTGGCATAAATGAGACAAATTAAACCCAGTATCGGTGAATATTTATATACTAATTAATTTTTCAGCAGAGCTGAAATTACGCTGTAAATTACAGTAGAACTCCAATTATCCGAATCAATTGGGACTGGACCCTATTCGGATAATCAAAAATTCGGATAATTGGATTTTTTCCAAAAAAAAAGGGGTATATTTTAATATACCCCCCAGCTTATTATTGAGTTCATCATCATTACTGTATGTATGTTGAAAATGGGAGAAAAAATTATTTTTAAAGAAAAAGAGCTTTTAATTAATTAAATGAAAAGGCAACACTATTACATGTTAAGCGTATTTACAAGTGCTGTACATTAGTACAGTATGTACGTACCGTACTGTAAATGAAAGTCATTACTTGCTGAACATCTCGGTCAAAGTAAGCTGTTTGACAGTCTTCATCCGTTTTCGGGGAACCAAGTCGCGCATCCGCTTGACAGTCCGAAGTTGCATGTGGTCACACTCGGGCTCACGCTCCATCCACTTCAACGCAGTTTCAAGGCCGGCAAATTCTTCACTACCTGATGGTCCCGTGTATGCTTCAACTTCGGCATTAAGGTCATCTTCTTCCTAGACACTTTCTTTTCTCACACTTTCAATGAGTTTATCATTATTAAGAATTTGAAACCCACGGTCTTCGCGGCGGGAAAGACAGTAGCAGGCGTAGACAGAATCATTATTTTGGGAATCGCAGTACGTTTCCGTCCTCATTTGTTTTTTTTCCCGAAATTCTGAAAGTGATTCGGATAATCAGCGATTCGGATAGTTGGAGTTCGGATAATTGGAGTTCTACTGTACTTGAAATTCAAAGGATGTGAATAATCACTTTATTAAACAACATACAACCAACAGAGTGAAAAACAGAGTTAATGCAGAGCCTTAGACCGCTCAGTCATCCTGGCCTCACGCTAGTTTATTCTAAAACTGGATATGTTCTAGATGTATGTTAAACATGTGCATTTATGTTAACACCCAACAATATTTTTTTTAATTACTAATTTTATATTAAAAATAGTTAAATTAAAAGATTTTGCATGTGTTATCAATTAAATAAATTGAGCTAAACTTTTATCTATATTTTGTCTGCCCAATATCAAGAAGATACGTTTATATACTAAGAAAAGTATGTGATTAATCTCTGTAAAAAAAAAAAAAAGAAGAGAAAAATATTCATATAAGAACTATAAAAGAAATCACTGTGATATACATGGATTAACATATAAATAATGTTTTAGAGTCAGATTGATAAAAATAAAAGTAATGAAAAATTTAAAGGTCGCATAATTAAAAAAATTAGAAAATACTAAATATTAATAATTTAAAAAACATTGAGACCATAGTAAATAAAAATAAATGCCCTCAATGATTGATCATTCAATTAATATTTTTAGTTAAATTGTTTCTAAAAAGCAAGTATAATAGGTTATAAATTACAAGCTTAAAATCCTTTTAGAACCTTGCATCACGGCTTGGTAGAGGTGGTTCAACAGGCCATGACAAGGGAGCTAAACAGCATTCCGGTCCAGGCATTCCTGGAGGTGTACGAAAACTGGAAAACTAGTTGGCAGCAGTGTGTAGATGTGGAAGGGTGCTACTTTGAAAAATTCTAATCGTTTGTACTATTCTTATGAATATATATATTTTTTTTAAACAATGAGTCCTACTAATTTCAGAACAGACCCTGTATGTTTTTAATAATGAGAGATAGGTTTGGTTAATTAAATATTACATGTTTGACAAACTATTAATTATGTACTTTAGATATGTAATAAAAATTGTATTATCTATTTAGATATTTTTATTATGCTTATGACAAAATATATCAAACATAATCAGTTCTGAAATCTCTTGTCATATTATATGCATATAACAATACAGATTTAAATGTTTAATTAGTTCACTTATATTTAATATCAAACTATACCAGAATCAATAACAAACAAAAAGTAAAAAATGAGTTTAAAATTTAACTAGAGCTGATTAGTTGATTCAGATGGTTTTATTTTGAATTTAATTTTAATTCAGTAGCTTGCAAACAATAGTTTAAGTTTCAATTCAGTAATTGATGTATACATGGGCTGCATATAAAAGTAAACTACTACATTTTATAAATACCTGATTTATTCAAAGATGTGATAAAAAAAATAATAATTCAATTTCTTTACAGTAATAATATATAATTTGACCAAATGGATAAACTGTGATTAAATACATGTTATAATCCTATTAGGAAAGCAAAACATTCTTCTAAAAGGAAAATTCTTTGTTCTGTCTTGATGCAGATATGTGAAAATTATGCTGGAATTATTTAAATGGGACAGATGGCATGGTGTAATAAAGAAGTTTGTTCATTAAAAAACAATCTAGCACATGAATGCACTTCTGAAGAACTTACTGGAACAATTTTCTACACAATCTTTTTGAGCATAGTCAATAAGATTGTGAATAATAATTAAATAAATTTGACTATGAAGTACTGGATTATCAAAATAGCAGCTTGAATATCCTGGGAGAATCACCATTAAGTAAGAAAAAATTTAAGCTGCAGATATATCCAAAAGAAAATTTTCAGAAGGTAGAGACTGCTGTTGAGAAATTGCTTGAACTGGATAATTCTGCTAATGATGATATAGTACAGTCTGCAGAAAATGAAATGATATGATATGTCAACTAAAATATAAATTTTGTACATCCACAATCGTAGTGAAAACCAAACAGTTAGTATAAGAAAAAAAGACTTCTGCCATCGCCTAATATTGAAACTGGAAAGGTTTTACCTGAGAATGTCACTGATATTATGAGAGAATTTCATGAATGTACATGATTAGTAAAATGATTCCAGGTCAGAAGGATTGTGTGTCAGTAAAAGATTTAAGTGGAAACACTTTCAGAAACCAAAAATACTTATTTTATGTAATCTTAAAGAAGCTTATGCTTTATTTAAGCAAAAAAACCCAGTCAATAAAAATCGATTTTTGAAGTTTGCAGAACTTTGACCAACACATTGTATTCTTGCTGATGCAAGTGAAAAACATTCTGTTTGTGTATGCCAGGGGTGCAGAAAATGTTTTTACTCCCAACATTTCCCCCAATCCATATGAAAATTTCCCCAAAATGTTACGATATGTTATAGGCTTACATAGGCTTCTGTATTACCGTAGGTATAGTAAATTTTGCAACATACAAGTCGCATCTTTAAAAACCTATAGACTGAACTTGTAACATGCCTAGTTATTGTAAAGGTAAATTAAGTTAATGCAATGTAAGTTTTAATCTAATTCTTATGCCTAATATTTATTAATAAATACACAGTTTTAACCAACAAATACAATGTTTTTGATTACCTTTTCTGATAAATTGTCAATTATTGAGAAACTGCAATCCTTCCACTTTCTTTGTGGATGTGTCAATCATTTTTTATGTTTTGTAGATCTTGAGTCTGTTTCTTGAAGAAAATCTAGTAAAATGATAATTTCCACCATGAAAATGTCTGTTTAAGGATGCTTTTAATAGTTCCGTAGCTTTATGCACTGGTGGTCATTCCATGATATAAACACTTCATGAAAGAGATTATCAGATTTTAGGGTTCTGTTATAAATGTGTTTTCCAATAATAGAGCCAACAGATCCACAAACACAGTCACTGTAAATTTTCAAGCAGTTTTCAAGGAGCTAAAGTATTTCTGGTACCACTGTCTTGATCTAGAAGTGATGGTTTCTTTTCAGAATTTAGGATTGTTTTATTAAATTAAGTTTTTAGAATATTTTTCTTCCAAGTTGTCCATCGATTAAAAATATTTTTCTCATTATTAAATTTAAATTATTTTCTATTTTTGTTCACCCATTCAGTGAGAGCTTGTAGTGAGTTTTTCATCAGTGATGGGTGTGTGATCTTCTTGATTTGATTCTCTTCCTAAAGTTTTCTCTTTCCTGATTTTTTTTTGTCAGAAAATTATTATCTTTAAAAAAAAATTTCTAAGGTAATTCATAAGAAAAGAACTTAGAAATTTCGATTATTGCAATTGCATAATTACTCCAGAACATCGGCATTTTTCTACTCCAAAAATAAATTTCGACTTTTTTGTCCCATGTATAAAGTTCACCTCCCTCCCCTACTTTGAAAAAGATTATTTTTCCAAAATTTCTCGACTTATACGTGAGTATATACTGTACATATTATTCTCAGATCGATTTTGTGAAAGTCGCCATACGGATCTTTTTATTTGTAGGGAAACATTTTTCTATCTCGGGGAATTATGTAATTCATTGTTAAAATTGAAATCAATTGTATATTTTTCCAAAAAATTTTCCCAGATGACTAAAATTTCCCCCAATCCTAGATCGCCGGATCGGACATATTCTGCACCCCTGAACCACCAAAATTTCAAGCTCATAAGTGAAAAAATTGCTATATTAATATCGAAAGATGATGTTCCTTTACAAACCCACAAGGATTATAATGCTGTAGTGATTTACAATCCTCTACAGCTGGCTTGTTACCTAGACGACTATAAATAATGTGAGTACAGGATCTATACTGTAAGAAGACACTCATGTTTACAACACAAAATGACTTGATACAATTTAGATGTTAAATTCTGTATATTTTATATTTTTATGTCTATTGTGTTTTTGATTCAAATTAATTTGTATTATATTTTTACTTTTGATTTCCATTTCTATACATTGATAATATTAGATGAGTTCACAAGCTCATTATACATGAATATATAATTTGAATGCCTACATTTCGTATTTTGTTAGTTCAATTTTTATATGATCCCATTGTCGGATCATATAAAACCCATTTTGAAACTTTGTACACAACTAGTTAAAGCACCGTAGCATTGAAAGAGAGAAAAAAAAAAAGTGAAAATAAATAATTCAATTTTTAGTAATTCAAAAGTCAACTACTATGACCTTGAAACTTTTTTATTAAACCTCGTGTTTGGTATCATATAAGATATCATTTCAAACGCTTTAAAATGATACCAGCCCATTTCTGTATGTTAATTAGAACAAGAGCTATGATGAATATTTCCACCTGACAGTAAATTTGTCTTAGCTGGCCATTTAAAAATCCATATAATTATAAAACCAACAGTCTCAGGAGTCTCAAATTGCAGATTCTTTATTTTCTCAACAAGTCTAACTAGTTCACCAAATTGTATAAAATTGGAGATGGTGAAGGGAAAAAAATTTCACTTTTCTGTGTTGATTTGACATGGAATAACTCAACTATTTTTATCTTTCATTTTTAAAAAAATATTAATATTTACTAATTCAAAAATATTATTTTCTGGAAGTCGTTTAACACATTCATAAGAGACTTTTTTCTTTTCTATTTTTTTAGTGTCTTCCCAGACATCATTTTGTGTTTTATTGATCAAAATTGCACTTTTGGTCATTTTCAGATGGGGAAAGTAGACAATTGTTGTTCAATACGTGAATAAAGAAACATGATAAATAGGCGGGTTTTTTTTGTTTTTATTTTTTACTGCGTTAAAAAAAGGTCATAATTTAATAACTCCAAAGCTAATTGACTGATTTTTTTTACCCTTTTTTTAAACAGAAGGAAAGAATAAGATAGGTTACATTGTTTTTTAATTCTTTAGGTTTTCATCAGGAACTTTTGGTCAGAACTGAAAGTGTAATATATCTAAATGTCAGAAATTAAATTGGGAATCAATATAATGGAGGCTCTTTATTTCGTTTAGAAAGATTTTAATTTGATAAATATTAAACTGACAAATTCAAAGTTCATTTTGAAAAACGGACTAGAGCATGTGTAGGTTGTCTGATCCTGTGTATGCTGCCAATGGCAATGGGGCCCCAAATTCTAGGTTTGTTTGCATAAATTTTCATTTAAAAGCATAAAATCATACAAACTTGAGGTTGTATGCTGCCAAAGGCAGTGGGTCATTAAATCCCTCCAGGAGAAAAATTTCCGGTTACTGGTTTTAGATACATTTAAGGTTATTATCCCAGGACAGGGCAATACTGTGTGGGTCAGCTCAGATGAAAATCAAAATATTTACTACATTCTACAGAATGAGAAATTTTATTCACATTCTAACCATATTATTAACTATACATTAAAATTTATCATATATATCAAAAAATTACTTATACAGTATCTCTTCCTTTTAATCATAATAGGCAGCACAAACAAACACAATTCATAAGTACAATATAAAAGAAGTTTAAAATTCATATAAGTTTAGTACATTACTTCAAAACTTTTTATCTTAAACAATTTCTTCCTTTAAAGAATTTGTGCATTAAATGAAAATAAAGACATTAGATTTTGATTTTAAAGAGTCATTTATAATCAATTATTTTATACTCCATTTTCCTAAAATAAAGTTTAATCATTATTTTGATTTAATTGAAAGCTAATACCTTTTGCACGTTCTGCTTCTTTCTTAATAATGCTGTCTTTTATATATTCAATGCAATAACTTGGATTTAATCCAAGAATATCATCAACTTGCCAATAAAATCTCCATTCTGACTTAGTACCTTTGAGAATTTCTTGAGTTCTTTCAAACCTATAGAAGCATACAGTACATACCATGAAAAAGTAAATGCATCAAAACATGAACACATAGAGGAGAGGACCATTTTCAAAATAGGCTTTAGAGATGTAAAAATCTGACCTCGAAATTTTTTTGAAATAGGGGAACTGATGTAGCTTAGCAGTCGGCACTGATATACTCGGTTCATCTGCTTGACCACTGAGCATCAGCCAATGAACATTGTCTACTAGGTGGTAAAGGTGAAAATAGGGAATTTTGCTTTGTAGCCACTGGCCAGTAAATTGATTTTTTAAGTAGCCAGTTATTAGCTAGTGAAAAGAATTTCTTTAGTAGCTAGTAAGCAGAGTTGTATAATATAGACACACGCGGACAATTTTCTGCAAAATTCGGAACTTTGCAAAAAAAATTTTATTTTTTTTATTTTTTAAATACTAAAAAATAAAAAAATATTCCCCAATTTTATGTAAGATTTATTTACTGTTTGCACATAATTCAAAATTTAAAGATGCAAAACATTGTTGTGACATTACAGACGCTTGCAAAGAGGTCAAAATATTAAGGATTGGGTTATTTCTAAATGCATTGACAAAATAATTGTTAAGAATTCAGCTCTTCCTATCATAGATTTATAGCTTTATTATTATTTTTTAACCAAAATAATTCTTTAATTAATATTAATTAATTTTAAATGGTAATTATTTTAAACTACTGTTTTAAATTTATATCATCAAAATAATATAACATGTAAATTTATTAAACATTAAATTAATTTACAGAAAGTTTTTGACTCAATATTTATGTGCGCAGAAAGTTTTTGGTTTTATACAAGTCTGCCAGTAAGTACATTTATGCCACTGAATGTTTAATTTTAAAACAACATAATGACTTTCGAGTAAACAAGTAATTTATGTACAAAATTAAAATATTTGAATTTATATTGCTTTGAATAAACTTGGGATATTAATTTCCAATCTATTTTAAATTTTAAAATAAGCTAACAGCTAAGTTATACACAACATGCTTATGTAGCTAACTACATAAGTCACATTAAGCTAAGGCACTTGTGTAGCTAATTACATAAGTACCTTTTTTTTTAAATTATTTGTCTAGAATTAAGATCTGACAATAATAAAATCTTTATGCACTAAATAATAACCCACAACATGATATACATTACACATGCACAACCTCTGGCCAGCAGGCTAAAAGTGGCCAACATCTCCAGAAATTCAGGAATTGTGTGTATTTCGCCAATTAGTTTTGAAAAAAAATGCAAATTTCGTCATTCAGGAGCATAAAAATCATGAATTTCATCGATCAGGCGCAGAAGAATTATGAATTTCGTCGATCAGGCATGCAAGAATCATGAATATCGTTGATCAGGCATGTAAGAATCATGACTATCGTTGATTGGGCATGTAAAAATCATGAATTTCATCGAACAGGTGCATAAAAATCATGAATATCATCGATTGGGAGCGTAAAAATCATGCATATCATCGAAAGGGCGTGGGAAAATCGTGAGTTTTAAGGAAAAAAGGAAATTGAAAAATCCTGCATTTGGTCGGCTCTTTCCATATTTTTAATCACCAGTTTTTCAAGTTTAATCGCCGAGTGCTTATTTTCACCTTTACTAGGTGGTACTTTCTGTCTTAAATTCTACACTGTCTGCCATTTTTGTTTAAAATTTTTATCAATTTTTAAACTATTGGGATATAGGTCCTTCTCCTCTATGTTTATGTATATTAAAAAATAATAATAACTTTTTATATTTATTGAAATCAGATTATTAAAATAATACGATGTAACTTCTGGCAGTTAGTAGTTTCATCTTAAATATTAAAATGAAATGTTAGTTTAATTGGATTTGTTGTTAGCTACAATGGTTGTTTTTTTTTCTCAGATTTAAATATTTTCAATTTAACACTGCATAGTTTTTAGATATAGTATATTTGGAATTTTAAACAAGGAGAACATAATTTTATATATATATGCGTCTATAGTAAATAAATGGTATACACATAAGAAATTTGTCTTTTGTTGCTGTGCCTCATTTACTGTAATTTTAAAGCAACACATGAATGCTTAAAATTAATACCCTAGTAGCAGGTAGACTAGAGTTAGGGTTCTTTTATCAAAGATTGGGTCCATCCAGGCAGTGTTGAATTCTGACACTTTTCTACGGGAGGGATTTCTGTGGCTCCGAGGGGGGGGGGGGGGGATATTCGGTTCCGGGGGGAAATTGCACTTTTTGACCATAAAAAGCATGCAATCTCAAATCTTCTGGGGGGGGGGGGCATTTCAATGTTCCGGGTGGGAATGCCCCCCCCCCCCTTCCTCGGCCCACCCCCTGAATTCAACACTGCATCCTGGACTAAAGATTTGAAATCTCAACACACCCAAACCTGAACAATTTTGCATCACCAAAGCTGAGTTTGATACAGGTACCGAAAATACACAATGAAAAATTATTAATAACTTTCAAAAAATGTTTAAAGATTAGTTATCTAAAAATTACTTCAAACACAGAAATAACTATTAATCTTAGTACACCCCATGATGATGTTTCGTGATTTTCCACAACCACAAGTAGAAATCTGCAAAGAATCGCAATTCTTATTCTTTTAAAATATCATTGTACAATCGTGACAGAAAAATATAAGTTCTGTTTTCCAGTAATTCTGAAAAAGAACTTTAAACAGAAAGAAAGTTATAGTCAAAGAAGCAAGATCATTATTTAGGAAAGGCAGAGTAGTGCAATTGATACCTTTGATTTTATTTTACCATTATCTGTTTCTTTATTTTTTTTATTATCATTTGAATGTTTTCATTTGTTTTTATAAATATATTAATAATTTCATATAACATATAAGTAAATTATAATAGTATAAATACTCCTTTGAAAATATGTATGAAGAAATAATTCATTTAAAATAGCAAGTGGACAGAAAATCTGGGAGGAGGGAACCCAGAGAGAATTATGAATAACCCTGTAAAATGACATAGTGTATAAGATGTATATATGGCATATAAGACTTAAATAATATGTATATACTGACGTATATAAGCATTAGAAGTATTTCTATGATGCATATATAAGCTTTGCCATGATCTTGGTGAAATCGTAACTGCAATCTTGACATGATCGTAATTATGGAGGCTACTGTAACACGAAAGTACCAATTTTAGTTTAGCATCAAAATACAGTATCTTATGATCAACCTGCTTTTTCTTTCCTTTTAATTTGCTCTGGACAATCAACTGCCAAATATGGGAATTCTGCCATTAGTTAGTCACTTTACATTACTGTAACAAACAAATTTTTTTTGTTGCAGGGCCAAAGCTAAAAGGTGAAGCAAGGGAATGTGACCCAGATGCCAAAAGAACATTTGATTTGTCTTTTAGAGCAAAATACAAAATTTAGGCAAAGAAGTCATGCAATCGCATAACCCAAAGTAAAAATGTATTCGTAGATTTTATATTATTTGCTTTGAACAGTGCCAAAATTTCCATTAGGGAAACCATAACAATATTTGATTAAGGAATTCATCTAAGATACTTACAATAAGAAATACACTGTCCAATTAGATTTGAATTATTTCAGTTTTTCAAATGACGTTTATCATTATCACTTTTTTTTTTTTGCTTTTGTGTGTCCCTGTAAACGAACTATAATAGATACATACTTGATTAACGAAGTCATCCAAGATACTGGTAGATTAATTTATTGCCTCAATTAAGTATTAAAGTTCAAATTTGTTCAGTTCAGATACTATCATGATGGACAAGATTTGCATTATTATATAAAAACAAAATGATTGCAATATGTCAATTTTTAATGAAATCAAAATAAAACTATTAAGATTTACTTTTTAACAATTATTTCATATTTTAGAAAAAGAAATGGATAGAAAATCTTAGTTCTAATATTTAAAAAAAAAAAAAAAAAAAAAAGGAGGGGTTCCAAAATTCGTGTTTGCCCGGGGCGAAAAAATTCCTAGTTTTGGCCCTGCTTTATTGAGACAGATTTTAAAAAATTCATGTTAGAAAATTAGTTAAAATGTCACTAAACTGAGCTGTACAATTTTTAAAAAATTGCATTGGAGAGTTACATTTTTTCCCCTCTTCCATGATGTAAAAATTTGTCTATGCCTTATTTAGAAGTGATGTATGAACGATAAAAATAGTAGCTTTTTTTTTTTTGGCAGGTCTCCAAAAGTGATCTATACATTTCTGACTAAGACAAGAAAAGGCCATGGTGAATGAAATTGGACTTCAGATATCGATAAAGGAACAGATGTGTTACACTCGCGCACCGATGTTTGGCGACTTTTTGATTGGCGCGATTTCCAGGTTCACGCTAAACCAATAACTTAATACAATAGCTAGGTTACCATTGAAGGAAAAATCCCCAAAATTTGGCGACTTTTTCCCTTTTTATAACCGATTAAAAAAGAAAAAAACTGTGCGTGAGTGCAAGACATCATAGCCTCGATAAAAAAATTAAATAATTGTATTGTTCATAAATGAGATTTGGAAAATTATTTACTTAAATCTTTTAGCCATGTTATCAATCTTTGTTCGAATTTCTTCGGCGGTGCGATAACAGTAATATCCTGCCATTTCAGTAGACATTTCTTGATAAAGAGACTGGTGCCGTTTGGATTTCGTCGAACCCTCAAGCTGTTTCTTATATTCTTTCCAAAGATCAAGCAGAACGTTCACTTCATTATCCGTCCAATTTGGGCGCCTCCTTTTCTTACCATCACGGCTTGACATGACAGATTAACTTGAACAAGAAGCACTTAAACCAGGTTTTTCAAAATTATACTCAAAATATATTTCTTTTTTCTAATAATCTAAACTTTTTTCTATAAAGAAGTAAAAGTAAACTTGGAAGAAATTTCCTTTTAAACTGAAGAAAACTTAACCCGGGGCTGTTGTTTACAAAAGTTATTCCGTTTAACTCACGGTTAACTACAAACTGTTACTGATTGGTTTAAATTCTTGACCAGAAAAATATGCTCCATGTTTTGAAATATCTGCAATGTGTTACAACTCAACTTAAAGAAATCACTCTCAAGTCACAATATAAACAAACAAAGCATGATGGCTGGTGTTTTGTCTCGAATTCTCAAGAATTCCAAGTTTTCTTATATTTTCGTGGTCAGGAAATGTAGTAGCCAGGTCTTTACCAAACCTGAAGTTTATTATTCAAATGATGATGCTAATAAATTGTCCACTCTTTTTGTACCTGGCAGACGTGGAGCTGATGTGTATCAAATAGTTAAGCCGGTCATTGATGTTGATTTCATCGCCTCTAACTTAGGAGAATTAAAACTTTCTTGTGATCATAGAGGAATTATGCTGGACTTAGATTATGTTTTACAAGTAGCTAGAGAGTGGTTGGGTTTACGTGATGAATATGTTGAATCAGTTAAAAAAGATCAGGGGTTTATATCCGAACTTCATCGTTTGGATCTTGCAAATCTAAAAAAGGATATAGATATTATTGATAAAAAAAGAAAAGATCATCTTAATACACTTTTAGATAGAAAAAATAAATTGCATGAAATCGAAGACATAATTATGCCACTGTTCCAAAAAATTCCTCATATATTACATTCTAATACCCCTTTACAATTTAGCGTTATTGATGTTTATCGAGAACCACCAATTGTTGATCGAGTCTTTAAATCTCATACGGAAATTACCAGTTCGTCATTGCATTTCATGAATAATTCACCCATATCATATTTTATGACTGGAAAATTAGCTCAATTAGAGTTAGCTATTCAAGACTATTTCATGGATAAATTAATTAATCTCGGTTTTTCTCCTTTAGCTTGTGTAGATTTTTGCAAATCCTTTATAATTGAAGCGATTGGTTATGATCCTTATTCCAGCCTTGATTCCATACAAATCAAAGAAAAGGGAAATCGTGAAGTTGGACAAAAATTACATTTAGTTGGAGGAGCATCTTTTGAATCCCTTTGTGCATATTTTACTAATATGAATATTGACAAATCAACTTTGCCATATAAGTATTTCTCTCTTGGTCGCCGATACAATGCTGCAAACAAAAATAGTACGTCTTTGGATTTATTTTCAGTTGTTCAATCCACTAATGTCCATAGCATTATCCTTTGTGAAACTGACGCCTTAAATACATTTGATATATTATTGAATTCAATCATCGAGTGTTATTCAGAACTTAATATTCCATATAGAATTGTGAACATTGCAGCAAAAAATTTGACTGTTGCGGAAAGTCATAGGAAACAATTAGAGTTATGGTCACCTGCATTAAAAGTTTATGTACCTGTTGCCTACGTGTCACAGCATGATGATTTTGTAAGCAAACGTCTACAAATGTCATATGGTTTTCAGTATGAGAAAGAGGGTTACTGTCATATTGTAGAGGGCACAGTTGTTAATATACCCATTTTGATTGGCTGTATAGTTGAAAATTTTCAAACCAAAGACAATGATTTTAATGTTCCAACAGTATTGGAAAGTTATTTTTCTTCAATTGTTAAATAAATCATCTTAATGTGAATGATAGTGAAGATTTTCAGTATTCTGAGAAAAAGCACTTTATACTTATATTACTGGTTTTAAAGAGAAGTGACACAAATCAAAAATCATTTTATTTAAATGTCTGTATGTAACATTATCTTTCAAATTTTAATTTCCTTTCATCTGGAAGGGTGTTGTTTTTAAACTCTATGTGGTTGCCAATATAGAGAAATTTGTTTATAAATAAAAAAATAATATGCCATAATTTTAAAATAAAGCTTTACAAAAATTTTTCCTTCTGATCATTCATTTTTGAATTGTGTCACTCTTCTAAAAAAATGATTATTTGCATAATCCATGTGATAATACTAGATCTTACTAAATGAATTCCTTATTCTTACTTGTTTCATTATTTTGTTCACCACTGGTCTTAGTAGAAATTAATGTCATTTAGCAACTAAATAAGTTACTTTACATCAAAATTATTACCACCAAAATTATTACCCAAAATAGTACATTATTACCTTGTTCTCTTTCAGAATTCTTTCACAGATCACTAATAAAAAGCAACTAATGCAAAATATGGTATTTTATAACAGCTGCTGGTAGACATACATATAAAAAATATACAGCGAGCAGACTTCCTCAAATCCACAAACACCTAAAATCTGCACATTGTTCCACATGTAAACAATGAAACTTACAGTTAAGATGTAGGGAGAAAATTCAAGATTTTTTATTTTTATATCATTTCATGCAATTCTGGTTAATATCATTGAATTCTTGCTTTCTCACAGAGGAAGTATAAATTTATTTCAGAAAATCTGGCTAAACATGAAATACAATTTCATTATTTTATGGATTTGATGTAAATTATTAGTGTACCTTTATGAGGTGAGTTTCATTGAAAAATTTATCTCATCATTATTCCACATATTGGGTAAAATAGGTCAAAAAAAGCACATTTTACAATTGCACCTTTATAGGAAAAAAAATTAAAACTCCACCACTGAAAAAACGGCTCAGAATATGCAAATGGACACTTCTTATTGCATTTTAAGAGAAATATTTCTGAATTAATAATTTTTTGGAACTGATAAACAAGATTTAAAATGTGTTGTTTATGACTTGTTTTACCCCATAGGGTGGGGTAAAGTAAGTCAGTAGTGGGGTAAAATAAGTCATGCTAAAAACAGGTTCTATTGCACAATTTATTGAATACTATTTATGTAAATATGTATATAAATGTGAAAAGAATGAGGTTGAACACTTATATAAAAAAATACTGTCGCCTGTGGTTCATTTCAGGTTCTGGAAGGACCTAAACTATTTGTGATACATCAACTTCAGATATATCATCTATTTCTGGGAACACAAAGTGAGAACTTCCACTTTGCTTGGCAAATTTTACAATGTAGGCATCATTAATTTGTGAAAGTATGATGCCTTGAAATATTTTCTTTTTTTTTCCCCAAAAAAACTCTACTTGCACCCATTTCCCAACTTTTAAAGAATGCTAATTATCAATCTGCTCTGAATCAGAGCATGTTGTATTTTCTTCTGAAGAAAAGTTGGCATTTTTCTTCTGTTAATTTAGAGACATCTTAGTTGTTTTATTTTTTCTGTGGGCTTTTTCAGCATGAAGTCTGTCCAGTGTTGTTTCATTTGTGAGAATTTCACCTGTTTTTCTTTGCAGTTTTTAATCAAATTTTATTAAAATTTCAGGCTTTCACTTTTCCAATTCTTTCTCCCAACACTTTTTAAAATTCCTTACCCAATCGGGTTCTGGAGTACTGTTTGGAAAAGGACTTCGCTACTTGAATATTTTAAATTGCTATTGACCATTCTAACAAGGTCACTTCGATCAAGAGGAAAACCACATGAAGCTGTGAACTTCATGGCTTGAACAAGACATTGTTCTTCTAGTGAGTTCAAATATGTATTTCATCCTGAACCGTCATGTATTGGTGGGTTTACAACATATCTTTTAAGTGTATCAAATGGTATGTTATATTTCTTAGCTGCAGTACGTAAACACCATGAAAAAAATAAAAATGGAAGAATTATTTTAAATTATGCCTGAAAGCAGCATTTTTAATTTTGCTTCAGTCTATTTAAAAATCAGAACAAACATATTTATCACCATAAAAGTGATTTAAAAAGAAAAATTGCAATTATATACATTGTGTATGCTAACCCTAACCTGCAGCAAAACTTGACCTATTTTACCCCACACAGGTTTTTTAGTCCTAAAATATTTGTTTTTGCAGTTATATTTTTAAAAATGTAGAAAATGTATCTTGATAAAGTACTTTATCTAATAGAATTATAAAAACATGTGAACTTATCTCTAAATTTTCTGAAATCAAAAGTTTTTATGACCAACTTATGCAAGCTTCAAGCACCAAAACATCAAATTGTTATAAACTATAACTGCAGAGTAAAAGTTGAAGCTAATTTTACATGTAAAATAATGACAAGTATCAGTACTATTACTATATAAAAATGGCAACACAAAAATAAAAACTCATTTGTTTACTTTTTTAGAATCTTTTCAAAACTGACCTATTTTACCCCATGACTTATTTTACCCCACCTGACCCTATTAATTATTTATTTGACCCTTACAATTAATATTTTAATCATTTTTAAAATTTTTATTATTTTCCTTAATTATTTTAATATTTTACTTTATTGTTTGTTGTAAGCATTCATTATGATTTTGAGTACATTTTTACATCCAAATTATTATTTAAAAAATGTAAATATAAATAAAACAGTAGCCAGAAATTCGCAAAATTTTAAAATCTGCACAACTTCTGGTCCCAAGCTGTGCGGATTTGAAGGAGTCTACTGTATATATACTATATATATATATTTTTTTTTTTTTTTTTTTTTTTTTGTGGCTTTAGTGTAATAGAAGAAATGTGTTTGGTGAGATTTTTTTTTTTTTTTTTTTTCATAAGCACTTTCTGGCACCTTGTTCAATGTTCTATTCAAACACTTCAATTTGTGCAAAATTTATAGAGTATATATTTACTATGATTTTAATATTTTTACAAACAAGCTATAATGGCCAAAGACTGAGAGAAAATAGACTTACAAAGAGAGGAAATTTTTCAGAATCACTTTCGTACACACATACAAATAATTTGTTTACATTACAATTTATCTTATCTTAATATACAATAATATATACAGTAGTGTAGAAAGAAAAAAGGCAGGGTGAGGGTATTGCTGAAGCAGAAGAAGGCAAAAAATATATATATTGTGCTTGGTAATGATTTTTTTTTTTAAAGGGCAGGGGTGATTTTCATTATGATAAGTAACATTCATTTGGAATTATTAAATACAGTTGAAGATCTATATAATGCAATTCTCTATATAACGCACAACTTCTCAGATGTAAACAATGGATTTTGCAATTAAAAAGCATGGAAGAATGAACAAACAGGAAGGAACGTCAGGAGTTACTTTCGTTATTGTTTCGTCAGGGAATTCTGGGTAACGCGATTCCAGTAACCCGAAGCGCTTGGCGAATTTTTGGCGCTCATTTTCAGCCATGATTTTATCGGATCGCTACGCACTTTATCATTCTTTGTAGTTTTATATAATAAAATGCTTTATTTTAAAAAAGATTTTTTACTTCATTTTCAATTAAATATTATGGTGTGTTAAAGTCATTTACAAATTTTATTTTAACATCTTACTTGATTAATTTAACTTCTCCAAGACCAGAGTTGCATATATGCGCTTTCAAAAAGGTACACAATTGGCTTTTTTTTTTTTTTTTGTACCAGTAATTCTGAAAATTATTTCCTTATTTAATTTCTGAGTTTATTTATATAAATAGTGCAAAATGTGTCAACCAGATAAAATTGATGTATGTGCTGCTGGTTCAGACGGGATTAAACAAATTCATTTCTTTACTATTGATTTGTAAACAAATTTTTAGTGACACTTTTAATCTGGTTAGTAAGATTTTTTTATTTAAGTAAAATATACCACAAATAACCAAACAAATATCATTTGCAGTTTGTTTTGCATTTGTACTTAAAAAAATCAAATTGCCTAGGTCAAAAAAAAAGAATATAATACAAAAAATATTAAATATTTTTTAGAAACTTTTCAAATTCTGTTCATCTTATTTTAATACTTTCCTTTTTTTTGGTCAGTTTAAACATTTAGAAAATTTATGATTTAAATCAGACATGATTTAATCACTGATTTAAATCATCTAATAAAAATCGTTGACATTCAAGTTTCAAGGCTTCATAAAAGGAGCCCCTAATTCAAAGTTCACCTCGAAATAAAATTGGAGAAGGAGAAAAAGTAGAAGCAATAACATATATTTAGTTCCATGATATTTTGCTGTTATTGCATTGTTTCTTACTTCTCGTTCATCTTGCACTTTTTTTTTTCTTTTGCATTTCTTAACACAATGAACTTTGTATGCATTGGATATATGCACCATGTGTAAAACTAACATTTGATTTGTTCAAAATAAATCATGCAAACTGTCAACTGGAAGTAAAAATGTATTTGTTATTAAAATAAAAAAAGGGGGGGGGGGGGATTTTTTAAAAGGACAGGGTGTTGCGCCCTTAAAAAATGGCCTAGAGGGAACTGTAAGTAATTGCATAATTAATAAAAACTGCTTATTTCATTAGTAGCACAAATAATCAAACAAATATCATTTGCAGTTTGTTTTGCATTTGTACTTAAAAAATCAAATTGCCTAGGTCTAAACTTAAAGAATATAATACAAAAAATATTAAATATTTTTCAGAAACTTTTCAAATTCTGTTCATCTTATTTTAATACTTTTTTTTTTGGTCAGTTTAAACATTTAGAAAATTTATGATATAAATCAGCCATGATTTAATCACTGTTTTAATTAAAAATCACTGTTAATTGCCTAAGATGATTGTCTTGTATGATTTAATCACTGTTTTAAATCATCTAATAAAAATCGTTGACACTCAAGTTTCAAGGCTTCATAAAAGGAGCCCATAAAAGCAATTGATCAAAAACTTTTTACTATTTTGAAACTACGGGGAGGGGGGGGGTTAGTTTCAGCCCTAGTTCATGTTTATACTTAAAATTTCTATTTGTAGTTTAAAAAAATTTCACTCTTAAAAATTGGAACAGGAAATGAGATATTTTTGTTGTGAATTTTGATTTCTTTAGTGTCATTTCTAAAACTTTCTACTGTCTCAAAAATTTTATAGCTGTAATTTTATAGAATTCAGTATTTAAAAATATATATTTAATCAAATTACAAAAAGATAAAATTATTGCTAAAATTAAAATAAATGCATCACTTTAATAGAATAATAAATAAATAGATTGATTAAATTAAATTATTCTTCATCTCTTTAATATTTTTTTTAAATTATAATTCTCAGTATAAAATGTTATATAAGTTAAAAAATGTTTAGAATGAATCGCTAGAAAACATTCAAATACTTTAATCCACCGACCAGGTATGCGAAATGCGCTATCAATGAACTAAACAGCATACTGATTCTTGCGTCATCAGGGGTCAATCCAGACAAAATTTGGGGCCTATTTAGGGGCCCCTTCACAAAAATAAATTTAATAAAATGGGTCCCTTCACAAAAATCAATTTGATAAAATGGGCCCCTTCACAAAATTCAAGTTGATAAAAACTTACTATTTATTATTTATTTTTTTATTTATTATTCTTTGACTTTTAAAATGTATAATTTGTAAACAAACAAGGTCACCAGAGAGGAAAACTTCAGCAAAAGTATTTAAAAAAGTTTTTGTTAATAAACGCTTGGTTCGAATTTAAGTAGCTGGATTTCGACTTTCATTACAAAATGTTATTTTTCATAAAAATATAATAAAATTTCACAAAAATAACCTTTACTTTTCACAAAATGGGCCCCAAGAAAAAAAACCTGTATCGAACCCTGGTCATCAAAACAAAGCAATAACAAAAACAGAAGTATCGAGAGAGAGAGAGAAAAAAAAAGCCAAACAGCGATAATCATGCCAGGCTATTGCCCCGCCTGCTTGCCCTGCCTGCAAGGTAGTCAAAAAAAACTCAGGTAGTTAAAAATCTGTGGCAGCTTTCGCCAGAAACTCGTTTGTGTTGAGAGATAGGGGTTTTCCTTCCAGTAATCATTTCTAGTTCCATGTTAAAAAGCACATGTGTTCCACATTGTAAAAAAATTGCTACTCTCTAGAAGACTAAATTTAATACATTAGTTCATCTTTATATCCTTAATTTAGAGCTTTTTAATAGAAAAATTGCTATTACAATATTTTTTTTTTTTTTTTTTTTTTTTTTTTTGAAAAATGAGTAATATAATGAATGATTTGGTCCAGGCATATTTGGATTATGTTTATAAAGTAAATTTAACAATGTGTGAAATAATGAATTCAAAAATTTATAATCTGCCCAATTTCTGGTCCCAAGGAATGCAATATAAAGATCCTCTATTGGATATTGAAAAGTTTCAGACATATTTAGCCATATTTGAAAGGTAATTTTAATGATGTGTTAAATGTGATCTATATAATGCAAAATTCTATATAACGCACAACCTCGTGTTTTTAGGTTTGCGTTATAAAGATCTTCTACTGTAAATATATACATACATAATCCTGTGTTTTTCTAATGAAATAAGGGAGTTCTATATTTTTTGTAAATTCTTGGGAACACAAATTTAGCCAAAATGCCAGTACAGTATATTACCCTAAACCTGGAATGCTCGGGACCTCTTCTTTTCTGGATTTTTTAATTTTCCAGATTTTAGGTCTTCATTCTCAAAAAATTAGTCTACAAACAGCAATATGATGGAATTTCGGTATTCATTCTATTTAGAATAAGACATAATTTGTGCTTTTAAAAGTACGTAGTTAAATGAAAAGAATTTAGAAAACAAACAGTTATTGATTAAAAAAACAATAAATACTTGGATTAAAAAAATTGACAAAGAAAAAAGAAATATTGAAAGTGTGCTTATCTAACCTTAGAAAAAATCTTAACTACAACAGAACAGCACTTTTTAAAGTGGTTGGTTTTCACATTGCACGCTTTTTAAAGTGGGTCGCATCCACTGTAAAATAAAAATGATATTCTTTACTTATCAGACACTTTAAACATGTCCGATAATTTCAATTGCTTCATTAGCTTCGGCTTTTCTTTCTGCAACACCTCTTTTATTTTATAGAGTTGCATCATCTGGTCTTGGGTTATAAAACTTTTTTGTTCTAACCCCATAATTAATTCATCCATCAGGCTGATGCACTTATCTATAGGGATGTTTGCAGCTCTCGACTCGTCGATGTCGGCATCGCTGGTATCATCATCATCATCATCATTATTTTCTGGATTTAAAACCATGTTGCAAATTTCTTCATCTGTTAGTGAATGCGTTATAGGTGCATCACTATCTACATTAAAGCAATCTTTGATTGCTTCCTCATCCAAACCTCCTTTGCCTTTCTACGTCATAGATTTTGCATAATTCAGCAGAAATTGAAAACCCACGAAATTCACCATTATTTTGCTTGTCGTTTAAACAAATTAATGATCGCCATAGTTTATGCGTTTGTAAGAATTTTATCAGGAATGCTTTGCCAAGCACTAGCTGTCCGCCACAATGTGTCTTTCATATTAAATTGCTTTTGGAACAGCAATACACCAGTACCGCTGTTGCATGCATTTAGCATTGCTTTCACCAACTCCTCATTGTAGCAGCATTTCAAGTATCTTAGAATGCCTTGATCCATCGGCTAGATAAGTGATGTGCTGTTGGGTGAAAAATAATGCACAACAACATTATTCATCTCCACAATTCCTGAAGCAGTGTGAGCTGAGCAGTTGTCGAGCAAAAGAAGGATTTTACAGTTTTCAGGAAGACCTTGTTTCCGGCAATGTTCACAGGCTTTCGGAACAAAATGATTTTCAAACCATTGTTTGAATATTTCCGCTGTCATCCATGCTCGTTTATTCACTCTGTAAAGAACTGGCAAAATCTGAACTCCCTTTAAAGCCCTTGGATTTTTACTTTTGCCGATCATTAACAATTTACATTTATGGGTTCTGGCAGCATTTGCGCATGCCATAACAGTCAGTCTCCCCACAAAAACTTTAAAAATCTAAAAAAATCAATTTTTTTTTTTTTTAAGATAAAATAAGTTTTTTTTTCTTTTGGCAAGAAAAAGGTTCCGGATTTCGGGTTTTCCAGATTTGAGGTCCCATAGTGTATCATTATGAAAAAGAAATACCTGAAATAGGATTTTGAATAGTTACCTGATAAAATTCCAGTTGGACAGTTTAAGTCTATCCAGTGATGCTTTTTTGGAGGACATATTTATTTTCATTTCATTTCAAAATTAAATTGCTCTTTTTTTTTTCTATGTGGCATCTATTTCTACATCAGTAATCGATTTAAATAAAATTTTCTTTTAGTCATGACAATTTCATTTAGTATGTATAAATTTGTGTTGTTCTTTCTATTGTGCCCTGAACTGAGATGACAGGTTCCAGAGGTATTGGACAAGATATCGATACAGCTTCCATTTAACTTACAACCGGATTTTTGTTTTCCCTTACAATTTTGATTCACACTACACTTTTTATTTAGCAAATACTTGACATACATTTCAATGGTCCCAACCGAATTTGTATACATTAAATGATAACAATTTACTATTAAGTTTTGCTGCCCGCTAAGTTTTAAATCTGTATTCCTGAAAGCAAGAATTGTGGCTATGTGAGGAAGCAACGACAGTTATGAAATCGTATGAAAAACAGCTGATATAACCTGATTATTTATACTTTTTAAATTTATTCAAGAACTCAGAAATAAATATATATTCCTTTCATGAGAAAACATGAGTTCAATCACATTAACCAGAGTTACATATTAAAATGTGTAATGAATGATATAAAAATTAAAAAACTGGAATTTTTCACCTACATCTTAACTATAAATTTCATTGTTTACATCTGAAATGATGTGCAGATTTGAGAGAGTCTACTGTATAATGAAAATTTGCATGTATTGATGAAGATATCTGATGCCCTAAAGAGTTATCTTAAACAATAGTCAACACATATAAACATTTGAGACTAACAAAGGTAAAATTGACAAAAATATTCAACATTTAGTATAAATATCTTTATTTAATAAAACTTCAGATTATTGACAGTAATTAATAACATAACAAGATTATCTTAACAAATTTGGTCAAGCTGTAAAAGAAAATTTTCTCAATTGGGAAGACTATCCTTTAAGAATTTGAAAAAGAATATGCAAGATATGAAGCTAAATAAGAGGGCATTCAAAAATTCGGTGTCAATTATAGCATTTCAATAATACCAGTCTATCTTTTCTCCTACTTACTAAATCTAAGGATAAAAAATTTTGACTAAAAGCTACCACTCAAAATCAAAAGCACGAAAAGTGTTGAATATAAAAAAGTTAAACATTCTAGAGTATATCTTGAAGATGAATTCGTTTATAACTGTGAAGTAATGGCTAGGTCATGAATGAAATATTAAAATCTTCAGTGAGCTCTAATTTTCACTACCAAATGTTATTACATCCAAGGGAGGGAAAATCTTTTATTGGTGTTTGTGGGCTTCTATGCAGGGATGTAGCTAGAAGTAAACAACAGGGGGTGCTCAAGAAAATGTAGGGGGTGCTCATACTATTTCTCTCTTTCTGACACATGCACGCACAAACACAGATATATATGATCAAAGTACTATATAGAAAGATAAATTATTGCATATTCATATTGTAGGCACTACGTTTCTTATTAAACTGTTTATAATAACTTTATTTGATGATAAGAAAAGTAAAAGCTGCAGACGGGAATGTAATGGAGGATATACGGTGGATACGATTTATATGGTATACCTTCTGGATTATTTTGAGGAATACCGGATACGCTCTACTCAAAAACACTATAGCATATACTCTTTAGGGTATACCCTCTGCCTACAGCGTACGCCCTCTGGATTTTTAACGACTACTTCACTGGCTGCAGAATGAAAATTTTCAGTTTATAATTATACTAGTGAAATAATAAGTGATGATGTCAATAAGTAAATAAAAAGCTGACAGTTCACCTGTTTCAAAAGAGTTGCAATCTTTAATTTTTTTTCTGAATATTCCCTGCCCTTAAGAAATTTAAAGTTATGTTTTTATAGGATAACAAACATTAGAAAAACCAAGGATGCATTTTGCATTTTAAAATTATTTTTGTGTTTAGTCAAATGCTTGTATTTAAATTGGCTATTAGCTTTTTATCATTAGTATGATTTATAAATCAAGGGTCTTATATATATATTTTTTTTAAAACTAGGATGACTCAAATACGAAACATAATGTTTATCAAGCATTATATTTACTATCAAACTCATTAGAATAACTTATATTAATAATGGAAAACGCTGCAAAATGAAAAATTTCAGTATGTAACTTATGTAAAAGTCAATGTTTGCATCAGCAAAAGGTTGCTAATTCTGAGTATGTGCAGACCCAGATAACAATTTTTGATTTTTAAAACATTTTTATAACCCTAACATGCAAATGACTAGATGCTTTTTAAAGGCTTTGTCTGAAAGGTTTGCAAACATTGTAAAAAGCATTATAAAAGGTTGCTAGTTGACACAATCTGAGGTACTTTGTAAGTGTTTTAGGACAAGCATGCCAAAATGTAGAAACGTAAGGCTAGTTACAGTATTTCATATTAAGCATTGTAACAAGATTTACAATCAAAGGTAGATAATAATGCTTTTATCATAAGCATCTTCTATAAAGGAAATGAAAAATGTTTTGATTAATCTGTTAGTTTTAAATCTTAATTGACAGAGACATGAGATTTTCATTAAAATAACTTGACTTAGAATTTTTCTTTTGTTTCTGTGGGAAATTAAATTTTAGCCTAATATTTATATACTGAAAAAAAAAGGCTTTTTATTAGCTCTTATTATATTTAAGAAGTCATATTACATAGCAAGTTACATATTTTAATTAATATATTGTTTTTTTCCCTTTAATGTATTTGCTATTTTTTTTTATTATTAATACATAGCTTTTTTTTTTAAGTAATTGCTAAAATTTTAATATATTTTATTTTTTAAGTTCTACTGATTGAATTTTGCTTTTGTTTCTGTGGGAAACTAAATTTTAGCCTAATATTTATATACTGAAAAAAAAGGGAAATAATGCTATTTATTAGCCTACATTATATTTAAGAAGTCATATTAAATTTAGCAAGTTACATATTTTAATTAATGTATTGTTTTTTTTTCTTTTAAAGTAATTTCTAAAATTTGAATATATTTTATTTTTTAAGTTTTACTGTTTCTTTTGTTTGTGTGGGAAACTAAATTTTAGCTCAATATTTATATGCTGAAAAAAAATAATAATAATGATTTTTATTAGCCCATATTATTTTTAAGAAGTCATATTACATTTAACAAGTTACATATTTTAATAAATATATATATTTTTTTTCCTTTAAAGTAATTGCTAAAATTTGAATATATTTTTTAAATTTTACTAAGTGGGCTTTTCTTTTGTTTCTGTGGGAAATTAAATTTTAGTCTAATATTTATATACTGAAAAAAAAAATAATAATGATTTTATTAGCTTATATTATATTAAATTAAGAATTCATATTACATTTAGCAAGTTACATATTTTAATAATTATATTGTTCTTTAGTAATTGCTAAAATTTGAATGTATTTTATTTTTTATATTTTAATATATTGCTTTTTTCCTTTAAAGTAATTGCTAAAATTTGAATATATTTTATTTTTTAAGTTTTATTGAGTGTTGAACATTGTACTCAGGGGTGCCTTGTCAGAACTTTCTTCGAGAGGGGGGGGGGGGGGTGTTTATTTTTTTAATCTTGTTGTGGACAGCCTAGAAATAATTGATAAGTTTTTCTGCATATTTTTAAAATTAACCAAAGTACTCATTGATGATGTGTCTCACTTTGAGAATATTGCAATAGGTTGGATAATTTGTGCGCTTAAACTGTTTATTTAATGCAAATGTTTCTATTCTATTCAAATCAGACAAGTTATTTCAGAGTTTATGTAATTTCTAATTCTTAAAAAAAAAAAAAAAAAAAAAAAATCTGACATATTTTGAAATATCAAATTCCTTGGAGTTGGGGGAGATAGCACTATTTGTACCGATTCTGTCCAAATATATTTCTTACTATGTATGTGTGTATAATATATGTATATATATATATATATATATATATATATTGGATATGTAATCAATCCACTACATTAATAGATAATATTTTCATATTCAAATGTTCCTAAATTATGTTAAGAAGTTTTCTTTAGGAAAATTTATTTTATTATTTAAAATTATTCTTATGCACATAGGTGTAGAGTTTTGAAAATTATTGGTGGTGAACTTGAACATAACTTTTTTTTTCACACACGTGTGTGTAAAAGACATTACTTACAGATTCAATGTTGCTTTTTTAACTACCTTTTAAAAAAATTAAACAGAATTGTATATTTATAAATAAATCACATTAAGACAATGTAAAAATTCAAATGTACAAACCAGTTTATAAAATGATATACTCGCTGTCATTCACGAATCTTTTATAATAAAATTACAATGAAAATTGACTTTGAATAACATTTTTTTCAGAATATGAATTCTTTTCCTATTTTTACTTCTTATATGGGTTTTTGGCTACAAAATTTCAAATGAAAAATAAATAAAATTAGGTATTAGTGGAAGATGAAATTTTTTTTCTAATGTTTATCTTTGTAACAAAAGAAAAAGAGGAAATTCTAAAAATATATATATTAGAGGGGAGGGAAAGTATTTTTCTAATTATTGGTTGGATTTGGGCATATACAACTCTACGCCTACATACATAGTAAATTTGATTATATTTTCAGTTACTTACCTTTTGAATACAGTTCACTGGTACAGGATCAGCTATTTATACATTGTATGAGGGGAAAAAAACAACCTGTGTTTACTCACAGTGCTAACACAAATACCACACCAAATATGTAGAATTTCAATATACCGTACATTATACACTGTTGCAATATGTATTCTAGTTGAAAGCTAAGAATACTTTAATTTTTAAAAAAAATCTGTATTTCTATGTAGCTAGGATTTTTTTTTCATTTCGTCTACAAGAGAAATACTTTCCTATATGTGACAGAGCAAACACAAACTAATGTTGTTACTTTTATTTTCTAATTTAACTCATTTAAATTACTGTTTTACCTTTATAATAATTTTTAATAACTTTCTCTTAAAATGAATTCTTTAATGATGCAAAAAGAAACTTTTTTATATATTCAATGATAATCTTCTCAAAACATTTTTATGCTAAAGTAATAATTTCTTGCCCATTTAATAGCTTCATTAAATAAATTTTACAGATTACAATGCGACAAATAAGTATTAAAAATATAATTTTTAATCTACACCCAAAGATTACTTTAACTAATAATATTTTTTAATATTGTAATCTTTGCATTTCCTCATCTAATATTCCCTAATTCCTTTCTAGTTAAAAGCTAAGAATACTTTAATTAAAAAAAAAAAATCTCCATTTCTATGTGACCTTGTTTTTTTTTTTTGTTTTTTTTTTACAAGAGAAATACTTTCCTATATGCAAGAGAGCAAACACAAAGTAATGTTGTTACTTTTACTTTCTAATTTAACTCATTTAAATTACTGTTTTTCCTTTATAATAATTTTTAATAACTTACTTTGAAGCAAACAAAAGTATTTCTCAATATCCAGGCAATATTTTCTAAAACAAATGAAACATTATTCAGTTTAAATAATTCTATTTATTTACATACAAAAAATAATATAATAATCAACAGCTCGAGTAAAGTCTCTATTTTCTTCTTGATTCTTTCTTTTCTCTCTAGCAAATAAAAAGATAAATAAATATAGACACACGCATCAAATATGTATAGTAAAAGGAAATAAACTACACAATAAGCAGTAGCACAGCCAGGATCCCCATCTGGGATTGTTACTCATTAAAAAAAAAAAAAAAAAAAATGTTGTGTGACAAAAAGTAATGAAAAACACAAATAGCCGTAATAAATTTAACATTTGTGTGCTTAAAGGTTTCATAAAAGAGCATCTTCTTTATACTTCAGAGAAAAAAGAAAGAGGAATGCAGTAACATAGGACTATTTTACTGCTATTGCTCCTAACCTAATAAGTGCTTCAATATGCATGCATCCTATCGATAGGATGCATGCATATTGAAGCACTTATTTGCAGTTTTTAAACAAATACTATAATTTAGTATTTATGCAAAACTGTAAAAAGCCCCCAAAACTAAGTTAAATTTTTTAACACACGATTTTTAAAACAGAATTTTATTTGGTGTCCTTGACAACTTTCCCAGGGGGGGGGGGGCTAAAAAATTTTCAGGGGGTGCTGAGCCCCCCTGGCACCCCCCTAGCTACGGCCCTGCTTCTATGATCAAAATTGCATAAGATATTAGTATTCAAAAAACTAAAAAAACGTTCATTTTTAATTTTAAATCAAAATTCTGTTGGTTAAGCATCTGTTTACTTTTAACTAAAATATGCAACAAGATATGTTTAAATGCTTCATAACACAGTCAAACCTCACTATTCTTGAATCTTTCATGAAAAAGGAGGGGGGGGAGGGCTATCAAAATAAGTTTTACTTGAGATATCAAGGTTTCACAAAAAATAAAGCCTAAAAATATAATTTTATCAATGCTTACTTTAGTCATATAAAAGAAATGTGTATTATGACATACCTTAGGGAGGAAAAAGTCTGTTAATTAAATCTGACGGCTGTTTAAATCTTTTAGTGTTTGACAACTTTTTCTAAAGCTAATGTATATTTCAAGATCTATATTTTCAGTGGAGTCTAAAAGTTGCTAAATAGGTTTCTCTGCTTCTTTTACTGTTGCCTTTTTTGGAAACCTGGCAGCTTCAGAAAAGTGGCAAGTGACAATAGATTAATTAGTTTTAATTCTGAAGTACAAAAATCTGATTTGAAACAAAATAAAAAGAAAACTGCCCAGTTAAACTGAGGGCATTGAGCTCACAGGCTATTCACACTAATTGTATATTATACTCTTATTTCAAAGAATTTGAAATAAGCCCCTCGAAAAATAAAGAAATTGACAATATATTTAGGGGGGTCATCCCCCCGTTACCCCTCTCATAGTTAACTAATGAATCCCTTAAAGTAATCAGGGAAGTCTCTAATTACAATGAATATATATACAAAATTTGAAGAAAATCTGATCATTCTGCATGAAAAACCCATTTATCTAAATTAAGGAGGGATTAGCCCCCACCCCCTTTTCCTCTTTATACTTAACCAATGAACCCCCAAAACTATTCAGAGAAGCGCATTATCACAATGAACCTATATACAAAATTGGAAGAAAATCTGATAATTCTGCATGAAAAACTCATTTATCTAAATTAAGGGGGGTTAGCCCCCTGTTTCCCCCTTTATACTTAACCAATGAACCTTCAAAACTAATCAGGGAAGCTCCTTATCCCAATGTGCCTATAAACAAAATTTGAATCAAATCGGATAATTCTGCATGAAAAACCCATTTATATAAATTAAGAGGAGGGATTAGCCCCCAGGTCCCCCTTTATACTTAACCAATGAACCCCCAAAACTAATCAGGGAAGCGCCTTATAACACTGAATCTATTAACAAAATTTTAACCAAATCGCATATTTCTATCAAGAGTTATCGCGTTACGTACATACATACATACAGAACGGACGGGCACATTAGCTCTCAGGCTTTGATAGCCTGTGAGCTAAAAAGATCTTGAACATTTTGTAGCATCGTATCCAATTTTAGATGCCGTCACAGAGGCTAGACCAGCGGTTCCCAACCTGGGGTACGTGAAAATAATATCGGTAATGGCGGAATTCACAAAAATGGTTTAACTGAAAACACAAAGAAAATTGATAGTTTTGGATTACAAAGTTAGTCTCATGTGTAAATCCAATATGTTACATTCAAAAAGAAAGAAAAAACCCACTAGACCTAATAATTCATTCATAATGTCACTAGCTCCGCCCACTGCTAAGCATATTGCATAAGCACATTTTCCCCCATTTTCCCGAAAACTTCAATTAATAATTATGCAAAATTCTTTTATCATCCCTTTTTTCTTATTGCTCTGTTATTAATAATAATTACAGAATGCCTAAATTACGTCAAAGCTTCTAGTTTTAATGTCTTTTGTTAAAACGTGTTGAAAAGCTGACCGTTATTTTCGTTTTCAAATAGGCGGAGTTATATCACTAACATACTTTGATAGAAAAGCTTCCCTCATTTTAACAAGTACTTAATTTGAAGTGTTTATTTATTAAATGAGTGATTTTGTTTTGTGTTTAAAATGGATATTTTGTTGAAAATCGGAAGTCTTAAGAGAACTGCAACTGCGATTGAAATTGAACCTGGTGAATCCGCAACTGCAAGCACTTCCAAACAATCTAATTATTTAGAAGCGCAAGACAACCTCAGCGCAGCTGTTAATCGGCTTGCTCTAGTAAGTGATAAACCTAATACTTTAAATAAAACTCAAAGCATTAGTGCCCCATTAAAGAAAAGAAATATAAAAACGAATACTTGAAATATGGATTTTCATTCACGGGAGAGGAAGATTTTCCAACACCACTATGCGTTTTTTGTGGAGAGATATTGTCTAGCATGAAACCATCTTTATTACTGCACCATTTAATGTTTTGTCTCTAAATTTAGAGACAAAACATCCAATTAATAAAAAAAACGATGTAAGTTTCTTTCAGTGACTATCAAGCGGCTCTAATGTAGCATCTTACGTGTTGTCTATTTATAAAGACAATGAGAATGCTGTTGAAGCATCGTACAGAATATGCTATCATATTGCTAAAATTGGTAAAAATCATACAATCGCTGAAAATTTGATATATCCTTGTATCAAAAATGCTGTCGAATGTATGTTTGGTGAGGAACATATGAAAAAAATTATAAATATTCCTTTCTTAAACAATACAGTTGCTCGAAGGATAAGTGACACGTCATATACTGTAATTCAAAGAATAAAAAAGAGTCCCTACTTTTCAATTCAGGTGGATGAGAGTACGGATATCTCCAATCTGTCAATTTTGCTTGTTATTGCAAGATATTTGAATGATAATGTACTTGAAAAGAATTTGCTGCTCTGCTATCCTCTCACAGAAAGATGAACAGAAAAAAATATATTTAATGCCATTCACAGTTATTTCTATGAAAAAGAAATTCATTGGGCCAATTGCTGTGGGGTTTGCACTAATGGTGGGAAATGTATGTCTGGGTGTTATATAGGCTTACGCGGTCTAGTCAAATAAATTGCACCTGATGTAGCGTGGAACCATTGCTATATACACAGGTACAGTCTAGCGACCAAACATCTGCCCGACTCATTAAAGGAAGTACTCCACCAAGTTGTCAAAGTTATTAATTTTATTAAGGCCAATTCAACAAACTCCAGACTATTTAAATCTTTGTGTGAAAAGATGGACAGCCTGCATACTACATTGCTTTTGCACAGAGAGGTGACGTGGCTTTCACGAGGAAAAGTACTTGAAAGATTATTTGAATTGAGGCATGAAATTCAAGTTTTTTTGTTTTTTTTTAAGATCATGCTTTTGAGCTGAGATGTAAATTTCATGAAAAAGAATGGTTTCAAATGCCTGCATACTTATCTGACATTTTTTTCAGAAATAAATAAACTTAATTTAGGATTAAAGGACAGTTCCATAACCATTTTTAAGGTATCTGACAAGATCGAGTCTATGATTAAAAAATTAGATTTTTGGGAATCATGCATCAGAAATCACCAGCCAGAAGTTTTTCATACACTTTACAATTTCTTATCTGACAACGAGCTAAAATTATCAGAAGCAGTAAAATCTTGTATAATGGCTCATTTAACAGGACTTAAAACGTCGTTCAGACAACATTTTCCGAAGCAGAGTTGTGAAAATAGCTGGATTTCAAACCCATTTAACGATTTGTTCTTCCAACAAGCCGGAAATTTATCACTTTCTGATAAAGAAAAATTAATCGAATTTTCGACTGATTCTTCTTTGCAATCTGATTTCAACCAAAGAAATATTATTGCTTTTTGGATTGCAGTAAAAGAAGAATACCAAGAATTCAGTGATAAGGCTAAAAAAACATTTGTCGCCTTTCACAAATACCGAGCTTGTCGAAAGAGTATTTTCGTTTTATGCGTAATATACGCATAAAACGAAAATACTCTTTCGACAAGCTTAAAACAAATATCGCAATAAGCTTGACGCTGCTCCTGACTTGAGACTATATCTGTCTTCGTTTAAACCCGATTTTAAGAAACTCAGTTCCAAGAAACAAGCTCAAGGATCCCATTGAGAGTATGAAAAGTCATTTTGATTATTTGTTTATAATGAGAAAAAGTTGATATTAATAATCATCGTAAGATAGCTAAAATTTCTTTTAATGCTATATTAAATTTTTTTTAATGTTTGGCTAATATTATAAAAAACAGTATTAATTTTCAAATGCAAGTTGAAAAATAAAAGGTTAGTACCAATGTAATTTGTGTCGATTTATTATTTGGTTGTGATAAGAAGATTACTAATGAAAAAACTAGTCGTTGGGGGCCACCGTAATACTTACCCATCATGGATATGCATAATGTAAAATATTAAAATAAAAATGTGCAAACTACTTATAAAATGCATTGCAATTCAAATAAAATCGTGGCTTGATGACGTCACAAACTTTAAACGCTCGATTACTGAATTGCTTGAAAGAGGCTTTTCCTTATAACTCCAAAAATAATAATCCTATTAACTAGCGGTTTAATGCATCTGATTAAGCGTCAAATTTCCAATTAAAATATATCTTTGAAGTGAAATTTGGATGAAATACAGGGTCATGAAAAATCGAAGAGTGTGGAAAATAGGATTTCAAATATCTCGGCAACTAATTATCCGATCGACTTCATGCTTTATTCAAAATTTATGTTTTTTTTATTGTCTTTTATATTCATTTCTTAAAATAAACAATTTCGAAAATTTTTATATACCTTTCATCAGAACGAATATTTCGAGAGTCCGAAAAAAATTGTTCCGGTTAATCGAGGTTATTGAAATGAAATAGGCTTCTTCCCATTATTACATACTAAGTACATACCAAATTGCAAGTCTCTATCTCAATTTTTTCGGGAGATAGAGCGTTTACAGACACACACACAGACGGACGGCAAAATTTTTTTTCTAAAAATATGTTTTTCAGAATCTCCAGTGTCTGAAACGTGTAAATCCGTCAAAAATTTTTTTTCGATTTTCAAAACGATTACAAGACTTACCCTATACTACGTATGATGGGTAAGTAAAAGCATGTTTGCGTTATATGGTTGAGGGGAGAGGGGGGGGGGGGGGGGTACGCCAAAATGAAAATCCTAAGAAAGGGGTAGGTGTAAGAAAAAAGGTTGGGAAGCGCTGGGCTAGACTATCACGATTTCTTACTTTTTTATTGAAACCTCCCTCCCACCCCACGCCCCCATTCTTCCCATTTTCTAATCACATGGCATGCTATAACGGAAAAGAATGGCGCTTTCTGTGCATAAGAAAAGGGAAATAAATGCATTTTAAACTTGGCTCTTCTATTAAAAGTACGATAGAAGAGAAAAATCACTGCTTTCCGCGGAAGTGTAAGGGGGGGGGGGGGGGGGGACAGTTTGTGTTCATTTCTTGGGTCAATTTTTGTAAAAATAAATAAATTAAAAATATATATAAGAAGCCAGATTAAAAAACTTGGTCGCCAGTGGCGATCGCATTTGTTAAGCCCTGGTTGTGCCAAAACTTTCTTCTATACAAATCAAATATCGTCTGCAACAAAAGTTAAATGATAATGAATCTATACATTTTTCAGATATACCTATTGCGGAAACCTCAAAAAACAGAGCATAGCAGCAACACCTGTTGGGCGGTACATTACATACCCAAACCTAATAAGGATCTATCTTTGCCAAGCTCTAACAGAATATAAAGTTTGATGAAGTTCTGTGCATTAGTTCTTGAGATGTAGCTATCGTGTAAATCCTGAAAAATGCAGCATAGCAGCGCCACTTGTTGGGCGATTTACACTAAAACCTAATCAGCAAAAACTTATGTCATCGTTTAACTAAATCTGACGATTTATGAAAATCCCTGCATTAGTAGTTAAGATAGAGCTATTGCGGAAATCGTGAAAAATGCAGCTTAGCAGCGCCACCTGTTGGGCAATTTACAGCAAGAACTAATCAACACCAATTTATATCAAGGTCTAACTGAATCTAAAGTTTTATAAAATTCTCTGCATTAGTTCTTGAGCGGCCTCAAAATAGATACAGTGTAGGATAGTTCTTGAAAGCGCACAAAATAGATAGATACCACAGATAGAACACCCAATTTTTTGTCACATATAGACAGACATACATTTTCTAAAAAAATCCCTGACGGCTCGGCATACAGGCACAGGTAGATTTCGAAGACGCAGACCGTGGGGCGCCTGTTTGTTGGGAATTGTGGAAGAAATGACCTTTTTGCGATGATGCGGCAGTTGGAACCGCCTGTTTCGAAACCTAACTTGTTTGCAGGCGGAGCCTGCAGGGATTTTTTTTTTTTTTTCTTGCTATGAGGGTTAGTCCTATAAAAAACTTGTCAATATAAAAGTTTTAGATAATATTAAGAGGATTTATAATAAATTTAAGCTGATTTGATATCTTCTGAATTGACGAAGTTATGATTTTTTTCTTCTAAAACCCCCCTTAACCCCCCCCCCCCTTGGGGCCATTTTTAATGATATCAAAAATCTGTGATACGTAAATTTTCGGTCCTTTTCCTAGAAGTAATAATAACTTTAAACGGATTCGATACGTATCATAATTAAGAAATTATGGGGGGGGGGTTCTGTTTTCACAAAAAGACCCCCCTTGGTTCGATTTTGCTCAGGGTTCAGGGCTTGGTTAGATTTTGTGCAGAATTATTGAAGTTATCGTGTCCATAAAAAAAGTGACATAGATAGATAAATAGATAAAGTTTTGAACTGGTGGTGGTTTTGGGTTCTGGGAGTTATGATCGGCGTAGATCTGCAAAAAATTTTCAAAAATTCCAACTTAGGGGAGAATGTAATAGGTAGTATTTCTTACGAAATCTACCTAAAATAGTCAAATTACATTCAGGACCTAAAACGTATAAATCCGTCAAAGACCAGAAGTAGAAATTTTTCATGAATCCAATACTCTCTTGTAATGATAGAGGACAGTAAAAAGAAATTTTTTGCGAATCTTGTTTTTAAGCATTAACTCAAAAACTACTTGGCACAATGAACTGTAATTTTGGATTCGCATATTTGAAGCTTCTAGAAATCGATTTCTGTTTAAAAAAAATTCATAGATTACAATTCATATTTGTTTCGAAATTATATATATTTTTTAATTAATTTTCAAAAAAATATGAACTGTACCCTATGTAAACTATAATGATAGAGGAAACGAAAAGTAAAAACAGATTTTTTAGAATCTTGTTTTTAAGCATAACTACAAACTACTTGGCAGAATGAGTTTAACAGAAATTGATTTCTAAAAGTGTCTATGCGAATCCAAATCCAACTCATTCGCGCTATTCTGCCAAATAATTTTGAGTTATGCTTGAAAAACTATTTACATTACAATCTGTTTTGCAACGATTAAAAAATAATTTAACATTAGGCGTTCCAAACTTTAAAACTGCATAATTCCTAAACTACTTGACCAAATGACTTCCCGTTCGGTATCCGAAAGTAAAATTTGCCGAAGACTCCAAATATGATGTGTAAAGTATATGTGTTAGTATTTAACACTTTAAAGTTTCTTACCATTACTACGTGTAGACAACCCCCTAAGCAAAATTTAAGTGTATAACTAATTAGTAGACAGGGGCGGCTGCCCTGCGCCCCTTCCCATGGGTTTAAACAGGATTTTTGTTAAAAGGGTGCAAAATGGTTAAAAGTGACCAAAATTCTTACATTTTCAGAGATTTTGGAAGGGAATGTAACCGGGGCCTCTGAGATGGCGAAAAGAGGACACAGCGCCATCTCGGAGGACCCAGTGTAGCCCTCTGCTTCCTGTGCCCCATGCCCCTCCTCCCTTCTCCAAAAAGGAATGATCTGCATCATCAGAAAACTGATGTTATAAAATTTTACACAAAAGTACTTTAGTGCATGAGGAATGAAGTAACAAGTGTGGAAATTTGTTGCTATTAGTATAAGTGAATGCCTGCACTTGCCTTTCCGTATTATGGAATCACCCAAATGCATGTTGATGCAATACAAAGATTAAATTTTATAATGTGGTAGAAAATTCTATATCATGACATATAACTAAGAGTCATTGAAAGAAGACCTGTATTTACACTTTAAAGGCTCACATGAGCCGTTATATTCCTATAAAAAAAAAAAGTATATCTTGTCATCTGTTAAAGTTGTGACCATCTTTCTTGCGATACCCTGTATGCAGATGTGAATAGTATTTGTTTTGAAATTTATGTGTACGTACAATATACAGTGTGTTTCATAAAAGATGGGCAAAACTTTAAGAGGTGATAGTACACATCCAAACAAACAACTTCCATCAAAGAATGCATGGTCGGAAATAAAACGCAAAGGTACTGGCGCATTTGGAAACTTGGTCCATGCAAACGTTAAAGTCTCATTCCTGTTGCAAGTTATCGGGAGAAGAACTACTCTAATAGCATGCAAATGTGGTATGGGGAAGAAGAAGAACGCGTATCCAAAATTTTCGCTTTGATTAATACAAAGCCACTGATCCGAGTGTGCAACTGTCAATCGCGGTAGGAACGTATCGGAAAATGTTATCCTTCACTAATAGGGTAAAGCCCGTAAAGGCTGATATGCATTTTATCTACGGAACTGCAAATGGAAATGGCTCGTAGACTCAACAATTGTACGGAGAGCGGTTGCCCAACCGTAAAACATTTGAGCGCTTGCTTCTACCGACAGTTGTGTGAGACGCATTCTTTCTCGCTTCCCGGTCGGATACAGGTCGTGCAAAGACGGACGGAATAGTTGTGAAGAAGCCATTCTGGATATGGTGGCTGATCAGCCAAGTACAAGTACACGAGCAGTAGCTAGTTATATGTATCCCACTCCACGACATGGCGAGTACTGAAGGAAGAACTTTTGCATATTTATCATATTCAACGTTTCCAGGAACTGATTTAAAGGGATTATCCTCGTCGTGTTTTGTTCGACCGCTGGTTTCTGCAGCAGAATGCGGTAAATTAAGATTTTGCGGCAACTGTGCTTTTCACGGATGAATGTACCTTCACACGTGAAGGTACATTTAACATCCACAATCAACATGAATGGGCGGGTATAAATCCACATGCCACTTATTCACATGCTCATCAGCAACGCTTTTCTATCAATGTTCTTGGACCTTATCTTCTGCCAGAACGCCTTGACGGAAAAACAATACCCCACCTTTCTATAACAGGTGCTGCCAGATATATTCAACGTCGTTTCCCCACACATACGGTAATATGGTTCCAGCAAGATGGAGCACCAGCCCACTATGCACGAGACGTGCGAAACTATCTGAATATAACATTTCCCAACAGATGGATTGGGAGAGGTGGCCCTGTAGCTTGGCCACCGCACTCGCCAGATCTTTCATGTCTCGATTCTTTTTTGTAGGGATAGCTGAAGGCTTTTATGTATGACTCATGCAGATCCGAGCCGAAGCACCCATTTTGTAGGGATAAATGGTCGGTGTCTAGAGAGTATTAATAATTCCAGGCAGATCTTTAACGAAATCTTACAAACTTTAATATTCTTGGATAATAGGAAACAGCACAGATATTTACAGTTTGAAGATATCAACATGGCCAATCGTCTGTTGACTTTTCTCGTTTTCATTTGACATCAATGAGATTTTTAGCTCTTCTAGGCCGTCTGCCGATAAAACATTACTCAGCGCAGCTCGTCCGGCTGGCCGGAGATTTCGCAGCATCTCTGAGTCCGTCTGACTAAGTCTGAATCTCGACTGCTTCTGCTCTCGTTCTCACAGTAAAAATTACTTAGCTCATCAAAATCTATTGTTCGGTAGTAGTAGGTTTATCATCAAGAGCCTCACCAAAGAATCTGCTAAGGTTTGTGGTGCAGAGTCCGTTTCCAGTCACCACATACATAATACATAGATATTATGTCTAGGATATGATGTATATGGACATAGACTTCCGTTTAAGTAGATATTATGTGGGGTTTGGATGTCAAACGACTCTATATGGATGTATACGGAGAGACATCTGATGGTATTATCTACGTAGATAATACGTTATATGGATGTCATATCTACCAATTTGTGCTGTGTGGGTAGTGTCCAGCTGGTACCACTTTTAAAAGCACTAAGGAGTGCTATTTAATCGCTGCTTTTGAGTGTGTACTTGTTAGATTGAAAGTGTGGAAGTTTGATGCCAGTGGACGACATGGATTCCTGACAATCGTGGAATGTTGTTTTAATGCCAAGGATATTTCAGGATGATCATCAAATTTCTGTTCAGGTGAGGAATTAGCCTTTCGTTTTAAAAAAATGTATTTATTATTTAAACAAAATTTTATTCTTTAACTGATAATGACACTTGAATTTAGTAAAAAGAAAAAAAAAAACTTATAATTTCATTACAGTTCAATCTTATTAATATGAAGTCAAAAGGACCACTTTTTTTGTGTGTATGTTAATCATTAAAATAATAGTACCATCTTATCCATTGGTATTTATTAGTGCTAAGTGATTTAATGTTAACAATCTTCGACTTTGTATATAGATTGTAAGCATATGTGTACAAAACTGGGCATCCACTCACGAAGTTGGTGTCATCTGCTTTTGCAAATTCTTTACACGTGGTGCATATCATCAAATTTTGTTCTTGTGTAAACCAGGTAGTTTCTTTTTTTCCCTTTCGTAAATGTGTTGGTATATAATGGAAAAGTACCCAAAATACTATCACTGAACCAAGACATATAATTTAATTGACCTATTACAATTATTCTGAAAAATTAAGATATAATAGTTTGCCACTATGTGCATTAAAGAAAAGTCAAAGGAATATATACCTACAGAAATAAGAGTTGATGAACATAAAAAAAGAAAAAACTATTTGTCTTTATATAAATTAGATTGAATTATGTTTTTGGTTTCTCATATATGATAATTATAAGGATGTGCAGAACTTATTTTAATGAAATATTTATTTTTATTTATCACAAAAATATTATTTACTATGAAATTTTAGCAATCATAGCCATCGTCAATGAATTTATTATTTAATAATTCAACAAGTAAAAAAAAAAAAAATACTTAGTGTGCAGTTTTATTGATTTAAAGAAAAGAAGAATTATAAATTAATAGAAAACAATTACTACAATTAAGAAAAAAAAATTCTAAATCACATAAAATTCAAGATTTCATTTTCTAACAGCATTTGTATTATAGAAATAGATTTTAAACTTAGCTAGAGTTTTCTTTTTCAACTCTGAATGATAAAATTTTTAAATTATAATTATTTTGAGAAGCTTAATAATCACTTCAATAAATTTTAATATGAAAAGTTGCACGAGTAACAAGTTACATATCTATCTATATATTTAAAACGCTAAGCGTTTTCTTTCGACAATTCGTGAGAACAAACTACTGCATCAAATTACATCATTCTTTTTTTAAATGAAAGACATTTGGACACATATTTGTTATCGTACATTAGTTTGTTTGAAAATTTTATTAATTAGCCGTAATTTTAAATTAAACTTTTACTTCTGCGTATGACGTCATAAAGTCGGCAATCGGAATACGCCCACAGTTGCAAGGCACATAGTTTATTCTCTGAACTCTGTGGTTGCGAGGATAAAAAAGAAATAATAAATATTAAAAGCACGCGCCTTTTAGGCCGAATTTTTTAATTTGCAAGTTAAATTTCGGTAAAAATATTTATCCGCGTGTTTTATAAGAGAATAAAAATTCATATTTATTGTGACGTCACGGGAATATTGTCCATTGGGTTTATTTTATCATTATGCATTATAACTTTGTTGATGGCATTTTTTCATTATAATTAAATACAAAAGATATTTTTATTTGTATACATGGTGTTTAAGCATAAAAGTAACGTATACAAAGCATGTGTGAAAAGTTTCCGCCAGTGAAAATTACGTTATGCTTAGCTTGAAATACATTTTAACATTGATAAAACTAAAAAGAAAAATTTATATGATTGTGTCAACATGACGTAATTTAAAAGGATTTTTCAATTTTTAATTTTAAAGATTAGAACTGGGGCTTTTATTGGGTGTTTCATCTTGATTGCATACCTTGATTACATGCTACCAATTACTTTTTTTAAAATTATAGGTTAGAATATTTAATTTTTTAATAAAAAAATTCACAAAAGTAAAGGATTTCAGGAAAATTAAAATTATTAAAAATAGTGTTATGGTTAAATAAAAACTAGAAATAATGATTGGTTTTTTAGCTAGAATAAACAATGTAAGGCTAATATTTTACAGGAATTATTTTGGTATGTTTGCTATAAGTTCATTTAACAGTTCATTATTAGCAGCAAAGTTCTATTTCTTTCACTGTGAATTTCTCTTTTGATGTCGAAAAATGGTAGTCTACTTTTGGACGTCAGCCAAAACGCAGTGACAATTTTTAGAAATGTATAACGGTTGTGATAACAAACGGCGCTATCGCTTTAGTTTTCATCGCGCTTAGATATCACTTCTAAATACTACAAATTTCAATTTTTTAATACATTTTACTACATTTTACAATTTTAATTCTTACATCATCAATTAGAAAATAAATTAGCTTTCGATTGAAATTTATTTGAAACCTGCCGCTTAATTTAACGACTTTTTAAGTAATTTTAAAGCATGAAATATTTTTCGATTATATTTCAACAATGACCATCAGTTTGCTTTAATAATGTAAAATAGCCCCTGGGAAAGTTGGCACAATTGAAAATAGATTTCTCTAACCGTCATGAAAAGTGAAAAAAAAAAATAATAAAAAAACCTGCTAAATCATAAGATCAGAAAAAAACTATTTTCAGTTTATGTTTAACATAAAATTGATATGTCGAATTCGTTGATGTATATGTTGCATCATAATATGCTAGGAATTGTATTTTTTATATATTTTTTAAGATCCATTGGGTATTTAACTGTATAAGAGAGGAAATATCCCCGACAGTGATGGATAATCATTCGGATTATGTAAAGGGACCGAAGAAACCATACAAATGAATTACACTTGAAAACATTAAAAATCTCCCTCATCTGCAGATTGATTTATTATTGTAAAAATAATCCTTCATCTTTACATAAAAATTGATTAGCTTAAAACAATGGAAGCGTTTTAGAAGATATGGATTTGAAACAAACAATGATTAAAGAGGACATTTTAAAACTTTTTTTAACGTCGAATTGTCGACGGTACTTTTGGGCATTGGAGCTCATTCGGTTGCATTATCACAAGGGGGGGGGGGAGGCGTGTGCTTTATTTACTATGTTCTTTTATTTATTGAATATGAGATGAACGTAGGAATATACTATTTGTATGATACTTCATAGGTCCATTAAATTTTCTTTCTTGCCGTGTGGAATATGGCGGTAATGTCAAACTGATTTGCATTACATAGTTGTTTACGGATTGTTTGTTCGGAATTTGCATCAGAAATAGTACTGCATTTCACTGGGGGAAAAACTTTTAAAATAAAACATTTGAAAGACTGTTTCATACGATTTCTTAAATAATAAAGTAGCTTATTTTACTGATATTGTTATAGTATTTTTTTTTCCATGAAGTTTTGACGGGTTCCATCTAGTAAAATATTAATTAGCATAATTTTTATAATCAAATCATTGTTTATATACTTTTTATAATTTTATTATTTATTCAATTATTATTTTTTTCTCAAATAATTGTTGTTTTGAGTTTATCAGAACTTGCGATATATATCTAATTTAATCCTTAAATCTTGCTCTGAAAAAATAGGGGTGGAGGGTCGGGGCTAAGTTTTGACTATTCAGGATATTTGTGTCTTTTTTTTTCTCAGTAAGTTGAGTTATTGTATCAAAGGGTCAGGTTCCTATACATTTAAGTCAAGAGTACTACCATACTATTGATAATTTACATAGACAATATCTATACCCGAGTAACTATAAACAAACAATTTTTAATAAAAAACTCTTATATGCATTTTATAAGCAACTATTAAAATGTGTTACATTTTGTAATATGAGAAAACCTATTTACTTTAAGCAATTGAAATCAATACAAAGATCCACATAACAGCATTCTTTACAGGGTTGGGTTTCTGACATGACAAGCATCAAAAACAGGTTTAAATTGGTTTTAACCATCAAATACATTTAAAAACATTTTAACAACAATAGGTATACATTAAGTAAATCAATGATTTATTTAAAATTATAGTAATTTAATAATTACAAAAAAAAATTAAATTATTAATTGTAATAAAATATTTTTATTTTTTGGAATTTTCAATCACAAGAAAACCACTGTACAACAATAAAATTTCTAATATCTGATCAGCTGCAATTTTTTTTTCTTTATGCATTCTAACACTTGTTTGTTTTTGAAGATATAAGAAATGCTTTAATGCTGATATGTATTATTTGATGGCATTCTAATATTGTTCAATATCGTTATTGTTTTAAATTATTAGGAGATTTAAGATATTTTAAGTAAGAGAAAAAATGTTCAGCTCATGTGAGCACTTTCAAATCTTATATTTACTATTTAAGAATACACAATTTTACTTTAAAAATTTTACACCAAGTTACAAAATTGAAGTTAATAATAATACTTTATTAGATATTAATTATCGATATACAATAATAGTGACATTTTAAACATTACATGTAATGTTGTATATGTGTGACATATAATGTGAAATTTTAGATATCAATGTAGTATTTGAGGTTTTTGACAATATGGTTTAGACCATAGTATAAACCGTCAAAAACTGACACATGTCAAAAACCTGCCAACCTTGATTCTTTATATAAGGAAGAAAAAACTTAACTGAAGTACATATAATATTAATTATTATTTATGTGAATAAATATCAGTTTTTAGGGTTTTGCTCATCTCACGAAACCCTATTACTCCCGCTCCGTTGTCTGTCCGTCACAGAGCTATTCTCAGAAACTATGTAACTTACAGAGTTGAAACTTTGTGTATATCTAGCTGAATACCAGCTATAAAGCTCAAAATATTAAAATTTGAAAAAATCGTATTATTTTAATAAATAGAGATAAAAAGCAAAATTCTAACAGCCTTTTCCTATTAAATTTAAACATTTTTCGTTAAAGCAGTTGCCAAAAATTAAAAATCCACAATGAAATTCTTTCTACAATAATTAATTTTCTATTGAATGATTTCCACGTGAAAAATGAAAATAAAATAAAAAGTTTAACCAATTGAAAAAAAAAATTAATATGAAATAAAAATGATTGACGTCATAGTGGTAATAAAACGTAAATTTTCAAAGATTTCTCAATAATACAAGGAGTATGAGTATGTGTTGTGTATGTACACAAAGCAGATTAATCATACACGTCATTAGATAATTAAAAAGAAAATATGACGTCATATTGGAAGTTTAACGAATTTTTCAAATATTTGAGAATAATACAAAGCGAGTATCAATATGAGTAATAAAGAATAGTAAATATATGAGTTTGAGAAATATATAGAATCATGATAAAAATCAGATTATGGAAATATTCGCATATTTTAACAGTTTGAAGGTGTACAAAATGTTTAATTTTGAAATTATTTTTTTAAATATCGCATTTAGTCTGCATGACAGATATTATTATGACAGAATATAATAGCGGGCTTCGCCCGCTATCGGGTTGGTTTAGATATTCGAAAAAAAGAAAAAATAGACCGGTAACTTTTTATTTTATAAAAAACATGACTTTTTTTTTGGTTGCTAAATGAAATTTATTTGGATTTATTAAAGAAAGGATAAAGTGTTTTGAAAGGAATATTAAACGAAACCCTTTGAGCGACCTTCGATCACACTTACCCACTTGTTATTAAAGTCTTATCTGTGTTAATTTCATTTAGTTAAATCAATATGCAAAAGAAAATTTTAAAAAGTTTGGATGATGAAAACAAAAACATTTCTCGTTTAAAGTAGTCGATTTTCAACCAAACAGTAAGTGAATACATTGACAAAATAATTTGAATTTTATTGAATATCGCCTATGAGATACCATGACAGAGAATTTAGTCATTTGTTTATTAATTAGTGTTTTGTACGAGCAGCCTAAGCTCCAACAGGGTTCGCACGGGTACCGTTACTTTTCCAGGTAACATACCAGTATATTTTTCTAAAAAAATACATCAAGTTCAAGCGTGAGAAATTTCACTTTATTTAAGAAGAGATTATCCATAAGAAAGTACTGGTACGAAATAATTTCCTGGTCTTAAAATTCCCTGACCCGTACGAACCCTGTCCAATATCTTTTGTGTAAACATTTGATGCATTAGAATGTTGTTTGTAATTTTTAGCACATGAGAATTTGCCCTCCCTGAAGTAGGTTATGAAATACAGACACACATGTAATTTATGTACAAATGTATATGCATACATATATATAATTTTATTGTTCAATTTAACTGAATAATAATTCAAGGCAAAATTATATAAGGTGCTTATTAAACACTGGTGCAGCAAAGAAGTGGGTGGGGGGGGGGGAGAGATTGAAGCCTATCTTGGAGCACCTAAAAATTTATGAGATGCAAACTAAACATTGTATTAAAGTGATGCATGGTGTGTAAAAATCAACATAAAAAAAAGCATAAACAGCTAAAGATATTTTAGAATGCAGTTGCTTTAAGGCTTCAAAATAAGAGCTCATGTTTATAAAATTAATAAAAGAAGATGAGAAACATGGAAGACCTGTGTCTATAATATTGCTACCAGTTTCTCGCTCTCTGTACTGATGATTGAAAAATGAAACACCTTTTATGAAGACTTAAAACCGCTCAATGAAATTTATTTTGACTACTTTTGCTTTTCATTACATTATTTTTTACACATTCATACTAAAAATATTTTATGAACCTGCAAAAAATGGATTTATTCATTTTATAATGAATAATAATGATTCAATAACCCCTCTCATGTGAAGATCCTGCCTGCGACACTATATTAAAGATAATTAAAATTGCCAACGTGTGTTGTGAAAAGTGGAATGACTGTTTGCAAAACTATACTTATAAACAAATTAGGAAAAATTTTAATCTAACACAAAGTGTACTTTTAATAGCAGTAATCTAGCATTATCCGCATCTGCATGTTATTTCAATAAGAAATGTAAATCAAAATGACATACACTAATATTCTAAGGCTAAGTACAAAAGTATGTCAATAGTATAATAAAATACGCAGATTTTTTTTTCTTTTGAGGGAGGGAGAAGGGTGGGGTGCTGAGTAATTTGTGGGGTTGTGAAAATGGCTTAAATTGTGAGCTCCCTTCAGCAGCATAATTAGCAAAAAGTGTTTTAAAGTGGTAAAATAAAATAATGATTCAGCGAAATAGTATTAACGTAAATCCACAAACTTGTATAATAAATATATAAGTAGCTATTTTTAACTGATGCATCTGTAAAATAAATAATCTCATCAAAAAGTCACCTGTAAAAAATGCAGCCAAGTCTCGTAACTCATTTACCGTAAAAAGTACTGAGATCGTATAAAGCCAAGTTTAACTATCTTATTAACTCTGAAATGTTCATTCACAAATCACTCCTAGTCTCTACATCTTTAGTTAATTATTATTTTGTGACTTGGCAATTACGTAGCACGAGAATGTGATGTATGTAGTTAGTCTTAATCAAATAATACTATAACATATTAAAGTGTAATAACTTCCCTGTGCGTATATAATTTGCCTTAATTAAATTATCCCATCCCATCCCATAACATAGTAAGGTGTAATAACTTTCCTGTGCTGCGTAATTGCCAAGTCACAAAATAATAATTAACTAAAGATGTAGAGACTAGGGGTGATTTGTGAATGAACATTTCAGAGTTAATAAGATAGTTAAACTTGGCTTTATACAATCTCAGTACTTTTTACGGTAAATGAGTTACGAGACTTGGCTGCATTTTTTACAGGTGACTTTTTGATGAGATTTCACTTCTTTTTGTAAGTAATCCTCCTTTTCTTGATTTTGGGTTCTTTTTGGAGATCATCCACTGATATTCGCTAAGCCCACACTCTGTCCCTATTATTTACAGGTATCAAAAATTTGAAGCTTTAGTTTCGTTTGCAAAGTACTGTAGATAAAAAGAGATTTCAGGTTCCTAGGCAAGCACTAAGTTATGGGAGGGGGAGTGTCAAAAGTACTCTCAATTGCGTCCAGGATAGGTGCTATCCATCTGAGATATTACTCGCAGCCCTAGATACTTGATATTTAACATAAAAGAACTTTTTAGTATAAAAAGAAAGCCAAAATTTAAATTTCCGGAAATTTCCAATAAATCAAACTATTCCTTTTTTCGATGGTTTTTTTTTTTAGTTTTTTTTTTATTATTTACGGATTTTTTAATTTTTCCTTACTTTGTGTACTAAACCCTGCCTTTCTGCCAAATGTCAAGCTTCTAGGACTACAAAATCGAATTATTTTCAAATTTTCGACTTTTTATAAATTTATTGATTTTTTTATTTTAATTCTAAGTTACCTGATTGTCATGCCAATATAGTAATTATTTGATCCGTCTTCTTAGGATCATTTAGGCTCAATTTAGAGATAAATCAAGTGAATCTTAGAGTTACAATGATTTTATTTAGAAAGGACTATCAAGCCATAACCAGCCAGTAATGTTGGGAGGGTAGAGGGAGCTGTGAAAATTTTTGTGGGGCTAACATCATTTAACAATCCATATTTCATATGTGAAGTAAATAGAGTACAACCTGTGAAAGAAGAAAAAACCTGTCTATAAAGAAATCGCTTATATCGTAGCCAGTCTATAGCGGAACTTTTCTATAACGAAATTCGTAAACGAAAGAAAAGAAAACCATAATCCGGGGGAAATAACATAGAACAATTAGGGGCGTTGTACTAGCTAATAGGACAATTATCTTAAAACTAATGTTTCTAGCAGTAAAAAATCAAATTGTTTTCGAATTTTCGATTTCTTAAAGATATTTCGATTTTTCGATTTTATTTTCGAATTTAACGAATATTTTAATTGTTCCTTTTATTGAATAGTAAATACTACCTTTACACAAAGTTTTAAGTTTCTAAGATTACAAGATAAAATTATTTTCGATTTTTGATTTTTTCGAATTTTGTATCCTTTATTACAAATTTCAAGTTTCTAGCGCTACAAAATCGAGTTATTTTGAAATTTCCGATCTTTTTATTCTATTTTCGAATTTATTGTGTTTTAATTTTTCCTTTTTCTGTATCCTAAACAATAAGTTTACGCCGAATTTTAAGTTCTAAAGCTGAAAAATCGATTTTTTTTAATTTTTTCGAAATTTTTTTTCGAATTTTGCAGATTTTTTATTTATTTCTTTTTTTGTATCCTAAATACTACCTTTATTCCAAATTTTAAGTTTCTAGCTTCACAAAATCGAATTATTTTCAAATTTTCGTTTTTTTTTTTTTTTTTTTTTTTTTCAATTTTTGTTGTGTTTTTAATTTTTTCTTTTTCTGAATCTTAAACACTACCTTTACACCAAATTTTCAGTTTCTAAGACTACGAGATCATATATATTATTTTCAATTTCTCTCTTTCTTTTTTTCTTTTCTTTTTTTTTTTTTTTTTTTTTTTTTTTAATGTTTCCTTATTTAGTATCTTAAATATTATTTTTATTCCAAATTTCAAGTTTCTAGCGCTATAAAATCGAATTATTTTCAAATTTTCCTTATTTTTCGATTTCTTTCGATTTTTTTAATTTTTTTTTCGAATTTTATTGCGTTTTTATTTTAACTTATTCTGAATCCTAAACACTATCTTTACCGCGAATTTTAAGTTTCTAAGGCCAAAAGATCAAATTATTTAATTTGTTTCAATTTTTTTTTCGAATTTTTCAAATTTTTGATTTTTTTTTTCGAATTTTCTGGATTTTTTAATTTTTCCTTATTTTGCATCCTAAATGTTACCTTTATTCCGAATTCCTAGTTTCTATCGCAACAAAATTGGATTATTTGAAATTTTTCGATTTTTTTCGATTTTTCGATTTTATTTTCAATTTTTTTTTTTTTGTGTGTTTTTGATGTTTTCTTTTTCTGAATTCTAAACACTACCTTCACACCAAATTTTAAGTTTTTAAGACTACAAGATCGTATTATTTTCAATTTTCAATTTTGTTCGATTTTTTTTTAATTTTCGAATGTTATTATTTTTTTTAATTTCCGGATTTTATAATTTTTCCTTTCTTTGTATCCGAAACAGTAGCTTTATTCCAAATTTTAAGTTTCTGTGGCTGCGGGATCTACCCAATCTTTTTGATGACGCGAGAGTAAGCGAGTGTGTGAGTGACAAAAAATCGAAACTTTGAGTTTATATATCGTCTGCACTAATTTATGGGTATTTTTTTAATTATCCATATTTTTTAATTTTTTCTTATTTAGTATCTTAAATATTACCTTTATTCCAAATTTCAAGTTTCTAGCGCAGTGAAATCGAATTATTTTCAAATTTTCCTTATTTTTCGATTTTTCCGATTTTTTTATTTTATTTTCGAATTTTATTGCGTTTTTTATTTTAACTTATTCTGAATCCTAAACACCCTCTTTACTGCGAATTTTAAGTTTCTAAGGCTAACAAATCAAATTATTTCAATTTTTTCAATTTTTTTCGAATTTTTCGAATTTTTTTTTTTTTTCGAATTTTCCGAAATTTTTAATTTTTCCTTATTTTTCTTCTTAAGTACTACCTTTTATTCCGAATTCCAAGTTTCTAGCGCAACAAAATTGGATTATTTGAAAATTTTCGATTTTTTTCGATTTTTCAATTTTTTCAATTTTGCTTTCGATTTTTTTGGTGTTTTTGATGTTTTCTTTTTCTGGATACTAAATACTACCTTCACACCGAATCTTAAGTTTCTAAGACTACAAGATCGTATTATTTTCAAATTTCAATTTTGATGGAATTTGTTGAATTTTCGAATGTTTTTTTTTTCGAATTTTCCGGATTTTATAATTTTTCCTTTCTTTGTATCCTAAACACTACCTTTTTTCCAAATGTCAAGTTTCTAGGGCTACGGGATCTACCTAATCTTTTTGATGACGCGTGGACGAGTGAGTGAGTGAGTGACAAAAAATCGAATGTTTGAGTTCATATATCGTCTGAACTAGAAAAGACAGAAAGTTGTAATTTTAAATTTTGGTCCTGTGTGCCAAATACTCTAGAAAAACAAAGTTTCAAATTTTTGGGATACACCAGCGCGGAGATATGGGGGGGTCAAAAGTGCCCTGAGTTGCTTCCAGAAAAGTATGCTTACGGCTGTCCTCTCTCGACTTGGCGGAGGCACTGCCGTGCCTCCAGATATAGCTAGTGAATAAATTTACACTAATAGTATATAATATATATATATCTTCTATATCTATATCTATCTATCTATATATATATATATACCTTCGAAAAATAAATTAAACTTATGTAAAGATTCAAAAACTGCATTGAGAAATTAACTTTATTTAATATAATTTATAATTTATTTGTAATACAGTGACCTCTCACTTATACGACTCTCTCGGTTATACGCCGAATTCTCTTGGTTCCGTCCACGCTTTATGGGAAATACGCCAGCGACGAGGCTAACGAAAAAGACAGGCTAACGCGGTACATTCCACTTATCTTTTTTTTACAGACTGCTAGAGTGACGTATCGCTCTTTTCGTACATCTGTATTGGTGCATTCGAGCATCACGTGACTCCCGCGGTCTGCAAAAAAAGATTTGCGTAAAGCACCGCGGTAGCCTTTTTTTTTCGTTAGCCTCGCGCCAGCGAAGTGTGACGTCAGTGTAATGGCTGCTGGAGACAAGAAGTTTCGGTTTCCCATTAAACGTTAATGTAAGCAAAAAATAAAGTCGTGTTAACAGTATTAATAAATTTTTTTAAGAAATTTCTGTTACAGTTTTGCTAAATCTTAGGTAAGGCATTCATATGCATTCAACAAACTTCTGATTAAGTGCGTCTTTTTTATTTAAATTCATCAAAAAAAAAATAAAATAATAAACCTTCATGGAGAGCATCAATGGCGGATGTTTTGAATAGTTGAATATAATTTTAAAATGTTTTTAAGGTTTTAATTTCTTTTAGTTGATATTTCTATTACTGAGGTGTACTCTATGTTAAGTATCATCTGAGTTGAAATGTGTTTCTGCTGTTTTTTAATTTTTCTAACAGCTAGAGCACTAATGATAATTTTATTAAATGATTCTTCATAGTTACTGTATTATATTTTTTTGCGCGGTCATTGCATAATTAAATGCAGGAAGACTGACTATCTTTATAAAATTTTATTAAATATTAGGAAAGTAAACAACTGAATATAGACATTTTCGATAATCAAGTAAAATAACTAAGAAAAAAAACAACACAAATAACATGAAAACGACTGAAAAATACATTTAAACTGCAGGAATATCAAGCAAAATATATTAAAATATCACCCTTGCTTTACGATTCAGCAGAGAAATTTATGTAAATAATACACCAAATGAAGAATAAAAAAAAAAAAAAAAAAAAAAAAAAAAAACCTAGCAAAAACACAATTTAACTCAGATGAAACTTAACATAGAGTACGCCTGAGTAATATAAATATCAACTAAAAGAAATTAAAACCTTAAAAACATTTTTAAATTACATTCAAATATTCAAAACATCGGCCATTGATGCTCTGCATAAAGGCTTATCTTTTTTGATGAATTAAAAAAAAATGACGCACTTAATCAAAAGTTTGTTGAATTCATATGAATGCCTTACCTCAGGTTTAGCAAAACTGTAACAGAAATTTCTTTAAAAATTTTATTAATACTCTTAACACGACTTTATGTTTTGCTAACATTAACGCTCAACGGGAAACTGAAACTTCTTGTCTCCAGCAGCCATTACGTCATTACAGCCATTAGTGACGTCATCACTTCGCTGGCGTTTGCTTCTCTCACTTTTATACGACGCTTTAAACGGTTCAGGCGGTTTTACATTTCCCACTCAAGAATTCATTTTTTTAATCATTAAAGTGCATATCATTAACGTTTTCTTACCTTTATTCTTTTGACTATTGTTAAAGTGTTTATCAATTATGAATAACATTTCTTATCTAACTTTGTGTTTTATTAACGATGAAATCTATGGTGGAAGGGTGGTTGTATGGAATTTTCTTGTAGTACCTGCAATTTAACAAAAGCGATTAACAAAAACCAAATGACCACCTGAAGATAACGTCTCTGTACAGTACTGAGTGAAAAATCAGGTTTATTGCAAAATGCACTTTCCTGGTTCAATGTCCATCACATCCAGATATAAAAGATCTACCTTTTTGCAACAAATTACAGTTCGATTTTTGCCAGCAAATTCTAGATTTAGGGATTATAAAGATTTTCAAGTAAATTACAGAAGGAGTTTGATTTGTCGTTTTATATTTGATCGGGAAAACAAAAAGGAAGCTAAAGCAATTTCCATTTTAGAGTCAATCATCTTACAGCATCTGCATGGAAAAATATGACATCGCAGACAGTTAAGAATTGTTTTAGGAAATGTGGTTTTTCACAAGACCAAACTGCTAGTTCAACGAATGAACCCGATTTTGAGAGCGTATGGGGTATGGGAATCCTTTAATGAGAAATCTTTGAAGATATCAATAATGACGACGTGAGCGAGGAGGGTGACGAAGATAAGAGCAATGTTCCTGCTGTTGTAAATTTTTTAGAAGCAAGTGCTGCTTTAAATACATTAAAGAATTATGTCTACCAAAATGATTATTCCCAAAATAGCTTAAAAGCTTAGAAAAAAAGACATTTTCTCGTTTCGTCGACGACAGAGACAAACTAATATTTGTTGAGAAAATCTGATCTGCAAATCTTCAAAATAAATATAGTGGTAGTGAACTATTTTGTGAACTTTTTTAATATATTTTACGTTTTATTTTTTAACATATTTTATAAATTGTGTTAAAATATGTTCTTAGCATTCAAAACTTATCATTTTAATATAAGTTAAATAATTAATGCATATAAAGTTTGAAACTTGTATAATAAGTGGGTCTCTCACTTATACGACTTTTTTCTACGGTCTCCTGAAAGTCGTATAAGTGAGAGGTCACTGTATTTTCTTCACAAATCATGAAATATACTGGTTTAAACTTAAGCTTAAATTTTGGATCCAATGTCATGAATTATTTGTCGATCGAAATACAAAATTAATAAAAATTATAACAAATTAATATATAGGCAGGGATTCAGGTGTCCGTTAAGGATCTCTAAGTGAGCCAAAATCCTTATTCCCGACCGAAATCTCAAAATCGCTATTCAGGTGTCCGAATAAGGATCCTAAACTTTAGGAAACGAGCGTCCAAAGAGCTCGGATTTAAGGAGAGCTAAAACCCGGTCCTTAACTTAAGGAACGGCGGTATTTAGGCCGCCATTACTATTTTCAAGTGTTATTTCCTTCTTGGCTTATATTTATTTTAGAAGTTTGTAAGTTTTAAAGTACCTTTTTCTTACGACTACAGTTTATATTATTTTCTGAGTAAGTTATTTTTCTTTTTTAATCATTATTTAAGAATATCTTAAGTTGTTTGGCATCACCATTCATTTTATTCAACAATCAACATGTGAAGTTTTCACTCGTGAGTTATTTACTTTATTTATGATATATTTTTAATTTACATGTAAGCGAAATTATCAGACATCAGGTAAGATCGATGATTTTAGCTTTTATAATATCTGAGTAAACCATTTTAAAATATTGATTTTATCCTGTGTTTATTTTCTTCCAATCTATCTAGCGGTGGTTAAATTGTTTACACATTTCGCAATATTTCATATTCATAAATGGTAAAATAATCTGTAATGGTATTTTCATTTTGGAGAGCATAATATTCCACTGGAAGTAAAAATATCATCGCTAATAGCCTCAAACATATTATGTATTTAATAAATGTATACATCATTACTTTTTTGTATTTTTTTTAGTTTGCAAGTTATATTGGTCATTTTTAAAAATGTTATGCACTTAATTTACTTTTTTAAACAACTGATGACTGATAATTTCTGCCAGTCTATCGTCCTGTTATGAATAACAATCATAAGTACTATTTTTTCTTCAAATAATGATGGGTCAAGTAATTTTTTTTAATATAACCACTATAAAGATACATCTACCTTTCATCATTTTCAATTGAGGAGAGATGACAGATTTCATATTTTGGATGAGTGGGAAGCTGTTTAATTTTCTCGTACAATTTAGCAGAGACTCCTTGATGTATAGTTTTGTTATTATCAAAGTAGCTATCATTTGGGATTCTCTGCTGTTAAGATAGTGGAAAATTCTGATTGACCTCTCTGGAGCTATACAAAATGTATTGTGAAAATAGAAAGAAAAGACAGACTATTACAGAAGAAAATTCTACCTTTCACTATTGCGAGTAAAAACATATGTTACAAATTTCTTATTTTAGTTAAAGTGGTTAAAATTATTTTTTAAGCTTATGAAGTGGAAAAAAAAAATAGTTAATAAAGAACTTTTTTCCAGTATCATAGCATTTTAAATATTATGCAATAAATGCATTTAAATATTTGTCACATTTTTAAAATATTGTAATTAGCATCCCATGATAGATATTTACATAGCAGGGGTCGATCCAGGAAAAATTTGGGGCCTATTTAGGGTCCCTTCACAAAAATCTATTTAATAAAATGGCCCTTCACAAAATTCTATTCCACAAAAAATTACTATTTATTATCTATTTATTATTTTGTGATATTTTAAAATGTGTAATTTGTAAACAAACAAGTTCACCAGAGAGGAAAACTTCAGCAAAAGGATTTTAAAAGGTTTTTGTTTATAAATGCTTGGTTCAAATTTTATTAACTGGATTTCATCTTTCGTTAAAAAATATTATTTTTCACAAAAATATAATAAATTTCACAAAAATAACCTTTAATTTTCACAAAATGTGCCCCAAGAAAAAAAACCTGCATCGACCCCTGCATAGTACAGTAGTATAGCTATGAATTCTTTTTTCTCAAATTGTTTCTAACAAGCACACAAATTTCTTGGCTAATTAATAGTTTAGTTACTCATTAGTAAATAATATTTGTTTTTTCAGAAGTGCATTTCAAAAACTAATTTCTGTGTATATATATATGCATGTATTACATTTTTCTTTCTCTTAGTTTTTCTAGTTGCTATAGCTGCTACAGTTGAACAGAGATGCAACAAGGGTGATGCGAGTAGATATTAAGCAAATCTGGATAATCTGTGCATCAGGAGCGTCAGTTATATTGATATGATTTAATATGATGGTCAGTGCAGAAAGGTGCTGGATCATAGGGTGCTTACTTCTGTGTTGGCCCGTTGGAATGCGCCTAGGTGGCTATAGGTTACAAATAATCTTTAGTCTCTTAGGTGCAAACTTTGCAGGCTAAATCACATTTTCTATGCAGCATGGGAGCTTTTTTTTTTTTGCCGAGGATTGCTTTATTGTCTATGTTTATGAAAAGTAAGTCATTTATTGCTTTTTCGATATTATTTGTGTTTCTATATACTTATATAATGTAAGAGTAAATTCAATTTAATGTTTTCTGATTTAATACTGATTAATTTTTAAGGGAATTTAGTAATTGTCAATTGTGTATTAGTTAGAACAATCACTTAGATTAAATAAAGACTTTACATATAAATTGATTGTTTGAAAAACTCATACTAAAATTAGCATAAATAAAAGTATTTTTTATTTTAAGCATGCCTTTATTAGTGTATTTAAATAGAATACGGCTATTTTATTAAAAATTTGAAGGTGAAAAGAAAAATTATAAAACCGTTAGGCACTGACAGAAATATTCAGTTCTTTTCCATTAGATGGGACACAACTTTGTGCCAAGTACAAATATTGGCACAAAATTCACAGAAATCTATGGCTGCACATATAATAATATATCATGTGTAATATATATAGAACAAGAGTTATTAAGAAATATGGAAATCTTGAAATCCGGTTCTGTGAGTATATCTTTGTTCGTTGGCCACAGCACCATTTTAATCAAGAAAGACAGCATAGCAGTGCTACCTGTTGAGCGATATACACTGAAATTTAGTCAGAAACAATTTGAGTCTAGATCTAACTGAAACAATGAATTTCTGTGTGTTAATTCTTGAACTACAGAATCCACAAAATTTGTGACATAGACAGACATTTTATTAAAATTATCAAATCCTAATCAAGCATCCTAAAATATGTCAATTCATCAAATAATAGAAGTTGAAAATTTTCATGATTCTAATACTTTTTTTATTATGTTACATATAAAAAAGTAAAAAGGAGAGTGGAAGTGTTTAGGCATTCGGAGTGGGGGGGGGGGGGGGGAGAAAGGAGGCAATGCAAAAACACTTCTTTTTTTCTGCAGTTTGGCTGTTTTGTTGCAATTAAATTGTAATTAAAAGTACTGAGGAAGATAAAAATGACCTCATGCTAAATTTGGACAATTAATTGTTAATTATAGTAATGCTACTATGTTAAATATTATTCCCTTGATTCATTCAAAAGTATTTGTTTATAAATAACTGCAATTTTTTATAACTAAAATTATTTTAAATCCCCCCCCCCCCCCCACCTCTTCCTCTTAAAAAATGGTAAATCTTTAAGAGTTTATCATTGCTGGTTTTAACTTTATATATTTAAAAAAATTGCATCTTTATGAAAGTAATCATATAATTGTTCATATAATAAACACACTCCATTTTTCCATATGCTGATTTATATTTAAAAAAAAATTCCTAAATTTGATAAAATTCCAGTTTTGCATTGGTAAAACTAATTTTGTTTTATTGAAAGCAGTTAATATTTACATGTTTTCTATTATGCAGGACAAAAGGTGCAAATGTCTGAGTAGGAAAAAAAAAAGTCTTTTTCTGTACTTTTCAGATAAAAAATATATTTTTCAAGTAATCTTTAGAAATTTTTGTGTATACTGCACTTATTTTACAAAATTAAAATAGTACTACTTATTTAAAGTGGATTGTATTTAAAAAATAAAATAATAATACATTGTGTATTTTTAATAAGATTTTAATCAAAACTCCCCCTCCCTAAAAAAAAGGATCCGAGATGAACTTTAAGAATAGCAAGCTAATTAAATATAAGCATACACAGGAGAAGGTCCCCCCCCCCCCCCTACAAGTCTGAAAATAGTGAGATATAGCTTGAAAAATTAAGAAACATAGGTGACGGTAGAAAGAAATCTAATGAGGGGCAAGATTTTTGGGAAAAAATGTATCTGTGATCCACAATCTAGTGTTTTTTTAAGTGTAGGGTATAAACATATGAAATAAGCTAAATTAAGATTTTTTGACACAACTCCTCGTGCAAAACAATTTTAAACATATCAACATTAAAAGCAATACAGAAATTTAACAATTAAGAAATAATAAACTTTCAAAACTGTCTTCCGATCCCCCCCTCCCCCCCCCCCCCCCCCCCCGACGCTGACAAAAATTCTTTGTTCCTGTTTTTTATTTTTATTATTATTCTAATTTGTCTTTTTTTCCCCTTTAACTAACCAGATATATATATATATATAAGTTATTTAAACTTCCAAATCTCTAGTGAGTGTAATGCCCTCCCCCCCCTCCTCCTCCCGCGCGCTAATGAAAATATTGTTTATATGTGTATATATAAATTTGATTCTTATGTATTTTTTAGCCGTGGCTTATAAGAATCAAAACCTTTTGGTATGAAATTTTAAACATGTACTCTAATACATAAAAATGAATATTTAAAAAAGAATTATTTCAGGAAATAAAACGAAAACAGTGCAGCTATTAATTGCATTATTTAATAATATTTAAAAAAAGAAACAGCGTTTAATTCTTAATCGCTATATCGTTCTGTCTTTCTTTTTTTACATGTTATCTTTTTTAGCACTTTCCAACCTAGTTGAAAAGTGCTTATGACTTCGGTTTTTCTGGCCGGATGGCCGTCTATCGTCTGGCCGTCTGGCCGTGCTCTAACTCCCGTAAATATGCTCGGATTGCTCTGCAATTTTTATATGTTATTGTCGTTATCTATAGCATGTTCCCTATTTCAACGGAAGTGTGTAGCACTTATAGTTTTTTTACAGGGACACTCAAAAGAATTCTGTTACATTGCGAGCTATGGGGGAAAATCATTTGCGGTTTATTTAAATAATGTTTCACTATTTTAAACGCATTGAAATTTATATATATCACTAAGGTGCATTAGAAGAATCTTAATATGGAATAGGGTATGCATAGCACTTATACTTATTTTACAGGGACAGTCAAAAGAATTTCATTACATTACGTCTATGGAGAAAAATCGTCTGCGGTTTATTTAAATAATGTTTCACTATTTTAAACGCATTGAAATTTTATATATATTACTAAGGTGAATTACAAGAGGCTTACTACAGTATAGTGTGTGTATAGTAGTCATCGTTCATTTACAGGGACACACAAAAGAATTCTCTACTGTCTGTTAACAATAATTCCTGGAAGTGCGTTTTAAATTACTGAACGCGATTTTAATTTTAACTCGCTTTTTGTCTATTACGTGGTGTGTATAAATTCTGTAGATCCTATACAGGGCAGCACAAAAGTATGCGAACACATTTCCGTTTATTGACAGAAACTCCAGAAGGAGAATTTTAAACTGTGCTACGCGTTTCCTAACTAAACTAAAATTTAGCATCCTATATGGTATATATACAAATCTATAGATCATATACAGGGCTGAATAAAAGTATTCGGATATTTTTCCGAATATTGTATCTGTTGGAAATTCCTGAAATTATGTTTTTAAATATGTTACGCGTTTTCCAAATTGTTTACTTAGATGTTATCTTTTAGGTTATTAAACGGTATGTTTTGTAAAATTATTTTGGAAGCGTTGGAAAGTGCTACATAATCTATGCTTAACGCATGATTTTTCGTTCTTGTTTTTTTTTAAATTCAATGTTGATGATGGGGATGGACAGTATAAAAGAAAAATCTAAATTAAAAAAACGTGCTAAGTCCAGAACGGCAAATAAAGGGCACGGTTGATTGATTGATCTGCAGCGAAGCGATTCTGTATGCTGATTGGTTTATCATTTGTGTAATCACTATCATGTTCCGAAGATTGCCGAAGCCAGAGTCGGAAATAAGGAAAGCCGAAGCTGTTTAGGATGGACGATCTGAATAGCGTTTTAAGGATCCTTCCTTAAATTTGGGTTAAAGATCTCTAATGTAGGATCCTAAACAAGCGGACATCTGAATGCCTAATAATTATGTCTTTAAAACTCAGACATAAACAGGTCAATAATCAGAAATTAGATTATGTGTTTGATTAATCATTGATACTTAAATCATCCAATTTAAATATTTCATATTTAACGTAAGAATAACTACACAAGAAAAAAAAGCGGATATCCCCCCCCCCCCCTCTTTCCCTTAAATCTTTTTCAGAAATATTCCGTGCAGTGTTGAAAAACATTTTATTTTCCTTTTGGTATTTCCCTATTCTCACTGACGTCAAGTCACGTGCTTTGGGGAAACATTGCCGATATTGCAGTCCTTAATTATGCAACGACTCGTTTGCAACTCAAACATGCATGCCATAGAGCGGCAACGGACCAGATTTTCGTGATGTTGAGTCACGTGCTTTGGGGAAACATTTCGGAAATCGCAGCCTCGAACCCAAACGGAGAATAGGGTCCATTATTATTTTGATTAAAACAGAACTAACTAAAACATCCTCACTAGTTAAACGAAAAAATAAATAAACATGAATGACGCATAGAAGCATATGTTTACGTTCATTCTGATTGGTTTCTTCACACTCCCTATGAATTTGAGACGTCATTTCCTTACGAATCCGGAATCGGGCTAAGGGAGAATCGCTCTTTCCATTCAAACCGAAATCAAGGCCAGATTCAGTGTGAACTGAATTTCAATAGGGCATTCCATTAGATGGCAACGAGTCACGTGAGTCCATGTTTTTTCCATGTTTTTGACGTCATCTCCGGTAATGGAGCTGGCGATTTGGTGTTTTTATTGGCGTTCTTCTGGTAACCTCGTATAACGGAAGTTTGAAATGTTTATTTTTGTTGAGATAGACATATGAAACATGATATAACACCAGTTGTACAACTTTTAAGGAACATAAGATAATATATTTAAGAATATTATCTTAATTTACATTAGAAGTTATCACCGAAATAGTTACTAATGAATAAAAAGGTTTTTTGTGCAGCTATGATCATATATATATATATATGTATACATATAAATGATTTTTCACTCAAGAATTTTTATAAAGCAAATGAAAATTTGTATTTACGATTAATTTCTATGTTGCGAACAGAAACTTTCATATAATTCACAAAATCGTATTTAATATAAACGCATTTTAAGAAGATTCAAACACATTTGAGTAGTAGTTAATAAAAGTGTGAAGGAGTCTTTATAAAGATTATTATTTGTAAATTTTGCTTTTGTACAGAAATTGTTTTATACACTGTTAATATTTAAATTTCTTATTAATTCTTCATTTTTCCTAATTAGAATTTATCAAATTATTAAATCTGTGCTTAAAACATATGATATAGTTTAACAAATTCAGGATACTTTAAATTCATTAGCAACATTCATAAATCAATGTATGCCAACAAACTAGAGCTGTACTGAGTACTCAGCTAAGTTTTGGTGGAGTTTTTTTTTTTTTTTTAAGCATTATTGTCATTGTCATTATTGAATACCCCTTCCCTCTAAAAAACAAGTTTTTCAAAACTATTCTTTGTAAAAATGAATAACATGAACTGGCTTTCTTTTTAAATTTCATTTCTTAAATTTGCAATTTAAAAACAGATAATAAAGAATTTTTTTTCATTTCTATTACTTATTTTTGTAAGTCAAACAAAATAAGTAGATATTTTTTTTTTTGTCTAACATTGGGACAAAAATTTAAATTATCATGTTAATTTAAAATTTTTATGAAAAACCAAAGAATAAAGGGCATTAATATATCTATAAGAAATAAAATGCTTGAATGTTAAACTTGTAGAAAGCTTTTGATCACCATTTCAATATTCCCCTCGCACCTTAATATTTATATGTAAACAATTAATGCTTATTTATTTCTTGCATTTTATTAAAAAAGGGATTGAAAGTTGTAAAAGTCAAAAGAGTCATTAATACAATTTATTTCTAATTTATGTATACATTACTCTAATGAAAAGGCAAATTTTCAACTGTAAACAAAATAGAAAGAATGACTTTAACAAAACCTGCAAGAAATTAAACTTATATCAAATGTCAGAGCTGTTTATACAGAGATAATCAGCAGAAACTTTCAAAATGTTATCCGTTTCAGGGGTCGATACAGGAAAAATTTGGGGCCTATTTAGTGTCCCTTCACAAAAATCAATTTAATAAAATGGATCCCTTCACAAATGTCAGTTTGATAAAATGTCCCCTTCACTAAAATCAATTTGATAAAATGGTTCCCTTCACAAAATTATATTCCATAAAAACTTACTATTTATTTATTATTTTGTGATTTTTAAAATGCGTAATTTGTAAACAAACAAGTTCACCAGAGAGGAAAACTTCAGCAAAAGGATTTTAAAAGTTTTTGTTTATAAATGTTTGTTTCGAATTTGATTAACTGGATTTCAACTTTTGTTACAAAATTTTATTTTTCAGAAAAATATAATAAATTTCACAAAAATAACCTTTACTTTTCACAAAATGGTCCCCCAAGAAAAAAAAACTGCATCACCTTCATTGGTATTTTAACATTTATATTACCTTTCATATGCAAAATGCAATATTTAAAAAAAATTTTCAACAGTTAAATCTTATTTCAACATTTGTTATTATTATCTCTCTCTCTCTTTTTTTCTTTTTTTTTATATTAAGGTTGTTTATTCTCAAATTCAAACTGTCTACTTTACGACATATTTTTTAATTCATTTTTTATCGTAAATTGGCAGTTTTTGTTATTCAGAAACTTATGTAACTGAAACACGTTTTCCATTTTTTTGGTAAACGCAAAAGATCTTTCAGAAAATACTGTCAAAGTTACTATTTTGAACTGGATTTCTGTACGTGACAGCCAGAGAAAGTATAAAACATGCCGTCACATGAAACGAATAGCTTGTAACTCGATAAGTAATTTATTTATCAAAAAATGGAAAACTCATTTTGATTCCAGATTGCTTCCATGGTCAGGCCTGCCAATTTTATGTCTTGCATTTAAAAATGTGTCAGAAAGTTTCGCGCTATTGAGCAGATTACTAGAAATACAAAAATATTTATTAACAAAAGCAGTCTGATTTATTAGGAGTAGGAAATTACATATCTGAAATAAAGAATTTTTTATACTTTGTTATAAAGGCACACACAACCAATTTTTTCAATATTTATACGATTTATTTACTTATACAGAAGTCTTATCTGTTATTACATACATACAGAAGTAATTTACCTAATATAAATCAGAAGCAGCTTTTTAATACATTTCATGAACATTGGTTCCACCACTATTTCAAAACAATGACCTTCATCGCAGATTCTTACAAATTTTTGGAGTAGATTGATTTAGAAATAGTGGTAGAAAATAGGGCCTAATATGGCAAATTGGCTGAGTACTCGGCCAATACCGAGTAGTTGCAAGAATTTCATGTTTTAAGCATATTTAAAGACAAATTAATTTATAAGTGATCTATAAAAAGTTATTTGAATATAAATGTATAATATATGCCATAATTCATAAAAACTATTTACTCGGTACATAAAAATTTATTTATAAAACATAGAAAAAGGTAAGAAAAAAACCTAATGCAAAATTAATGTAAATTGAAGTTTAATTTTATATTTATATTAAAAAAAAGACATTTCTAAAACTGTAGGAAAAGACTGATTTTGGATAAAGAAGCAGTACGTAGAATTAGAAAATACAATAAATGCAATTTAAAAAAAAAAAAATTATTAAATTTGCTGTATGGCAAATTATGGTACAAAAATACTAATCATTCTACATTTTCTGGAGATAGGGCATTTCTTTTATTGGTTGTAAATTTGGCCTGCTCCAGAAAAAATGTGTTCACTGCGAGCACTGATAAAATAGCATTTTAGCACATTACACACACACAAAAAGAAAAGAAACTGTAAAGCCTTTTTGGTGCTTTCGTGTTATAGCGGCCTCCACAATTACAATTATGTCAAGGTTTCAGCTCTGATTTCGCCAAGATCATCAAAAAGCTTATATATGCATCATATATACACATATTATTCCAAACACCCATATGCGTCATTACATACATATTATTTGTCTTATATGTCATATATATACATCCTATATGACTTATGCACATGTTATATGTATACATCATATATGTGTTATATATGACTAATAACTCGGCCATATACATCACAAAAGTAATGATTTAACGTAATAATTATGTCATACATGCTTTATAATTTGGCGATAAATCTTTGTCGCTTGACGATTCATCCTCAAGGGCCGCTATTACACTATAGTACCCAATTTTTTTAATCAAAAGAAAATAAGATACTTTTAAAAACTATGAAACATTTTGCATTATTCAAGGAATTGTTACAGCAAGCAATAACCATTTTTGATAGACAGATTTCAGGTATCAAAATGACAAATGGGTAAAGATGTGTTAAATAATCAATTTTAATTTCATATTGGTTAATTGAACTATTTATGTATCAATTCTTTTTTTATATATATTTTTTAAATAATGCTACTGTTTTAAAATTTTTGAATATTCAAAAATTGTCATTAAAAGGTCCACAATAAATGAAATAAAATTTCAAAAAATGAAGTTAATTTAAAAAAATTGAAGTTAATTTTAAAAAATATGATTATATTATATGCACAAGATGCATGTTTATAAATAGGTATCTATATAAACACACACACACATAGAAGTGTTAAGCACACTTCATGTTCGCATCAGTGATTCTTTCTTAAACACAACTACTCGGCCAAAGCACTACTCGGTACACCAATAGTAGAAAAAATAATAAAATCTGCCAGTGGCAGGTTTGTTTATATACCTTAGCTATTAAATTAAAATTAATGCATTATTAATCAGTAATTAAATTTCAAATCTTCATCTTGATGGAGTTTCTGTGTATTCAAGTTAAAAAATGTAATTAATGAATAAACAATTGGAATAATAATACACAAATAAAATAAAATTAAATAAAAATATTTTATTTTTCAACATTTTTCGAAAACACATGAAAGTAACTATATATATATATATGTTAAAATTTATTCAACCCATATGACTTAAAATAGTTAAACACTTAGAAAGAGAGCAGTTATATTTGAATGTAATTTTTTTGAAATTATTTATTATAATAATCATCATTCGTTTATTGCCCCCGGATTTTGCACAAATGATACCAATGCTATCAGAATATCCTAGATACTTCTAATTATTTTTAAAATATCTTAACAAATATTAAACATTAATTTAAACACAAATATTAAACAAATAAATATTTCAACTAAACTGCTTGTTATCTCCAAGATTAAATTGAAGGTTGCAAGAAACATTAAAAATCTGGGTACTTCTCTATTATCCCGTCAACCACTTTTCATAATAAAAAACTATCGCCAAACTGCAAGATTAAACGCCAAAAACGCAGTCCCATTTACTTGATGTCAGAAGCATTATACGTGTTTGTTATGTCATCAAGTGGTTTTTAATTCGACATGTGTGTGTATTTTTCAGTTTTACTGATTTATGAGCTATTTCATTCATTAAAATAACAATTGTGTCCTTAAATTCCTATATTTTATTTATTTATTTATTTTGATATTCCAACGGCAACGTTCTCCTGTTTATTTGGCATTACAGTTTGACGATAGTTTCGTGTTATGTAAAGTGGTCGATGGGATAATAGAGAAGTACCAAAATCTGTACACTACTAACATAACATATTATAAAGCTGTTAAGTAAATTGTAATACTCAAGTAATCATGACATTCATATAATCTTTTCACAACTAAAAATAATTCATTAAGATATGTTATTTAATTCCTTCAATTAATATTTATCTACTCTAAATGGATACCAAAACTTTTATCTTCAAACATGTGTCTTTATAAACATACACAATTTTTATTTGATAAATATATGCTCTTTTAATTCCAGCAATCCATGGTTCATATTAATCTACCTTTAAAATCACATTCACCTGTCTTTAAAAGTACAAGCAGTTTTTACAATGTATGTAGTTTATTTAATAATTAAATTAAAATAAATTATTCTCAAAATTCAGATAATTGCTTGCAAAATATCAGCAAAAGCTGGAAAGTAATAAATACTTTATTTTTTAAGCAAAATATTAACCAAATATACTATAATATTCATCACAAATGCAATAAAAGAGTCTTAATATTGAAAAATACTAGAAATTTTCTTATTAAAATGACCTATCAAATGTATACAATCATAAAAGTTGTGTACGAAAAGAGCTTTTCATCTACTTTGAGAAGGATGAAATCAATATTCGAGATAATATTTTGCATAGTAACTTTTCACCATGTATGAAAAGAAGGGCCACAGAATAGACATTCATTAGCTCTCCCCCCCTTTCCAAAATAAATTTATACACAGAATTTTCGATCCATTGCTTTTATTTTTATTTTAAATATGAAATAATTGGTAGAAAGTACATTATCTTAATATTTTTGTTTTTTAAATTTCAAATCAAATTGGAAAAGTAAATTGATTTGCCATTAGATGAGTTTGTTAATAAAATGTGTAGCTCTCATAGTTCATTTACAGGGACACACAAAAGTAAAAAACATGCAAAACTTATCATCATGATAACATCAGAAATGGTGAATCAATTCGGGTCTAATTGGGACAGTGTATTGACCTTGCAAGTATCTTTGATGTATTCAATTCATTATTCAAATATCCCAGGTCACCTAATGTAAAAACCAGCCATGTTCAAAGCAAAGGTATATAAAATTAACTGGTACTATTTTACTTTGGGATGTCCGATTGCATGACTTTTTGCCCTAATTTCATTATTTCTTTTTTTCTACCGAAAGATGAATTAAATCTTTTCGTGCTCCCCTTCTATACTGGCACCTGGGGCAAAAAATGAAAGAAAGAAAATACCATTGTATAAGTTGTGTAGTAACTTAATTTTAATAAAATTGTAATTAATTTAAAAATCATATTGAAAATTTGTTAAGATGAATTGCATTCGATTATAACTATATACAGTGACCTCTCCCTTACTAAACAAATAAATATTTCAACTAAACTGCTTGTTATCTTCAAGATTAAATTGAAGGTTGCAAGAAACATTAAAAATCTGGGTACTTCTCTATTATCCCGTCGACCACTTTTCATAATACTTTCAGGGGACTGTAGAAAAAGTCGTATAACTGAGAGATCATCTCATTATACAAGTTTCAAACTTTACATTTATTAATTATTTTACCTATATTAAAAATGATAAGTTTTGAGTACTAAGAACAGATTTTAACAAAATTTAGAAAAATAATAATAAAAAATAAAACATAGTTTAAAAAGTTCACAAAATAGTTCACTCACCACTATGTTTATTTTGAAGATTAACAGATCAGATTTTCTCAAAAAATGAAGTGATATTAGTTTGCCTCTGTCGTCGACTAAAAGAGAAAATGTTTTTTTCTAAGTCTATTAAAGTTTTTAAGCTATTTTAGGAATATTCATTTTGGTGGACATAATTCTTTAATGTATTTATAGCGGCACTTGCTTCTGAAAAAATTACAACAGCAGAAACATTGTTTCCATCTTTGTCACCCTCTGCTCTCACGTCTTCATTACTGATATCTTCAAAGATTTCTCATTAAAGAATTCCCATAAGCTCTTAAAATCGGGTTTATCTGTTGACCTAGCAGTTTGGTCTTGTGAAAAACCACATTTCCTAAAACAATTCTTAACTGTCTCCGATGTCACATTTTCCATGCAGATGCTGTAAGATGCGTGGCATCTAAAATGGAAATTGCTTTAGCTTCCTTTTTGTTTTCCAAATCAAACTCCTTCTGTAGTTTACTTGAAATTCTTTATAATCCCTAAATCTAATAGCTTTAATCTGTTTGTAGAATCTGCTGGCAAAAATATAACTTTAATTTGTTGCAGAAATGGTACATCTTTTATATCTGGATGTGATGGACACTGATCCAGGAAAGTGCATTTTGCACTAACCCTGATTACTCACTCAGTACTATACAGAGACATGATCTGCAGGTGGTCATTTGGCTTTTGTTAATCGGTTTTCTTAAATAGCAGGCACAAGAAAATTCCATACAACCACCTTCCCACCATAGATTTCATCGTTAATAACACACCAAGGTAGATAAGAAATGTTATTCATTATTTATAAATACTTTAACAATAGTCAAAAGGATAAAGATAAGAAGCGTTAATGATTTGTACTTTAATGATTATAAAAATGAATTCTTGAATGGGAAATGTAAACTCGCTTGAAATGTTTAAAGCGTCATATAAGTGAGAGAAGTTTAGCATTATTTCCTATAAAGCATGGATGGGACCGAGAGAATTCGGGGTATAACCGAGAGTCATATAAGTGAGAGGTCACTGTAAATAATATTTGTGAGATTTGCAAAATGTGTTTTTTTTTCTTATACAGGGTATCTCTTCTTATCGTTTACTAATTAGCTAATTTCTAAACCATTAGTTTTAGAAATATAGTTCCAATTGCAAAAATGTCTCAAACTTTGTTTTGCATCACATAAAAATCGATTACGTAAAAATTATTACTTTTTAAATAGTTAAGGAATTAAAAATTGTATAGAATGCCTGGGTCCAATAAGTTTTATTTAGAAAATTTTTAAGTGTTCTAACAAGTATAACAGTAAAAATTTATTCTTCAATGACTAAAACTTACTGAGTTATACTTAGAACTTCATGAATTTTCAGTGCTTGAATCACTAAAAATGGAAAAGTGTCTTTTTTTGTACTAGAAAATCTGACAATGCATGAAATTCAAAGTATCATAACTAGCTAAGTTTTTATAAGTTACAAGCAAAAATTGAGTTTAACCATGCAAATTTATTTTAATGATGTGGATTCATCTCAACAGAAAACAGTGTCAAAATTGTTTCAAACATTCTGTTTAAAAGACGTTTAATTAAAATGTCCATTGGCAGCATACAAAGAGATTAGTTACATGTTATAAAAATAATAGGTTGTTGGAACCTGTTGTCTATCCAACTGTAAGGTTGGAGGGGGGGGGGGGGGGATGATGCTATCGGTTAACCAAAAGTAACTATTTCCCATCCATAGAGCTCACCAATGCTGTCATTTCTTTGAATGGCACTAGCAGTTTCACCGAGAATATAAGAAGACTTCAAATGTAATTACAAGCTCTGTTTATTGATAATCCAGGTTCTTTACAAGGTACACAATACAACGCCTGTAATCAAATGCCGGAAAGGAGGTAAATGCAATTACATGTTGATACTATGCAGAGCAAAAGCTGAGTATCTCTAGAAAACTGTCATAACTTCCACAGATTGTATAAGGCATTGGCAAAACAATAGAAATTTAATTAGCCAAAAATATATATTCTGGCGATACAGGAGTCTGAACAGACAGACACATGTGGTTTTATCTGTTAAAGTGAATGAGATTAAGTCAAAGAGCAATTATGAATTTTAACGCCGGCCTGATTAAAACCGCATAATGGAGCCTTGTGAATTTTTGCAAGAAACCACCCTAAAATATTACTATGTAAAAAGTGGAAGATGAGAGCTAAAAATATGACTAATGGGTGCTGATGTACCATAATATGGCAAGTAAAAGGCTGTGTGAATAAGAAACAAAAGAAATAATTTTTATATGCCGTGAGAATTGACAGCATATACACTAACCGTCGAAATATAGATGTACTACATCTGTGAACAAAGATTTCTCATTGTTTCCAGGCACAAGACTTCTTTTCTTTTCTTTTTTTAAATAGATGAAAATGCAGTCAGAGTGTAATAACGAGTAAAATAAAATGATAAATTAATTTTTAGGAAAAGGAACTGGGAATAAATAGTTCGTAAGCTGGCAATTAAGTTTCGCCTTAAGATAAAATTTAGAAACCTTATACTTTTTTTTTGGGGGGGGGGGCAATCCAAACACATAAATTACATTGTAATATATCAAGTTAAATCTCCCTCCTTCATATCCTTAAGCTCACTTCATGTGCACATCAGTGATTCTTTCATATACACAACTACTCGTTAGTTACTTGGCTGAGTACTCAATATTTGGTTAAAGTACTACTCTATACACTGCTAATAAAAACAAAACAGCCAACAGCAAAAAAAGAGAAAAATATCTCTCCCTCTTCCCACTCCCAGAATTCAACTTAATTATACTTCTCTGGGTATCAGAAGCAGAAGTGAGAATTTCAGGGATTGGGGGGGGGGGGGGGGGGGAGACTTAGATGATTGATTATGTTTTGTTACAATAATGCAGAAAATTTGAAAAAATGTTTTTTTTTTTTTTTTTTTTTTTTTAGGATTTTAAATTTTGTGGGCTCGGGAAGAAAGAAGGATTTAGATGAATTTTATTTTATTAAAGCAGAAATTCACTAAAATGCGGAAGAAGCTTTTCTCCCCTGTATTTACCTTTTTACTTCTAAATTAATGATAAAACAGTGTTTTAACGAATTAAAAAAAAAAACTCGATCATAAGTCCTCACTGTCAGCCCCTAAATTTAACTGGTTTTGCTTTTGAAAACGGGGGAGGGGGGGAATTACATTTGGGTTTTACAGTAATTATTATAAATAATAGTTGAAATTTCAGTAATATCTGTCTAAGTTGGACTTTGTGTAAGACGAAAATCTCCTTAACATGGAAGAGATTTTTCTCTTTTTTGCTGTTGGCTGTTTTGTTTTTATTAGCGGTGTATAGAGTAGTACTTTAACCAAATATTTTCAAGCCCTAAGAAACACAAGTGGTACTTGAGACTAGTGAGGGGGTCCAGCCCTATACCCTCCATCCCCCATATCGAGGTCAAAATTTAATTGTCATTTGGGAAAAATATTTTGATGGAAGTAGAGTTCTACACGGGTCAGGTAATCCAATTTCACTCGAACCCCATCCAACCGATGGGTCTGGTTTAAAAAACAATTTTGGAAAAACAAACACAGGCACAAGAAAATATTTGAGACAAACTTCTTACTATTTATAATTAAATGCAAAAAAATGCACGAGGATTTCTGTGAAAAATGTATATGACACATTTATAAATATTGTTAAAAACTAGTGTAAAAAGCTAACCTTAAAAATCTAATAATATACGTAGAACAGAATCATTACATAGAACCATAATTAGAGTACTGAAGACAGCATAAATTCTTAACATACCTCAATTGAATAGTGTGGTTTTCCTTCAAATGTATACTCAATCTTTTCCACCTTCATTCACAATTTTGTCTCCTGCATCAAAATCTGTTTTGAGATCCCTATTTAAATGAAATTTAGCTGGAGCAATGTTACCAAGGAATATGAAGTGAAAAACACACATATGCACTTGGTAACACTTCTACAGCCTGTGTGTCTTCATCTTGAGTTATCGTGTTCCATTCATTCCAGGAAAATCTTAAGATTCTGAAAAGAAAAGACATCTTATGTACTTAAAGGTCAACAGAAATGTATTAACATATCCATACATGTATAAAACAAGGCCGAAACTAGCTTTTTTTCACAGAGGGCAAACATGGATTTTGGCATCTACACCCCCCCCCCCCTCACCTTTTTGCAAAGTAAATTTACAAAGAGAATTTTACAAGTTAATAATAACTGATTTATTTTAAAATTAAAAATGGGCAATCACACTTTTGTCCAATATTTATAAAACCTGTGAAACTGGAATCAAAATTAACTAGAAAAATTCTGGTTTATACAGGTTTTCCTATTAGCAAATAAAATTGCTGGTTTTCTTTCTGTTGAAACCATGTAAAGTTTTCATTTAAGACAAGATTCTGTTGCACACAGATTTTACTGTAGTTGTATTACATTGCAATTAAACAGGCGTTTAAAGTCATATGAGTCACAATGTCTTAAGAACTGAAAAACCAGGATTTTCTGTAGGTATAACAATGAATTCCATTTCAATACCGTAAAATATATGTGTGCTATATACAGCCAATTTCACAGAAGTATCTCTTCCTATTAATAGACTGTTATGTCTAGATTCTTTCCTAAACCTAACATAAATTATCAAAATTATAATAGTGACCTAGTAGAACAAAAGCAAATAATTTTTAACTAAGTATTATATTTTGTGAATTTTCCAACCCACAGTGTTTAGTGTCCCAATCACCTCAATTCTTCTTTTGGATTTTCCAACTGAAAAACATTTTTACTCAAATTTCATATCTATATATTTTGTATCAAACAACAAACCAAATGTTCATATTTGGCATCCTCGGCACACCCTCTTAATTTCGGCTCTGGTATAAAATAAGAGATTAGTGTTAGTTCTTTACAGAAGGGCCTGATTATCACAACGGAAAACAGGGCGGCCTTGTATTTTTCTTAAAGTGAGTACAAATAGTGGTTAAAAACATGTTACAAGGGCCCAATAGTGGATCTTTGTACTAAGGCCTCATGTAAGGTTAGTTAGGCCCTACTTCAGATCATGTATTCATAAAAATCATGCATTTTATAAAAAACAAATCATGCTTGTTACACTCAATCTGAACAACAATTTAGTTACATTAAGCTTTAAAATGAAATTAAAATATAAAATAATATAAGAATCTTACACTTGCAAACACTGCAAATCAAACAATAAATTCGGCAAATCATTATTGAGAAAATAAATATTCCCTTTATGGTACTGCCCTACAAAATATTAAAATTAATAAAAGCATATAAACTGCACGACTGCGTGGACAAAGATTAATAAATAAAAAAACATCGATTTTGAATAGAACGCGTATAACTTATACAATAACATTTAATTGCAAGACAAAAATAATAATGATAATAAAGGGTACAGATTGTACTAGTTGTTAAAAAAGGGATTGTTAAGAGATATAGCTGCTCAGTTACAATGACTTTAAATAAAAGTGCATGAATACATACTTTCCCAGTTGTGTGTATAAAATCTATAAAATTAAATCTTATTTTTACAAAGCAAATTTTTTTTTTTTTTTTTTTGTCTAAGATACGAACTTTTCATCCCCACCCACTTAATTATTATATTAAATTCGTAAAATAACACCGATCAAAAATAGTTGAAATAACATGATCAGATCCTAACATTACAGAAATTGTAACACTGACATAACCAAACAAGAACGAAAAATCATGCGTCAAGCATAGATTATGTAACACTTTCCAACGCTTCCAAAATAATTTTACGAATCATACTCTTCAATAAGCTAAAAGATAACATCTAAGTAATCCAAATACTTTTATTCAGCCCTGTATAGGATCTATAGATTTGTATATATACTACATAGGATGCTAAATTTTAGTTCAGTTAGGAAACACGTAGCACAGTTTAAAATTCTCCGTCTGGAGTTAAATAATACGGAAATGTTTTCCCGAACTTTTGTGCTTCCCTGTATAGGATCTACAGAATTTATACACACCACGTAATAGACAAAAAGCGATTTAAAATTAAAATCGCGTTTAGTAACTTAAAACGCACTTCCAGGAATTATTGTTAACATACAGTAGAGAATTCTTTTGTGTGTCCCTGTAAATGAACGATGACTGCTATACACACAATATTCTGTAGTAAGTCTCTTGTAATGAACCTTATATAAATTTCAATGCGTTTAAAATAGGGAAACATTGTTTAAATAAAGCGCAGACGATTTTTCTCCATAGACGTAATGTAACGGAATTCTTTTGACTGTCCCTGTAAAGTAAGTATAAGTGCTATGCACACCCTATTCCATATTAAGCTTCTTCTAATGCACCTTAGTGATATATATAAATTTCAATGCGTTTAAAATAGTGAAACATTATTTAAATAAACCGCAAATGATTTTTCCCCATAGACCGCAATGTAACGGAATTCTGGAACAGATGTGTTACTATCACGCTAAAATGTAAACAAAAGATTGGCGACTGTTTGTTTGGCGCGATTTCCAAGACTGCGCCAAACGAATAACTTAATACAATGGCTAGGTTGCCATTAAAGAAAAAAATCCCCTAAATTTGGCGACTTTTTTCTTTTTTTTAACCGATAATTTTTTTTTTTTTTTAGCGTGAGTGTAAAGCATCTAAGCCGGAATTCTTTTGAGTGTCCCTGTAAAAAAACTATAAGTGCTACATACTTCCGTTGAAATAGGGAACATGCTATAGATAATGATTATAACATATAAAAATTGCAGGGCAATCCGAGCATATTTACGGGAGTTAGAGCACGGACAGACGGCAGACGGCCAGACGGCAGACGGCCAGACAAACCGAAGTCATAAACACTTTTCAACTAGGTTGGAAAGTGTTAAAAAGACAGAAAACACTTACCTGATATATTTTTTCCAGTTTACATAATTTTTTTCTGTATGCTAGACATTTTAAACGCAACACACGTCTTGATTTTCATCAAAACAAAACAAATTTTAAAATATAACAGAAAAGAAGTACTTGGCAATCAAATAAAGTGAGATAAAGAAGCCAATGTGGTAAACATGAACTCGCTCTAAGCGCGTCAGAGTATGTGCAGTAGATTGCGCAGATTGAAGATTCTGGGTTCCATGTTTTTGACGTCATACTGGAATGATCTATTCCATCACAATCTATCATCCGGTACGTCGCCACTCTCCTATAGAAGTACTCTAAGAAAACCAGTTCGTTTACAATATTTCCATTTGATGTTTGGCATCATGTAGAAGTAATTTGCTGTTTGCTATTTTTTATCGTCGTGTGTCCGTCGGACATTGAAAATTTATTGAACTGGTACCAATCTTATTTAATCTTAAATATATGTTACATATTATATTTCATTATTTTAAATTAGTATTTATTCCACTTTAGGTAAAGATTCATCTTGATATTTCGTCAGGATGGTGCAGCGTTTAACTTACAGACGGCGTTTGTGCTACAACACTCAATCCAATAGGCGAAAAATGTAAGTCCTAATGATTCTTTAATTGGTACTAATTATTAGCGATAATTTAATTTGATTACTCGTCACCCAATTTTCTTTAATTTTATCGGATTATGTCCTTTTTTTTAAGTGTATTAATTTGTTATTTTAAGTAAGTTGATGAGTTACTCAAGAATTCCCTTTTTCTGGAGTCAATTTTATATAATGATGCATTTTCAACAATTCTGCGGATTCGTCTGTGTATAAACATACTATTATCATTAAAGATTCTTCAATAGAAATAATATGAATAATAGTAAGCTTGATAATTTTTTGAGTTGCTATGTGCAATTTTGTTTTTCGTTTTACCCTCATGTTTAATTAAATCATTTAACATAATGGCATTTTTCTATAAGATTTTTTAAAAATAAATTTTAATTTATCCTTTTTAAAAGTTGATAAGAGAAAGGAAAATCTTTTGACAGACAATTTTCTTATTAAAAAAAAATTCAAGCTTCTAATTTCTTTTGTAGATTTTGATAATTGTTTTCTGACGTTTTATTTATTCTTGCGTAACCCTCTGAATCCCGAAGTAAATATATATTTATCTTTTCGTTAGAGTCTTGTCTAAATCTTAAGCTTTTTTGGTTTATTTTTAAACATTAATATTCAAACTGCTGTTACTCTAGAACTTCATATTTTTAATAACTTTTGAAATTTAGTTAACTGTTTTTAAGTGCCATTTTTTAAAAGCTTAATGTAATTCAATAACTTTATTATTACTTTCTATTCTTATTACCATAGTACTATTTATATCTCTTTGAGAATAGCCTTGCTCAATCACCGTTTTTATTTTACAAGATAAATGTCAAAGGATTATCAGTTTATGAGGTACTTTCGGTTAGCCGGGTGACAGTGATATATGTGCGTATATAAACACATATATAATATATATATATATATATACACATGCATATATGTGTGTATGTATATATACGCATATGTAGATATGTGTATAAATATATGTGTGTATATATATATATATATGTATATATATCACTGGCGTCCGGCTAACTGAAAAGTACCGTTTATATAAGCCTTTATACATTTTTAGATCTCAATTCAAAATCCTTTTTTTTTTGTCTTCTGATATAAAGACTGTTTGGTCTGTTAGGTACCGGTATCGTGCTTAAGAAGTAGTAACTAAATCAAAAACAATAGCCTTTAAAATTGATCGTTGTGCTTTACTGTACACGGAAAAAAACTTTATTTACATTGTATTTGCCTTTTGACATATAGGTAATTTGACTGTATTTTCAACGTTATTGACATTCCTGGTAGTGTTTCTTCGCTTGTGTGAATTAATGATCTCTAATCAAGGGTGGGGAATTTTCATAAAATCTGACCAGCCAAAGATTTTATTGTTACCAGCCAGCAAGTTTTAATATACAGTCAAAAGTAGTTACGATAAAATTTTTGTGACTGCAAAATAATTCATTACTACAATGCATTGCCATATTAACATTTGTATAAAATTAAGATATTGTAACATAGGAAAGTTAAGTGTAGGTTGGGACTTCCAAGTTCCAATTTAATTAATGCCATGTTGTTTACATTGCAGAAATTGGGAAGAACACTAAATATGGCCAAAGAGAAAGATGTACAAAAGTTATTTTTTATAATAGAATGTTCCAGACTGTCTAACAATTCACTCACTGGTCAGAAAATCCACTCGCTAGTGGAGTAAATTTATGTAATTCCCCACCTCTAATTATATTGCAGTCCTGAAAGACAAATATTTACTTATGTTTATTTTGTTTCATGCCATATTATTTACGCATGTATGATGGCCCTTATTTTTGCTAAGCTTTGGCATACGCCCACGGTCAGTCATCTTGTTTTTTAAATCAAAACATTTTAACATTTATTATTAAATATAAATAAATTAGTCAAACTTAAATATTGTGTTTATAAGTAAATATGGATGAAAATTATTTTGGAAATGAGAAACAAATGTTTTGATTTAAAAAAGATGGTGAACTGCAGTCCCAATGAGTGTTTGGCCCATATCACAGGCAAGCTGTAAAAATATTGAATCTACTCGCTGATACTTTACATAAAGAGATGTGTAAAAACATTGCCTAGCATTCAGAACTGAAATAAAGTATGTGAAACCTCTAGTCTAATGAAAAATATTTAAAAAAAAAAAATTCTAACTTATTAAAAAAATTTTTGGTACTTCATTATCCCGTCGACCACTTTTCATTAAAAAAAAAATATCGCCAAACTGTAACGCCAAATAAACAAATGAAAGAATGTTGCCATTGCAGAGCTGCCAACTGTCCCGTTTTTACGTTTAAGTATGATTTTCTCCCGTTTTTCAATCGTACATTAAAATTCCTAGAAACGTACTTCTGAAAAAAGGAAATTTCCATTCTTGTTAGAATTTCGCCATAGGATCGTTAAAAAATGCGAATTTCGTCAAAGGATCCCGTATTAAACGTAAATTTTGTCAAAGAATCGCCGAAAAAAACCCCCTCAAATTTCATCAAAAAACGGCGAAAAAAACTACAAATTTTGTCAAAAGATCGCGAAAAAAACTCAAATTTCGTCAAAAAATCATGAAAGAAACTCAAATTTCGTCAAAAGATCGCGAAAAAACTCAAATTTCGTCAAAAGATCACGAAAAAACTCCAATTTCGTCAAAAGATCGCGAAAAACTCAAATTTTGTCAAAAGATCACGAAGAAACACAAATTTCGTCAAAAGATCGCGAAAAAACACAAATTTCGTCAAAAGATCGCGAAAAAACACAAATTTCGTCAAAAGATCGCGAAAAAACACAAATTTCGTCAAAAGATCGCGAAAAAACACAAATTTCGTCAAAAGATCGCGAAAAAACACAAATTTCGTCAAAAGATCGCGAAAAAACACAAATTTCGTCAAAAGATCGCGAAAAAACACAAATTTCGTCAAAAACGCGAAAAAACACAAATTTTGTCAAAAGATCGCGAAAAAACGTACATTTCGTCAAAGAATCGCCAAAACCCCCCTCAAATTTTGTCAAAAAACGGCGAAAAAACACAAATTTCATCAAAAGATCGCAAAAAACACAAATTTCGTCAAAAGATCGCGTAAAAACTCAAATTTCATCAAAAAATCGCAAAAAAACACAAATTTCGTCAACAAAACGCGAAAAAACGTACAGTTCGTCAAAGAATTGCCAAAATCCCCTCAAATTTCATCAAAAAATCGCAAAAAACTGCAAATTTTGTGAAAAAATTGCAAAAAACAAAAATTTCGTGAAAAAATCTCAAATGCACAGCTATCGTCAAAAGATCGCGCAAAAAAACCCCTACAAATTTCGTCAAAAGATTGCGGAAAAACCACTGAAATTTCGTCAAAAGATCGCAAAAAAAACACAAGTTAAGTTCTAATAAATATTTTTTTATTTGAAAAAAGTTTTTTTCATTTGTTGATATCTTAATATTTTTTTGGGGAAGAGTTCCGTATCCTGTGCTGCTTGGCGAACTTGGCGAAATTTTTTTCGCCAAAATGCCGTTTTGGCGACATGAAATTTTTTCCAAGACAGCAGAAAAACATCATTTTTAAATATTTATGTTATTTATAAATCAATGATTTTGCACCATTTTTAAAAACAGAAAATGATGTAAAAACATGGATTTATAAATAACATAAAGATTTAACGAAGTTTTTCCGCCATCTTAAAAAAAATATATCTGGGTAAGCCTCTTGCTTTGCCGTTTATACTTATCGGCAGAAAAACATCATTTTTAAATATTTGTTATTTATAAATCAATGATTTTACACCATTTTTAAAAACAGAAAATGATGTAAAAACATGGACTTATAAATAACATAAAGATTTAATGAAGTTTTTCCGCCATCTTAAAAAAATTGTTACGATGCAATTACACTAATTTTAGCAGCATTCTAAATAAACTAATGAGTAAAAAACAAAACAAATATGCTTTTTTTGAAATAAATAAATATTTGTTATTGTCAGGGGGGCTCTGACCCCCCCCCCGTTCCTAAATAATTTTGGACATTGAAAAAAAGAAAAAACTTAATAGAAACTTTTAATGCAGCTAAAATCTCGCTTACAACTGCCAAAAAAAAAATTATTAAATATTAAGTAAAAGGATAAATATAAATAAATAACAATAAATGAGACGGCGATTCAGAGAAAATGTAAAATTTGTAATGGTATTATTTGCCGGAATCTGTATAGACAATGCGGCAAAACGTGCAACATAAGGCCATTTTTTAAAAATATCTACCCTAAAAAACAACCCCTCTTTAATAAAGGGTGCATTTTAAACAGCTAATCCTAAAAATCAGGAAAAATCCTAAGAAAAAAAAAAAAAAAGCCGTGCGTATCTGTACGTACATAAGGCCAAATATCACTTTTCATTTGCTATATAACCTAACAATACTTTTAATAAAGGAAGCATTATAAATAGCTAATGCAAAAATCCTAATAAAATACAAAAAAAAAGTAAAAAAAAAAAAAAAAAAAAAAAAAAGATAAAAAGTAAACGGCAAGAGGCTTACCCAGTTACCTTACCTTACCAGCAGCACAGACACTAATGCGATCTAACAGATTTTCAAAATTTAGCTGAGTAACTACTACTCACGTGGTACTAATTAACAAATAAGCTTCAAGATCTCCCTTATAACGCGATTTCCGAACTAAAGCAACCCCAGGGTCCGTTAAGCCGTCGAAAGTTAAAGAGAAAACGTAAATAAGAACGAAACATCTATCGCCCAGTAAACCGCGCCAAATTTGGCGACAAAATCTCCAGCACAGGATATGGGACTCTTCCCTTTTTTTGTGTAATTTATAATATATAAAAGTAAGTTATTTTTTATTTATTTATATATATATATATATATTAATGATTATATTTAAGTTATTGAGTCAATCATTAATCTATTCTAATTGAATTATAAAATAACTTTATTCTTACGTAAATTCACTTAAAAAAAAATCTCCCTTTTTCTCCCTTTAAACTGCGAAGAATCTCCTGTTTTTACTCTTGCTAAGGTTGGCAGCTCTGCCATTGGAATATCAAAATAAATAAAATACCAGAAATTCGGAAAAGGCCCACTCATTAAAGTGTCAATTGTCAATAAGTTAAAAATAAAATGTATTTATGAAAAAAAAAAAAACCCTTAGATATTTATTTTATTATTTTTCTTAATTATCCTTGGCTGGTAAATAAATGTTTGACGTCAGTTGAAATATATCTAATGCACGTAACTATGCATTGCAAATTTTTTTTTTAAATGCTTTTTTTCTTTTAATATTATGGTACCGCTGCTGTTTAAGGATGCAATTGTTATTTTAATTAACAAAATAACTAATAAATCAGTAAAACATGATGAAAAATACAGGTAAATGTCGAATTAAAAACCACTTGATGACGTAACAAACACATGTAATGCTTTTGACGTCAAATGAATGGCACTGCATTTTTGGCATTAAATCTTATAGTTTGGCGATAGTTTTTTTTTTAATGAAAAGTGATCGACGAGATAATGGAGAAGTACCACATTTTTTTTAACAAATATACAATATTACTATTTTCTCACACACACACGAAAAAAAAGTTTGCTGGCCAAACAAGAATGGGTTCCAGGTTGGTCTGTCTCGAGTCTGCAGAAGAAAAAAAGCCTTAGGCATGCAGAAAAAATTTAGCCTGGTACTGGTTTAGCTCAAATCTAAACAGAAAATCGGTCCTAGGCTTCAGGCTATACTTATGCAAATCTTCATTACAACCAACTGGAATCAGTCTTGAACTTTCATCACAAGAAGACAAACCTAAAATATTACTTAGCCATTTTAAATATACATGCAATTAATAGTGAGATGATATGGCTCAATGTAATATACTGCATTTTTATTGTTGTTTATTATAAAAGGAAAAATGTGGCACAAAATACAGAAAAAAGGATGTTTAATGTCAGAATTATGCAAACTTTACTACTTATGTAATTCTTAAAATCTTCCTGATTAATATTTAACATTCTAGCCACGTTAGTAAAATAGAAATATAAAAATAATAAATGTTCTTGATATGTTTTTCAATAGTTACCGAAAACACTTCAATTCAGAATGTTCCCGAACTTAAAATAATGGTTGTAAATGATTGGTAGCTTCAGTAGCAAAAAACGCATATACAGTAGGACCTCGATTATCCGAAGTAATTGGGACCTTAACCTACTTTGGATAATCGAAATTTTCAGATAATCGAGAATTAATCAATAATCATCTAGTTTAATATTTAGTATCGTCATTGAACTGTTATTATGACTTATTTTAACTGTTAAATAAATTAAAATTATAAATGAAAATAAATTTATTTCTGAAACAAAAACTTACAATGGTTTAAATGCAAGCTTCATCTGGTGTAAATTGGCCATCCTTTGCCGTGCAGCTCTATCCCGAAGTTTTCTTAAAAGCATGAGCTCAGAGGAATCACACTGTTAAATGTTGCTCCAACCAAACAAGGCCTCTTGAGAAACACTCAAAAGCATCATTGTTACTGAACTTATTTACTCCGGAATCATTCTCATCTTCATCATCATCTTCTGGAGAATTTCGGACTTCTGCTATTAATTCCTCATCATTGAGCAACTGGAAGCCTGCATCTTCCACGTCACAATTCAATCAGTCTGTGATTTCTTTATCCCCACAATTTTCAAAACCTTTCGTTGTGCTAAAAAGGCTTGAAAACTCAGTAGTAACTCTTTCACTTTACCGAGAATTGAGCTTGCGAGAAGGAATTCTAAAAAAAGGAATTCCAAAATATTTATATGCACTCGTAGTTTGGAAAGGACAGCTAGCTCTCATACAAAAGGAATGTCGGAAAAAAAAAAAAAACTTTAAAAATGCATGTTTATTAAAAGAAAATTTTGGATGATAGTAGAAAGTGAAAAAAGTGCAGAAGAAACAGACTTCGGTTAACGGAAAGTTTCGGTTAATCGAGGTCCTACTGTAATTGGAATTTTTTATTTAAAGGGAAGGGAAGTTAGAACACAAATGAGTAATTTCTTTTCTTGGGGGGGATAGATAATACACTCCATTCATTTGTAAAATTCTGTTGAATCAACAAAGGCAACAGAATTATTCTTTAATATTCTTATATTGTCTTATTAAATTGATAATTGCTGCTAAAAAAAAGTTTTATTTTCAGAATTGTTTAAGATTACTTTTTCTGTACAGTTGACTAACATAACTAATATTAATTTATCTTTTCAGATCTAAAACACCTGGTGGCAGATTGGTATATTTATATCCAGGTAAACCTGGCAAAGTTCCAAGGTGTGGTGATTGCCATTTGCGTCTTCGTGGTGTAAGTTAACATTTTGTCACAAATGTCTTTTAGCACTGAACAAATATTAACGTGATTGTAAGAAAGTTAAAAGTTCAAATTGACCTATTTTAAATGAGTTTAAATTAAAACACATAGTAATTTAATGTAAGCATGTAGTATTAATTGCACATTTTTGACTATGAATGAATAAATTGCCTGCATTAAGAGAGTTATTTAAGATCTTCACTATAGTTTTATGTGTTTATGGGAAATTATTTTTCTCTTTTGTTTATTTAAAAATATGTTGAAACATCATAAATATATGGTTCTTTCTAGATAGATGTAAAGAGTAATTTTCTTCCTTATTTGTTTAAAAGCGATAAAAACTTTTTTAAAATCTTAAATAATAACCAGGTATTTGAAATTAACTTGTACTAAACAAGTGTACATTTAAAAAATAAGTTTTTATGGAAAATAAAATATGATTTTTGGTTTTCAAAACTATAAATGCATTAATGAACGTATCAATTCTATTTCAAATTTTAGATCTGAAATCTCACATGATGTTTTCAATACTTTCGTTCTCCTGATATTATAATTATGGGATGATAAAAATATACTGATGAGATTTCTGTCTAAAATTAATTAAAAGTTAATTTTTAGAAACAGAGAAGAGTTTGCTTATATGGAATATAATTTTTGAATGGAATGGAATAGATGTAGAATGGTATGGAATTTTGTAAAAGGTGTGAGGGGGAATATTGACTAAATGGTATTTTGTAAAAGGACCTCAAATAAAGACCTTACTCTTGCTTGGATCGAGCTATATTTCTGTAATCTCAAATGATGCTTACTACTTTGTTTTTATGAAAAGATTGGATATAAAAAATGTTCTAATGAATTGTTTTTCTGTTATTTTAATTTTTGTTAGTTTTTTCTATAATGCATTAATGAATGTACAGACTTGCCAAATCTCCTGATTTTTGACATATTTCTCCTGATTTTCTTGCACATTTTTCGGTACTTCTGAATTATCCCGTCGACCACTTTTCATAAAAAACTATCGCCAAACTGTAATGCCAAATAAACGGGAGAACGTTGCCGTTGGAATATAAAATAAAATATAAGAATTGTTATTTTCATTAATGAAATACCTAATAAATCAGTAAAACATGATGAAAAATACACGCAATTGTCAAATTAAAAACCACTTGATGACAAAACCAACACGTATACTTCTTCTGACATCAAGTAAATGGGACTGCATTTTTGGCATTTATTTAATTTTAGTTTGGCAATAGTTTTTTGTTAAAAGTGATCGACGGGATGATAGAGAAGTAGCCATTTTTCAATAGTCTGCTATTTAAATTATCAATAATTTGTCTAAAAAAATATTTTTATTTTGTATATGATTGTGAGGAAAGAAAATTTTCTTAATTTCGTAGTTGATTTAAATCATGTTAAACAACCTAAATATAATGACTTGAGTATGCCCCTAAAGTACCTAAATGCTTGAGTTTTTCTACATGTAAGAAGTATATATCTTTTATTATTTGAGTAAAAGTGATATATTTAATCTTCAATGACAATCAAGCACAATTAAAAATGAAACGTATGCTAAACATGCTTACATTAAAAAAATAACATTATTACTGAAATTATTTTTTTTCCTCATTTTGGTATTTTGAGAACTTGGCAAGTTTGTGAATGACAATGTATTTCCATATTTAGGATGAGTCATTCGTGACGTTTCATCGAATTTTGTGCATTTAAACTGGTAATATAAATAAGCATTACATATTTCAAATAAATTATAATTTCGGCATCCCCTCTTAGATGATTGCAATCAAAATTGAATGACAATCCATTCTCATATTCAGAATGCTAAGTGCGGAGATTTATTGAAATGTGCATTTAAACTAGAGATACAAGCATTACATAAATCTAACAAATCATGAATTTGTGGCACCTCTTGGGGATTTTGCCCTAATTGGGGCCCCCTCTTCATATGAAATTCCACCCTATTCGTGAGTTTAGTGTCCTTAAAATTTCTCAGACACATTTTTTTTAAAACAGCCAAATTCTGTTCAGGACTTTCTAAAATGAATAAATCTATCTAAAACTGAATGACAAATTTTTTTCAGGAATCCAGTACTTGTATAAATAAAAGAAAGTAAAAATAAAAACTACAGTGGGCTGAGTAGTTTCGTGAAAAATTTGCTCTTCATTTTGAAAACATGGACATACTCTGCCATATAAAGCAAAGTTTCAAATAAAAAAAAATCGTTGAGCTTGTCTAAACTTCGGTAAATATAATGCAAAAACTCAGGAGTTGATCTACTAGTTAAAGAAAATTACCCAAAATCATGCTTTTTTTGGCCAAAGATCATAAACTTTCCTTTAATATAAGTTCTTGCTCATGGTTTCCCCCCATTTTCCTGCTAGATTTCATTGTTTGCCATCTTTGTAAATGGGGTAGTAGAATGTCTATCTCTGAAGGAGTTATTAAAGTGGACATTGACCAAACAACTTTTTATGAACTACAGGTAAAAGGCTGTGCATATTCTATCACACTTGCTGTTGGGACAATTTTTCCCAGAAAATCGGCTGAAATTGGCTTAAAAATTACTGACTTTAGTGATGTATTAAACAGTTTCTTCTCAGTTCTTAAATGTCAATGTTTCATTTCTATAAAATTTTCATACAAATTATAATAAAATATTTGTCATTGCTAAAAAAAATAAAAACATACATAGCAAGAAATAACAAAATTTTTTTTGAAAGCTGCTGAGGAAAATATATATCTCATGTTTGTAAAGTGGCACTTGAAAAAAAAAATTAAAACATTCAAAAAATGCAAAAAAATATTTTCAAGAATGAAAACATTGTTTAAAGTGGATCATTAAATATTTTAAATTTAAAATCAAAAGTGCCAATTAATATGAGCAATGTTTCATGTAATTAGCTAAAGATTTGTAGATAATAGGGTTGTATAATGTTATTAACCAAAAATAAGAACATCTTTAATATATTTTTTAAGGATATTTAAATGGGAGAAGAATGTTGCATTCATATTAAATGTCAAAAAATTGTTTTTTGAATTGTATCATTAAGTGTGCACTATACATGTCTTTGCATAAGAGAAATATAATTTTGCAAATATAAAATTTTTCTGTACTTGCAGAATTTTTTTTTTTTTTTTTTTTTTTTTTTTTTTTTTACTCATTGAACAATTTCAATTTCTTTTTGGAGTAATTTATGTATGTGCTTATCCCACAGATTACTCATGCAAGACCCAGAGAATTATCAGCTTTATCTAAAAGACACAAGACTGTTACCAGGACATATGGTGGTAGCAGGTGTGGAAAATGTGTAAGAAGCAGGTATGTATCAATTTTGTTCTAGATAATAATTTTTATTTTATAAGTACACTTTTAGGTTATTTTGAGAAAATTGATTTTTAACTATCAAGCATTTGTATACCAGGGATAGAAGTAAGTTTTTTTTCTTGGGGCCCATTTTGTGAAAAGTAAAAGTTATTTTTGTGAAATGTATCATATTTTTGTGAAAAATAACATTTTGTTATGAAAGATAATTTTGTGAAGGGACCTATTTTATTAAGAGTAATTTTGAGAAAGGACCTATTTTATCAAGAGGAATTTTGTGGACCTATTTTAAAGAGTAATTTTGAGAAAGGACCTATTTTATCAAGAGGAATTTTGTGAAGGGGCCTATTTTATCAAGAGGAATTTTGTGAAGGGGCCTATTTTATCAAGAGGAATTTTGTGAAGGGGCCTTAAATAGGCTCCAATTTTTTTCCTATATCGACCCTTGCATACATGTTAGCCACAAAGCTGAATATACTTAAAAGTGACGTATGTCGCAGAACAACGGGCTTCTCTGCAGAACATTTCAAATTCCCAGTTTCAACGAAATTCGTCATTCAGTCATTTGGAAAAAAAGTGCAAAATTTGTCAATCGAGTCAGTTTAGATGTAAAACCATGAAATTGGTAAGGTATGACTGCTGAAGTAATTAGGAATCAAATAGCATTTTTCGATAAATGTATCACATCATGAGTTATAAGCTATTTATATAGCCAATAGTGCTAGCAGCCTTTTGTATTATAAAAAATTATATACTGTCTTATGAAAATGAAGAGTACTGTTTTCGCAACTTAAAAGTTATTTTCTCATAAGTTATTTTTTCATACAACTTTCATTGTTATTTTTTACTAAAAGCAAATGATGATAAAATTAGTATGATAATAATGATTATACTTAATTTATCCTCTTGAACTCTCTTACTGATGCTGTTCATTTAATTTGATAAGTTTATATGTTGTTTTTTAAGTTTTTTTTAAGGAATTTGGACAATACTTTTCTCTATCACCTCTTATGAATTTGTTTATAGCTGAACTAATAAATATTAGTAAACTTCATTTTTCTTATGTTCTTCTTTACACAATTTTAATATACAAATTGTGTTAGTCATGCTTAAGCAAATGATGATGAATTAATTATGATTTAATGATTATATTTTAAATCTTGAACTCTCTTTCTGATGCTTGTTATATATAAATTAATGTTATCATTTCAGTTACTCTAGAAATTTTTCTTATACTCTAGAAATTTAATTTCTCCAGTTAAAAAGAAAAAAAAATGTTGCTTTCCTGATTTTCAATTTTTTTTTATCTTATGTAGCTAAAATAATGTAGCTTTGTCAAGTGATGATGCCATGATAGGGACATATGATTTCTTTGATTCTTTATCTAATCTGATGAATTTAATTTACACACAAGATTAAAAAAAAATATATATTCATTAACCAAATTCTATATCTATAATTTGTATTAAAGTTTGAGGTTAGAGTCGCTAGTTTTCTGTAATAGAATTCTGGTGCTAAAAAACCCTCAGAAATCAACAGTAAGAGATAATAAGCTTTTTATGCTCGTGGTATATTAAGTCACCGCTCTTATAACAGTTTTGAATTTGAACATTTGTAGTTTTTTATCTGACTATGGGATCATTCCATGTTAAGTGATCCAATGCCATTTTACTTTACTATTTCCAATTGCTTTCATTTTAAGTATATATAAACTAGTAAAAGTAAAGATGAGGTCTATACTTGTTTTATCTCATTTTATTTTTATGCAATAATAGTTATAGAATTGAAATGTAAAAGTACCATTCTCCTCAGAATATCATAAGCTTTCACATAATATATAACATGATTTTATTTCAAATTTTAACATAAAAAATCTTATCAAAATTTGGAAAAACTCAATGTAAGAACTCAACTTTAGAATTTTTCTAAATTTGTGTACTCTAATACTTTAGATTCATTCTCACATTCAACACTGCAAATGTTTTTAACACATTCAAGAACTCGTTTTCTTTTCTTTTTGCTTGAGAATTTAAGGAATTCACATTGATGTGCCTAGGGCGTCAAATGCGGTCTTTGTTGGTGACTAAAATATTTTAAATGTCGACTTGAAGCATCAACATTGTGAATGAATGGTGATTCACTCATATGGTTTGCATAATGACTATAATCCAGGAAAAAAAATTGAATAATAATAAAAAAAAAAAATTCAGTAGCCAAGTAGTTAAGCCAAAAAAAAAAAAAAAAAAATGAAGAACCCTGACAAATTGCTTGTGAAACTATTATACTAAAGTAAAATGCCCTAAATCTGACACTTTAAGGTCAGTGATTTGCATAAATAATTCCTCCAAAAATAATTTTTTTCATACTTTATTCAAACTTTATTTCTATATTTCATTATTTTGAGAATTACAATTTCATAAGTTTTGATGCGAAACTAAACTTATATTAACTTTCTAATTTAATTTATTGAGCTGAAGAAATATAATATATTCTAGATATTCTACAATTTAACATATATTATTACTATGCTCATGATAATACTTTTTCAATCTTCTTAAAATAATTTTAGTATTTTCTGAAACAACGATAAATGAAATCAGGCAAAAACTGACAGCTGTGGGAAAAGGTTAAATATTTTTTGCTGGATACGAGAATTTTTCAAAGAGCCCCTTCATGTGCCAAAACACTAGGTTCTTGATTTTCCTACTAAGTTCTTCAAAACCTAACTTGGGAATTTTATGCCTTTATCAATAAATATGATTTCTCGAATGTGATTGACATTGATTTATGTCTAATAACATTTAAGATTAAATTGTGATATATTTTTTTTTTCACAAACAGTAAACTTGTCTGATTTAATTTCTGTTATGATTTGTTTGTGAATGTATGTTTTTTTTTTTTTATATTCTGATTTTTGTGGTGTCTTTTTCTCTTTTGAGTTTTGTGCTGGAAAGAACAATTATAACTTTGAGATCAGAGTCGCTAGTTTTCTTTCTTAGGATTTTAGTGCTAGTGAGATCTCGAACATAAATAATAAGAAATAACACTTTTGTGCCATTTTTGGCACATTCGGTCACCAGTCTTATGACATTGATAAGTTTTTTTTTTTTTTTTAAATAAGAAATTAGGTTTTCATTATGAACTTTTCTTGAGCAGTAAACTATTCATTGTATTGTTATATAATTTCATTACAATAATTCATTTCATTCTCCTATTTTTTATGAAGTCTTATTTAGTCAAGTTTGATAATTGTGCAATTTTTAAGTGATGATGCCGAGGGTGGGAGAATTTTCAGAAAATCTTACCATCCAAGGAAGAAAGAACATGCATTTGAAAACTTATGACAGAATTTGTGCAATTTAAAGAATAATTCATTATTATTACTACAATGCATTTTCATAATTTATTTTTTATAAAATTAAGAAATTAATATATATAACAAAGGAAATTTTAGTACAGGAAAGAATTGAGAACCATATTTATATCACAATTATTTGGAGAGTTCCAAAATATATGTAACAAGTAAAACAACTCAATAGCCTGCGATTTTTAATGATTCTTGAATGCAAGTTTAATAATTCACTCGGCCTGTCAGAAAATTCACTCGCCAGTGGCGAGTAAAATGATGCAATACCCCATCCCTGGATGATGATACCATGATAGGGGCATATGAGTTATCTTGATTCACTATTTCATCTGATGAGATTTTCATATTTAGATTTTTCTATGTTTGATGTATAATATTTCTTAAATTTTATGTTAGAAGAGAAAACATGTTTTACTTTAGTTGAGATTAGAGTCGCTAGTTTTCTTTCTTAGGATACTGGTGCTAATAAAATCTCAAATATAAATCCTAAGAATTAACGCCTTTATGCCATATGCACATTGGGTCACCAGTCTTATGACATTGATAAGTTTTTCTTTTTAGAATAATTTCTGTGTATGTATTTTTTCTTGAGTTGCGATACTTGAAAGTCCTTAAAAATTGAAAAGTAATTTTTTGGATCCAAAATCTGTAACAAAAAGTCCTCAAGTCCTTATTTTACTCCTGTTATTTCCTTATTAGGGATGAAAAATTTTTGACATAAATTTCCTTTTAAAAAATTTCATCTAAATTATTATTTTTTAAATCTGCTAATGATGCTATCATGAGTGCAAGACCTTCAGTCTTGGATAGATTTTTGATTGATAGTATAATTATACTTTATATATTTATTAATGATAATTTTACAAGAAAAAACTTTTAATACTTTTAAAAAGTTTTAAATACGTATGTATTTAATATCAAATAATCAAAATCATTAATAATCAAATACAGGGCTGCCATTTGCAACTAAAATGCTACTAAAAGCGACTATTTTCAGCATCAGGCAACTATGGCTACTATTTTAGCCCCAAAACCTTCAAAAGCGACTATTTTAGAGGAAAACCAGAAAAAAGGAGACTATTTTCCAGTCCCAGCTACTATTTTTGTAAAAAAAAAAAAAAACTCAGCACTGCAAATTTTTTAACCCACCCCAATCTAATATTTCCGTATAAATTTTTTAAGTTTTTTATGCAATTTTTAAAATATGTAAAAACTTTCATTTGAAAAAAAAATAAAAAATACTCTTTCAATATAAATGTAGTGCAAAGATACCAACATCCAAATTTCAGTGGAAAACTAATTACTGATTTTTGGTTTGGCTACCACCCATAACCCTTATGCTTTACAGTATATTTGTCCAATTTTTGATTGTTTTTAAAGGCATTTAACCCTTTAACTGTCGTATGAACCACAAACGATTAACTGTAGATTTGTTCACTATGCTGCGTGAATTGTATTTGTTTCTAACCTCGTATAAATGCTTCATTCCAAAAATTTAAATTAATAAACGAGCTGAAATAAATGCTACTTAGAAATAAGAAAATCTTGTTTTCTATCGCAGTTTTCCAATTTAATAACAGATTTAAAATGTTGAGAAAAACATTTAGAATATTGCCTTTTTTACTTATTTAGATAGCTTTATTTAACCCATTGGTGTCTATAAAATCAGACTTTATTTTTTTCGGACGATTTTGCTATTTTATTTTACAAAAATTTCTTCTAAAGAATAGGTTAGTATGTACACGTATTTTCTTTATCAAATGCATCCTTGTATGTACACGTATTTTCTTTATCAAATGCATCCTTTCTTGATAAAACCACTTTCAACTGGTTCAGTTAATTTTTGTTTACAAAATGGAATTAAAATTGCAGCTAATAACATGCAATAAAAATTGTATTGTTTTTAGTTGCCTCACAGTAATGCTCAAGCACAAGATAAGAATATATTCAATTTAGTTTGGAAAAACCAAACTGCATTCTGATCGTATATCTCAGATGATAATTTAAAAAAATTCTTTCTTTCTTTCCGTTTGTGTGTGTGATTTTATAATTAAAATACAAAAAGTAGAAAATTTGGATGGTAGTAGCATACCTGCCAACTCTTCTGATTTTTTCAGAATTCTTCTTAATTTCAACTCTACCTTCTGATTTTCTGATCAGAAGATGAAATCTTCTGATTTTTTTTTCTTTTTTTTTAAAATGAAAAAATGGTGTTCAGAAATATTTGAAGAAATTGCAGAAGTAAATTTTTTTAGTGGCTGTTTCTTGTCATCTGTTAAATTTAGCAGCCTAGCCACCAAAGCAACTTATAGTATATATTTGGAATTTGGTGCCAATAGGAAGGAGGGGGGGGGTGGAATTTTCAATTATTATGATGTTGAAGTTAGGAAAACTTGATAGCTGTCTCTCAGCTGATGCTTGCAGAGGATCCAGTATAACCATTAGCAAGCTTTCTCTTAATAATAATAATAAATTTGCTGAACTTTGAGTTTAAATTTTCGAAATTAATCATTCATCTATTATTCATCATATTCATCTATTTGATAACAAATTTATCTAAATAATGAAGAACAAGTGGTACATTATCTATTAACTGGAACTTTTTTTATCAGTTGCTTAAAAAATGAAACTACCTTTAGTTTTCTAAAAGGAGAAGAATTCAGATTTAAATAAAGTTTACTTTGCTTTCATTTAAAATAGGAGTAGTGAATTAAAAAAAAAAAAAAAAAAATCTTACAATGTAACTTTTTCTTTTTTTGTGGAAAAATTTCCATTTTTTTAAAAAAATGATGAAGATGATGATATAGCCTGGAACTTATTACAGAATCAGTTCACAGAACTTCAATGTCAAAAATATACCTATTATGGTACATGCAAATTCGTGCATTGCCATGTTAGGAAAGATGTGTTCCATTGATGAAATTTTGAAATATGGTAGGATTTGCAAAGTATTAAAAGCTGTATTGACTATTCCTCACAGCAGTGCTGAATGCAAATGTATTTTCAGTTTGATTAAGAAAAATATGACTGTTCAGCTCATCAATGATGACAAAAACTCTAGAAAATATTTTGTTAGCGAAATCATTTACTGACAATAAATGTTATAAAGCACAATTTTCTAATAACTTTTTTAAAAAAGTTAAGCAATCTACTATGAACATGTTATCAAAATAATTTTTTTCTACTCATTTTTTTTAGTAATATATAATAAAGTTTTAGTAAATTTTCGATTCACGTGTGTTTTTTTTTCTATCATATAATATACAGTATTTATTGCAAATATTTTAATGGTTCATGTGTTGTCAATTTTAAATAATATAAATATTTTTACTCAGTTTTGGTTGTATATGGCGACAAAAAATATTTTACTGGTTGAATTGTTTAAGTGGTGTTGCATAACACCACCAGTTAACTAGTTTAACACCAGTATTCAAATCATGGCCCTCAGCATCAACATCAGTTATCCTTGGTTACTAAATGTTAGGAAGCTGAAATTTTAAGTGTATTTTAATGAAAAGTAAAAAAATCTATTATCAATGTTCTATTTTTTTTTTTTTTTTTTTTTTTTTTTTTTTTTTGTAGTAGTAGTAATTTTTTTTATGTATTGAAGTTATTCTTTTCTGTCTGTAATATGCATTCTTTACTTGCAAATTAGTGACTATTTTATTTTACTCTTGCTTGTCTTTTAAATTTGCTCATTTATTATGATCCCAGCTAGTTTTATTTTATCCATGTTGAAAGTTTTATAAAATTTTTAAAATCTTCTTATTTCTTCTGATTTTTTGTTAAAATCTTCTGATTTCTTCTGATTTTTGGTCCAAAATCTTCTGATCTTCAATGAAATTTAGTTGGCAGTTATGTAGTAGGGAAAATGTGGATTTTCATGATGTTATTTTTATGGGAAATAAGGATTCTTGCCCCTCTTTTCTTAAGTAAGCATGCAACTATTTTGGCTACTATTTTTGTGCAAATGCTACTATTTTGGCTACTATTTTTTTCATTGTAGGCTACTAAAGCAACTATTTTGTATGCCATTTGGCAGTGGCAGCCCTGCAAATAGTTTTTTAATATGTTTAAAAACTTTTAAACTTTTGTCTTTTATTCTAAATGATCAATTTTAGCCATAGTGCAAGAGAGTGGAATTTTTCTAGATTATCTCCATCTGGTTATACCTAATATTTTAAAAAAAAATTCTTTCACCCTTGAATACCTATTATACACACACATATAGGGTGTTTTTGTACTGAGAGTTTTTCTTTTTAAAATTTTATAATGTATAATAATTTTATTTTTTTAAATAATGTAGCTCTAATTGTCAAGTGATGATGCAATGATAGATCCATATGATTTCTGTGATTCTTTATCTAATCTGGTAAATTTAATTTACCCACATATTTTTAAAAAAAATTCATTCTTATCTATAATTTGTATTAAAGTATGAGGTTAGAGTCGCTAGTTTTCTTAGGATTCTGGTGCTAGAAAAATCTCAAATATAAATCCTAAGAATTAACGCTTTTGTGCCATTTTGGCACATTGGGTCACCAGTCTTATGACATTGATAAGTTTTTCTTTTTAGAATAATTACTATGTGTTTTTTCTTGAGTTCGTGTGATGTTTGAAATGTAATTTTTTGATCCAAAATCTGTAACAAAAAGTCCTTAATTATACTCTTGTTATTTCCTTATTAGGGATGAAAATCTTTTGACGCAAGTTTCTGCTTTATAAAAAAAAAAAAAAAATCACCTAAATTTATTTTTTGTAAATTTTATGTTAGAAGAGAAAACATGTTTTACTTTAGTTGAGATTAGAGTCGCTAGTTTTCTTTCTTAGGATTCTGGTGCTAATAAAATCTCAAATATAAATCCTAAGAATAAACTAACGCCTTTGTGCCATTTTGGCACATTGGGTCACCAGTCTTATGACATTGATAAGTTTTTCTTTTCAGAATTGAATAATTACTGTGTATGTATTTTTTCTTGAGTTCGTGCGATACTTGAAAGTCTTTAAAAGTTTGAAGGTAATTTTTTGGATCCAAAATCTGTAACAAAAAGTCCTCAAATCCTTAATTTTACTCCTGTTATTTCCTTATTAGGAATGAAAATCTTTTGATACAAATTTCTGCTTTTTAAAAAATTTCATCTAAATTATAATTTTTTTAAAATCTGCTAATGATGCTATTATGAGTGCAAAACCTTCAGTCTTGCATAGATTTTTGATTGATAGTAAATTATACTTTATATATTATACATAATGGCAATTTTACAAGCAAAAACTTTTAATCAACATCTTTTATTCTAAATGATCAATTTTAGCAAGAGAATAGAATTTTTCTAGCTCATCTCCATCTGGTTATACCTAATATTAAAAAAAAAAATTCTTTCACCCTTGGATCTTATTTTTGTCATTGTTATGCCTATTATACATACATACACACACACACACACACACATGGTGTTTTTGTACTGACAGTTTTTCTTTTTATAATGTATAATTTTATTTTAAATAATGTAGCTTTAATTGTCAAGTGATGATGCAGTGATAGGGACATATGATTTCTATGATTCTTTATCTAATCTGATAAATTTGATTTAAAAAAAATTCATTCATTAATTAAATTTTATATCTATAATTTGTATTAAAGTATGAGGTTAGAGTCGCTATTGTTCTGTAATAGAATTCTGGTGCTAAAAAATCCTCAGAAATCAACAGTAAGAATTAATACGCTTTTTATGCTCTTGGTATATTAAGTCACCGCTCTTATAACAGTTTTTAATTTGAACATTTGTGGTTTTTATCTGATTATTGGATCATTCCATGTCAAGTGATCCAATGCCATTTTACTTTACTATTTCCAATTGCTTTCATTTTAAGTATATATAAACTAGCAAGAGAGAAAATGAGGTCTATACTTGTTTTATCTCATTTTATTTTTATGCCAATAAGTTTAAAAGTCCCAAAATATGCCAATTTTTGTTGTACTAACTATGCTGCACACAAATCTTGATATTTTAGCATAGAATTGAAATGTAAATAAATAAATAAAATAAAGGCATTCTTCTGAGAATATCATAAACTTTCATATAATATATAACATGATTTTATTTCAAATTTTAAAATAAAAAATGAGTAAGAATTTTCAAACAGTTATGCTGATTCTTCTGTTTCCATAAATTCTCTGTGTCATTTCAACTTGGGATCTTATTTAAAAATCATATTTTATGGCTCATTGTTAATTAAAAACCAACCAAATGTATTTTTAAATAATATTGTCACAAAATAATAGGTTAAAAAGTGCTCTTATCAAATTGGCATGAAATCTTTTATAATATTATTTCCATATACTTTATATTGTTTTTGTATATTTTTCAAGAGCTTTGATAAGAAGAGCAAGCATGACATACTCAACAACAGGAAATTTTCTGAAACATTTTCTAGCTTATTTTGAAAGGCAAAAAAAGGCTTAAATATGCCAGGCCTGATTATTGAAACGATTTTAGAATCTAAATGAGTTCGTTTTTTTTTTTTAAATAAATAACTTATAGAGTTGTAAGCAATTTGTGTCATGTGACAAAACTTTTTTCTCCCTTTCTTGCGCCGTGGCATAGAATTTCAGCTCAAATGTCGACTTTGACAGTATTTTCTGTGCAATCTTCTGCCTTTACCGAAAAATGGAAAAATGTCTTTTTATTACAAAGTTTCTTAATACAATTAAGAACATCTGCCAATTTCATAAAATATGTCAAAGTAGCCAGTTCGGATTTGAGAACAGGCTTAAGGTATAAATGTAGCCAGTTGTAATTTAAGGCTCTTAGTTAATATATGGTCTCTCCCTACCTTGAGCACATCCTGATTTTCATTAACTGTTGAATGCACTTTTTTAAAATAGCTGGTATATATATATATATGTCCTTTAGAATCCTTGAGATGAGCCTTTTATTATATTTTCATACTCATTTCATCTATTTTAAGTCACAATCCTTCATTCCTGGTATAACTCTGCTTTCACATCATTATTCTATAAATTTTTAACTTTGTCAAGGACATTATCTGCTAATATTTTTTCCATGCTTTGTATTTGCTGTAGATAAAATTCCCTTTTCTGCTGTTAAAGCTTTTGATTTTCTAGCCATTCGTCTACATAGGGATTTTTTTTTTTTTTTCAATCCTGCCACATGACTAGGTTTTTAAGGAGCACTGTGAACAACATGAGAATGAGTTGCTCTTATTATAGAACCAGGAGAATCTTCGGAATCTTGAGTCTCCATGTCTATACCTCCTTAATTAAAATTTTCATATGAGACTTTCCTTTGCTTTTTCTAGTCTTCTTTTGTAATATATTGAATTGTGCATTCTTTTCTTTTGAAAGGTAATTCCTCAACACATGACAGACTTATTCAACAAATCAATGCCCATATTTTAGGCAGTAAATGCTTAATCACAGTCAACATTTTGCTTACCTAGATCAGTGTCCTCTGTTATTTTTATTTTATTTTGCTAACTGTTTTCTGCAACTGTCACATATCTTCATTCCAAGTTTAATCTCAGAGTAAAAATCGCACACTCAACTTTGCACAAAACTACATTTATTTTATAATTCTGCGAGTTAATTTGCTAAATGGATTTTAGCAATATATTAAACTGCCCATAACTTTTTTTATTTAGCCATTCTTATATAAATCTCAGTATTTTACACAAATAAATAAAGATAATAGAAAATATATTTAATTATATTTTACTTTTATAGTTAATTACTTTTATAGTTTAAAAATGCAATTTTAATACATAATGTGGCTCTAATTGTCAAGTGATGATGCCATGATAGGGACATATGAATTCTATGATTCTTTATCTGATCTGATGAATTTAATCTACATGTAGAAGATTTCTTAAAATTTATTCATTAAAAAAATTCTATAGCTATAACTTGTACTGAGGTTAGAGTCGCTAGTTTTCTGCAATAGAATTCTGGTGCTAATAAAATCTCAGAAATCAAATATAAGAATTATTACGCTTTTTATGCTCATGGCATATTAAGTCACCCCTCTTATAACAATTTTGAATTTGAACATTTGTGGTGTTTACCTGATTATTTAAAAAAATTGTTTCAATCTGGTGCTCTTTCTTAAAAAAAAAAATATATTTTTAAATTTTGCTTGTTACTGTTAGTTATTTATCAATGTTATACATTTGAAGCTTGTGCTATAAAATATATTTTAAATTCCTTATAAAATAGTAAAAGTTAATAGATTAGAATGCTTGTTTTATTTTCTGGATGTTAGGTGCTTTCTCGTTTGTTCAAAAGTTCAGTAATTTCTGGTTTTCTTGTTTTTATTTATTTTTTTAATCAATCTGCAATGCCCATGCAGAGTTGCCAAGTCTCCGGCTTTTTGAACACCAGTAATTTTTTTGAGAAAATGATATTCTTTTAAATCGCAAAATGCTCCGATTCAATAAACCAACATTTTCTGTACTAAATTACTGGTATCCAAAAAGCCGGAGACTTGGCAGGTCTGCCCGTGGAATTAGGTGAAATAATCGCATTGATGTGTACTGTGAATGAAGTCAGCGATGACGGCATGATGCATTTAGTTGGCTGTGCAGGAAATGTCCTGCCGAGATAAGAATAATTTTGGGATTTACTCATTAAATTTGTAATTTTAGTGTAATTCTGATATGTTCTTTCATTCATGCACTAGATATGGAAATATGATTCTTCCATGATTTAGTGTAGTTCCCAGAGTTTTTTTTTTGCTGATTTCATCAAAATCAATTTGTTAATCGGTTGTGAATTTCAAGATTGCTGTCACAGAAAAATCCACAAATCAATCCGCTTATCAAATTTCGTCAGTCACTTGCAGCATCAATCGTCTGAAAATTGCAAATTTCATCAATTCATCATGGAGAGAAAAAATCACGAATATCAACTATCACGTGTGGAATAAAACCACAAAGCACATTCATCGGTCATAGACAAAAAAAAAAATAATAATTTTGTCAATTGGTTGTTAAAAAAAAAAAAAATTCGTCAAACGGTCACAGCAAAAAAATAATGCACATTTTCAATTGGTTGCAGAAAAAAATCACAAATTTCTTCAAGGTGTGTCAAAAAAAAAAAAAAAAAATAATAATAATAATGAAAATCAGCAATTGGTCACAAATTTTCAATTTATTTTCTGCATATATATATATTTTTAAATCTTAATGATTTAACGCCAACAAACATTGCAGTAAGGCTTATAGCGTTCGATCTTTCTCCATCCGTAATATGAATGCCCAAATTTGTTAAATTTATTTTATTAAAATCTAAAACCTAAAAAAAAAAAAACCTTTTTTATGTTTCTTGATTATATATTTTTATGCTAATAAATAGTTAAATTCATCACTGAGATCATTGAATCTGTTGCTGGGTCACCTCAATTGATTTAAAATGCTGTGATCTAAAATTCTTCACTGAGCTTTATTGAATCAGTTGCTGTGTTACCTTAATTGATATAAAATTCTGAGAACTAAAAGAAAATTATTTACTAAATAATATAAATTTTCATGCTTTAACAGCATTAAAAGTGCAGAGAATAACAATTTATTCAGTCAAAGACCGAATTTAGTTTACAAAATTAATGCATAAATGTTGAGAAAAATGTCGTAAATTTTACTTCATACGTAATTTCTTTTTTGTTATTTTCTGAGTGGCACCCCAGAACAATTCATTGTGAGTGCATCTAGAAAAGACAGTAAGTTTTGATTTAGACTTAGTTAAGTTTTCACTAAGTAATAATATTTCATACTTATAATTTGTCTAAGTTGTGCGTAAAAATCTAATGAGGTTAGAGTTGCTAGTTTTCTGTAATTTAATCCTGGTGCTAAACAAAACTCAGAAATTAAATATAAGAATTTATACGCTTTTTATCCTTATGGTATATTAAGTCACCCCTCTTATGATAGCTTTAAATTAATGATAGTGTTTTAATATATGATATAATATATGATATTATGATGATATATATGATAATATATGATTTAATATATGATAGTGTTTGTTAGTGTAATGATAGTGTTCATCAGTGGCATAACAGTTAATTGTGGACCCATTAGCAGATTTTTCTGTGCCAATCTTTAGCAAAATAAAATTTATCTGTGACTCAACAATGTCTATTACCATAAGTAAATAGTAGTAGCTCATGAAATAAGCAAAATTTGCCATCACAAGGAAAATACAGTAAGAAGATATAAAACTATCCTGCACCGTCAGGCGCCCATGGGGGTCGCCGACATGCATAAACGACCATCACACCCAAGCCTCTGAAGGGCTTATATCGCACCAGGGCTTTGTCTCGCCCGGCGCTGCGATCGGCCTGAGGCCGCTCCCCACTGCGGACCCCCAGGTCATTTTACCAAGGTTGGTGACATAGGTCGTCACGGCAGTAACCCCACGTCTCGGAGGAAACTTCCGCAGAGACGAAACCTTGATGAACCGCCATGGAACCCCCGACGACTTCATTCGCGAAACCCCATAGGGGGAGACGGTCGCTAGGTCATATTTCAAGCTACCACGACGGCTCTTGCTTTACCACAGCTCGAGGGGTGTGAGCAACCTACAAAGGTAGTCACGTTCCCTCTTGCAGTGGATCGCAGTAAGAAGATATAATAAACTAGAGACAAAGTAAAATTTAGCATTTTTAAGCCCAGCCATTCTTTTTATTAGATTAATTTGCAAGGTCTAAATTAATTGTAGCACCTTCTATAATGCTCCATAGTTTGATGGTTAAAACATTTTAACAATTATGGAATTATAAATGTTTCAATAAGTATATCATGCCATTTTTACTATTCTTAAAATTGGTTTATTATGTGTTTCTAAAGGTGAAATAGACTGAGAAAGAATCAAAATATGTCATATTGTCTTTCTGCATTTTAAACAATGGCTAAGTGCTATCCCCCCCCCCCCCTCTCAAGGCTTTGCTGTTTAAAAGTAAGAATTGCCATTGACTTTGAGATCAGAGTTCATCTTGCACTTGTAGAATTTGCATTTGCTAGGCTTTAAAAGCTTTTACATTTACAATGATAAAACAATGTGCTTGCAGAAGAATATTAATGATGACAGCTCTTTCATACAGCTATGTTCTGGTTGTTTTGCTTATTTTGCAACTTTACTGAGTGCATCTAAAAAGACATTTAACTCTAATTTTCCAGATTTATAAAACTTCCATGTCAAATTTTATGTTTTAAAATAATTGAGATTAGAGTCGCTAGTTTTCTGTAATAGATTTCTGGTGCTAAAAAAATCTCAGAAATTAAATATAAGAAATAATACGCTTTTTATACTTATGGTATATTAAGTCACCGCTCTTATGATAGTTTTAAATTTTGTATTTGTTCTTATTTTGATTACTTACTCTAGTATGAACTTTCATAGGAACTTCCTCAGCTAAAGAATTTCTGGTTGGTCCATTTGTGACATCTATGCATAATTTTGTTCTTGTGAATCAAATGAGGCAGCGACATTAGTTTTCTTTCATAGAATTCTAGTGCTATCCGTCTCAGAAATCAAATGAAAATTTATATATATAGTTGCTTTCCATCTTGGATGTTGCATGTTATAGTTTTTCAACATAACCATTATATTGTGATGCACATTGTTGATCCCAGGACAAGTATACTCTCAGGGTTGATCATTTTGACAGCTAGATTGTATTTTTGCCTGGACAGTGGCAAAAACTGGAACACATATAACTAAGACTTAAATCAGAATATTAATTTATTTAATTGATAACATTTTAATTACAAATAAAAACATCTCCTTTGTTAATAAATTGGTTTGATGGAGATAAAATTGCTGAAACCTATAACTGTTAAGACAAAATTACTACATTAAAAGTTACCTTGTAACACACACACACACACACACAAGTGAGTAATATCTATATTATATAAGAACTTTGTAATAAACAAACCAATCTTCATTTTCTCTCTCCATAACTTTATAATTAAAATTTACAGAGGCAATTCTTTAAAATTCTACATAAATATTTTTTTATTTAAAAACCATATGAACCCGATAACATTTATTAATAGAGAGGGGAGAAATTATATACTTGGTATCAGTGATTGTTCTGATAGCACAGCAAAGTGGGTAATATTTCTTAGACTTTCTTAAAGGTTAACTGAAGCATTAAAAAAGGTCTCTTGTTTGCTACAATAGAATTTTGGTGTTTTAAAAAAACATTACACTAATGATATATAAGTTACTGCTCTTATTATATTTTAAATTTTTATTTATATGTTTACCTGGTATCTTAAATTGTTTTAGCATTAAAAAAAATAATAGTTTCTATTTCTGCCATCAAAAGAAATTTGCTTACTATCTTTGATTAATTTGTGCATGTTAATCGTAATGAGACAGCGACACTAGTTTTTTTTACCATGAAATTCTGGTGCTATCCGTCTCAGAAATTAAATGAAAAGGTTATGTATGGCACTTTTGTTCTTGGACATTGCTGTCATATTTTTTCAACATTATCATTATAACAAGTTGGACATTAATTACTAACGATTTAAAGTGGCATTTTGAATTTTCAATAAATGTAACATCTCAAATACAAATCTCATCTAATTTATTTACATATTTTATTTGATGTATCTGGTTGTATCTTTAATTTTGCATTAGTAGTTGGAATTAATTGGATGTAAAGTGATGACAATACGATAGGGACATATGAATTTTATCTGATTATTTGTCTTGTCTGATGCATCCATATGCTCATGATGTGTCTGAGAATGTATTTTTTACTGAAGTATCTTACCCAAGTTAATGTTTGATTTGATGCACAAGGCTTGGCAAATGTGTTTGCCACGGGTGGCCAAAATATTTTAATTGACGACTATGTTTATTATATTTAAAAAAACATTTTATGGTATATCATTATACTACACTAATAATTTGTCTTACTCAATTTATGGCTTTTTTAAAAATAATTATGTCTGCATTGGGAAAGGGGATGGTGGTGGCACAAATGTTTTCTACTTGCAACTGGAAATATTTGCTGGCTACCAGATTTTTACTTATTTGTAGAGCTCTGTTGCTGCATATATATCAAAGCCTTAAAAATTTGCATAGTTGTTTGTAAACTAGTTGGATGCAAAGTGATGATAATATGATAGGGACATATGAATTTTTAGTGATTATTTGTCTTATCTGATGCATTCAATTACTTAAGATGTGTATAGTGTTCTAACATAGAGAGACTTGCAGTTTAAAAAATGGAATGACATGCAAATAGTGATAGCTATTACAGTTATTCATACAGAAATTTCTGTAGAATTTTTTAGCTGTCACTATTTGTATTTTTAACCACAAGTATTTTAAATCGATCTTGCATTTATAGAAGTATTTTCTTGTATTTTATCAGGATTTCTTAATATATATTTTGTTTTATTTATTTTTGCTGGTTTTGCAATATAGACTTTGTTTGAATATTTGATATTCAGGGTGTCTAGCTACTTGGAAATCCTGGAAAAGTTAGGGGAAAGTCAAATAAATTTACAATTTCTGAGGAAAAGTCAGGGAAATTTGAAAATTCTGAGTAAAAGTCAGAAATTTTAAACTTAAAAAAAAAATCCTTATAAAATTAAGGATTTGAAATTTCAACCTCTTGCAAACCATTTGGTGTATCTCCTTTCAGTCCTTTTTGTGAGATTTTCAGATTCAATGAAACTTTCTACTGAATGTCGCAGGATTGATTAGGTGTTTCACTCTTATTTTTGTTTGGGATCTGAAATGTTGTTAGCTTAATTAATTTAATATTTATTATTTGTATTAAAATATGTCAAAGTAATCTGAATTTAACTGTGACTTATGTGATAAAGAATTTCATCCTGACTTGATATCAACAATTTGTAAATTTAGCAAAAAAATATGTAACAAATCAGTAATTTGGGCGTTAGAATCAGTTTTGAAAGTTTCACTTTCAAATTGACAACTTTTAAGATTTTTTGTGTGTAACATCACAAAATCTCGATACCTGGAATTTTTCTTTTATTGGCATGGAAAAGTCACGGAAATTCATTGCTGATCTGGAATAGACATCCTGATATATATATATATATATAGCACTGTGCTAGCATACTTAAAAAATCATTGCCCAGGAAAAATACCATAAGGACATTAAAATTAAATGTGATTATCTTATCTGATGCATCTAATTTCTTATATTTTGGCATTGTATTTTTCACTTTTAATTCATTCTTTTTCTCCACCTGACTTGTAGTTTTCTGTATGCATTTCTATCTTTATGCAAATATTTCTTTGTTTCTAAACATTTATTTTGTATGTGCAGTGTCTTAATTTTGAAAAATCAACTTCCAGTTTCAATGTATTTGGATCTTTAAAACCAAGCTAGCATTTGCACAAATTGGATGCAAAATGATGATACTATGATAGGGACATATGAATAAAATGATTATTTGTCTTATCTGAAGCATCTAATTGTTAATAGTTGCATATTGCATATTTAGAATTTCTTTTTTTACAATTATTAATTAAATACTAGAATATTAATTCAGCTTTTTTTTTCTTTCTATTTCAGAGCATTTAGTAGAGTTGATAAGATTTCTTTTTTTCTCTTTTTTAACTATTTAATGGCGAAAATTTTAATAACCTTGAATTCTGACACTTGACAGGTCGAAATTCTGTAAATGGGAGAGGCATATTCGAAATGTCATTTTGATGTATGTCAGTTTACTCTTCAGCATCCCCCACCTACTTCCGCTCATTCTTGTGGTAAACAACTAAAAGAAGATAGTGATCTGTGAAAAAAAAAAAAAAAACATTTTTTTCATTGTTTCAATTTCCACAGAAACAATATTTATCCTTTTCCACTACTTTGAATTTAAATATTATTTAATAAGCAAAATAAACCTGTTCTCAGGTTCAAACTTTTTTTTTTATATGTCCATGTAGTTATTTGGAATATAGTTTGCAACAATCTTTGTCAAAAAATAAACAATGTACAGACCCAAGAAATTTGATCATACTAAAAGCATGTAGAGAACACAGATGTAGCACAAACTAGATTCGCCACATAAGATAATTTGAGAAAGCTGTGAGCTTTCACTTACACAGATGATGTTAGCTGTCTCAGGGTTTAAGTTACAAAGCCGTTTTCAGCGGGTACCAGTGTTAAATTAATTTTTCATTCCATTTTTCTGCCTAGTTTTTCAAACTATCAATTTAGTAAAATTTGTTTTTTTCTTCAGTGGAATTCTAAATTATTAATTTGCATTGAGCTTATATTAAAAAAAAGATACAAATTAAGATTTCTTAAAGATTTGGAAAATTTTAAAATTTAAACAAGTGAAAATTTTAAATTTGGTTTAGCAAAATTGTATTTCATTAATAAGCTTTTAATCTCAATTATGTGCATATTATGTTAAATAACTTGAAACTATAAATTTCTTTTTCTAAGCTTACTCTCCAAAATTCTTTTATCATTAATATTGATATTTTACTTCCTATTTTTAATTTCTTTAAATTTTTATTTCAGAATTATCCGAGCATTCCTCATTGAAGAACAGAAGATTGTTGCTAAGGTGCTTAAAGCACAACAGATTACTACAAAAGCTGCAAAGTAAATTAAAATAAATGGAATGAACTCTAATTGTTGTGTTTATTGTGTAAATAAATTTTCTTTTTGAACACTTGAATCATTACTCACTCAATGAGTTGCCTAGTAGACTATTATTTTCGGCTTCATGTTTTATTTTACCTTTAGAAATATTTCTTTTGCAAAAAAAAATAGATCGTGAGTTGTACATCATAATTTTAATAATTAAAATTAACTTAATAATTTTCAAGATTTTTAACTTTTAAAGATTTGGGGGAATTTTTTACTCTTTCCATCAATGAAATATTTTCCTTCAAATGTATTTCTGCCTCATAGTTAAAGCGTAGTAACTAATCTTATTGTTTATTTTGATGCACAGTAGAATTAAAAATTTTGTTTCTGGGGGGGGGGGGGGGGGCTATACAAAATGGCTACTTTAAAAACATGACAGTAGTCTACTTTTACTAAAGTTAAAGGCTATACAGTTAAAAAGTAGACATGAAACAAACACACAAATTTTAACTCCTATAATGATATTGAAACAGAACCATCTATTAGTAGGCCAAAACATTTCAGCCAAAATAATGTGAAAATCTGATCATCTGCTCAAGAGTTATGCATAGATTTACATAGAAAGGGGAAAAAACCCCTTGTATAACTTCCTTCATTGAATGTCTTAACAGGGTTTCCCAGCGACATGGAAAGTGAAGGAATTTCAAAGTAGTCAGGGAAAGTCATAGAAATTTTAAAATATATAGGAAAAGTCTAGGAATATCCAAATATTTCCGGAAAAGTCTACGGAAAAAAATTTTGAATTTGAAATAATTTCTTTTTCAGAAAAGTGTTACTATATTTTTCGCTGCATGGTGCCTCTGAAAAATCATTCTTGTTGAAAAGTCTCTTGTCGTTTTCAAGATCAAGAAATTCCTTCAAATGCAATGCAGAAAAACCATAATATGGACAAAAGTTTTCTACATTTTTTAGACTTTTTCATGCCATTTCACATTCAAATGAATGCCATACAACACAAGTGAAGTCTTTTTGCGTTATAGCATTTTATAGAATTTCATTTTCAATTTTCTTGAAAGGTGCGTGAATTTTCTCCTGGGAAAAGAGTACAAACCCTGTTATTACGATAGAAATTTCTGATTTTTTTTTTTTTTTTTTTTTTTTTTTTTATACTGCTGAGCAATTCCATTGTAACAGACTAATTGTCATAGAATGGAAAAAATGGCTTTACCTCATTAAAAAAATTATGTAATTCAAAGATGGCTACAATTTGCATATGATATTAGAAGAAAAATTAATATAGTTATGAATAAATTATTTAATGTAAATAATTTATTAAAAATGGTAATGTAACATGTAATAGACAAACAGGAATTACCATGCTTTTTGGATACCTTGATGTTCATTGATATTACTTATAAAATAACTTACAATTAATTTATCATAATAAAAATGTATTTTCACTCAGAAGGATTTCTGAAACATACATCTTTCATAAAATTTTACTGTTGCCATGAGATAGTTATGAAAAATATGTAATCTTACCTGTAACAGACAAACAAATAAACACATAAAAAGAAGCCATGCTGATTATAATGGATTTTATTGCTCTTGACTATTCAAAATTTTATAAAATGCATTGCAAATAAAAAAAAATATAGGTTTAATACTATCAGAAAAAAATATTACCTATTTGATGTAAAAAAAAAAGAAATGGCAACATTGGCTTGGAATTGCCCTGCTTGTTATTTTGTGTTATAGCAAATTTTGTGTATGCCCATTTGGTCATGGAATTTTTTTGGATTTGGTCAGGGAAATTGCCAGACATGTTTTGCTGGGAACCCTGCTTAAAACATTTGAAACTGAGCATAGAAGTTTTTTTTTATGATCAGACAAATAAGTTTTCATTACATTTCAGTAAACTAAAACTGATCTATTTCCAAACAATATCACTGCATTTTAACAGTATTTATAAGCGAAAAAAACTATTTACATATGGTAAATATCACCTTCGGCTAAAAAATTACTTTATCAGACTAGAAGGCTCTGCATATTAGCAGCTACGCTTGCCAATCCTCCGTTCAGACCCTGCAACAGGGTTCATACTCATCAGGGGAAACCTGGGAATCAGGGGATAAATTTTGTGTCTTAAAAATCAGGGGATTTCCAAAAAATATCAAAAACCTGTTAAAATTTGGAAAAAAGATAGACTATTCTGGGAAATGAGGGCACTCGCTGCTATTCGCATGCTTTGTGAAGTAAAACCTTGTATCTGCAAAATATTCAACAATTTGTAAATTTTGCAAAAAATTCTTTAACAAATTAGTAGTTTGTGCTTCAGAATCAATTGTGAACTTGAGAGTGGAACTTTCCCAACTCTTAAGATTTTTGTGTGTAACATAACAAAATCTTGATACCTAGTAAATTTGTTGCTGATCTGGGAAATATATATTAACCTTCGGATGTAAAATCTTAACTTTTGTGATTACCTCTTTTTTTTTTTTGGGGGGGGGGGGAGTTTTAAAAAATGTCGTTAATTGTCAACATGGGGAAATTATTCATCCTGGAAAATACATCAGGGGATTTTTTGGAGGGAAATGAGTATGAACCCTGTGCAAGCTCTGAAAACATTCTAATTCGCTCTATTTTAAAAAGATTACCATGATTATGGAAGATTAAAAGATATCACGATCAGTGGTGATCTTCCATTATCTGTTTGTCATCCATTTCCCTTTTCGCTCCCCAAGGCCATATGCACTGCTGTTGAGGCTATTTTTATGGTTAATATCATTATATTTGAAATTAAGCTTGTATAAAGTAGTTTAGTAAAAAAGGGCTTACCCTTCTAGACTATTGTAATGTCCGGAAGAAAAGTTTTCTATAAGAAAATTATTTTAACTTTTTAGGGGCAAACTACTTCTGTTGCTAAAATGTTGCAATGACTGAACAGGGTGGCTACAGATTCTGGAAAAATCAGGGAGGTTTATCGATTTGGGAAAAGTCAGAGAATTTTGTAAAAGTACTTTATTAAAATCAGGGTAATTTATCTATATGTGAAAATATTTGATTTTGCATGAGACTGATTTGTTGACAAGCAGGTATTATTTAAGCCAATAATAGTGCACAATAAAGAAAAATGTGAAAATATTTGATTTTGCATGAGACTGATTTGTTGACAAGCAGGTATTATTTAAGCCAATAATAGTGCACAATAAAGAAAAATGTGAAAATATTTGATTTTGCATGAGACTGATTTGTTGACAAGCAGGTATTATTTAAGCCAATAATAGTGCACAATAAAGAAAAATGAAAATATTTGATTTTGCATGAGACTGATTTGTTGACAAGCAGGTATTATTTAAGCCAATAATAGTGCACAATAAAGAAAAGTAAAATTTTTACAATTTTAAAAGATGCACGTGATACGAGTTTTTGGTATGTAACACAAATTAAGGAGATCAATTGTCCTCATTTTCTGTTGATATATTGAAGGCGATTTACCAATTTTTGAAAATTTTATGATACAATAGGATTAAGTGGCTAACTTAATCCAATTAGCTATCTATGAGATATACATACAGGGCTCGCATTCCCCCTAAAATTCCTAACTATTATTTTACTCCTTAAAGTTCCCAAAATTCTGCCAATATTTCCTTTTTCCTAAAAAAAAAACTTAGCTTGTTTAAAAATAACTTTTCTAACGTCATTAATTTTCTTCCAATCACAGTCCTTAATTTAGCTCCTCCTACCTCTTGTTCACTTAAAATGTACGAAAGAGAGCATTCATTCTGGTTAATCTCAAACTTATGGGAAAAACTGAAACTCTGCCACTATTGCATCAACAATGCAGCTTAAAGCGAAAAACATGGAATTTCAAAATATTATGAACATTTGATTAAAGATCGCTGACAGCTCACCTGGAGGTACATTAGCGTTTGATGAAAACACTTATGTTCAGGCAATGCTTATTTTCTATGCATCTAAATATGAAACAATATTTTGATATTGAATTAAACTATCTTGGTTTATAATACAGGGTGGCTACAGATTCTGGGAATCAGGGAGGATTATCAATCTGGAAAAATCAGGAAGTTCCATAAAAGTACTTGGAAATTTGTCTATATGCGGAAATATTTGTGTTTTTGCATGAGACTGATACGTTGACAAACAGCTGATATTTAAGCCAATAATAGTATGCGATAAAGAAAAATAAACATTTTAATATTTTTTAAAAAGATTCACATGATACAAGTTCTTGGTATTTAACACAAATTAAAGTGATCAGATGTCCTCATTTTCTGTAGATAGCACTTATATTGAAGGCAATTTACCTGCTTTTGAAAATTTTATGATACATCAGAATAAGTTGACCAGGTGACCAACCCAGTAGCAGAATTTTCTGTCTTGATCTGCAGCAAACCAAAATTTATCTGCAACCCAAAAAATGCCAGACCAAGCTTACTATCATAAGAAATTACAATAACTCATAAAATTTGTATTTATAAAGTAAGTATAGGAATAAATTTCAATAAATCTATAGACAAAAAAGAAATTTTAGCAGTTTTTCATAGCCCGGAATTTTGTTTCATTAAGCTGTTAGATTGATCTACAAAGACTAAAATAATCTGCAGTGCTGCTGCCATGCTGCACTGTTTCTGCTACTGGGGTGGCCAGTTTAATCCAATTTGCTATCCTGCCAGATATAGATATGTCTTGGAATTGAACATTCTTTAGAAAATGAGGAAATTTTCTAGTCATACTCATTGGCCACTATGTGAAGTTGGACTAAATTTTGAGTTTGGATTTATGAAACTGTGAACCGGTACTTTATGAACATTGCAATTTTTGTTTTTCCCCCCCTCCCAAATGAGGTATTAGCAAGCTGGATAAGTGTGTAATACGAGGAAACAGCATGCATTAAAAAATACCATATGTGTGTCGTTAATGGAAATCAAGGAAATCTGATAAATGTAGTCGGGGAACTTTTTTTTTGCAATTTCTGTAGTCATCCTGTAACATTTCTCTTTTTAATGAAATGTGTGAAAAGTATGTATTTTAAATGCAGTGTTTTAAATAGAGATGTAAAATTTCTGGAAATTTTGAAGTGGCGGAAAAAACCCAGTTTTTTCAGGAAAAAATGGAAATTTTGGTAAAATTGATTTTTTACCAATGTTTCTCAAAAATAAGTTACATTTTCTTAAAAAATACAAAATAATAAACATTTTTTAAATTTCTGCATACTAAAGAAAATATTTTTTTTCACTTTACATGAATGTATTATAAAAAAAGAAAAAAAAAATCAGCTTTTAAAAGCTAGCCTTGCAGTCTCGGAATTTTCACAGTAACTTTTCTTACTTAATTTAACAATATTGTTTGTAATATGACTATCATGTCTCTGTTGAAATGATTTTTCAGTTGCATTTGTTCAATTACCAGTAGAGATAATTAAAAAAAAAAATAACAACAAAAAAAATCTTACGAGTTTCAACCAATGTCTGCAGTTTGAAAGCAAATTTAAATCCCCTCTCTGTATCTTACAAGATTTTATCATTGAGGCGATGACAGGTTTTGGAATACGTTTTTGAACCCCACCTGTGCATGAATTTTAGAAAGATATGTCAAAATCAAGTATTTTATCTATTCAAAATTCCTGCAAAATAGGATCTAAACTTTTTAATTAGTAATAAGTTTAATTACGGCACTTTTATGCAACTTTAAAACTTTCTTAAAAAAATACAAAAAAAAAAAAATCACTTTTAATTTTAAAATTTAACATTTTTATATTTAATTTAAGCCTATAAAGTAACTTAAAGAAAATGCTAATTCTGTATTTTTAATGTTTACCTACAGAGGACTTTCAGGACAGGACATTTTTTTTTCTGAATTTTAATCCCATGGCTCGAGACGGTTCACCATTGAACATTTTTCCATAACCATATTATAGTGTCACGCCGCTGCTCCGACTTCAGTTGCGACGATCATTGACGGAAAAGCGGCATCACTGCCTTTTATATACATACGAGAAATTTTTTTTAAAATCATAAATCATTCTTTTAAACTTTGACAAAATTCTTTTGCTATACTTTGTAATATATATATGTATATGAGATGGCCGGGAAACAAAATATTTATAAATATGATTTTACTTTATATTCATAATCTTTTTTTTAAAAATTATTTTCTTTTCTTTAAATATAAATTTACTAGGGGGCTCAGCCCCCTACTCGCTAACGCTCGCCAACCCCCCGTGAATTGCAAAGCAATTCACATTGAGACCGCTACGCGGTCACAGCTCACTTTGCTCGCTCGCCCCTTTTTATTTTTCTAGTAATTCTAGCCGGAATAAGTACTAAAATAAATCATTTGAACATATGAAATTGACAATTTTTTTAATGTAAAAAAGTAATTGAAAACACAACTGAAAATGCATTTAGTTGATGCTACTAATGGGAAATTTCGTTCAACATTTTATTATTCTATTTGATTATAGATTTCTGCAAAAGAAATTATTTTTACTTCAATAAAACGGCAACAGATGGCAGCAGGGAGATTCTAGAAAGTTTATATTTTATGTGTGAGTGAAATTCGTAAATAAATTCAAAATGAAAACATTTGAAAAAATGAATTCATTTGAAATTAACAATATTACTCATAATTAAAATGAGGAATCATCTTTGGATTACGTTCATATTATTTTATTTTGAATAATTGCTAGCTTCAGTTTCACTGCTCTGACACTGACCGCCATATTGGAGGCGGGGCTAACACAATCTTGTCTGTTCATTGGTCTGAGTTCTGGAAACTACGGTTGTTGCCAACGATAAGGTAGAAATTCAGCCCTATTTCCGCGCCACGTAAGACAAATATATATATAGATATATGTGTTCCCTTTTAAATGTAAATTTTTTAAAGATTTTTTTTTTTTTTTTTTTTGATAATTTTAGCTTTGTTCAAAATTTGATATACCTTCTAAAATATTCTATCTTCTAAATTTGTTCTTGCATACTTTTTCACATTTGTTATGGAAATTATATATAAATATTGATTTGACTAAGGGATTTACAGAAATAATTAAAAAAAAATTACAAATTTTTAAAAGAACACGTTTTTTTTTTACAAGTACTTTTTACTACGAGGAGCAAATTTTAAAAATTTTCACTTGAAATAAAAAATTTCGAAACCAATTTAAATATTACATAGCTGAAAAATATTGTACAAAGTTTCATAGTTTTATCTTTCATGTAAAGTTAAATATGAAAAGTCTTGATAAAAAATTATTTCCCCGCTCAACAACACAAAACTATAGCTGTAAAACAATGTACAAAGTTTTATGGTTTTATCTGTTATATAAATTAAAATATATCAATTTAAATATAAAAAGACTTGAAAAAATATATTTCCCCGTTCAACAGCACAAAACTATCTGACACATTTTCTGACTCGTTTTTAAGCATAAAAGCATGAGACTTGCAGGTATGATTTTTGAAGTGATATCTAATAGAACATTTTTTTTTCCCCGTTAAAAGAATTGCATCTTGAATTATAAGCGATTTTTGTCTCAGGACAACAGTTTTTTCCTTTCCTGCGCTGTCGTGTCCGGGAATTCGGTTCAAAACGTCAGCTTTGAAAAATCTTCTGCCTTTACCGAAAAACTGTTCGATTACATTAGTTTTTTAATAAAAGTATCTGCCAATTTGACACATTTGAAATAAAAAATGAATTAAAAAAATATGTCAGAAAGCAGCCAGTTTGGATTTTGGCCTTAAACAACGAGTTTTAAAACAAACCTTCACTCTTTCATCGGAAAAAGCTTTAAAAGTTCAGAATAGATTGAAAAAAAAGCAATTTTAAATATTTGGTATGTTTCTTAAAAAATATAAATATTAAAATTAATAAGCTGAACTGACATCACAAATTTTTCCAATACATTGTCTTCTTCAATGTTAATAACATCAGGAAAAAAAAAAATTAAAGTACGGACGAAGAAAAAATAGTTACATAGACCTAATTTCATATCAAAAATTGTTTTGACTTTAAACTTATTTGGGGCGCATTTCACAAAATCTTATTGAAGCAAGTCCGGGGGGGTGGGGGGGGGGATGTCCTCGGCTCAAGAGTAGAAGGAGGTGCCAAAAGAAGATTTGGTTCGTAACAAATAACGAAATCTAGGCAAAAATGTCATGGAATCGGACGACCCAAAGTAAAGATATATTCGTTAATTTTATACTCGTTGTTTTGAACAGCGTGCGATTACATTATTAAGTGACTACCTAGGGGCGCCAGAACAATATTTGATTAACGAATTCATCCAAGCTACATGCAACATTAATACACTGCCCAATTATGTTTAAATTGGTTCAATATTTCGGACATTATCGTGATGACAAATTTTGCTTTTGTGTGTCCTTGTAAATGGGGGGGGGGGGGGGGGAGAGTATGCCCTGGACGCCAGAGTAAAAGGGGGCGCTAAAATAAGATTTTGTTCGTCCTTCGTTACAAAAAAACAAATAACGAATTTTTGGGAAAAATGTCATGGAATCGGACGACCCAAAATAGAGATGTATTCTTTAATTTTATAATCTGTGTATTGAGCAAGCCGCGATTATTCCATTAAGTGACCGCCTAGGGGCGCCATAACAATATTTGATTAACGAAGTCATCCCAGATACTTGCAACATTAATAGACTGCCCAATTATGTTTGAATTGGTTCAATATTTCGGACATTATCGTGATGACAAATTTTGCTTTTGTGTGTCCTTGTAAAGGGGGAGTGGGGGGAGGGGGGTAATGTCCTGGGTCCCAGAGTAGAAAGGGGTGCCAAAATAAGAATTTGTTCATTCTTTGTTACAAAAAATGAATAACGAATTTTTGGGAAAATGTCATGGAATCGGACGACCCAAAATAAAGATGTATTCTTTAATTTTATACTCTTTGTTTTGAACAGGGCGCGATTTTTCTATTAAGTGACCGCCTAGGGGCGGGGCGCCAGAACAATACTTGATTAATGAATTCATCGAAGATACATGCAACATTAAAACACTGTCCAATTATGTTAGAATTGGTTCAATATTTCGGACATTATCGTGATGACAAATTGTGCTTTTCTGTGCCCTTGTAAAGGGGGGGGGGGGGAGGGTATGTCCTGGGCCCCAGAGTAGAAAGGGGTGCCAAAATAAGAATTTGTTCATTCTTCGTTACAAAAAACAAATAACGAAATTTAAGCAAAAATGTCATGGAATCGGACAACCCAAAATAAAGATGTATTCTTTAATTTTATACTCTGTTTTGAACAGGGCGCAATTTTTCCATTAAGTGACCGCCTAGGAGCGGGGTGCCAGAACAACATTTGATTAACGAATTCATCCAAGATACTTGCAAGATTAATACACTGTTCTAATTAGGTTCGAATTGCTTCAATATTCGGACATTATCGTGATAACAAGATTTGGATTTTATATATATCTTACTTATAATAAAATCCGAAGGCAAGAAAGTGTCTGTAACGGCCCCGGGCTCGACCACTCTGATCTGCGAATCGACCATAGTTAAACGCCATGTTACGCTTAGTGAAAAAGCTATACTTCATCCGATTCTGCTGTTAAAATATTTGTAAAAGCATATTAGAGCTTTTAAATATTTTAATTTTGTTTAAAACCTTTAAAAACTATTTCATATAAAACACGTATATCAACATTTCTATATATATATTTTTCTGTCAGCACTTTTATTTTCAGAAATAGCGGTGAATTCTTTCGTACGGAGGATTTGAGTGATCAATCCAGTACATTGGCGCCATCTACTGGCGTATTTTGAAATTTTGCTTACATCTTAAATACAGTACAAGACCTATTATGCAAAATCCTCTGGGCCAAAGGCTTTCCGAGTTTTGGAATTTTCCGGATTTTGGGTCACCTGAAGTTCACAATTATTTGACAAAATTCATGCTTTTTTTTTTTTCGTGATTCTTTGACAAAATTTGCATTTTTTTCTGCTATTCTTTGACAAAATTTGCGTTTTTCTTTTACGATCCTTTGACGAAATATAATTTTTTCGTGGTCCTTTGAAGAAATGTGAGTTTTCTTTTTGCGATCCTTTGAAGAAATTTGCATTTTTCTGCGATTCTTTGAGGAAATTTGCGTTTTTTGCTATTCTTTGACGAAATTTACCTTTTATTTACGATCCTTTGACAAAATTCGAGTTTTTTTCTGAGATTCTTTGACGAAATTAGCGGGGTTTTTTTTCGCGATGCTTTGACGGAATTCGCATTTTTTCTGTGATCTTTTGACAAAATTTGTGTTTTTTTTCCCTTCGATCTTTTGAAGAAATTCCACTTTTTTTTTCGCGATCCTTTAACGAAATTAGAAATTTTTTTGCAGTGCTTTGAAGAAATTTGCGTTTTTTTTTCGCGATGTTTTGGAGAAATTCATGTTTATCCGCGATTAGTTGACGAAATTCGCGTTTTTTTTTTTTCCGATCTTTTAACCAAATTTGTGTTTTTTTTTTTTTTTTTTTTTTTTTTTTTTGTGATCCCTTGAAGAAATTTTACATTTTTTCGGAGTCCTTGGAAGAAATTTGCGTTTTCTTCGCAAGCCTTTGTCGGAAATCGCGTATTTTCTGCGATTTGTTAACAAAATTAGCGTTTTTTCGCAATTCTGCGACGAAATTTGTGTTTTTTTTTCAATTCTTTGACAAAATTCAAGTTGTTTCCGCAATCCTTTGAAGAAATTGTCTACTTTTTCTTCGAACGATAGACATATATAATTGTTTTTTTCGGCGACGATCGCTCAAAATTCAAGATTTTGTTATGTTCGAATCTTTGGACTGAAGACTAAAATTTTCGAAACCGAATGCCTTAAATTTTTAGGAAAATTCGGTACAGAATCACCCTTGATGAAATAAATATATAACTATTTTTTGTTTCAAACGAATCGTAATATAAATTAATTTTAAACTAAAATTTGAGAGAAAAATGATTTGTTTCTAATTTCGGGAAGAAGGGTGGTGGGGGGCGTGTTCACCCGCTACCGAAGTAACAATATTTTAGTGATTACACACTGAAACACAATAGACTGAAAAAAAAAATTAAAAATCGGTAAAATTTTCAAATTTTTTTTTTTTAAAATATACAAATTTAGAAAATTTTTGAATTTTTTTTGCTGATTTCGGGTTTTTTCCGGATTTTGGAATTCCGGATAAGGGGTCATATACTGTAAAATGATTCTTTCGTATCAAACGTAATTAAAATACAAGTTGGAAATTGTACGTCAAACGTTACAAACGAGGTGCGTTCGTACGCACGTTTTAGAATTAAATTCATGATATCACGTGCGTAGAACGGGTTAAACAGCTAGTTAAGTATATATTTTATGACACTGTTCATACAAATATCTTAACTAGTTATATAAATATTCAGATATACGTATATGTATCAGCTAGTTATATAAATATTCAGATCTTGATGATTTTTAATTCTGTGAAATGAATTATATCGTCTGCAGATTAATTTCTGTAATAAAATAAGTATCTCGGTCGCTTGACGATTTAACATCCATCGGAAGCTCCTATAACAAAAAAGCACCGATTTAAAAAAAAAAAAAAATCAAATTTCTTAATAAATATTTTTATTAATATCTCCTAAAGTTTTGATTCGATTTTAATAAAATTTGAAATGTCTCGACAAAATTCTGCAAAGATAATATATTTTAAATTGCAAACCATTTGGTTGGGTAGTTTTTGCGTTGTTATATGCGGACAGACAGACGGACGGACAGACAGACAGTCAGACAGACGGACGGACCAAGCGACGACTATAGGTGCTACGTATTTATATAATTACGAACGCACCTAATAAGGAATGCATACTACAACGTAATTTGCATTTAATTTTGCTTATGTAATCAAACAATGAGTTATGTGGTGAGTCAATCGGCTTAGAAACTCATTGATAACTCATTTTTACAAAAACTTTCGCACATGGATTATTTGTTAATATTTAATTTGAATGTTTTGTCCAATCGTTGAACTACTTCCGAAATTTAATACTGAGTAATATATATATATATATATATATATATATATACCCTCATCATTTTATTTGTAGAAATCATTTGTCATTTTTAAAATGTACTTTTTTACAGTACAAACCTTTTAATAATAAAGTCTTCATGCTGTTTGTTTGTATGAAGTCTTATGAAAAAGAAACGCAGATCAACAATCTGTCATTTTTGACGGGGTTATATACTAGTAGATAGATAAAAACGGAGCGATTGCAATCGGTCGATTTTTAAAGAAAGAAACCTAAAAATCTTAATATTAAATCAAAAAAACTATTTCATATTTAAAATAAAAATTAAGGGAATGGATTGAGAACTACTCTCTGTATATTTATTTTGGAAAGGGGGGGGGGGTGCCAAAATTCATGCTTGTCTTGTCACTAACAAAATCCTAGTTTGGGCCCTGTATTGAAATATTACATTATTATTGAATTAATACAGATTAAATTAAGAATAACTAGATAAAACAATGTGCTGAAGTTAGATTTTTTTAATAAGATTAATTACATACATATTTTTAATTATAGAAACTTACCTCTATATATTTTTCATTTGCGTTGATTACAAAAGATTTGACGCTCACATTATTAGTAGAAGATGAGCTGATCACCGCAGTATTTGGTTTGCTAATAATAAACTTTTTTAGACGACTAGCCTGTTTTTCATCATCTTTCTTTTTCTGCGCCTTCTTGCTTCTGTAATAATGTCCCGATTTTTTTTTTTGTCGGGCATTCTGAATATAGCCTTTAAAAAATATTGTTTGATACCAAAAAATAAGAATAAGTAATTTGTACGATTCTCTGCAACTAGAGAACTGACGTACCAAAGGACTCCTGCCAGTTATCCGCTGCAATCAAGGGGATAGTCGACCGCCCAGGGGGAAGAAAGAGTTCGGGGTCGTAAAAGTGTCAAATAGTAATTAATTAGCCTTCCTCAGTTCTGGTGTTTAATAGCGATGTTTAGTTATGTCTATTTCCTCTTTCCAGGATGTAATTTAAGTGATAATAGCCTCGTTTTTTCAGATATAATAACCGGACATATGGTCTGCATGGAAAAATACTCCTTGAAGTGTTATTTAATTCCAAGGTAGATCAATCTTCCACACAAACCCAACCCAGTAAAAGAAGAAGAAGAAAAAAAGAAGAAACGCGAAATCTATATTTTTAATAGGTGATATTTTGAGCACAACTTAAGTCGATAGCCGGTTTGGCGCCCCGTGCGGTCGCACATTTAGCTCACCCCTTGGGCCGGCCCTGTCACCGTGAGTCGCTGTTTGCCAAAAAATGCCTGGAGATTTGAAGACTACATTCAACGAAATTGTTTCAGTAGAAAATTATATCAAGGTTTGTCCATTGAATTCAGGACTTTTTAAAATAATGTGCGAAGAAACTTGAGTCAACACAAACAGGTACTTTTGCATACATAAATTAGGTGGCTACCACGAAGGTTAACTTGCATTTTTACATTTCGTGATAGAATAAGACTGTTTTTAATGGCTCTCCAAATTCCATTTCAACGATTGGTACAATGATTTCTCCTGACTTGTCAGGGCGGCGTATTTGACAGTTATTTTTAATTTACTGGAATGAATTGAATTTAAACTTACAAGGCATTTCGGTACACTTTTTCAAAGTTTAGAACTAAGTAGAATAAAAAAAAAAAATGATTTCTGGACATATGAACTGGAAAATAATATTTGAATCATTCCCAACATTTTTCGATGTCTTACAAACGTCTGTCAATACAATATCCCCTGGTATTATCGAAAATTTTGTTATACACCTGAAGTATACATGAAAGAAACTTTTAGACTTTATTACTTACCCATCATACGTAGTATAGGCTTGTAATCGTTTTGAAAATCGAAAAATTTTTTTTGACGGATTTACACGTTTCAGACACTGGAGATTCCGAAAAACATATTTTTAGAAAAAAAAATTGCCGTCCGTCTGTGTGTCTGTAAACGCTCTATCTCCCGAAAAAATTGAGATAGAGACTTGCAATTTGGTATGTACTTAGTATGTAATAATAGGAAGAAGCCTATTTCATTTCAAAAACCTCGATTAAACGGAACTATTTTTTTTGGACTCTCGAAATATTCGTTCTGATAAAAGGTATATAAAATTTTTCGAAATGGTTTATTTTAAGAAATGAATATAAAAGACAATAAAAAAACAAATTTTGCATAAAGCATGAAGTCGATCGGATAATTAGTTGGCGAGATATTTGGAATCCTATTTACCACACTCTTCGATTTTTCATGATCCTGTATTTCATCCAAATTTCTCTTCAAAGATATATTTTAATTGGAAATTTGACGCTTAATCAGATGCAATAAACCGCTAGTTAATAGGATTATTACACTGCTCAAAACAATTAAAGGATATTTGAAGTTTTATATAAAATAAAGATACAAACGAAATTTTTTTTGCCGAAAATAGAAGAAGAGAATCACAAATGCAAATTTTTCTGGTTTTCAAACTGTGGAGTTTGCAAATTTTGAGTTCGACGTCAAAAACGTCGCTTCAGCGGCAGCGAATGAAATTTGACTTTCAACTGGATAAAAGAGAATGAAGACAAGGATGATCGGCATTCAGTGATTGCTTTGTTTCGATGAGTACGATGTCTCAGCGAAGTCATTTGACAGATTCAGAAGCTTGGAGAATTGTTGGTAGGTTAGAAGGGGGCCAAACTCAAGCCGAAGTAGCGCAAGCCATTGGAGTGTCACAAAGTGTCAATTCCAGGATCTGGAACCGTTTTTTGGAGAGTGGATGTGCAGGCCGAAGACCAGGGCAAGGTCGTAGACGGGCAACAACGCCCAATGAAGATCGGTATTTAGCGTTAACAGCTCGGAGAGACCGAAACATGAACGCTACTCTTCTCCAACAACACCTTCGCTCGGCTACAGGCACCACGATTTCAACTCAGACTGTCCGAAACCGGCTGCATGCTGTAGGTCTGTATGCTCGCGGACCGATGGTATGTGTTAGATTAACATCAAGCCATCGTCGCGACCGCAGGGAGTGAGCAACCGAGCATGTCAACTGGAAGAGAAATGAATGGAGCAATATTCTGTTTTCTGACGAGTCCCGTTTATCTGTGCATCCGGATAATAGGCGTATTTTCATCTGGAGGGACCGTGGCAGTAGGAATAATCCTGCGTTCGTGCACGAAAGTGTCAGATTTGGCGTGGAGGAGTGTTGGTGTATGGTGGCATCTCCATTGACGGGCGCACTGACCTCTACATCATTCGAGATGGAGCTCTGACTGGTCGCCGATATAGGGATGAGATCCTCAGACCTATTGTAGTCCCTTACGCTGCAGCAATCGGAGATAACTTCATTTTAATGGACGATAACTGCAGGCCACATCGTGCAAACCTGGTGGAGGATTTCCTTTTCGAGGAAGGAATCGTTCGAATGGAATGGCCAGCGTGTTCTCCAGACATGAATCCAATCGAGCACGTTTGGGACGCTCTAGGAAGACGAGTTTCTGGCCGCCAACAACCCCCACAAACTCTCCAAGAACTGGAAAGAGCTCTTCTGGAAGAGTGGTGCAGAATACCCCAACTCGTCATTAATAGCCTCATTGAGTCCATGCCTCAAAGGTGTTCAACGTTGCTGGCCGCCCGTGGAAACCATACCCCCTACTGAAAATGATTTTCTTTGAAGAAAACACCTTTTCTTATTCTTTTTTTCTCATATGCACAAATTGTGTTTTTTTCCTTTTGTACACAAATGCGCAATAAAATGCATTTTTTTCTGCCAAACATGTGTAATTTATTCTCATATAACCTACTATGTCTGTCGACCATGTATCAATCAGCTAAAAAGTTTCCCAGATACAAAATCCACCTAAAACTGCAATATCCTTTAATTGTTTTGAGCAGTGTATTTTTGGAGTTATAAGGAGGTTTATTTCAAGCAATTCAGTAATCGAGCCCTTAAAGTTTATGACGTCATCAAGCCACGATTTTATTTGAATTGCAATGCATTTTATAAGTAGTTTACACATGTTTTATCTTAATATTTTACATTATGCATATCCATGATGGGTAAGTATTACGGTGGCCCCCAACGACTAGTTTTCCTCCCTCGAAGTCAGAAAATGAGTGGATGAGGTATCCATTTCATTTCCCAGAAATTAGTGAAATCAAAACCTTGAATATACTTTCTCCAGTCTTGTCCACATGAAGAACAACTGTAGAACTCGACTGGATGTAGAATGCTGCACATCTAGTAGTAAAATATAAGCAGCATACTTCTCATAGAAAATAGTTGTATGTACATTTTAAATGCCTTAATATGTATGTTATAATAATTTTTTCTTATTGATGCAGCTGATTTTTCTAACACCGTTAATTACATATAGAATATGTGTAATGATTTATAAATAAGATGTTTACATTGAAATAATTTCTTATCTTATATTAAGAAAAAAATTGTTGGGGGTCTGTGAAATGTATATTACATCAAAGGGGGTCCGCGAGATCACAAAGTTTAAGAAACGCTGCTCTATTCGATCTTTCGTTTTCGCCTGTTTGATTGGGCGAAAAGAGGAGGAACATTTGGAATGTCCTAGAACTTTGCCACTAATAGCGTCATTTTGAATTCTATCTTCGCTCGCAGCAGCATTTTTAAGACGCGATTGCTGTTTACAATTAAAATTTTCATTTTAGTCGTTCTAATTTAAATGCGATATGCGTCTAGTTCTTAAAAAATGCTCATTAATTAAATATTTGAAAATTAAAAACAGTTTGTTTTGTATTCTAAAGTAGGTGACGTAACTTTAGTCGGTATAGGAGATGCTTTGAATGCAATTTAGTTACGTTGAATTTAGTAATTTAGTTACGTGTAACAGAAAAAAAAAATATATATTCTATCAAAGTTGTATATCATTCTTAAAAAAACTGTTATTTTATATTTTCTAATTTGAAATACAAGTTTGTTTTGTATTAAGTAGACTTGCAAAGAACTGGTTTATTTCCAATAAACCTGGTTTATTTCCAGGTTTATTCCCAAAAGACCTGGTTTATTCCCAAAAAACCAAGTTTATTCCCAGGTTTAAACCGGGGTTTTTCTACTCTTTGCAACTCTAGTATTAAGTAAATGTGTGTTAATTTCTTTTGTCTTTTGACCATTTTTTATTGTTATTTGGAATTTATCCTTGTTTTAAGCAATATGATTACCGGGGGGTGCAGGTTCTGAGATAACGCTGTGTGCTTTTTTTACCGAAAAAGCACCAAGCGCCATCTCAGAGGCCCCGGTGCCGCCACCCCTGACAAAAAAGCAAAAAAAGAAAAAAAATTATACATCCCAAAATTATCTAGAAAAATCATCATTTGTAAAGTTTTCTAGGTAATTTGGTTTTCTTTCACTTTTCATGAAATGTATGTTTTTTTAAAACGTAATTTTGACATTATTTTGCTATTTTATGTTTTAAATTATGTATTTTTGCTTTTATTTTGATTCTCGCGATTTCAATTTGCGTGGTTTTCGGAACACTACGTACAAAGCAGGCGAGTTTGATTCTTACCTAGCCATTCCAAAAAGTGCATTTACCGTTAAAAGAAAACAAACGGGGACGGGGGGGGGAGGGGGGGGGAAATAAACAAATAAACACCTTTTATACCCTTCCCAATAATTTTTTATTGTTTCTAGTTAAGTTGATTTTTTTTTCTTAAAATTTGCGTTTTTAAAAAAGTTATTTTGACATTATTTTGCTTTTATATGTTTTAAAATATGTATTTTTGCTTTATTTTGATTATTGCTATTTCAATTTGTGCGCTTTTGTGTGGTGTCTTCTGGAGGTTGCCACTCTGGGAGACTAAACGCGCCAATTTGGCGATTTTTTGAAAACGCGCCAAGAAGGGGTGAACACTCCGGTCTTCTCCGGATTTCTCCGTGGCAAATACAAAGAAATTGCATATTACATGGAATTAGGGCTAATACTCTATCCCCTATCTACTTCAATCTCAAACTAAAGACTTCAATGTATTCTAATTTGTGTTGCCCTGATCATGACTAATTGGGGCCCTGGGCAAAGATAAATTAGGGGGCCCCATTCGAATCATTGCAACTTTATTCAAATAGAACTGATGGTCAGTCATGTATGTAATGCATAAACAATATTTTCCCACCTTGGATTTTAAATAGAAGGAAATTCTTAGCTCCGTCAATTATAAATTTAGTACATTAATTAATAAAAATCCTCCCTTTTTTCTTAGTACAGAACAAAACTCTTTTATATAACTTTAGCAAATTGTTATATTAGTTTACTTTACGGTGAATTTAATAACATCAAGTTATGGAAGAGTGTCAAATACATTAACATGTAAATATGAGTTAATCAAGTTACTTTTTTTTACATTTTTTAAAGTTGTACAACACACAACATAATATCAAACCAAATAGATTCTACTTTACAAGTAGAAAGTGTTTTTTCAATAAATCTAAAAAGATGACAATTTAGCTAATAAAGCATATAGCTATTATGTTCTATGCTCTGTGCTTGTAGCCAAAGCGGAGCAGTGCTTTGCTACTGAGTTGTTGAGGCTAGCTTTACGAAAGCACTGACCTCTGTGAGTTTAAAATGAAACTTGTTTTTCTCACAGTTTAGTAGAATCTTTTAAAGATGAAATTTGTATTCTGTATTCGAAAATTTTCAGTGTTGGAATTGGGGGGAGAAAAAAGTAAATAATTTATAAATTAATATATGGATTTGGGGCCTCCTTGAATTCTGAGGCCCCTGGGCAAAGTCCCGATTTGCCCATGCGATAATAAGGGCCTGAATTTGTGGGCTTGTAGGTTGTGGGCGGGAAATGGAAATAATTTTTAAAATAATGAAATACTATTCATATGAGTCGCTTATAGATGGCAGCACCAGACGTCTTTAATTTAAATCTAACATTTCATTTTTGAGACCGTTTTCCGAATTAGTTCAATTTTAAATATTTAATAATTCCGGAACTAATCGTTGAAACTTCGTGAAAATTTATATTCAGGCTAATTTGAGGATTTAAATTTATTTTCGGATGTGTAATATTTTTCTGATTGTATATAATATTTTCTGATCTCAATTTTTTTGTCCCCCAAGGCCTTAGGTAACTTAAAGAAGGCACACACATTTCAATTGAATGTTACATTTCATTTTTCTCTGCGACAATTTGGTGATTACATAGAATGGATGACTTTTTTTCTGACTGTACAGTGGGCACATTGTGCTAGTTTGTCATTGTATCAACTAGCATTTCAAAATCGACATGGCTTTATTTTTAGTTCGACTCTTTTAAATTAGATATTAAGTAGTTTGAGCTTTGTCGCACATCAGATTTCATTATTTTGCTTTTATATGCCGATTTAATGCCGCCAAGAGATCTGTTATTTTTATTTTATTTTATTTTTATTTTTTTGTAATTGAAAAGTTTTGGTGCAATGTTAGACAAAATGAGATACTAGGAATTTTTTTGTTTGTAGTATGTATATATATATATATTTATTTCATTTTGTAATCATACTAGATTCATGAGTTCGAGATACTTGATTTCATTTATTTATTTAGTTCAATAATCCAAGTTACAGAAAAGATTATTACAAAAAAGAGAAATTCGCTAGACACCGAGGCTTGCAGTGTTTTGTATAGTAAATGAGACATGTAAGAAATAAACCTTTAAAAGTTCTTATTGATACTTAGAAATGGCTTTGAATTTACTCATTTGAATGTATAACCACTTGCCACCTATAACATTAGTAACCAGAAGACACTAAATCAACTATTGACAGAAGAATAGGATTTTAGTAACCGAAATCCCGTCTTGTTCCCATGCTCGCGTTCATAAAGATCGCCATCGCTGCAACGAAGATATCTCGTTATAAACTTACTCTGGCCGAATTCATCAAAATAGTTAATTTTCATGTAGAAAACTCCAGAAAAATGAAATTGTCTTAGTTTGGCAGCAGATTGCATAACTTTCTCTATATCTGAGTAATCTGGAATGAAGCACTTGATTGCGGCAATGAGACCATACCTTCCAGGTTCTTTATATGAAGCTTGAATGAAAATGTTTTCTGCTACAAGTTCTTTGGCTACAGCCCACATTCTATCCAACTCTGTGAGACCTTCGTTATCTGTCTCTTCAGTATCGCAAAACATTTCCCAGAATCCAGCTGGCTCCTTTAACATGGGAGGTACGGAATCAACAGCTGTGTTCCATTTGTTTCTACTAAAGAAATCTGCGAAAATAAAAGATGCATGACATAAATTGTGTCATTTTACAATAACACACTCATATAATATATTCATTTAAACATTTTTGTTTGCTCCTATTCAATAGTATATTTCTATAATTTGTTGAAATTTCATTAAAATAGACATATATTAACCCCCCCCCCACAAGTTCCAAATTCAGCCTCCAGGGTGCCTCCTTTTAATTAATTAATTCCTAATTAGAAAAAAAAATCGCCACAGTCAAGTTCAGACCCATTTCTTAATTCCTTGGGCTGAATTTCGTCCAGGAGACAGTGTCACATTTTCGTAACCAATTTTAACGTCGATTGTTTTAGTATCTATGATAGATTAGATGGTACAGATAACGACGAAGCTGCCGTACCAGCGGGGGGTGTTGCCATACCAACACTGCACAAACCGCTGCAATCTTAAATGAATGGCAACCCGATTACTGATGTTACCACAACTCTAGGGCAACTTAATAAAATAATTGGAGGCATCAATGAGATATGCAAGTAGTTTTGATTTTTAAATTGTTCTCAGATGGTTAAAGCCTAGTTTATGAAAATCAAGGTGCACGTGGAAGTTTATTTAACAAGATATTATTTTATAATACAAGAACTATGAATTTTTTTTTATCGCAAGAGTATAAGAGAAAATATTCTAGAATTATGTTTGCTCTGATAACTGTTCCTGAAATGTAAAAAGTTGTTATTTTCAAGGATAATATGATTCATTTACTTGAAAATTTTGAAAATTTATTAATTTATAGTGGATTATGATTTACTTTGAAGACTTTCGAAGATTATTTTAAAGTTTGATGCCCTTTTAAAATAGTATTTCATAACCATTCTATATTTGAAAAATAATTCTTAAGTGATTCAACACTTAATTGTTCAATTTTTAAAGTTATTCTGTTTGATTAGTTATTGTTGTATTATTTTAGAATGAATGATTACCAGAAAAAGTTGCTCAATTGTTGTACAGTTAATTGTGAAAATAAAATATTTCCTCACTAATCTGTGAATAAGAATCAGCAGTAAATTAAAGAGTTAGTACTCGTCTCAACAGCTCGTGAATTACAAATTAACCAGTGTTGAATTCAGACACTGTTCCCCGGGAGCAAGGGCGCCCATATGATTAATTTTAAGGGGGGGCTGAAAAAAATCTCAACTTCCACCAAAGCTATCATACATGTTAGTAAATATTTAAGGCACTTAGCGTTTTTTTCACTATCTTTTTGACAAAATTTGAGTTCCCCCCCCCCCGCAATCTTTTGACGAAATTTGCATTTTTTTGCGATCCTTTGGCGAAATTTGCGTTTTTTCACGAATCTTTGACTAAATTTGCGTTTTTTTTTTCGCGATTCTTTGACGAAATTTGAGTTTATCCCACGATTCTTTGACGAAATTTCGTTTTTTCGCGATTCTCAAACGAAATTTGAGGGTTTTTTTCCCCCGTGATCTTTTGAAGAAATTTGCGTTTTTTCGCGATCCTTTGACGAAATTTGCGTTTTTCTCTACGAATCATTAACGAAATTTGCGTTTTTCTGCGGTTCTTTGACGAAATTTGTGTTTTTTTTAGCTATTTGACGATATTCGCATTTTTCTCGCGATCCTTGAACAAAATTTGCGTTTTTCTGCGATTATTTTACAAATTTTGCGTTTTCCCAAGGATTCTTTGACGAAATTTCGTTTTTTTTTCGCGATTCTTTGACAAAATTTGAGTTTTTCCCGCGATTCTTTGACGAAAATTGCCTTTTTTCGCGATCCTTTGGGGAAATTTGTGTTTTTAGCGATTCTTTGACAAAATATTCATTTTTTCCACGATTTGTAGACGAAATTTGCATTTTCTCCACGATTCCTTTAACGAAATTTACGTTTTTATCGCGATCTTTTGACGAAATTCGTCTTTTTCCCGCGATCCTTTGACGAAATTGGCGATTTTTTTCTGCAAACGATTCACGAAATTGGTGTTTTTTGTGTCCATGTGTCAAAATTTGTGATATTCTTCCGTGATATATTTTATGTTCGTATTTTCGGAACCGAATGCCTTAAATTTTCAGACAGTTCGGAACATAATCACCTTCACCACTGGCCTGAGGGTACTGAATAAGGGGCTCACAACCATAGTTGACAAAATCCATTTTGAAAAAAAAATGAGATAGTCCATTAAGAAGGTGCATAAAATCTGTTTTATACACTCTCACAGTAAACATAGTCTGTAAACAGATGACATATACAGGGCTGCCACGCTGAATATTTTTCTATTCTATTCGCACCACTATAAAAAAAAAACAGATTTTGTAGTATATTTCTCTTGAAAATTTTCTCGAATTTTATTTCAACAATTTTTTTTGAGAAAGTGGTGTGAGGTAGAATTAAAAAATTGTCGCCTGTGTCAGCCCTGCATATATGAGAAAGTGAAAACAGATTTGGCTCAGTGTGGGAATGGATAAAACAGATTTTATGCACCTTCTAAATGGGCTATCTCATTTTTTTTTCAAAGTGGACTTGGTATATACAGGGAGTTTCTAAATAAATATCGGGGTTTTAACGCTTGGTAGTATTTATTACATACAACTTAAAATTATAATTAATACTTAAAATGAAAAAGCAACTCAAACAGTTTTACCTACAAGCTTACAAGTGTTCAATGTGAACACCTTTCGTCACACACCACACAGCACACATGACGTCAATAGCTCAGTTCTTCCCAAACGTTAATTAGTGTTTGTGGGGTAATTATTGCAACAGCTGCCTCAATCCTGTTTCTTAGGTTGGGTAGGTCAGCTGATAGTGGAGGCATATACACTCGATCCTTTATGAACCTCAACAGGTAGAAATCACATGGCGTCAGATCGGGTGAGCGTAGAGTGGTGTTTGGGAAGAGCTATCGACTTTATGTGTGCCGTGTGACGAAAGGTGTTCACATTGAACACTTGTAAGCTTGTAGGTAAAACTGTTTGAGTTGCTCTTTCATTTTATATATTAAGTATAATTTTAAGTTTTTTATAATAGATACTACAAAGCGTTAAAACCCCGATATTCATTTAGAAACACACTGTACTATGGTTGTGAACCCCTCAAAATGACATTCCTACAGTGCAAATTTTTGGCAGAATTGTCTATAATTTAATATGGCTGTCTTAACCCCTTGAGGGGTACCGGTATATAATATATACCACTTTTTAATGTATAACTTTGCCACCAGTATTACTAAGTAAAAATATTTATTATTCTTTTTTGCAGATTGAAAAGGTAAAAATTTATTATTTAAATTTACTGGTGTCAAAACATCGCAAAAAGTAGCATTTTTAGGCCACGTGCTTGCCCTCCAAGGGGTTAAATAAATGGGGAAATGTAGTTTCTGCAAGGAGATCATTTATCGTGACATTCTCACCACAGTCTTTGCTTTTCCACAAATCAAACCATGTTCTTGCTTCTGACTCCAAATTCTCAATATTATAAAAATGAGATAGCTCCTTGATTTCTTTGACAAAAAAATTTTTGCCATATTTTTCATCATATTGGGATGAAGTAAAATTGCTTTGAATGACGTTTCATTTCGATTCAAAAACCTTGACTCAAGGGATATAATTAAAGAGTCTAAATATGGATTTAGAAATGCTGCTCTGTAATATTCAAGAGGAGTGGCCATAGGAAGGTAAGATTATCTAGTAGACGTTCTATACATTTTAATATCGATTTCTTACAATTACAATTCTCCATTAGCTCCATGAAAATTTCTGAAAATTCGTCTTCTGATTCCATTCTGTGTATAAGAAAAATCTCAAGAAGTTCATCTTTATGTTCTGATAAACCGAATGCAAATCTTAATCTACAGATTGTAATTTGTTTACAACTGGCTCCAGATAGAAAAAATATCGAGAAATTATTTTGAGGTATACAATAAACTTTATAGATGACGTTGCAGCATCTAAATGAATGACTTGTGAGCGTGTTTCTTGGTTTGTACTATTGTCTAGAGAAAGATTACAGAGATTTTCTTTAACAGTGGCAAAATGATTAGAAAAATATCTTGTGGACTTATACTTTTCTGACCACATTGTTTCACGTAGACCAGGAAAGTGTGAGTTACAAGAATTATAAGGTTTCAGGTCGACGAAAATTATTTTGTCTTGTTCTGTAGGCTTAAGATAGAATTTTCGAGTTCGGGCTGCGTACAATCAGGATTCTAATCTTTATTAGATTCGGGAAAAAGAATTTTTCAATTAAAAATTTGCACTGTACCGTTCACAACTTATTATTAAATCTCTCTCTAATTTCTCAGAGTTTTGTTCATGCAAAATCAGTTATACGTGAAAATGGATCCTGTCTATAACAAAATCCTTCCTTATGCAGAAAAAGTGTTATCGTCTTGTAGGAAAAAAAAAACACACAGTAACACCGGCTAAGATAAAAATCGTCTGAAACGGAATTTGTTTCCTATCTTGTGCTTTTCCTCTTTGTAAGAAGCAGACTATTCGAAAGGACTAATTAAAAACTTATAAAAATAGAACCTGTCTAAAACAGAATCTATCTTTAAAAGAAAAAAAAAATTATGGTTATGACAAAATGAATTCCTAACAATTATACCTGCTAAGACGGAAACCCGTCTAAAACGGAAATTCCTTCCGGTGACTTCTGATGTTGTCGAGGCATATTTTATTTATGCTTTGTTTTTAGAAGGTAAAGTTAAAATTTTCATATCTTGCAACTGATCTATATTAAAAAAAATTTGACAAAACCAAAATCTAGGGGGGGGGGCTCAAGCCCCCCCATATGGGCGCCCTTGCCCGGGAGGGATTTCTGGGGCTTCGAGGAGGACATTATACAGTTCCGGGGAGGGGGGAGGGTGATTGCACTTTTTGACCATTGAAAGTATAAAATCTCAAATCTTTCGGGGGGATGTCCCCCACGGGCCATCCCCTGAATTCAACATTGAAATTAACTCTAGTGCTTTATTCAATAATTCCAAATGTGTTTCTTTTCTACCTATTGCTAAAGTTCTCCGATATAATACTGAAAATGAAGTTTATTCTTCCAGAGATATATTTGATTTAGGTTCAGAATAGAATATTATAAGTGAAAATGTCATAAGAACTTTAGAGTTAAAAAGAAAAAAAAATGTTCTTAATGGAATTGCCGAAGTATCGGTTGGACAAAATTATGGTTCGTTCAGTGGCTTTCACAATTGGCTCAAAGCTTTTTAATAAGTACCTAATACTACGTTCAGATCGGATAGTTAAGATATCTTAGACCACTGAACTCACTGAGTGAGTTCCAGAAACTCACTTAGTGAGTTCGAACTTTCCATTGCTAGATACAGTCAGTACCGCTCACTCTGATTGGCTCTGGAGGCCAATTGGCTGTTGAGTTTGCTTTTAACATATGCGCATGCGCACTGGACACGGTGATGTTGAGTGAGTTATCTTAAATGCGTTTGGCGGTGTGGACAGGTATTCAATTCCGGGGAGGTACCACCTCAAAAATGATCTAAGATATCTTAAATGTCCGATGTGAACAGGGTATAAGGGTTCAGGCATACATACAGCTTAAGTGACATCCCAATTACCAGCAGAATTATTTAATACAAAAAATACGAAGTATCTGAAGAATATTACTTTAGCAAATAAGAACTTTTTACAGCCTGAAGAATATGATTTTGTTTTAGGATCTAACAATTTCTTTACTATTTCAGGCACTGTAGAATTGTGAGCATTTTGAATAAACCAACTGCCCAAAATACTATGTTTGGTTGGGTGGTAGCCGGAAAATTGGAACCTAAATGTAATATTCTTCAACTATTAAATCACATTTCTTAGTGTTAAAAATGAATCAAATGTTGATACGTTATTATAAAATTTTTGGCAAGCTGAAGAAATAAATGTTAAAAAATCACTTTCGTCTTAGAAAGGAGAATTTTGTGAACATCGTACACTAAAAGGTATATTCGAAGTTAAGTTGCCAGTTTACAAAGACGTAATGTCATTAAGAGATTCTATAGCCATGACATTCACACACATTTGCACATTTGTTTGCTATGGAAAGAAAATTTCAGTTTGACAAGAACTGAAAACAAATACCGTAAAATCTCGATTGCAAGCCCCCTCCCCCCCCCCACACACACACAAGCTTTTTTTGCGAAAAAATTTATTTAAAAAATACAAGGAAGAGAATTTTCAATCTTTTGACATTTTTGAAACCACTTATTTGTCCACTTATTTTTCTTAAATTAAAAAACCATTTAAATTTCCACTTATGTTTTTATATAATCTGAATGTAATCCCCCCTCCCACGCATAAAATGCCTGCTGTCTTCCTCTGCACCCCCCGCAACCAAGCACAAAAAATTCTAAATCTTGAGAATCTTAAATTCTTCTGTCCCATTTGTTGCTCGCTGGTAAAAAAAAACAAAAAACAAAAAACAACAAAAAACAAACCCATCTAAACTACAACCTCTCCCTTCCATCCAAAATGTACGCTCCCTACTTCCCCATCAGCATACATAGTTAAAAATCTTTAAAACTCTTTATAAAAAATATCTGCTCTATATGTTGCTCTTTGTCGGATTCCACTTCTCCGTCCACACGACTTCGAAATATAATCTGGTCTTCTGATATGCTGCCACCACCGATATGAATACGTGATATCGGACACGATACTTGATGTGTATTCAAGAAAAACCTAACTCTTTCAATTAAACTTAAAGTAACAATTTATTAACAATATTTGCACTTAAACTCGGATGTAAATTATCCGGTTTAATATTAAATCAAAATAATTACAGAAAGCTATCCTCTGTGTACCGTTAGACTACGTTCATTCACTCAGCACCGAGATTTCTATTAATCTCACACACGCTATATCTCTTCCTTTCGAGAGATCTCGTTCCACCCACGTGCCCAGAGCTGCTCTCTGAACAACCAAACTACACGCTCCAGTCCTGCGTTCGAACTAACTTCCTCTCTGGTCATTCTCCAGAGCACCTTTCTGTCTACGGGGCTCCTGGTCTGTTTCCAAGGGTCTGTCTTCTTAAATAATGGGTGCAATCTCTTTCTTATCTATGGAAGACCACATCACAAAGGACATACTTCTTCCATTGTATTCAACTTTCTACCCTCCGGATTAAGATTCCAGTACTGAAAAGCCTCACAGTACACAAAAGATACACACACAATAAGATAATAATAAGATAATAATCACAATAGTTCCATAACAATAGTTTTTAAGCCTATAGGTGCCAGAGACCTGACACCCCCCACCTTAGCGGAAAATATGCCTTTTAGGGGCTAAAGAAGAGTTCAACAGTTCCTTGGTAGGTTTCTTCATTACTATAATTACATAAATATTTCAAGGTGTCTGAAAATTACCTACTGACATCTCTAATGAACCATATACTAATGTGATAACTACAGAAAAAAATTACACAATATGCTAATACACTGTTATAAACACAAGATGTAAATACAATTACAAATACACAAAAAAATAAAGTTACACCAGTATTATGTCATTTAATGTCAGTCCTCAGGCTGATATTACTGGAGGCGGTACAACTTTTTCCTTCCAGTCCTTCCTCGTTAACTTAATTGATACATCCCTTTCCGCAATGCACCCGCTTGAATGGCTAACTTCTGCTTCTGAGGTATTAATTAAATTTTCCTCTAACCAATCAGGCACTTGCCTGTCCAAGTCCTCTTTGTACGTAATAAAGACATTGTACAATTTCTGCCTTATCTTACCCCTTTCCGGTTTACGACCAATCCGATTTTCTTCATTTCTACCAGTTGGATAGGACCCATAAATAATTCCTTATTTTTCCTTAAGATTGCTTTTATGTCCCCAACTTGAATATTGGTTAACCCTTTTATTTCGAATCCATTTATGTCTTTAACTCCCGGTTGTTCTCTATCTAACAAAAGAGTTTTCCCACGGTTTTCAAATTCCCCGTCACTATCAAAAACAATATCGACTACTTTATTTTTAGCCACAAATTACCTCATTTCATCTTGATACACCAGTTTCTTACTCCCGTCCAATAACTCAATTATATATGCATGTTGACCTGTTTTCTCTTTCTCCTTATCACTCCCATTCATTTCCCTCGTTAATCGACATTCTACACATGATTCACAAAACGTTTTAGCTTCCTTCGCCATATTTTCCCAATAAAATGAATGCTTGATTCTTTCTAACATTTTCATAACCGCGTGATGTTCTCCATATAAGGAGGTATGCGCTAGTTTTAGAATTTCCTCCCTTCTAATTTTAGGTATTACTAATTGAGCTACCGTTTCATCTACCAATTTCTCTTTATGATATAATAACCCATTAACAAGATAGTAAGACCCTTTATCATTTTCAGCTAATTCCCAAGATTTCTCTAAATCTTTACAATTCATTTGGGATTCCTGAAATACATTTAGACTACTTTCCGTAACTTAATTAATCTTACTTTTTTCTACCTCGGCTTTTTCCTTCTCATGACTTTGTAAATTTACCGATCTCGTTTTTACGGCATAACAGTCACTCTTATCGTTTCCAATCCTTTCCCTTTCCTTCACTTTATCCCTACTACCTTCCTTACATTCCCTTTCTACCGATTCTCTTAATGATTTCTCGTTGTTTAACCCTGATAATTCATTAGCCACGTCAGGATGTAAAATTACCTGTTCCTTACTATTATCAATTATTGCGCAAAGTACATCCTGATGAATTACATTAGTTTGACCGCGTTTTGGAATAGCTAAAGGTAATTGAATTAACGGCGATTTAACTGCCTTACCAAATATTCCTTGTAAATAGATGCTACCAGCCCCTCTTAATTTCTTTGCTGGTACTAAATCTTTATGAACGACGCTAATTTCGCAACCAGAATCCACTAATCCTTTTGTTATTTTCCCATTTACACTAACTTCCACTTTCTCGAGTTTATTTAACTTCTCTCCAATAACTTTAGTTCTCCAATTCCCTTTTGCTCCGATTCTTGCCATACTCGCTCCCCTTGGTAATTCTTTAATTCCTCGCACTGAGACATTATTGATACTAGCGCTTGGTTCTTGTCGGTTATTAATTTGATTACTTCCCTCATTATTTCCTTTTGTACAAAATCGCTGTACATGGCCTCGTAAACCACACTTGAAACAGGTAGGCGTCGTATCATTAGGTTTCTTATATTCCGGTTTTCTACCCAAAGATGGGCTAACTTCATTATTCCCATTTTGTCTCCAATTACTACTAAATCCCTCATCTTTTGCCCTTCTAGAATCTTCATTATTAACATACCTTTCTTTACCTTTATAACCTTTATATTACCTTTATATTACCGCATAAGATTTTTGTTTAGCATCAAAGAAATTATCACATTCCTTAGCAATTTTAGAAACTTCTAACCAATTACTGTGCTGAGTTAATCCAACATGCGTCGCGGTTTCCTCATCTAAAGTAGTTAACAACTTATCCGTGACAATTAACTGATTAACCTTCTCATACGTATCTGCACCTCTAATCTTACAATAATTTTCCCACGTTGCTATTAAACGCGATACAAATAATACATGAGTTTCATTTTGATTCCTTCTAGCATTCTTAAAGTTTTCCAAACACGCCTTCGGTGTCGGCTCGTGTTCCCTTAGAACTAATTCCTTTAATTTCTCATAACTCTCAATTTGTTCCCTAGTAGTGTATATTAACAAGTTACTCCTAACATATTTAGCAAAATTTCGACCTGCTGGGTTTCCGGTACATTTCTTGTTTGGAATGCCCGTTCTAAACTGCTAAAAAACAGATTCCATCCCTCAGTTCCTTCTGGAACTTTGATAGACAAAGTTTTAACACTTTTAATCAATTTCTCTAGGCTACTCTCATGATTATATTCTCTCGACCCATTAGAATTATTTGCCGAACTTTGAATTTTTATCCTTTCCAACTCTAACTCATGTTCCAATCTCAATTTTTCAGACCTTTCTTCTCTATCTAACTTTTCTCGTTGTAACTTTTCCTCCCTTTCTACCTTTTCCCGTTCTAACCTCTCATCCCTTTCTAACTTTTGCCGTTGTAACTTTAAATTTTCCTCCCTTTCTAACGTTTCTCGTTGTAACTTTCCCCCCCTTTCTACCTTTTCTAACCGCTCAGTAACAATAGTGTTAGATAATTCCATAACGGCCCCCTCTTCATATTCGTCGCTCTCCACTATCTTTTTCTTAAGCTTAAACCTGGTATCATCTTCCGAGACTTCAATCCCTAACTCTTCACATATCGCCTGAAGATCCACCCTTTTTATTTTTAGTAAGAAAGCCATACCTTCTACCGATAATTGTTACCACCCTCCAATAATACTTAAGCACAATATCAAATTACTACTTCCTCAAATCCTACCTTCATAAGTTACCTCCACATATTATACTATTTAACATATTTCAAATAAGTAATAATAAATTGATAAATTTCCTTTAACAATGGTACCCCACAATTTGCTTTCAATAACAATGTAAAATAGATTCAATTTAATTACTATGCAATACTGATTTTAAATTTATACATAAATAATAAAATACAATTTACACAATAATACTGATACGTTGCAATTTGAATAAAACACTGATGCCAATCACTACATAAAGATATCCCTCTAACAAAAATTTGCATGAAATACACATCAATTCCTAAATTTAATCTCAATAAAATATTTCAATTTCAAAATTAGTTCTCACATTAAAAAGTAAATCACAGCACTTTTTTTTTCTTTGGACCTTAAATTCTTCCTTGAAGGTTATTCCAATTTAATTTAAATTCTACACAAATTTGCTTTCCTCCTTTACTATCAATATTTCAAACTTAAAACAATAATATAACTTAAATTAAATATTACTTTAATAATAATTTAAATTTAAAAAATTCAATTATTCCTTCCAACTATTAACACATAGCATTAATTTTAATCATTAATCTTATTCGTTAAAAAAAAAATTGAAAATCAATTCTGGTACACAATATTAGATCCTTTCCTTAAAACAATAGTGTAAAATAGCTGTCAATATCTCATTTGATTTAGCCTAATTATTATATTGCACAAAAATTATCATAAATTAACCCCAACATTAACTTAAATTACCATCAATTATACACAATAAAAAACAGTAGGTTCGAGAATGTCAGTAGAGTAAAACTATCAAAACACCTTACCTCGTACTTTACTCGCTGGGGCAATTCTCTGCTCACTTTTCCACAGGGTAAATCTTGCACTCTCGGGCAACAATCACTGTAACTTGAATCACTGTGTACACAAACACTACACACAAACACTGGAACTAACACTATACACAGCACCAACACTTCCGCTGGATGATCCGGCAAGGCACTCTGTAACACGGCTAGCTGGCACTGGTCTACGATGATAGGGCAGACACACTTCCGCTAGATGATCCGGCATAAACTGACTGTAACACGGCTAACTGGCACTGGTCTACGACGATAGGGCACGAACACTTCCGCTGGGCGATCCGGTACAAACTCTCTGTAACACGGCTAACTGGCACTGGTCTTTGGTGATTCAGATCCCGTCGCTGCCAACATTGTCGGATTCCACTTCTCCGTCCACACGACTTCGAAATATAATCCGGTCTTCTGATATGAATACGTGATATCGAACACGATACTTGATGTGTATTCAAGAAAAACCTAACTCTTTCAATTAAACTTAAAGTAACAATTTATTAACAATATTTACACTTAAATTCGAATGTAAATTATCCGGTTTAATATTAAATCAAAATAATTACAGAAAGCTATCCTCTGTGTACCGTTAGACTACGTTCATTCACTCAGCAGCGAGATTTCTATTAATCTCACACACGCTATATCTCTTCCTTTCGAGAGATCTCGTTCTACCCACGTGCCCAGAGCTGCTCTCTGAACAACCGACCTACACGCTCCAGTCCTGCGTTCGAACTAACTTCCTCTCTGGTCATTCTCCAGAGCACCTTTCTGTCTACGGGGCTCCTGGTCTGTTTCCAAGGGTCTGTCTTCCTAAATAATGGGTGCAATCTCTTTCTTATCTATGGAAGACCACATCACAAAGGACATACTTCTTCCATTGTATTCAACTTGCTACCCTCCGGATTAAGATTCCAGTACTGAAAAGCTTCACAGTACACAAAAGATACACACACAATAAGATAATAATAAGATAATAATCACAATAGTTCCATAACAATAGTTTTTAAGCCTATAGGTGTCAGGGACCTAACACTCTTTAGTAACCAAAAATAAATAATCAGACATTTAAATTATACCTATATACCCCCCCACCCCAAAAAAAAAAAAAAAATGTCTGATTTCGTCTCTGCCTCTCCAGCAAAAAAAAAAAAAAAAAATCTTTAAAATTCTATTTTACAATATTCGTTTGACGTATTTGTTGCTCTCTAGTAACAATAAGTAAATAATCAATCATCTAAATTATCCACCCTCTGCCTCTGAAATTTACACTTCTCCTTCCCTCCCTCTCCCCTCAGCATACAAAGTTTAAAATCTTTAAAACATTTCATTAAAATAATATCTCATCAAAAAGTCACCTGTAAAAAAAGCAGCCAAGTCTCGTAACTCATTTACCGTAAAAAGTACTGAGATCGTATAAAGCCGAGTTTAACTATCTTATTAACTCTGAAATTTTCATTCACAAATCACTCCTAGTCTCTACATCTTTAGTTAATTATTATTTTGTGACTTGGCAATTACGTAGTACGAGAATGTGTTGTATATAGTTAGTCTTAATCAAATAATACTATAACATATTAAAGTGTAATAACTTCCCTGTGCGTATATAATTTGCTTTAGTTAAATTATCCCATCCCATCCCATGACATAGTAAGGTGTAATAACTTTCCTGTGCTGCGTAATTGCCAAGTCACAAAATAATAATTAACTAAAGATGTAGAGACTAGGAGTGATTTGTGAATGAAAATTTCAGAGTTAATAAGATAGTTAAACTTGGCTTTATACGATCTCAGTACTTTTTACGGTAAATGAGTTACGAGACTTGGCTGCTTTTTTTACAGGTGACTTTTTGATGAGATTTCACTTCTTTTTGTAAGTAATCCTGCTTTTCTTGATTTTGGGTTCTTTTTGGAGATCATCCACTGATTTTCGCTAAGCCCACACTCTGTCCCTATTATTTACAGGTATAAAAAATTTGAAGCTTTAGTTTCGTTTGCAAAGTACTGTAGATAAAAAGAGATTTCAGGTTCCTAGGCAAGCACTAAGTTATGGGAGGGGGAGTGTCAAAAGTACTCTCAATTGCTTCCAGGATAGGTGCTATCCATCTGAGATATTACTCGCAACACTTGATATTTAACATAAAAGAACTTTTTAGTATAAAAAGAAAGCCAAAATTAAAATTTCCGGAAATTTCCAATAAATCAAACTATATTCCTTTTTTCGATGTTTTTTTTTCGTTTTTTTTTTTAGTCTTTTTTTTATTATTTACGGATTTCTTAATTTTTCCTTACTTTGTGTTACTAAACCTTGCCTTTCTGCCAAATGTCAAGCTTCTAGGACTATAAAATCGAATTATTTTCAAATTTTCGACTTTTTATAAATTTATTGATTTTTCGATTTTAATTCTAAGTTACCTGATTGTCATGCCAATATAGTAATTATTTGATCCGTCTTCTTAGGATCATTTAGGTTCAATTTAGAGATAAATCAAGTGAATCTTAGAGTCACCATGATTTTATTTAGAAAAGACTATCAAGCCATAACCAGCCAGTAATATCGGGGGGGGGGGGCGGGGGGGGGGGGAGCTGTGAAAATTTTTGTGGGGATAACATCATTTAACAATCCATATTTCATATGTGAAGTAAATAGAGTACCTGTGAAAGAAAACAAACCTGTCTATAAAGAAATCGCCTATATCGTAGCCAGTCTATAGCGGAGCTTTTCTATAACGAAATTCGTAAACGAAAGAAAAGAAAACCATAATCCGGGAGAAATAAAATAAAACAATTAGGGGCGTTGTACTAGCTAATAGGACAATTATCTTAAAACTAATGTTTCTAGCAGTACAAAATCAAATTGTTTTCGAATTTTCGATTTCTTAAAGATATTTCGATTTTTCGATTTTATTTTCGAATTTAACGAATATTTTAATTGTTCCTTTTATTGAATAGTAAATACTACCTTTACACCAAGTTTTAAGTTTCTAAGACTACAAGATAAAATTATTCTCAATTTTTTATTTTTTTGAATTTTTTTTTTATAATTTTCTGGATTTTTTAATTTTTTCTTATTTTGTATCTTTCTTACAAATTTCAAGTTTCTAGCGCTACAAAATCGAATTATTTTGAAATTTCCGATTATTTTCGAGTTTTTTATTCTATTTTCGAATTTATTGTGATTTAATGTTTCCTTTTTCTCTATCCTAAACAATAAGTTTTCGCCGAATTTTAAGTTCTAAAGCTACAAAATCGAATTTTTTTTCAATTTTTCTAATTTTTTTTTCGAATTTTACAGATTTTTTATTTATTTCTTTTTTTGTATCCTAAATACTACCTTTAATCCAAATTTTAAGTTTCTAGCTTTACAAAATCGAATTATTTTAAAATTTTCGTTTTTTTTTTCGATTTTTTGATTTTATTTTCAATTTTTGTTGTGTTTTTAATTTTTTCTTTTTCTGATTCCTAAACACTATCTTTACAGCAAATTTTCAGTTTCTAAGACTACGAGATCATATTATTTTCAATTTATCTCCTTTTCTTTCTTTCTATTTTTTATTTATTTATTTTATTTTTTTAAATTTTCGATTTTTTTTAATTATCCATATTTTTTAATGTTTCCTTATTTAGTATCTTAAATATTACCTTTATTCCAAATTTCAAGTTTCTAGCGCTATGTGAAATCGAATTATTTTCAAAATTTCCTTATTTTTCGATTTTTTCATTTTATTTTCCAATTTTATTGCGTTTTTATTTTAACTTATTCTGAATCCTAAACACTATCTTTACCGCGAATTTTAAGTTTCTAAGGCTAAAAGATCAAATTATTCTAAATTTTTTTTTAATTTTTTCGAATTTTTCGAATTTTACGAATTTTCTGGATTTCTTAATTTTTTCTTATTTTGCATCCTAAATATTACCTTTATTCCGAATTCCAAGTTTCTAGCGCAACAAAATTGAATTATTTGAAATTTTTCGATTTTTATCGATTTTATTTTTTAAAAAATTTTGTGTTTTTGACGTTTTATTTTTCTGAATTTTGACACTACCTTCAAACCAAATTTTAAGTTTTTAAGACTACAAGATCGTGTTATTTTCAGTTTTCAATTTTGTTCGATTTTTTTAAATTTTCGAATTTTTTTTTTTTTTTTTCGGATTTTATAATTTTTTCTTTCTTTGTATCCGAAACACTAGCTTTATTCCAAATTTTAAGTTTCTGTGGCTGCGGGATCTACCCATTCTTTTTGATGAGGCGAGATGGAGTGAGTGTGTGAGTGACAAAAAATCGAAACTTTGAGTTCATATATCGTCTGCACTAATTTATGGGTATTTTTTTAATTATCCATATTTTTTAATTTTTCCTTATTTAGTATCTTAAATATTATCTTTATTCCAAATTTCAAGTTTCTAGCGCTATAAAATCGAATTATTTTCAAATTTTCCTTATTTTTCGATTTTTTCGATTTTTTTATTTTATTTTCGAATTTTATTGCGTTTTTTATTTTAACTTATTCTGAATCCTAAACACTATCTTTAATGCGAATTTTAAGCTTCTAAGGCTAAACAATCAAATTATTTTAATTATTTTAATTTTTTGCGAATTTTTCGAATTTTTGAATTTTTTTTTCGAATTTTCCGGAATTTTTAATTTTTCCTTATTTTGCATCCTAAATACTTCCTTTATTCCGAATTCCAAGTTTCTAGCGCAACAAAATCGGATTATTTGAAAATTTTCGATTTTTTTTAATTTTTCGATTTTTTCAATTTTGCTTTCGATTTTTTTTGGTGTTTTTGATGTTTTCTTTTTCTGGATACTAAACACTACCTTCACACCGAATCTTAAGTTTCTAAGACTACAAGATCGTATTATTTTCAATTTTCAATTTTGATGGAATTTGCTGAAATTTCGAATGTTTTTTTTTTTCGAATTTTCCGTATTTTATTATTTTTCCTTTCTTTGTATCCTAAACATTACCGTTTTTCCAAATGTCAAGTTTCTAGGACTACGGGATCTACCTAATCTTTTTGATGACGCGTGAACGAGTGAGTGAGTGACAAAAAATCGAATGTTTGAGTTCATATATCGTCTGAACTAGAAAAGACAGAAAGTTGTAATTTTAAATTTTGGTCCTGTGTGCCAAATACTCTAGAAAAACGAAGTTTCAAATTTTTTGAATACTCCACCGCGGAGATATGGGGGGGTGGGGGGTGGTCAAAAGTGCCCTGAGTTGCTTCCAGTAAAGTATGCTTACGGATGTCCTCTCTCGACTTGGCGGAGGCACTGCCGTGCCTCCAGATTATATAATTGCACGGTCTAATGAAGTTATTATTTGAAACGATATCATTTAATTTTTCACATACTGATTAAAACTACGCACGTTATTTTTTATTTGTACTTGGATGTTTATTTCCATATTTGTAACCATGGAGTACATCGAGCCACAATTTTCATAAATTAAATTATGTTTATCGTTTACACATTGTATTTTTACGTGTTACAAACTCTATGGTTTTTCGGTACTTCTCTATTATCCCATCGACCACTTTTCATAACAAAAAGCTATCGCCAAACTGTAACGCCAAATAAACGGGAGAACTTTGCCATTATAGTATCAAAATAAATAAATAAATATAATGTAAGAATTTAAGGGCACAATTGTTATTTTAATTAAGGAAATAACTAATAAATCAGTAAAACATAATGAAAAATACACGCAAATGTCGAATTAATAACCACTTGATGACATAACAAACACGTGTAATGCTTCTGACATCAAGTAAATGGGACTGCATTTTTGGCGTTTAATCTTACAGTTTGGCGATGTTTTTTGTTATGAAAAGTGGTCGACGGGATAATAGAGAAGTACCGGTTTTTCTTATAATACATGGTTTGTATAGATTCGAGGGGAAAATTATATTACTTTCATAAAAATGTATTTGGATGGTTTCTTGTTAATACAATCTTGCCAAGGCTGTGGTTTTCCTATTAGACTTAATGTTAGCTATATGCTCCATTTTTCTGCAACTAAATTTCCTCATGCCAATATAGTAATTCATTGATCCGTTTTCTTAGGATCGTTTATGTTCAATTTAGAGATAAATCAAGAGAATCTTAGAATCACCATGATTTTATTTAGAAAGGACTATCAAGCCATAACCAACCAGTAATGTCGGGAGGGAGGGAGAGATGTGAAAATTTTTGTGCGACCAACATCTTTTAACAACAAATATTTCATATATAAATTAAATAGAGTATAGCCTGTGAAAGAAAATGAACCTGTCTATAAAAAAAAGGTCTATAACGTAGCCAGTCTATAGCGGAACTTTTCTATTACAAAATTCGTAAACAAAAGAAAAGAAAAGCATAATCCGGGGAAAATAACACAAAACAATAACGGAAGGTGTACTAGCTAATAGGACAATTATCTTAAAATCTATCTAAAACAAACTATCCCCATCCTGTGGGATTTGTTTTTCAATGTTTTACTTTATTTAATGCAAAACATAGATTGCATCCGACAACTCATAAAAAAGTCCTCCGGCCTGTACCGGCAGGAAAAGGTAGCTTTCCTATATCTTCGTTTTAAAATTTTAGCTAATGTTACTCGAAAACAGCAAGTTAAAATGCAAAGAAACCGTTTACAAAAGATTCGTTTACACTGAATTTGAATAAGAAATTCGCCAAATTATTGAGCTATAGCCAAGTTGGCTTCATTTATGAAGACTTATTTTTGTCGCCAAATTTGGCGAGATTTCGCCAATTGTCGCCAAGTTTGGCGAGAATTTGGCGCTAATGGATATGAATATATAGTTTTATGCGTATGATTGAGAAAATGATTACAACAATGAAAGAAAATAATTTTCGAGAAATCGCGTTCACTAAAACTTATAAATTTATATTAAAATCATTAAAATTACAGACATTACAATACACTTTCATAAAACATTAAAAACATATGAAAATTGGACGTTTCGGATTTACATGGAAAATCCCTCTTCAACAACAACATTTCACTTAGCGTAAATCATAGTTCAAAAATATCAACAAATAGAAAATGCAACGTATCAAAATTTCGAAGTCAAAGTTACAGTTATAATAACACGGAGTATTCATTCGGGATTGCACCTGCTTGACCATTATTGACCATAAATTTATCGTTGGTTTTTTGTAATGTGCTGTTTTGTTTCAAAATGTCAGCCACCCTAGAATTTTAAACTGCTCTATCTCAGCCAATTTTTAAGATAGAGGTAAAACAAAAAATGCTCTGGAATCCTTGTATCAAGTCCTAACACCTAATTAAAAAATAAACTTGATTTTTTAACTTTTTTGTATATTTATTTTAGTTTTAAAATTTTCCGTGGCCGCCATCTTGTTTCAAGATGGCGGACCAAGCTGGCCAACGAACTCGGTCGAGGCATTGGTGAGCTTAATACACACAATTAGTTTCGTCCAAATTAATTTATAAATACGAGCGTTATCGTATCAAATTATTTTCATTTTTTCAATTTTTTTCGAATTTTTTTATTTTTTTTTTCGAATTTTCTGGATTTTTTTAATTTTCCTTTTTCTGTATCCTAAATACTACCTTTATTCCTAATTTGAATTTTCTAGCGCAACAAAATCGGATTGTCTTCAAATTTTCGGTTTTTTTCAATTTCTTCGATTTTTTCAATTTTGCTTTCGATTTTTTTGGTGTTTTTGATGTTTTCTTTTTCTGGATGTTAAACACTACCTTCACACCAAATCTTAAGTTTCCAAGACTACAAGATCGTATTATTTTCAATTTTCAATTTTGATGGAATTTGTTGAATTTTCGAATGTTTTTTTTTCGAATTTTCTGGATTTTATAATTTTTCCTTTCTTTGTATCCTAAACACTACCTTTTTTCCAAATGTCAAGTTTCTGGGGCTACGGGATCTACCCAATCTTTTTGATGACGCGTGAACGAGTGAGTAAGAAGTGACAAAAAATCGAATGTTTGAGTTCATATATCGCCTGAACTAGAAAAGACAGAAAGTTGTAATTTTAAATTTTGGTCCTGTGGGCCAAATACTCTCTATAATTGAAGTTTAAAATTTTTGGGATACTCCAGCGCGGAGATATGGGGGGGTCAAAAGTGCCCTGAGTTGCTTCCAGAAAAGTATGCTTACGGCTGTCCTCTCTCGACTTGGCGGAGGCACTGCCGTGCCTCCAGATATGCTCTATTTGTTGCTTTCTAGTGACAATAAATAAATAATCAGCCATTTGAATTAGCGCTCTACCCCACAAATGCCTGTTTCCCTCCTTTGCCACCTCCAGTAAAAAAAAAAAAAAAAATATATATATATTTAAACTATTTAAAAAAATCTGTCCCCTTTATTGCTCTCTATTAACAATAAGTAAATAACAAATGATTTAAATTACATACCCTCTTTCTTCGAAATTCATGTTTCCTCCTCATGCCCCCAGAATGCAAAGTTTAAATTTTTTCAAACTCCTATTTGAAGCAATCTTCTGCGCTATTTGTTGCTTACTGGTAAAAATAAATAGATAATCTGCCACCTAAATTATCTACCTCAAAATGTCTGCCCCCTCTCCTTTACATACAAAATAAAAAATCTCTAAACCTCTATTTATAAAAAATCTGCTGTATTTGCTGCTCTCTAGTAACAATAAATGAATAACCAATCATCTAAATTACCCCCTTTTCTCCAAAATTTCTACTTCCTCTTTTGTTTCCCACCCAGCAGATTACTTTAAAATCTTTAATAACAATAATAAAAAATTCTGCCCTATTTGTTATATTATAGGAAGGTGACTCATCTAAAATCTCCTCTACATCATCTCATAAGTATCCCTCATCTAAAATCTTCATCCCCTTCGAAACTTTTTGTTCTGTCCCCCCCCCCCTTAAAAGTGAGGGGAATTCTAAATATGTCGGAAGAAAGGAATTAATTATTTTTTCTGTTTTTGGAGTTTGACAGTTCTCACCCCTGAATCACACGTATATTTTATGTTTTAAAATAAATAGGTTCTTTAAAATAAAATTTTCACCCCACAACTAACAAAATATCAGGGGCGAGAACAGCCAAATTACAAAAAAAAAAAAAAAAAGAGGAAAATCTTCTCTTTGCTTCTTATCTCCCCCCTTTTCTGGGGATGGGGAATAGAAATTTAAGGGGAGAGTTATATGATTATTTATTTATTGTTGCTACAAAGTAACAATACACCATAAAAATCTTTAAAAAAAAAAAATACAGTTTTAAAGATTTTAAAGTTTTTGTGCTAGTGGCCGGGGGGGAAGGAAAAGTAACTTAGTTGATTATTTAATTATTTTTATAAAAATTTATTAGAAAAAAGCAAAACAATTTTTTAAAGATTTTAAACTGTATGTGTTGGGGTGGGGGAAGATTTTTTTAAGGGGGGATAATTAAAATGGTTATTTAAATATCGTTAAAACAAAATCACAAATAGATTAGAAAAAGTTGAAGATTTTAAACTGCATGAGGTGTCGGGAGGAGGGGAAATTTTCATGAGATGAGGATGGGGGGACAGGGGAGCACAGTTGTTGGGAGGAGGGGATAATTTAGGTGATAGATTATTTATTTATTGATAGAGTATTAAATAGGTCAGAAAATAAATTCAAAATTAGATTTATAAAAGTTAAACTATGCATGTTTAGTACCACAACGGGAGGGAAAAGGGGGAAACAACAATTTCGGGGGGGGGGGAGGTGATTGTTTTTTTATTGTTACAATAAAATGACAAATAAAGAAGAAAATTAAAAAAATATTTAATTTTTTTTTAAATTTTGTTTAGGGGTTTTTTGTTGGGAGAGGGGATTTTAGGGGGTGCATTGAGAAGATTTATTTTAAGTGGAAATCTGCCGAAATACAGAACATTTTCATCCGCTGTTTTAAGCTTTTTTACTTCTAAATTAATAATAAAAATGGATTTTTTAATGACAAAAAAAAAAAAAATCACGATTATAAGCCCTCTTTCCAAATTTAACAGTTTTTTTTTTTTTTTTTTTTTTTTTTTTTTTTTTTTTTTTTTAAAAGGGGGGGGGGGGTTACAATCGGAATTTTACTGTATATAAATTTTATGAAGCAGTATCCCGAACTTGATCATATGACACCTGTTGACAGAAGTTGAAATTTTACCCGCAAGAAAGTATATTATCTTCCTAATCATTCTGTAATAGAACGTGGTTTGTTTTGATAGCCTAAGAGGGACAGCTCAGACGAGGAAACCAAGTCCGTAGAACATAATGTCACTCCCGGATTCCTTTATTAAGGTACATAAAAAAAAAAACAATGTTCAAACACCTGCCTTGCCTGCGGAGAACCCACACGGGATACAGGTCAGGGTGGCTTTGAATGGCATAAAACTAAGAAATATACAAATAAATTCCTCACTTCCGGAAGACATTGGGCAGTGAAGTTGATGGTGGATTTAGTTCACAATGGCATCAAATGAGGCACTGTGGTACTTATACTACTTGAGTCTTGGTGATTATTATTATTCTTGGAACAGTGTGTACTCCAGTCCAGGCAACTAGTGTGTTAAGTTGCATATGTCACAATGGCGGATCTAAGGGGGGGGGGGCGATGGGGCGATCGCCCCCCCCCCTGGGCTGAAAAAGGGTCGGTAAACCGACATTAGAGGCTTCCACGGGAAAAGGCATCTGGTGAAGCCCGGCCCGACTCGCGGGTCGGGCCGGGACAGGTCATTAATGGTCGGGTCGGGACCGGACCTTATTTTTTTCTGGAGACTTAGGTCTGGACTGGGCCTCGCTTTTTCTAGAGACTGGGGCCAGACCAAACTTCTTTTTTTTCGGGTCGAGCCTGGTTTAGATTTCATTCTTTCTAGAGGTCTGCACGGGCCGAAATTTTCAGGCCTGGGCCCGGCCTAAAAGCTGAAAATTCGACCCGGTTGCGACCAATGACGGATCGATCACCGCCCCCCCCCCTCTTGCACTTATACATGGTTTGCAAACCGACATCAGAGGTCTGTGTGGGAAAGGGTGTCGCCCAAAGAAAATTCTCGAGACAATTTTTATTCACAAAACTCGGACCTTGCCTGTTCTCCACTTTTTCCTGGCCGGGTATTCCTTTTTTCTGCAGACTCGAGCCGGGCCGGGCTAGACTTCTTTTTTCCGAGACGAGTTTGGCATGGAATTCATTCTTCCTAGAGATCTGCACGAGTCGAAATTTCCAGAACCGGGTCCGACTCGGTATAAAAACTAAGAGTTCGGCCCGTATCAGACTCAACCCGTATGAAAACCATTATTGGCTCGTACATACATACCTCTAAATTCTTTCCTCCGATCTTATGTTCGGGTGGCATTTTTTACATTCTTCTATCTTTCCAAGAACAAAGTATTGGATTGGTAAAAATTTTCGACTTATTTCTACAATTTAAGAGGTCCTGAACACGAATTGACTGTTCTTAGAAAATGTCTATGTGTCTGTCTGTCTATATATATGTGACACAAATTTTGTGGGCGCTCTATTTCGAGAACTAATTCGCGGAATTTAATGAAAATTCATATTCAGTTAGACCTTGACATAAATTGGTGCTGAGGAGGTTTTGGTTTAAACTACTCAACAGTTGGTGCGGCTATGCTGCATTTTTAGCGATTTCAGTGATAGCTACATCTCAAGAATTAACGCACGGAATTTTAATAAACTTTAGATTATATTTGACCTTGGTATAAATAGACCTTTATTAGAATTGGGTATATACCACCCAACAGATGTCGCCACTATGTTCTGTTTTTCACGATTTCCGCGTTAGCTATATTTCAAGAACGAATAGATTGTCATTTAATTTTTATTGCAGACGATTTGATTTATACCGAAGAGAGTTTGGTGATAGTCACAAAATACTAGTATTTGTTTTCGTAAAAATTGTAGTGATGTGCATTTTTTTAGCATATTTTTTAGAAATTTAATTTGGTTTAATAAATCAAAGAGATATATTTTTAACTAGTGGGATGTGCCGATCCCAAAACTTTCTTCTATCTCATACTTGTTAATACTTCAAAATTCGCTATCACAGAATTCTGTTTTACGCCAGCTGCTTGCGAAGCGCCGGGTTACCTTCGCTGCAGAAATAGCCGGTGTTAAACTACGAAAAATTCCACAAAAATTGCTATCACATTGCCCCTCTTCCGGCTGAATATCCCTAAATTCAATTAGGACCTGCTGGCCACAGTCGAAAACCTATAAATAAAATTTGGATCAATTCTATGCATAACTTCATACACTTTCCAATGATACAATAATGAAAATGGCACTATAACCGCTATTACAGAGCCCCCATCCGGCGCAATATCCCCAAATTTAAGTTCTACCTGCTAGCCGTAGTCAAAAACCTATAAATGAAATTTTGTTTAATTCTATGCACAACTTCATACACTTTTGATGATACAAAGAGGACAGACAAACATTTTGTAAAAACATGTTTTTCGGGATCTCGTTTGGTGCAAGTTCTTCGAAAACCGGAAGTGGAAAGAAAAATTTTAATTACAATACTGTCTTCTGCTATATATAGAAGAAAGTAAAAATGTACTTTTTTATTTGTAGAGCTTTAAAATTATGACTTTCGTTTATTATTTATTTTTTTAATTATAAACTACGTTAATATTAATTATTATTCATCATTCAATGAATGTAATTGTATAATTCAAATATTTAATGAGTGTTTATATACACAATTACTTAACTGTTATTAATATTGTTGTCATTCTGTATTCCATAAATTTCGAACATAATCTCAAAAAAAAAAAAAAAAAAAAAAAAAAAAAAAAATCTGCGCATAAGTAAGTGGGCTTTATGAATAATTTTAATTGTAGAATAATGTTTCTTTAGAAATACCGGCATGTTTTGTAGAAATTAAGTCTGGCCGTGAAGTACCAATTAAGTTTGTTTACGGGCAGATCCGGGCTTGGGGCAAACTTTTAGCTTTTATACTGGAGCTGACCGTGCCGAGCCGAGTCTTTTATACCGGGCTGGGCCAATATTTTTTGTACGGGTCGGGCCTGGCCCGAGGCTGGAAATTTCGGCAAGTGTAGACCTCTAACCGAGATATCTAAGCTTGTTTTAATGTTTTTTTCTAAATGCCTCTTTCAGCCAGCGTCCCATAACTACTGAGTATATGTTTCGTTAATAAGTTTCAAAACAGTCTTTACTGAATTAGAACTGATCTTTGATATAAAGAAACAAGCAGTCTTATACCCAGTTAATATTTTTTTTCTTTTTTCAGAATTCTTAAATGTGGTGATCAATCAAATCTTAAAATTGTCTCTATGATTATATTAGCCTTCCAAAAATTGAGTCTTTATGCGATTTCTGGAAGGTATCTCCCCAAGTGCCCAGAGATGCACATTGCCTCAAAAAGAGTTTGTATTAATGCTTTGTATATTTTTTGTCCTACCGCTGTATAATTCTAATGAAAATCTGGACAAACTTTTTATTAATACTGTAATGTGATGTCGTTCTACCCTATAGTTCTATCTTCGAAGTGTCCGTTGTTTCTTTGGGTTGGGTTGATTATTGACGGCCAATTATCTACACTAGGGATATAGGCCCGGGGGGAGTGCCCTTCGTGGGGGACTTTCTAAGGGAACCTAATCCGTATTTACGCATGGATAAATCCACGGCTCGAAGAAAACCACGAAAACTCCGAACGATTAGGCCGACGGGCGCGATTGGGATCGAACCCAGCACCTCCCGTCTACCAGCTTCGAGAGCACAACCTCTCAGCCACTGGTGGGGCTTGTTTCTTTGGGCGTTTTATTACAAGGTCCAGTACGTCAATTGCGTCATAGGCGATGTTACAGGGAGAAGAGCTCGCCCAGTCTCACTGTACCCATCCCTATACATCTGGCTAGTTGGCGACAATTTTCAAGTTAGCAAATTTACTAGCAGTGAGAGTAAAAATAACCAAGCGATACAGCAATTGCTTACACATGTACAAAGTGGTAAAAATCAGAGATTCGCATTCAAAATTTGATGTGTTTGTTGCGAAAAGCCAGAAAAACTGGCAAAACATATTTAATTCAGAGGGAACTGAAAAAAAAAACAAGCAACATTTCATTTAAAACAGAACCAGAACAAAGCACGAAATTTCGAAGTAAATTGGGCTTCTTCCATTATAAAACAAATGCGCTTAAAAAAGGGTGATAAAGATTAAAAAGGTAAGGACATTCACAACATTTGTTTATTGTTTTTGTTAATACTCGCCCAGTAATGTAATGGTCAGCTTTTCTCACTACCACGCTACAGGTACCCAGTTCGACTGCGAATTGATCAAGGCTAACTCGGGCATTAATCCATTCTGGTTCTATAAATTGAGTAAAAGCTTACTTGGGGACTAAACATTCATATTCCCGCGTTAAGCTGACAACCTGACAGAGGCATTATAGCATCCCAGGGCCCATGGTAAAAAAAAAAAAAAAAAACAAAAAAAAAACAGGGCTCGTTACTATAGACCCTAAGCGTTAATGAATTGTAAGTTTAGTTCTCAAAAACAAACTCACTTTTTTCTGACACATTTACAAAATCATTGCTATTCATACACATATAAGAATACAAGATCAGTAGCAAAGGCTGTGTTTTAAGCGTCCGTAGCAATTCAAAAATTTGCTCTCGCTCCCTAGAGACTACTGTAATTTCTTATACAGTAATTTTTAATACAGCGAGGTTTTGGAGTTCCTAAAAAATTTAGCGCATTGGGCAATTTTTAAGATACTACAAAAATCCCATTTAAAATAACTCCACCTTTTGAACATACAACTTAAAATTCCACCTAGAGACCTGCTCGGATCGGATTGTCCCAAACCGAACCCCGAAAAAAAAAAATCTTCGTTCTCCCGAAACCGAAATGAAAGACAATTAATCCATATTTTAATAGAATTATAAAATATAGTATTCAATTATATCTCTAATTTCAATTTTCTTTTATATAGAAATATAAACATATAGTATGTATATACTCATTAATATTCAAATACAGTAGAACATTTAAATAACGGACACCTCGGTGCCATCGAATTTATCTCTTACTCAGAGGAGTGCACAAAAATATGCAAATATTTGTATTGGGGACTGTCTCCGCTCTACAGGAGTGACCGTACGGAGGTCTTACTGTACATGCTATTACTTCTGAATTTGCGGATAAATTCGACGGCTCCAAGGTGTCCGTAATTCAGAGGTTTTACTAAATAAAAGATTTAAAAAGTATTCCCTACATAAACCTTCCTGCTATTTGGGACTGTCCGTTAAGAAATTTTTACTGCATATAGATTTTTTCGGAAAAAATATTTTAGACATTCTTTTAAAAAATAGGGTCGACCCGAACACAACACGCAAGAGTGAAAAAACCCAACCCAATAATGTAAATGAACCCGACCCACAGAAAAAATGTAGAAGTCAACCCGACCCACAGCAAAAAAAGTAAAAATTAGCCCAACCCGAACCCATCTCGTACCAAAAAACAAGTTAACCCGACCCAAAACCGACCCGCAGTAAGCAAGTAGGAGTCAACCCACCCCAAACCTGACCCGTAGCAAAAAGCAGAAGTAAACCTGACCCGCAATTTAAAGAAATTAGGCCCGACCCGACCAAGATTGCGTGTCGGATATTAACCTCCAAATTTCTGATATCGCCCCCCCCCCCACCTTGAAGACTCTCCAGATCCGCCCTTGATATGTCATGGGAAAAGATGTGAATATTTTTAATCTTTAATAGAAGTATTGGGCGTGTGAGGATGTTGGGGAGCCAACTCTTAGGGGGTGTGGATGGGCGAACGATGTGCCAGCGCTGCGTGAGAGTGCAGTGATGAAATGCATGAGTAGCAGTCTCCCGCTCACCACACTTACAGCGGGGGGAACTTGTCCATTTGAATTTGTTCAGACAGTTGTTAAAGGGGCCATGGCCTGTGAGAAAACTAGTTGTGTATGGTGTGAGTGTAAGTAAGTTATGAGAGACTTTGGGGATGATGTCATATATATGCCTGCCATTGACTGATGTATCCCAAAACTTCTGCCATTCAGATGATATCCTAGCCTTCAAGACCCTCTTAATAAAGGGGTGAGGTATTGTGGTGTGATGATCAACGGTAGTGTTAGTTGTGGCATGCTTGGCCAGTAGATCCATGCACTGATTGTCATGTATGTCTTTGTGCACGGAGACATGACGAAGGCTGCAGCCACGCAGGTATCTGTGCGGGAGCCATCGGTGAACATTGTGAGACGTTCGGTAGGGGTGTAACTGTAAAGTGTGATGTTGACCTGGAAGTGAGATGTCTCCTCTGCACTATGAAGCTGCTATACAGAAAATGGTTCCATTTCCACAATGTTATGTGTGGTGTTTGATGGTATATGCAAGCATCCTAATGCTGATTCTTTAAATTCTGTTTTAGCAGCTGGCCAGATTCCACAACCCACCACTTTTCACTATTATGATAAGTTTCAGAATAAATCTTGTTGCTTTTACTTCTCACATTTAGCAAATGTATAAGCAAGTTTTAGTCGCTCCAGATGACTAACTAAAATTTACAAAGTATTGTTTGGGGAGCGCCAATATACTCTGCCAAAAAGGAATACTACTTGCAATCTGTTACATGTGGTACTTCTTCACCTTCTTTCTTGTCTACTCATATCTTATATCGAATTAGAAAACACACAGAAAATATGATCATGTAGTATATGCAATAATTAAAGAGAGCTTATAGATTGATGGTTGTATGCCAAATTCAATCTCAAGTGAAGTGGCTATTAGACTAATTGAAAGACTTTCAGTGATCTGAGAAATTAGAGGTTTTCATTTAAGGAAGTGGAGATCTGATGTACTCTGATCCTCTGATTTACCTGACTCATTTATCATCAAATTATCTTGAAGCGACAAACAGAAATTCATCCTGAAGATTGTCCCAAAGCTTTTGGATTCTTGAAATGACGTTTTTATTTTAAAGTTAATTTTAAATTTGATGATAACATAACTAAAAGGACATTTCTCTCGCAATCTGTCGAGTTATTTGATCCGTTAGAATTTCTGACTACATGTACCATCTCTATAAAGTTTTTTTTACCGATAATTATGGTTAATGAAATTAGATTGATTTACTGCTTTTAACGAGAATTTTTAAGCAAATTGAAAAAAAAATAAAAAAAAAGAATTGGAACAAATTTGCATTATTCGAAGTCCTAAATGGATCCTAGTGCCCAGTAAAGAACTCACATGCCATGGTTTCAATGATGCTTCAGAATCAGCATATGCCACAGTCATATATATGGTGCAACTCCATGAAAAGAAATCAAAGATAACCATATTATTAGCTAAAAGCAAGATAGCACCACTTAAATCGGTTTCTATTCCAAGGCTTGAGCTGAATGGTGCTCTATTACTTTCCAAGTTGTGCGCTGCATTTTGAATACCTTTGAATTGAGTTCTAAGCATTCACAAGTAATTTTATCAATATTTAAAAATATTTTACAATTAATCAATGCTTTAAAATATCAAGGTAGAGGAACTGGAGCTATCAAGTTTTATATTGTCTTATTTGATTGTTTTGCGACTTGTTTCATCAAACTGATTTCGCTTTCGAAGAGGAGCACCTCAGTACATTTGTAGTAACAATGCCACAACGTTTGTAGGTACTAAAAGGCAATTATCAGATTTATATACAAATTTATTTGCTCAATTCATAAAAATGAAAAAAAATTGCTATTATGTATGTCAAAGAAATATTGAGTGACACATGATTCTTCTAGTGAGTCTGCATTTTAGTAAATTAAACCGCCGTTCGTCCTGTAACATTTCATATCAAACGTAATTGGAGATACTAATTTAAAATTTGTAGAACTGTATACATTCTTAAATCAAATCGAAGCTATTTTGAATTGTTGTCCATTAGTAGCAATTGGCAATGATAACAATTCCGATAGTGCAAATATATTGTCTCCGTCTCATTTTTTAACTGGTGGTGTTATTACTTCTCCAGTTGAACCCTTGAATAAGGACAATTTGTCTTTACGGTCCCGTTGCGATATTGTGCAGAAAGAAAAAGCAATTATTTTTCTGGAGAGGGTGGAGTATTAATTATTTGAATTCTTTACAAAAAAAATAGAAAAACCAAATGGAGAGTATGTACTGAAAACTTTAAAGTAAATGATGTAGAAATTTTGAAAGAGGATACTGTTCCTTCAGCTATTTGACCATTGGGTAAAATTATTGAGATCCATCTAGGTAAGAGTGGTATAGTGAGTAGTGACTATTAAATCTGCTAGGTGAATCTTTAAGAGACCAATTGTGAAACTTTGTTTACTTTTATTTAATCAAGAATAACTTCTTAATAGGTGGGAGGATGATCTGTATAATTATTTGAATTTATCATTTTATTTGTCTCTTTTGATAGCTGATAGCGCCACGGCGCGGCGCATCTTTAATGTTTTCAATTCTGACATGTTCGAGGTAGTTTAGTTTGGTTTTTAGAATTGCTTGCAGGGCACAGAAGGTGCTCTTGCTTTTATGTTGTTTTTATTTTTGATCTTCACCCAAAGTTGGCTGGGGATGTTTCTTTATGATTTAACTAATTTAATATCAAAGTTTTTTGCCAGAAGATGGTTATATTTAAATGTATTTGGAATTGTAAAATATTTGATCTAAACCAAAATTTTTGATTTGTGTTATGTTGTAGGTTTTTGATTGTGAAGTTTGTCCCGAATTGTAAAAAAAAAGTAATTAGGATAAAGGAAGATATGGATTCTTCATTTTCAATATTTTTTACAGATATAAAATTAGATATATCAACTGCAGCAATAGCCAGAATTTATAAAGAATCTATCAAATATATCGATTTCATCAATATAAAAAAATTAGCTCTATTTATAAACATTTCAACTACGCTTTATTAAGAGAAGCAGTAGAAGTAATTAACAATGAAGACTTTCCATCTAATGAGATGTTACACTCAAAAAGTCACACCAGATGTCTATACCTCCTCAAAGAAAAGTTGAAGATCAAATAAAAATAACGATGGTTGTTTTCACTCGATGTATTTAATTTACTGAAGATGCCTCGGTAAGCGATGTGAAAATATTTTAATTAAACATCTTTTAACTATGTGTAAATATGTAATTATAATGTCTGTTAATAGGTACTGTTTTTATTCATTTATTTATTTAAATATGTGCGGAGTCATCGCGGTTTCACTTTATGTCAGTTTGATGGAGAATATAGATCTGATTTTCAGTAAAAACCCGTCATAGCGTTTTATGTCTTTTTTTTTTTTTTTTTTTTTTTTTAATATTTTCTACACTGGTATCGAAAGATTAAAGGACAAACACAAAATGCTAATTTTCGAACACAAAAGTTAATTGTGAGCATTTAAATGAAAGTGATATAAATAGCAGGTGTAGCAAATATGTACTACCTTAACAGCACAGCCAGTCGATGTGACAGTCACCACGGTGAACCAAAATCTCATATCTTTCATTCTTCTCATTATTGCTCTCAAGTGGCTGTCATTTGGTGACGCCACAGAAAAGTCACCGTGAATGTTGCTTTGCGACGAGTCACAGGCGACGTTACAACGAAGTCCCCTTGTGACTCTCATGCGACAGTCTTTTCGAAAAACTCCATTGTGAAGTCACCATCATAATATTTGCTTTGTGAAGAGTCCCCAAGTGAGTGACATCAAAATGAAGTCATCCCGGGGTTTATTACTAAAAAATGCTCATGGTGATTTCACAGAAGAGCCCCAAATATTAGTCACCTGAGAGTCTCAATCTGACTTAGTTGAGACGTTATTTGGTGAATCGTCACAGTGAAACGGACTTCACAGCAGAGTCTCCAAATGACAGTTAGTCGCAAGTTGACTTCATGGTAACGTCACTTGAGAACTCGTCACAAAGCAACAATTACAGTGACGATTCAGTGGAGTGACCAAATGACGGTCATTTATTGAGAGTAATAATGAGACGAATGAAATGTATCAAATTTTGATTCATCTTTTAGTGACTAAGGCTCCTATAATCTTATAGAAGCTCTATTAGCAACTGTGACAATTTCTGACGTCGAGATGACATCATATCAACTGGTTGTGCTGTTAACTATTTGCTACACCTGCCGTTCATATAACTTTTTGCTACTTTTCCGTTATACGGACACCATTGTCGCCAAGCATGCATTTACATACATTTAATACATACATTTACATACATACATTTACATACATTTACATACATTTGTCCTCTAAATGCAGTGAAATTGGTTCTGTTGTCTCTAGTCGAAATTTCCATTCTTTAAAAAATAAACAATATAAATACTAATTATAAAAAATAACAATATTCGAAAACATATTATATATCTAGAAATTATTACTAAATATTTTTTACTATATATATATATATATATATATATATATATATATATATATAAAAGCCTTGTTGTGGTTTTAAAAACATTTTTTATTACATGTACGCGCATGTTATCTCTATCACGCCACATATTTATTTGAACGAATTGCCTTTTCCCCTCAAATCTATATATTTAAAACGCTAAGCGATTTCTTTCGACAATCCGTGAGAACAAACTACTGCATCAAATTACATCATTCTTTTTTTAAATGAAAGATATATGGACACAGATTTGTTATCGTGCATTCGTTTGTTCGAAAATTTAATTAATTAACCGTAATTTTCAATTAAACTTTTACGTCTGCTAATGACGTCATAATCGGATAACGCCTACTGTTCCGAAGCACAGAGTTTATTTTCTAAACTCTGTGGTTGAATAAAAGAGAAATAATAAATATTAAAAGCACGCGGTTTTAAGGCCGAATTTGTTAATTTGCAAAATAAATTTCGGTAAAAATACTTATCCGCGTGTTTTATAAGCGAATAAAAATTCATATTTATTGTGACGTTACGGGAATATTGTCCACTGGGTTTATTTTATCATTATGCATTATAACTTTGTTGATGCCATTTTTTCATTACAATTAAATACAAAATATATTTATATTTGTGTGCATGGTGTTTAAGCATTAATGTAAGGTATATGTAGTACGTGTGAAAAGTTTACGCCGGTGAAAATGACGTTATGCTTAGCTTGAAGTGCATTTTAACATTGATAAAACTAAAAAGAAAAATGCATATGATTGTGTTAACATGACATAATTTTACTGATTTTTGCATTCATAATTATAAAGATTAGAATTGGAGCCGTCATTGATTTCTTCATCTTGATTGCATACCTTGATTACATGTTACCAATTGTTTTTTTTTAATTATAGGATAGAAGATTTCCTTTTTTAATAAAAAAAATCACAAAAGTAAAGGATTTCAGGAAATTTAAAGTTATTAAAAATAGTGTTATTTTAGAAAAAAACCTTGAAATAATTATTGTATTTTTAGCTAGAATAAACAATGTAAGACTAATATTTCATAGGAATTATTTTGGTAGATTTATTATAAGTTCATTTAATAGTTCCTTATTAGCGCAAAGTTCTATTTCTTTCACTGTGAATTTCTCTTTCGATGTCAAGAAATGTTTTTCCACTTTTGGACGCCAGCCAAAATACAGTGGCAATTTTTAGCTCACAGGCTATCAAAGCCTGAGAGCTTATGTGCCGGCCGGTTCTGTATGTACGTACGTACCTATGTATGTATGTATGTACATAACGCGATAACTCTTGATAGAACTAACCGTTTTACTTTAAATTTTGTTTATAGGTTCCTTGTGATAAGGCGCTTCCCTGATTAGTTTTGGAGGTTCATTGGTTAAGCATAAAGGGGGAAACGGGGGGCTAACCCCCCATAATTTAGATAAAAGGGTTTTTCATGCAGAATTATCCCATTTTCTTCAAATTTTATATATAGGTTCATTTTGATAATGTGCTTCTGTCAATAGTTTTGGGGCTTCATTGGTTTAGTATAAAGGGGGAAAGGGGGGATACCCCCCTAATTTAGATAAATGAGTTTTTCATGCAGAATTATCCGATTTTCTTCAAATTTTGTATATAGGTTCATTTTGATAATGTGCGTCTGTCAATAGTTTTGGGGGTTCATTGGTTAAGTATAAAGGGGGAAAGGGGGGGTAACCCCCCCTAATTTAAATAAATGAGTTTTTCATGCAGAATTATCCGATTTTCTTCAAATTTTGTATATAGGTTCATTGTGATAATGCGCTTCTCTGAATAGTTTTGGGGGTTCATTGGTTAAGTATAAAGGGGGAAAGGGGGGTTAATTCCCCCTTAATTTAGATAAATGGGTTTTTCATGCAGAATTATCCCATTTTCTTCAAATTTTGTATATAGGTTCATTTTGATAATGTGCTTCTGTCAATAGTTTTGGGGGTTCATTGGTTAAGTATAAAGGGGGAAAGTGGGGATACCCCCCCCTAATTTAGATAAATGAGTTTTTCATGCAGAATTATCCGATTTTTTTCAAATTTTGTATATAGGTTCATTTTGATAATGTGCTTCTGTCAATAGCTTTCGGTGTTCATTGGTTAAGTATAAAGGGGGAAAGGGGGGGGGGGTAGGGGGTAATCCCCCTAATTTGGATAAATGAGTTTTTCATGCAGAATTATCCGATTTTCTTCAAATTTTGTATATAGGTTCATTGTGATAATGCGCTTCTCTGAATAGTTTTGGGGGTTCATTGGTTAAGTATAAAGGGGGAAAGAGGGGGCTAATCCCCCCTTAATTTAGATAAATGGGTTTTTCATGCAGAATTATCCCATTTTCTTTAAATTTTGTATATAGGTTCATTTTGATAATGCGCTTCTGTCAATAGTTTTGGGGGTTCATTGGTTAAGAATAAAGGGGGAAAGGCGGGATAACCCCCCTAATTTAGATAAATGGGTTTTTCATGCAGAATTATCCGATTTTCTTCAAATTTTGTATATAGGTTCATTGTGATAATGCGCTTTTCTGAATAGTTTTGGGGGTTCATTGGTTAAGTATAAAGGGGGAAAAGGGGGCTAATCCCCCCTTAATTTAGATAAATGGGTTTTTCATGCAGAATTATCCCATTTTCTTTAAATTTTGTATATAGGTTCTTTGTAATTAGACACTTCCCTGATTAGTTTAAGGAGTTCATTAGTTAACTATGAGGGGGTAACAGGGGGATGACACCCCCCCCCTTAATATATTGTTGATTTCTTTATTTTTCGAGGGCATATTTCAAATTTTTTGAAATAAGAGTACAATATACAATGAGTGTGAATAGCCTGTGAGCTCAATGCCCTCAGTTTAACTGGGCAGTTTTCTTTTTATTAGAAATGTATAACAGTTGTGACAACAAAGGCGCTATCGCTTTAGCTTTCATCGCGCTTACATCACTTCGACATACTACAAATTTCTATTTTTTACTACATTTTACAATTTTAATTCTTACATCATCAATTAGAAAAAAAATTAGCTTTCGATTGGAATTTATTTGAAAACTGCCGATTAATTTAACGACTTTTTAAATAATTTTCAAGCATGAAAAGTTTTTCAATTCTATCTTACCAATGACCACCAGTTTACTTCAAGAATGTAAAATAGCCCCAGGGAAAGTTGCCACAATTGAAAATAGATTTCCCTAACCATCATAAAAAGTGAATAATATTTTTTTTTTAAAAGTGATAAATCATAAGATCAGATTATCCATAAGATAGAACATTTTGGCGCGAAACAAAAATCTGTCAGGGAAAAAAAAAAAGACTATTTTTAGTTTATGTTGAACATAAAATTGATATGTTGAATTCGTTGATGAATATGTTCCATCAGATATCAGGATATGCTAGGAATTGCATTTTTTTTATTTTTTTTACATTTGCCAACTGTATAAGAGGAAAAATATCCCCGACTGTGATGGAAAAGGGATAATCATCCTGATTATGTCAAGGAACCGAAGAAACCATACAAATAAATTACACTTGAAAACATTAAAAATCTCCCTCATCAGCAGATAGATTTATTACTGTAAAAAACTTCTTAATCTTTGCATAAAAATTGATTAGCTTAAAACAATGGATGCGTTTTAGAAGATATGGATTTGAAACGAACAATGATTAAAGAGGACATTTTAAAACTTTTTAACGTCGAATTTCAACGTTGCTTTTGGGCAGATGCAATGCACATGCGCATAGGAGCTCATTCGGTTGCATTATCATAGGGGGGGGGGGGATGTGTGTTTATTTACTATGTTCTGTTATTTACTGAATATGATATGAACGTAGGAATATACTATTTGTATATACTTCATAGGTCCATGAATTTTTTTTTTCTTGCCGTGGGGAATATGGTGGTAATGTCAAACTGATTTGCATTGCACAGTTATTTACGGATTGTTTGTTTGGAGTTTGCATCGGAAATAGTACTGTATTTGACTGGGAAAATTTTTTTTAAATAAAATATTTGAAAGACTGGTTTATACGCGCTCCTTCATAAATAATAAAAAAGCTTATTTTACTGATATTGTTATAGTATTTTTTTGCGTCAAGTTTTGACGGGTTCCATCTAGTTTATTATTATTACTCTAATAGTTTTTGACAGGGTGGAATGAAAGAGAATAATTATAAGAATAATGGTTGAAATTATTGGTGTAATTGTTACATTATACAGGGTGACCGAAAAGTATCTTTACACTGTAAAACAAATATTTAAAAAAGAAAGATTTGCATTTGCATTTTTAACATTTTCCAACATAGTTGAAAAGTGTTTATGAATTCGGTTTGTCTGTCTGTCCGTGCTCTAACTCACGTAAATATGCTCGGATCGTCATGCAATTGATATGTTATTGAGGCTTATTGTGGCATGTTCGGTATTGAAAATGAAGTGTGTAGCACTTATAGTTTTCTTACAGGGACACTTAAAATAATTCCGTTACATTGCGGTCTATGGGGAAAAATCATTTGCGGTTTATTTTAATGATGTTACACAATTTCAAACATATTGAAATTGATATTTATCACTGAGGTGCACTACAAGAGACTAATTACAGAATGTGGCGTGCATAACACTTATAGTTTCTTTACAGGGATACTCAAAAGAATTCCGTTACATTACGGTCTATGAAGAAAAATCGTTTGCAGTTTATTTTTTTAATATTTCATTATTTCAAACATATTGAAATTGATATATATCACTAATGTGGATTACAAGAGGCTTACTATAGAATATTGTGTGTACAGCTTTCATTGCTCATTTACAGGGACACACAAAATAATTCGGTTAAAGTATTGCTTATTAATAATAATTGCTGGGAATGACTTTTCAGTTGCTGAACGCGTTTTTAAATTTAACTCATTTTTTGTCTATTACTTGGTGTGTATAAATTGTATAGATTGTATACAAGGCAGCACAAAAGTTATCGAGTACATTTCCGTTTATTGTCGGAAATTGCAGAAGGGAAATTTTAAACTGTGCTACGCATTTCCGAACTGAACTAAAATTTAGCATTCTATTGAGTATATATACAAATCTATAGATCATATACAGGCCTGCACAAAAAAGATCGGATATTTTTCTGAATATTGTTAGTAATTCCTGAAATTGGACTGAAAATATGTTATGCGTTTTCAAAATTGTTTAGTTAGATATCATCTTACACCTTACGGTAAAGATTTGCAAAATTATTGTGGATGTGTTGGAAAGTGTTACATAATCTATGCTTGACGCATGATTTTTCGTTCTTGTTTTTTATTTCATTCTATAAAAAAGTATAGAGGAATTTTTTAAAAATTTATTTATAATGAAATAAGCACTAGATGATATGACAAATTAGTGGAGAAAGTTTAATACTATATTATATTCCTTCTGGATGTCTTATAGCGCACCGTAAGTCCGAAAAACAAAAACAAACAAACAAAAAAAGAATGATGATTAACTTCAGTTCTAATTAAAATATATTACAAAAAGAAAGATGTTTGTCTGTGTGTCTATCTGTTTGTTGGCGATGGCTAGGGGAATCTATCGCAAGTAGAGGCCTGCAAATTTGGATAAGGATAGACGAAGACGTATCCAATCAACACCTACTTAACTCTCTACAAAGCCTTCAGAGTCACCGTTCCTGGCCGCTCTGACGTCAGGAACGGAGGACGGATCTCTAAACTGGTTTTCGACCTTCATGTAGTCTTCCCACATACTAGTAGCAGCATATCATTCCTTGTTTTTCATAGGGAATGAAATGGAATCTTAGCAAGTTCTAGCATTGTTTATATAATATTATGGATAATAAGAAATCAATTTATAAGGTAAATGTTTTATATTGATAAATCGTAAACCTGTGATTATGCATTTACTTATTTATATTACTTGATTCTAATATTTTTGCCTGCTTTTGATATATTGAATATAAGATTTGCCACGTGTTTGGAACGCGAGCGCCTTGTAATATTTTTTTTAATGCTTATATCTTTAAAAACACAATTATTGCATCGGAATGCATTTATGCTCTTTTTATTGATATTTCTTATATTTTCATTTTTTAATTATGTTATAGAATAAATTCTAAAAATAGTTTTTTCGTTAGATAAATCTAATGTGCATTACATATTTTTCTTTTAAGAATCAAACTAAACTTTGAACTATATTAAAATTTTGTAATTTTACTATTGTATTTCATTTATTTTACTTTATTTTACAATATGTAGTTAAAAGTTTAACAAAATTTATAAATATAAATAATAATGATAATAAAATTATAAAATATTTAATATAATTTAAAGTTTAGTTCGATTGTTACAATATTTTAACACTAGTTTGAAGATTAAATGAATGATATTTCCTTTGGCATATTATTTTTGTTGTTTTAAATAAGTTTTAGAATAGTTATAGAATGATCAGATAAGTAAATCTACGTGATTTTTTTCTTTCAATTAAATTCAACTACATTAAATAATGGATATTTTATTATTGAAATTTGTAATTTTTATTATTGTAATGTATATTTTATTACTTTTTAATTTTACTAAACGCTTCATTTTTAAATTTTTTGGTGTTATTATTTTATATGTAAATTATTTTTATGTGTGTATTTATGTAAATTATTATTTTAGTATATATATATATATATATATATATATATATATATATATATATATATATATATATATATATATATATATATATATATATATATATATATATATATATATATATATATATATATATTATTTTGAGTTTATTGCCAATTTATATGAATTAGCCTGTATAGATTTCAGTTACATAAGTTATAGAATAAATACTAATAATAGTTTCAATCAGATAGGAAAATCTAATGTATATTATTTCTTTCAATTTTAATAATCCAACTGAAGTTTACAGGGGTCTGTTCAGATTTTTTTTTCCAGCATCCTGTTTTTGTGAAATTGTGAACAACTTTTTAGGGAGTTCAGTTTAGGGATAGAAATTTTTTTGTAAATGCCTATTTTCAAGACAAAGAATGTTAGGAAGTGTCCTGTTTTAAGGTGAAAAGTTTTGTGAAGGGCTTGTTTTGAGATGAAAAATTTTGTTAAGGTCCTTTAAAGGACCAAATTTCTTCCTATACAGATCCTGGTTTAAACAACTTGAAATAATGCATATTATTAAAATTTTAATTATATAATACTAGGGGGCCCACCCCCTGCGAGCTACGCTCGCCAACCCCCGTTCAGACTTCGAGGCCTCTTAAAACATGACAGCCTGCTTTGTTTTAAAAATATTGGTAAATCTGTAATTGGGTTGCCATGCTTTTAACGTTTTAATGGGGCATTTTTTTATTATCATGGCCTCATACCCAGCTGTTGCGACAACTGATGACTGTTTTCGGGATTGATAAGTAAAATCAATTTTACCCTGAAAACCAGCTTGGTTAGGTTGAAATTGTGGCTATCTCTCAGACTTTTATAACAACGATCTGTATTCTATTCTTCCTTTGCGTTTAAGGATGAGAAAAATTCCATCTGCTTGTGAATAACATTAAGAACCACGGTATTGAAAAGTACTATGTTATAGACATTTTCAGTAACAGGTTTTAATTTTCTCTCTATTTTAGTGCACCATCATGCATATTTTCATGTCATTTTAACTATGTAAATTATTTATTTTATTTAATATGTATATACAAATTTTCTAATAATTATTTATCATACAAAATTAATTAAATATTTTGTGCATGCATGCCTGCATTTATTCGGCATCAATTGATGGGATATTTAAACAAATTTGCTATCCGCGATAATTTTACACCATGTTATGTCACTTGAATATTGTCCATAAGAAAATCGGGTACTTTTCCAGTATAGGATTCTTTGCTTTTATGTTTCGCGTAATTCGAGCTTCAAAAAGGGATAGATTCGTTGATATACATATATTTGTTGCCAAAAGTTATGAAAACAAACCCAATGAACTTTTGGTGCTTTTCTATTATAGGGGTCTTGACGCTTTTTTAAAAAGCTTGGCGCAATTCGGGCATCAGAAAGTGAGATTTGGTGCCAAATGACATAAACAGCTATGGAAACAAATTCGACGATTTTTTTGTTTATATGCGTATTTTAATTATACGTATATTATTATTGTTTTTTCAATACAAATTACTTCAATTATATATAAAATAGGATAAATGACATTCTACGCTAAACAAATTGTATAAATATTGAAAAAATGCTTCTGTATACGAAAAAGTGAATAGGTTGACAGAAAGTATGTTGCCAAATTTCTTTTTCCGCCAAGGCTGTTTTCTCTGTTTCGTCAAGGCTCCATATACTGGAGAAACACCGAACTTTTATGCTTGTTTATACATGTATTTATATGTATACAGTGGCGCAGCCAAGGGCGGGGGGGTGTTTGGGGGTTAAAACCCCTCCCAGAGCTAAAAAAAATTACTATAATTGCCGTTTATATGAATCAAAACTAAAGTTAAAATTAAATTTTTTGGCCTATCCGCCGCTTTGTTAAATCAAATTCTATTCAACAATGTGATTCAATTAAACGGTGAAAATTCTACTTAAAACTGTGAAAGAGCATATTACAAGCATCGGTTAAGTCAAAGTCAAAACTGGTTATTTAAACTGCGTCACTTTGTCAAGATCAGAGCTGGGCAGTATCGAAAATACATGTATTTGAAATACATTTGTATTTTGTATTTTAAACAGATAAAACTAAAGTATTTTGGTAATGTATTTTGAAATGATTTTTCCATGTATGTTGTATTTTGAAAATACTCAAAATACATTTTTCGATTATTCAAACTTCGTACCAGACTTGAAGCTGGTATAAAGTTTAAACCACAACTTGTGTTTTAACCGCAAATTACTGATTCACAACAGGAAATACATGCTTGTCTGTTTTGTATAGTCTTTGAATTCGTTTCTAGAAGTTAATATGAACATTTTTTTTTTTAATTTGGCATAATAAGGATTTTTATCTTTGGCTGAAACATTTTTTCTGAATGGTTTTGCTAATGCTTTTTAATTCTTAATGTTACTATGCGAAAAAAAAATAAATTGTCGTGTGATAAACAAGTAGGATCGTTCAGACTTTTCCTGAGTATTGCATTTTTAAACTATGTTAGCAGTGTAATGCTGTTAGTTGTAGCAGAGACGCGTGAAAAGATTGATAATACATACCCAAGAACTCCTAATGAACGAAAATTAATTATTTGTGATACATCACGCTACGCGATAGACATAAGTTTACTCGAAATATTTCAAAATATTTTTTGATGACAGTTAGTGCAAGACACTATTTTCAGGTCGAAATCAACTGAGTCTGGTCATCACTCTTTTATGACCGGACCGGGCGTGTGCTTTATTTTTTCCTGCAGACTCAGGCCGGGCAGGGGCAGATTAATGTTTTCCGGATCCAGCCGGACCTGGATATTCTTCCTAGCGGTCTTGACAGGAAGAAATTTTCAGGCCCGGTCTCGACCCAGATCGTAAAAAGTCATTGGCCTGGCCTGGCCCGCGCAGATATCGGTAAAATTTGATCTGGTTTAACATTCTTTGCAAAAAATGCATATATTTTTAAATCGTTATTATTCTACAATTAAAAATTTAAATTTATACTTTTTGAAGAATAGCACATACTTGTATATTTCTGGCCGATAAAATAAAAGTGCACGAAAACACGTGAAAAGAAACCTGTCTATGATGGAATCCTGTCTTAAACGGAAAAGTGTGTTAATTCATACAAAATGAATATAATAATACGTGTGAAAAGAATATAATGCATTTAGAACAGGTGATGTACCAGTTAAGATGGGAACTTGTCTATAATTGATTTTTTTAGCTCCTAGACGTGATTTCGTCTTAGAAGATTTTTCTGTATCGAATTTTTCAGATTTATAAGTCTCTAAGCAATGGAATATGGTTTAATGACGTTAATAATAACTCAGACATTTGCGTACAAATAGAGAATCATAAAAAAAATAAACATAGTTTACATGGGCACAGGCAGAAATAAATCTAGGGAGTGCAGTATTTTGGAACGGGTATGCCTCTACTTTGCAGCTCTGGGCGCTTTTTAAAAGATGAAGAATATAAACATGAAAAATAGCTAAAATAAAAATTGTCAGAATACCTCGTACAAGAGAATTTTTAACCACATCGGCTTAAAAATTTATCTTTTGTAGAAGTTCAATCGGGCCAATTAAGTTTTTGTAGGGCTAGGCTCGAACCGAAATTTTAGCATTTAAACCGGGCCAATAAATTTTTTGTATGAGCTGGTCCAGACTCGGACCGAACTTTTAGCTTTTATACCGGGTCGGGCCAAAGAATTTTTTGTACGGACACGGCCGGGCCTCGGGCCGAACTTTTAATTTTTATACCGGGTCAGGTCCCAAATTTTTTTCTACGGGTTCGGGTCTGGAAATTTCGGCTCGTGCAGACCTATTTTTTTGGTTACGGACATGTCCATATACAGTAGGTAAAAATTTATAACATGGCATTGCATTAAAACATTTTTGTGTAGTGCAAGATAATTAAAATTAAAATTAATGTATTTTGACATTTGAAATTTTGAAAAGTATTTTATATTTTGTATTTTAGACCCTAAAACCAATGTATTTTGTATCGAAAATGGTTTTTCGATGTATTTTGCCCCCCCCCCCCCCTCAAGACGTCTTATAGTAAAAGAGGGGTCATATACAAAGGGTACTAGGAAAGTTTTGCAATATGGATTTATTTATCAAACTTTTTCAAAGCAATTTCCGATACAAGCAATACAGTTCTCCATCCTCCGAAACCAGTCCTTAAACCAGCTCTGCCAAGTTTCACTAGGAAGTAAAGCACACTCGTTGTCCCAAGCCCTCAAAAGTGTCTCATCACTCTCTGGAAAACCGAATCCCTTTCAGCTTCATTTTCACATGGGGAACAGGCGAAGTCACAGAGGGCAAGATGTGGACTGTAAGGAGGGTGTTCAAGAAGTTTCAGTCCTGTAGTGGCCAAATATTCAGTGCAGGCTTTGGCCCGGTGAGCTGGAGCTTTGTCATGAAGGAGGAACCAGGTGTTCATTCGTGACTTTGGTCGCAGGTTCTTCAAAGATTCCATGACATTAGGGAGGCACTGTTCAGTGTACCACTTAGCTGTAACTGTCTTCTGTGTGTCCAAAACGATACGCTCAACAATTCCACTTGATTTGAAAAATAGTAATACAGCTATAATTTTTTTTTGACAGATCGGGATTTTCTGACAGCTACCGGTGTGTCCTCATCATCAAAGACCCAAACTTTGTTTTGAGACTTAGTCGGCACATCATAATACTATAGCCAGGTTTCGTCACCACTGCCACACTGCTTTGAGTTATATAGTATACAGTGGGCCATTTCTTAATTGCATGTCTGTCTTTGTTCCATGTTCGAAACAATAACAGGCCATCGAATTCCAAGGAAAAAATAAAACATACACTTTGTAAGTCTCTCTCAGTTTCAAACGGCTTTTTTTTTTGCGTTTTTTGCTCTCAGTTACTAAGACCAAGCTATGTGCGAACCCAGGAAAAAAATCTTTGCAAAAGTAAGAATTAATAAAAAGTACTTTAAAGTTATAAAAAGCTATTTTTCGATTGTGAACAGATTTTTGCAATCAGTGTTTCTTTCGAATCATTTGTTTCATAGGGGGTCTGTACACAAATTTAAAGACTATACTTCATTTGGTCAAATTATTCAAACTCTTTATGCCGAGAATTTGCATCTTAAAAGTAATCTCTATACTAAATTTCAAGTTTCTAACACTAATAGTTTCAACTAAAGCATAATTTAGAACGCGTTTAGAAAGTTTTCCGTCATTTCATCCTTTTAAATTTTGAATTAAAAAAAATGGTCTAAGGAAGCATTTACTACATAAAAGTAATCATCATACAAAATTCCAAGTTTCCATACCAATTGTATCACATAAATCGCTTAGATTTAGAAATTTTAGAATGCTTCTTACTCTTGCAATCTTTCAAATTTCGAATTAAAAAAATAAATTACGGCGAGCATTTACGTCTCTTAAGTTACATCCATATAAAATTTCAAGACTCTAGCCCTAAAAGTTCTAATTATATTATGATTTAGAACATTTTTAGAACGTTTTTTGCTCATTTCACATTTTTAAATTTCGAATTTTTTAAAAACCGTTTTGAACGAGTATGTATATCTGAAAAGTAACCACTACATCAAAAAACAAGCATTTATACCAACTGTATCACACAAATCGCAATTTTAGAACTTTTTTGTTCTTGATCCTTTTTACATTTCGAATTTTTAGAAAACTGTTCTGGATGATCATTTTCATTTCTAGAGTAACAGCCGTGCCAAATTTCACCTACATCTAGCACAAACAATTCCTAATTAAATGTTTTATATCATTTTCAGACCGTTTTTCGGTCATTTCATCCTTTTAAATTTAGAATTTCTTTAGAAATCGTTCTTAGAGAGCATTTACATCCCAAAAGCTACCACCATGCCAAATTCCAAGCTTCTATACCAACTGTATCACATAAATCGCAATTTTAGAACTTTTTTTTTTTCTGCTACTGCAAACTGTTCTTGGCTAGCATATAAGTCTAAAGCAACAACCATGCCAAATTTCATGTTTCCAGCCCTAATTGCACAAATAAATTGTAATTTAGACCGTTTCCTGCTCCTTTTCCCTTTTTAAATTTCGAACTTTATGGAAACCATTTTTAGTGAGCATTTACATCTTTTTAAAGTAACCGCTAGTCCAAATTTCAAATTTCTAGAATCAACAATATCATAGAAAGTGCAATTTTAGATTTTTTTTTTTTTGTTCTTGCACCCATTTGAAACGTGATGTACGAAAAAAAGGGTTTGGAAATTGTTGTATAAAATATAGCCTATGTTAGAGAGGAGATGGTTAACAGAATTTTGACACCATTATTAAGGTTCCATACTTAAAAAGTAAAAACGGAACTATTAAAAGATCACTCATGTGTCTTATTCTTCTGGCGCTCAGCGGGGAGTTAAGGGTTATCGACGCAGAATCATCTAAGGATTGTTGGTAATGATTTTCAAAAAAATATGTCTGTAAATAGCTGCGATATTAGTTAAAACCCATCTAGAAAACAACGGCACAGATCAAAACTGTGTTGCTACTTTGCGACCTACTTTTGAAGCGCGCTTGACACAATGCTAAGATTAAACTTTGTAACAAGATATTTGCTTTAGGTAAGACGAATCATGATAGTCAACATTTTTCATACCAACTGAATTCAATTATTGAGGGAAAATATTGAAAAATAATTCATAGAATAATTCTAAGACATTAAGAGTAAGTAATTTTGAGACAACAATCGCTTATAATCAATATATAATTCATTTATAATGAAAAAATTTTTCGTTAACAAATCACTTGAATTATCATATCTCGATAGGTTTTCATTTTTGAAAATGAATCGGAAAGTTTTGCGTTGTTCAGCATACTTTTTTTAAATGTTTTAAAATTGTCTACTATTACGACAAATATGATTGACAAGTAACTTTTCGTGTGAAACTCAGCGACTTCTTCCGAAGCGTGATTTGTTCTCTGCCAAATTTAAACTTTGTACAAGGTATTTATTTTAAAGGGAGATATATTCATTGTTTTTCATTCCAACACCAATAAAATTAAATTCTGGCATGTAATATTGCTTTAGGTATGTGACTATGTCATGTGAGAATATTGTCTTTGAATAGTTCTGATATTTTGTGTGGAACCCTTTGTACGCGAATAAAACTCGCATATGACCAATTTCTTTTTAAATCTGTTCTGTAGTTCCAGAACTAACCCCTGCAAAAAAAAAAAAAAAATGTTGCTGTTTTATAATATTAGTATAAATACGACTACAATTCAAACTCGGATATTTTTAGAGAACTTTAACAATAATAAATATATTTTAACAAAATTTTCATCAGATTTACATTAGATAATGCGAAATTCGATGTCATGTAAAGTGCTGTAAGGGCACAGTAATTTAGTCTACAATACCGTGTTTAATATCAACTACATTCCAAAACATCGATTACCTTAATTGAGTTGTCACATTTGGCAAAAAGCAAGGTAAGTAAGTCTATTGAAAATTTTGTTAAAATTGCTTCTTTATTATTAAATTTAGGAATAAGAATTCGTGATTCTCATGAAACCTTGTGGATTTTTGATTGAACAAATGGATTTCAAATCTGTTATTTTCTATGTAAAAATTATTTGCTGTACTGTGTTCTTCTATCTTCAAGTTTGCTCCTCATCATTTTTAAACACTTTATAAATCTAATCAATTTTTGTGTTATTTCACTGGTGCATTTTATAGTTTGTCACTCTAATACTGTAAACGCTGTTTAAATGAACCGTAACCAACGTAATTCAAGAGATAAGCATTATGATTTCATTCATTTAAAAGACTGATTCCATTAACCGGTGATTCATATAACCGGCGACCATCTTTATCAGAAACTCAAAACCCCCCCCTAGAACCGAATTCTGGCTGCGCCACTGTATGTATATATACAATTTATTTATACTTGTCTTTCAATTTACCTCCTTTTGTATAGATAAATGGCTTCTTTATATTAAATAAATTGTATAAACATAAATGACGTATTTACATAAATGACGTCATTTGGACGAATTTATTCAAAATATCTCCAGCTTATAAATTAAATTAAATGCTGACAGACAATTGAATCCTGACGATAGAAATGTGATTTTTTTTTCAAATTTTCCTGAAAAACATAATTTAATCACAATCTTGTCTTCATTATCAATTGAAATAAAAGATAAATTCAATTTCAGTTTGAAAATGACGAATAAAAAGAAATCAATAATCCCTATCGGGACCCTTTCCAATTTTTTCCCTTTTTTTGTCACAAAAAAACTGAGTAATTAGTTGCCATCATTACAGAAATGTCATTAAAATTAGAAAAAAAATTAATATCTCGAAAACTAAATCCAATTTCAAAATTCTTCCGCATCCGCGGATTTTTATGGACAATTGGTATTAATTTCTCCATCAAGCGTTTAATATTTTATTAAAAATAGCCCTGAAACATAATCAGTCGTTTCATAAAATCGTTTCATAAAATCGTTTCACAAATTCGTTTCATTAGGATTTTATATATATAGGGTAGATTTGTCTTATTTTATTTCACATTTTTTTGTACTATACTATTTTATATCCAATTTAATTAAAATTTAATATTTTACTTTATGTATAATGCATATCATATTCAGATCATAAAATATTCATTATTATTTTAACAATCAAACTAAACTTTAAACTGCATTAAAGCTGCATAGTATTATTATTGTACTTTATTTATTCTACAATATTATATTTTAACTTAAACCTGAAACAACATAAATTTTTGTCTTTAAGGTAACGAGTTATTGTACCTCAAGATATTTTAAAACTTAAGGAATTTAAATTTATTATTATATTTATGTGTCTTATTCAGATAATAAAATATTCGTTATTGATAGTTACCAAAATAGCATTGCATACAATATCAAAAGTCGATCCAAGCAAAATCTGGGCCTATTTAGGATCCCTTCACAAAAATCTTTTTAATAAAATGGGCTCCTTCACAAAAATCAATTTAATAAAATGGGGCCCTTCACAAAATTATTTTAATAAAACAGGTCCCTTCACAAAATTCCTTTTAATAAAATTTGTCTTTTCACAAAATTCTGTTCCATAAAAACTTACTATTTATAAATTATTTATTATTTTGTGACATTTTAAAGTGTGTAATTTGTAAACAAATGAGTTCACTAGAGAGAAAAAGTTCAGCAAAAGGATTTTAAAAAGTATTTGTCAATAAATGCTCGAATTTGAGTAAGTGGATTTGAACTTTTATTACAAATGTTATTTTTCACAAAAAATATAATAAATTTCACAAAAATATCCTTTACTTTTCACAAAATGCAGCCCAAGAAAAAATACCTGCATCGAACAATGAAAATTATCTGGCATATCTATTATAATGAATCCATGATGTTATAATTTAAAAAGGGGTAGCGTGTGGCCTTTTGACATGGATTTATTTCAATATGTTACTTCGAAACAAATTTTATTCAAAAATTGTTCTCGAATTTCTTCATATTTACAACTCATTACAACAATTTTTTTCAGCTGGTTTCGTTTCAACTTGTAATCAATTTATAAATCAAAAAAGTCCAGTCTTGTGCAGTAATTTGAAATCTTAACATCCAACCGGAGTATCTTTTTCACTCCTCACAAAAAGTTCAAACGACGGCCTTGCCGTTGCTCTTCAGAGAAATCCTCTCTCTTTTGAAAATCTGTCAGCAAACCTTTCCTTCCCTACTAAGATGGGAATCCGTCCTGAGATGAGTGTTTTTCTACCAACACTCTCTCCCTTCAAACTCTAACTAACCTCCCCTCGATTGTCTTTCCCGACCCTTGGCTCCAACAAAAGTCTCTCCGTTCACCAATCAAAGAAGTTTCCGCTCACGTCATAGCATTCAGTTTTTCTGTGATTCGATCGGGATTCCTTTTTGGGAGGTCTTACTGAAATGCCAAATGTTCGCACGGGTAAAGTTCTCACGCTAAAGCGACCACACAAGTAGCCGGCGAGATCAGAGAAATATTTTGCTGTCGAAACAGTTTCCGTTCACAGGATTGATCGAAGCTATTCTGTGCCTTTGCAGGTCGGCGACATTCTTGCAAGCTAGCAGAAAAATATGACAGAAGTTTTCCAACACCTGGGAACTTCTATCCTTGATTATTTTGCATAATTAGCAGACTGTGGGAGATTTAATGAAATCGTTACACTATTAATATTTTGAAGATTAAGTGAATGATATAGTTGTTTGGGAATTTTATTTTTATTTTAGTTAAATTATAAAATAAATACTAAAAATAGTATATTAGTAAGATAAGTAAATGTAATTTATAATGCAATAAAAAAACAGGGGTCGATGCAGGTTTTTTTCCAGGGGGGGGGGGGTGCATTTTGTGAAAAAGTAAAGGTAAGGTTATTTTTGTGAAATTTATTGTATTTTTTTGAAAAATAACATTTTGTAACGAAAGTTGAAATCCAGTTTTGCAAATTACATATTTTAAAACGTCACAAAATAATAAATTAAAAAAATAGTAAGTTTTTATGGGATGGAATTTTGTGAAAGGGCCTATTTCATTAAAAGGAATTGTGTTAAGGGGCCTGTTTTATTATATAAAGAATTTTGTGAAGGCGCCCATTTTATCAAATTGATTTTTGTGAAGGGTGCTGTTTCATTAAATGGAATTTTGTGAAGGGTCCCTAAATATTCCTGAAATTTTGCCTGGATCGACTCTTGAAAAATATATATAGTTGAAAGTTTAACAAAAATTAAAAATATAAATAATAATAATAAAATTGTACAATATTTAATGATATGCCTCGGATTTGCTTATGGATATGCTTAGATATTTTAAAATAATTTATGTTCAATATATCAAAAGCAAGTAAAAATATTTGAAGAAAGTTATGTAAATAAATACACAGAAAATTTAGGATTTATCAAAGTAAAGTGCTAATCTTATAAATGAAGAAAAAGTGAAAATAACTATTTTCATACAAAAAAGAAACAAAATGAATAATAGATTTAAATATTACTTTTCAGAAATGAATAAACAATTATATTTATTCATAAATAAACAATCTTAGAAAGTTAAATAAATAAATTGAACTTTTAACAATTTTGCAAAAGAAAAATAAGTATTGAAAATACAAAGTATTTTCACAAACAGATTTTTTTTTTTCTGTGAGATATATATGTTTTATAATTATTATTAATAAATTTACAAATTGGCTTAACTACTCTTTTTAATTATTTAGGAAGAAAATGAGAAATAAATGTTTGATTTAATTGTCTATAAATTAAATCATGTAGTGGAAAAATTCATAAAATAAATAACAATTCATTATTTTTTAACGCACAAGAAGAGCGCGAAGTTCCATCGGGGGAAACGGTCGTCGGTCGTCGAACAGTGACGTCACAAATTCGTCCGTAGGCTTTGTAGAGTCAAGTATGTGTTAATCCAATCCGTACGGGGATCAAATTTTTCATTTTTTGATAGTTACATCTAATGAGCGAGCTTCAATATTCGGTAGTTCACCTGCTTAAAGTTAATTCTGCCAATGTCCGGAGAAGTTTCCGTCTTTTCTTCATTTTGAACGATATCTTTTGTTAAAAAATATTAATATTTATTATTAAAAAAAAATCTGAAGCTAGATTCCATAAAAATCCTTCATCGAACACTTATGAGCGAGATTGCTATAGTGCAACGATCGCTTCTGCGCATGTCCGGGAAATCCTCTAGAGACATAATTTCGCGTTTCAAAAAAGAGTGAAGAACTGACTCGGGGAATTTTATTTTCGCTGTCTTAAAATTGTCATAATTTAGTAACTCAACAGCTAATTGACAGATTTCAATGATTTTTTTTGGTACCATTTTTTATTATTTTTTTTTTAATTATTTAAAGAGAGGAAAATAAGATGTATTATATATTTTTTTTAAATTTAGGTTTTCCTGAGGAAACTTTAGTCAAAATTGAAAGTGTAATATATCTAAGTGTTACACAATAAATTGGCAATCACTATAACGCCACCCCACTATTACTTAGTTCACTTGGAAAGATTTTCGTTTAAAAAAAACATATCGGAGCGTCGAAGGCAATGAAGTCTCCAACTCCACATTCGTTTGGATAGATTTTCGTTTTAAAATATAAAATCATACAAATTCGAGAGTATACGCTGCTGAAAGCAGTGGGGTCCCAAAATTAGGTTCGTTTGGAAATATTTTCGTTAAAAAATATAAAATCATACAAATTCGAGATTCATTTCCAAAAATAGACCGGAGCATGCGTAACACTCCCGATTGCGCGCTTCCGATAACAGTGCCCCCCCCCCCCCGCCCCCTAACTCTAGGTTAGTTTACAAAAACAGATCGGAGCGTGCGTAATACGCTCGAGTATGCGCTGCGGAAGGCAGTAGAACCCCCATCGCTAAATCTCCCCCGGAGAAAAATATCTGAATTCCACACTGATTTTAGGTGTATTTAAGGATATTATTCGGGGTTTGAACAATGTCGGGCTGGTCAGCTACTGCAAAAAAAAAGTACCGTTTTAATTCGTATAAAGTTCTTTATAGCTAGCTACGTACATGATGTTATTTTGCCATAAGGGTTTGTTTAAATATTAAAAATCGTGCCAACATTCATTTTTCAAATGAGAATCCAAATTTCGCCATGTAGATTTTGAGTTAGGTTTAAAAAACTAGCAGTATTACAATCTGTTTTGCAATCATTACCAATGAATTTTACATTAGGAGTTCTACAGTTTAAATCTTTACTTTATAATTGTTAAACTATGTAACCGAGTGACTTTTTTGTTATCCTAAGGTAAAATTTACCGAAAAAGCCAAATAGGATGTCAAAATTAAGTGTTTGTGTTTAAAATTTCAGAGTTTTTAACAATTTCACTGTGAAGATGATCCCCCAATTTATATTAAAAAAAAAACATAAATTTAAAGAAGATATAAATTCCAGTCGAATGGCTATTTCCGTTTATTTCTTTGACAATTTGGTGTTTAAAAAAAGTTTGTTTTAAATGTTTGATCATTTTCAAACTATAAATGTTATCCCATGAAGGATTTGCAACACTTAAACCTGTTAGAAAATACTTTTTTCCACAAAGAATATCAATTTTTCATTGTATATTTTTAATAAACGCAACAAAGCATGACGATTTTTTCGGTAAATTTTTGTATTGTGCAATATTTTTGACGCCCCTCAAAATGAATTATAAGATGATTACTTCACGTCAACTATCTCCGATCTTTCTAAGACTGATACAATTTTTCACTGTTTTCTAAGTTACGATCGTATAAGCACACATTGTGAGCAAAAAGGAAAATGATACAAAAAAAAAAAAGAAAAAAAAAAGAATTGTAAATTTTTTTTATTTAACAAATTACGATAACTATTGGGAAAATGTTCCGAAAACATAAAAAAAACCCCGTACATTTGTGTTATAGCGGTTCCCACAATTATAATTATGCCAAAGTTGCAGTTATGATTTCGCCAAGATCATCGCAAAGCTGATATGCATCCTATATATGCGTATATATATTCCAAACATATATATGTGCCATATATGTCATTATACACATATTATTTACGTCTTATATGTCGTATATACATCATATACACATGTCATACATATACATCATATATGCATCATATATGACACTTAACTTGGCCATACATACGTCAAGAAATGTTATATATATATATATCATATATTATTATAATGTCATACATGATTTATAATTTGGCGATAAATCTTGGTCACTTGGCGATTCATCCTTGAGGGCCGCTATAACACGAAAGTACCAAATTTCTACTTTATTTTTCATATCTGATAATTTGCATCTATCCTTTTTGTAACTTTAACATTTTTGTAACGATTTTAGGCATTTCTATTGCCTGTTCAAAGATAAATTCTTTGAAAGTTGCAGAATTTCGTTAAAAACGCTTAAAAAATTCTTATAAAGTAACAGGATTTCGTTAAAAACGGTTAAAATGGTAAAATGCGAACATCATCTCGACCGAAAGCAACAACCATTTTCCCAATAGTTAAAAAACCTTTTCAAAATAAAGCAAATAAGATAAATTATAAATTCTAGTCGAATGGTTATTTCCATTTGTTTCTTTGACAATTTGGGTTATTATTCGGGGGTTGTCTGTACTGTACTCCGATCTGTTTTTGCATATGAACCTCGAATTTGTATGATTTTATTTTTTCAAACGGAAATCTTTGTAACACGATATTAAACAAAACAAAAAATTAGGTATATAAAAGAAACTCTGTCCATGACCTGATGACCCTGATTTTCAAAAATTGTTATAGCTCATGTATGTTATTCTCGTTTTTAAAACTAATTTAATTGAACTGTATACAAAACTGTAAAATGTAAATCAAATTTAGCATTTCGCATTTGTGAAAATCGGTTTAAGTGACTATGTTTATGTCTATGCGTTAGTTAAGTATGGTGGAACATTCTGAGTTTACTCTTTCTACGTTCATTATTTTGTATTTTCTGAATATATCTACAGCCTAATAATTCAGTTAAATTAATTTTCTTATGTTTACAATTTTGATTTGATTATTGCGGAATGCAGGAACTCTGTTATCACGATCAAATGCCCTTTGGTCTGTTTATTCTCGTTATAACTTAGTTCGATTGTATAAACTTTCTTTTTGGTTTTCTGGTATAGAAGGTTAAAAACAAACGGAATCGTAAATTAGGAGAGAAAAAAAAATATTTTATTCTTGAAAGAAAATTTAAAAATCCAAAGTTAAAATATTTCTTTCTATCACTTAAAATGATCTAGAACTGCTTTAGTCGTAAATATTAATCACGAAATAGAAATCTTTAGTTTCTAAATTGATTTTTAAAAAAAATCTCGATATAAATAAAATTTTAAATCTGAGAAAATAAATTGTAGCTTACCTGAATATTTGGTCACAAAATTTATGTATATTTTCAGCCAGACTTTAGATATAATTCATCAAATCCTAAACTAAAATTATCTGATTTGTGATAATTTATCGCATTAGTTCATTGTTTCGAGATAGGATTATAAAATTTTAGACACAATGGAAACTAAGCAAGTTGCGTATTTATAAAAACTAGAAGTATGATGTGGCCATCACAAAAGTGTCATTCCATGTCAAGAGGCCTAAATTTGGATATGGTTACTGATCTACCCCCTGCAATTTTGACGAAATCGCTACAAGACACACACACACACACAATAATCAAACCACGAAGTTTATCATCATATTGCTTATGATAAAAACCTTACTTATGTCTTTTGCCATTTCACCAAAATTGAAAGAGGTTGAGCAGGAACCTTTAGGCCAAGTTGACATAGAAAGACCCAGTATTTTTGCATTTTACTGGCGAGATCTCTTTCAGATTCTAAATAAATAAATAAAAAAAATAATAATGCTATATCTTCTCGGAACCCCTGAATATGAGTCGAGAACCCCTAAGGGGTCCACAGACCACAGTTTAAGAACCGCTGCTCTATCTCATTGGTGTATTTAAAGAAGAAAAAAAAGTTACATCTTCAAAACCTTTTCTGCTTTGAAAGAGCAATCACTTAAGAAGAAGAAACTATTGAAGAATTTTTGTACATTTTAAGATATTTTTTATTCGATAACAGAATTTCAATATATGTACAAATTGTGCCTACGATCGTGGAACAAACTTGGAGGGTAGGTGCAGCTGACAAAAACAAACAATTTTGTTTCTGACGAAATTGTTGTGCGAAATCCTTACAGTATGCTTACAATTCATACAAATATGAGTCTGTTGCAAAATTTTGTTAACATATCTTAACTACTGTTAAAGTTATGAACGAAAAAGCGACTTCGGATTGGAGTGAGATGTGTTGTATTTTTGACTATATAAATGGATTTCCGACTCTACTCTCCTATACAAAAACTGTTTGTTTTAGTCAGCTGCACCACCTCTCCAAGTTTGTCCCATGATCGTAGAAACACCCTGTATAGTACACTGAAAAAAAAAAATAAATGTTGATTTTAGAGTTTAATACTACTGGCACTCCAGCTGCCAGTATTATACCGTAAAATTAACAGTAATAAACTATAAAACAAGCAGTAATACTCTACCGCGCATGCGCGGTAGTATCATTACAAATGTTTTTGTTTCTGCATATAATCTCTAAAGATCCTCTGATAGATGAACTGTAATAACCTTTTATTTTCTTGATGATCTCTGCCTTGTTAAAATGTATATTAATATCACATCTTTGATTTAATCTTGACATTGCGATGCGGGACGGTCAAATTTTATATCTGAAATCTATTCATTAAGACGTATCTTGAATATTTAGTTTTCACTTGTTATGCCAATATAATCTAAATTTTCTTCCTTGTCTTCATTTGTGGTAATTGGTATAAGGTAAGCTCCCACCGTTCCATCCATGGGGGGGGGGGGGGGGGGTGTAGGATCCACACTGTTATGAAGTTTTACTTTTAGTTTCGTTGGTGGATTAGCAATTAAGTTTATTTTATATTTCTGTAAGCAATATTTTATTCTTTCAATTAGACCAGGGATATATTGAAATTTATGGAGTTTAAATTTTTTATGGTTAAATTTGCTATTCGTTCTATTTTATATTTAATTTGATAAATCAGTCTATCAATAAAGTTACTGGAAAAACTATTATCTCTTGCAATATCTCTGATATTTCCATTTCATGTTCAGTATGTTTTTCTGTGCAAACTATGAATGCTCTCGTAATATAAAATCGATAAGCTGCAGCTTTAAAATTTGAGGGGGGACGAGCTTCCGAAAGAAATTGGGTTATTAGACCGCATACTCTTTCTATAAACAGCTCTTTCTATGGTCTTTCTCATTAGCATTTCTTTATAATTCTACATCTAGGAAAAAAACGGATTATTCTGCTCAATTTCCAAAGTAAACTGTATATTACGGTCAATTTTGTTAACTTCGTTTAAAAATTCTTTCAATAATTCCAAATCCCATTACCAAATGACGAACACATCATCGACGAACCTATACTAGTAGGTCGGTTTAACTTGAAATTCATTCATAATTTTATTTTCCATGAGGCATAATATGATCTCGGCTAGGGACTCCTAAGTGGGGGATCCCATTGGAGCTCCAATCAATAGCTTATAAAATTTATTGTTGAATTTAAAAACATTGTTATTTACAATCAAGTTAAAACTAGATTTGAAGGTATTTTTAGTATTCAAGTCCAATGAAACATCGTTTTCTAATATAATTTTCCACGAAACTTCTAACTTCCCTTAGATCCACCGAAAGATATAAAAACAAGAACGAAAAATCATGCGTCAAACATAGATTATGTAACACTTTCCAACGCTTCCAAAATAATTTTACAAATCATACCGTTTAATAAGCTAAAAGATAACATTTAAGTAATCCGAATACTTTTCATCAGCCCTGTATAGGATCTATAGATTTGTATATATACTACATAGGATGCTAAATTTTAGTTCAGTTAGGAAACGCGTAGCACAGTTTAAAATTCTCCGTCTGGAGTTAAATAATACGGAAATGTGTTCGCGAACTTTTGTGCTTCCCTGTATAGGATCTACAGAATTTATACACACCACGTAATAGACAAAAAGCGAGTTAAAATTAAAATCGCGTTCAGTAACTTAAAACGCACTTCCAGGAATTATTGTTAACAGACAGTAGAGAATTCTTTTGTGTGTCCCTGTAAATGAACGATGACTGCTATACACACAATATTCTGTAGTAAGCCTCTTGTAATGCACCTTATATAAATTTCAATGCGTTTAAAATAGGGAAACATTATTTAAATAAACCGCAGACGATTTTTCTCCATAGACGTAATGTAACGGAATTCTTTTGATTGTCCCTGTAAAGTAACTATAAGTGCTATGCACACACTATTCCATATTAAGCTTCTTCTAATGCACCTTAGTCATATATATAAATTTCAATGCGTTTAAAATAGTGAAACATTATTTAAATAAACCTCAAGTGATTTTTCCCCATAGACCGCAATGTAATGGAATTCTTTTCAGTGTCCCTGTAAAAAAAGTATAAGTGCTACACACTTCCGTTGAAATAGGGAACATGCTATAGATAACGACTATAACATATAAAAATTGCAGAGCAATCCTAGCATATTTGCGGGAGTTACAGCACGGACAGACGGCCAGACGGCAGACGGGCAGACGGCAGACTGCCAGACAAACCGAAGTCATAAACACTTTTCAACTAGGTTGGAAAGTGTTAACAACTAGGTTGGAAAGTGTTAAAAACTTACCTCCAGGCTGGCGAGTATTCTATTAGTACTTGTAATATCGACATCTAATTTTGTTGACAAAGTTTGTCGTAGATGTAAGCCAAGCCTCGACACTTAGTAACCATGGGGCGAATAGGATTCCCTTCCTTGTGGTCTTTAATCCGGCCGATTATTCGGGCGATGACAGACATTTTGTTAAAATAAATCATATATTTTAAGACGAGGAAAAATTGCATGTGTGTATATATATGAAAATTTTATACGTTTAGCCGTTTTTACGGCTCTAACGATTTTGACAAAATTTTGTATTCTACCGTTTTGGGGCACCAGAAAAACATTGGGCTAGGTCACATGTTCGAGAAAATTCGATTAGATGGTCATTTTGGGTCACCATGGGTCAGAGTCAAGCTAATTGTATCTAAAAAACGGTTCAAACGATTTTGACTAAATTTTGTATTCTACTATTTTCGGGCACGAGAAGACTATTGGGATGGGTCACATGTTGGATAAAATTTCATTAGTGGGTCATTTTGGTCATGATATTTGAACTCAAAGCTAAATTTGACTGAGCATAGCTCGGTCTTCCCTGCTCGTTTTATCCTTAAGATCTTTTGACCAACTTCCATTCTTAATGACGTCAACAGTTTACCCAATAATGCTGTCATTGGGATCTCGCTTTAATGTACTATACAATTTAAATTTCCGACAACAATCCTCCATTTTTGAAATATATTCCCTTACATCCACTGTAACCAATTTATTTGATTTATCTGTCTGTATTATCATAATATTCGGGTTTGTATAAAGTTTCATAATGACCTTCTCAAAGTACTTATTTGGATTGCTTTCTGTGTTATTCTTTTTTAAAAAAGGACTTAAAGTTATAATGGATTGAACCTCATATTTCATCCTTCGTTTCCTGTGGCATTGAATTTGCGACACTTTCACAATCTGTGATAACGGATTGTTAGACTATTTTGTTCTGAATAATAAGGTATTTATGCACCAATGATAAAACTTGATGTTCTTATGGTTACTTAACAACTATAATAGAAATATTAACGTATGGCACTGGTCTCATCCTATTTTATGATTCCTTAATTTGTGATGATAACAAATTACTTTTAACTTACCGTTAGTAGTAGCCTCTTTATCGTTACGTTGAATATCCAGGTTTAGTTGTAAAATATGCGTAAAAGCATCGAAATTATCCTTGTTTAGTTTCTGAGTTAACTCGTTGCCAGTATTATACTGTAAAATTAACAGTAATAAACAGTAAAATAAGCAGTAATACGCTATCGCGTATGCGCGGCTGCGAGGCAATTGGGGTGCTAGTATTATACCGTAAAATCAACATTTTTTTTCAGTGTATAAATAAGAAACTTTGGTATAATCTTTTGATGTTTACATGCTTGTAGTAAAATTATATTAATGATTTCTAGATCTACTCTTAGTCTCTCAATTTTATATTTATTTTTCATTCACTATCTCAGATTCCATAATTACATCCAGTATACGATCAAAACTATAAACTAATTTATGATATAAATAAAAAATATAGATGAATCAATATTCACCTTAGTTAGAACTTGCTACATGAATAAATTCAGTCAAATTTTACAAAATGGTGTTTAATAAGTTGCTAAATATATAAAATAAAATACAAAATTGTATATCTAAAACGTAGTACTTTCAAAGTATAAGTGTACTTGAAAGTATACTAGGTCTTTGTATAGGTTCTTTGTCTTTGCCATTATGACCATAACAGAATTAAAAAATATATCATGAGATGAGTGAAAAAAAAAAATGTGTATAATGCAATATTTTTACCTGGAATTGTGTTACACCTGCTTCTTCAACATTAATATTTAAAATGATTAAACAATCATTTTATTTTTCATTTAAAAATGTTATCGAATCGAAACTGCGATCAATAAATTAGTCGGTAAACAGGTGCAACAGGTCTTTGTTTTTTTTCCCTTTCTTTTTCAGACAGATTTTTTATAAAATGTTCAGTTTAATTAACTTTTTAACACTTACCAACATAAAGTTGAAAAGTATTTACGAATTCCGTTTGTCTGTCTGTCCGTGTTCTAACTCGCATAAATATACTCGAATTGTCATGTAATTGATACATGTTATTGAGGATTAGTATTGGATGTTCGGTATTGAAACTGAAGCGTGTATAGCATTTATAGTTTGTTTACAGAGATACTCAAAAGAATTCAGTTACATTACGGGCTATGAAGAAAAATCGCTTGCGGTGTATTCTAATGATGTTACGCTATTTCAAGCATATTAAAATTGATATATATCACTGCGATGCACTGCAAAAAGCTTATTTATAGAATATGGTGTGCATAGCATTCATCGTTCATTTACAAGGACACACAGAATAATTCGGTTACAGTATAGTCTGTGAACAATAATTGCTGGAAGTACGTTGCCAGTTGTAATACACATTTTTAAATTTAATTATTTTTCTGTATATTACTTTTGTATGAATTCTATTGATCATGTACAGGGAGGGGGGGGGGGTCACAAAAGATCTCGAGGGCATTTCCGTGAAAAAGTGGACATGAGGGTGGAAATTTCAAATGTCTTTTATTACTACAAATAATATATCAAATTAAAGGTAAAAATATGACGCATATGAAATTACAGAGAACTAAGCTCTAAAAATATTTTTGTTATAATTTATCTAGGCTCAAAGTTGGAAAAATTTGAAAAACTTTCAGCCTGTAAAATAGGGTATTTTCATTATGTCAGAAACAATATTTAAAACAGCAGCATTTTCCATATATGTGCATATATTACTATTTGTGACCTTTGTGTATCTTTTGAAACACTTAATTTTTCAAAACAATTTAAAAGGCTGGATTTTTAATACAAATATATTTACACTGTCTCTCTGTCACATCCGTTACAAAAAAGATGCTTAAGTTATTATACAAAATGCATTTTCCATGAAAATACATGAAACTTTCGGAAAGTCTAACTATTGCAAGTTTAAATAACTACAAAACGTTAAAAGTTCATTAAATTTTTATTTTGTGTGAAATTGTAGTGTGACGGGTGTGACAAAATTCTTGTGACAGGTAGGACAACATTTAAAACTGCTTTGAAATATATTTAAATATTTTTTAAATGAAGTGTAAGGTTGAATCATTCTTGTTTCTGAACAATTAAGGCCAATTTGCCAAAAAAGAGGCGATAAATCATGAAATATATATTTCAATTATTTTAGCAAATTGTGAGTTGGTAGCAACTTACTTACTTTTAAGTTAATTCTGCTTTGGATTTTTTTAAATGTGCTCAGGAGATTGGTGCAATAAAGGCATTGTATGTCTCAGCAGTGAAAATACTAGAAACTAAACAAATACTGACAGAAAATGGGAAGGCATCAAGTCCATCGAAGGCATCAAGTCCATCGAAGGCATCAAGTCTTATCACCACTTTAAAGTAAGTAGTGATAGTACTATCCTTTTGATGGGAAAGACTGCCAAATCAACACTGAGGGAAGTGGCAGTCACTGCTAATTGTGAATCTCCCCCCAGAAAGATTTTGAAAATATCAGATTTAAATATTGGTGATTATCTTTTGGTTTCCCTGGCCAGTAGCAAAAAGCGTAATAGCTTGTAGTACTATGCTAATGTCTTGAATATCCACTTCCGTAAGGAAGAAATAAGCTTAAAATACATGAAAGCCAGTGGGCCACACTGGATTTGGCCAGATGAAGATGACATCTCAATTAAAAAAATTTTCTGCTATTGTAAAAAATATAGCTCCCCCATCACTTATAACGAGTAGGGGGCACTACAAATTTTAAACTAACTGCATAAATATGTTATTTTTATTAAATTTCTTTTGTATATTTACTATTGTTGAGTTTACTGTCTATACTGATCACTGTATTTTTTTTGGTAAACAACTTTCAAATTGTACACTTTGCACAATGTCACACTCGTCACAGCAGGAAAAAAATTCTTATACATTAAAATAATTAAAATTTAATATGAAAATTACGTATTAAGTTTAATTTGAATCTCTTTCATTCAACAATTGTTTTAATAATGACACAGTTAAATATTCACAGGAATTTTAACAACTGTGTATGCAAGTAAAAACTCTTGTCCCGAGAGAGTCACACCGTCACAAGTTAATTTTTTTTTTTTAAATATTGAAAGCTATTGAAGTTATATATTTGCTCAATTATCCAAGCATATACAGGGTGACAATTATTGAACTATATGAAACAAAACCGTCATAACTTCTGAACGGTTTGCGTGATGAAGTTCAAACTTCGTGGTTGGCCGCAGGGCATGATGGGAATTAGTATGCGCATGCGCACGCAACTTGTTGTTGTCGGCCATTTGCAAGTGAAAATGTCACTTAACTGGACATTGCACATCACACAGTCACCCGTTGAGGGTGGGGAGACTTCTCGATAGACAATGCCCAGTCACGGAATAATTGATCCGATATTCGTTGACGGCGCGATGACTATTGAACGATATGTGAAGGTTTTGAAAAATGGTTTCATCACTATTATCCAAAGTGACCCTGATTTCGACAAGATGTGGTTCATGCAAGACGGAGTTCGATCCCATCGGACCAAGAAAGTGTTTGATGTCCTGGAGGAGCACTTTGGGGACCGCATTCTGGTTCTGGGGTACACAGAGGCCACTCTAATGGGACTCGCTTGACCGCCATATTCTCCAGATCTGAACACATGTGACTAATTTTTGTGGGGCTACATTAAAGAAAAAGTGTACAGAAATAACCCCAAAACCATTGCGCATCTGAAAACTGACATTCAGGAGGTCATCGACAGCATCGATGTTCCGACACTTCAGCGGGTCATGTAGAATTTTGCTATTCATCTGCGCCACATCATAGCCAATGATGGCAGTAATATCGAACATGTCATAACCTAAATCCGAATATCTGTAGTGACGTTTACATGTTAAATAAAGTTTGTGCACTCAGTAGTTTTTAAATAATTTACGTTTTATTTCATATAGTTCAATAATTGTCACCCTGTACATGGAAAAGCATAATTAAAATACTTTTCAGGGATTTCTTAGCTAATTTATTTCCCAAAATATAGATATAAACTCTTAAAATTTTTTCTGGATGTCACACCCGTCACAGCGGAATGGCCCTCGAGTAACATTTCCATTTACTGATGGAAATTGCCGAAGGGGAATCTTTACTTTCCTAACTGAACTAAATTTTAGAACACTGTGTAATATACAGGGTGATCAATTTAAAAGAGTACCCGTTGTTTTTTCTTAGCATCCTTAAATTTGACAGATGTGACAACTGTTCTAACACTGAAGTATAATTGTTTGAACCTTGTTCAAGTGTGGAAGACAATTTCCAACACTGTTGGACTGTTACAAACAGCAAATATTGAAAATATTCGCCACCATCCAGACGAATTTTTTCGTTGCCACTAATAATCTTACAAAATGAGTTTTCAAAAATAAAAAAAAATAAAAACTTTGAAAGAAGCAGACGATTTACTAAAATCATTTGCGCAGAATCGGATTAAAAATTACTAATGATGTTCACGCGAATTTATGAGCGCGTGCAGTAGACCTAACCAAAGTGACCAGTGTGACCGGTTACTTACCGGGGCGGTAAGTAAACGACCGGTTACGTACCGGTGACATTACTGGACGCGCTCTATGTTTACGCGAATTTATGACGCATTTAGAAAGTGGAAAAAACGATACCGCACATTAAATATAGATATCTTAAATAAGTAATGATGTTAAAAGTCTTGCTACATATATAATAGATGTGGATAATACAAAAAACAAACGGGTACTCTTTTAAATTGATCACCCTGCGTTATACAAATCCTATAGATGACATGCAGGATTGCACAAAATAATTCGAATATTTTTCCGACTATTGATGATAATTGCTGAGATTGGGTTTTCAAATATGTTTTACAAATTGTTTACTTACACATCATCTTTCACCTTTTAAAACTGTGAAGTTCTCTTACAGTATTCTGACTGTGTTAGAAAGTATTTCATAATTTATGTTTGACGCATAATTTTTTGTTTTTGTTTTTGTTCTTTTTTTTTTTTAATTTTATTAATTATATTTATTTATTTTTTCAAAAAATGCATTAAAATTGACGACACGCGTGTTATATGAGGGCGTGACACACACGACTAAATACAATAATTTCACTTTTTTAAAACACCGTTTATATCTTTATCTAATCATACTTCTTCTGTCAGGAGTAAGTTTTGAAGAGATATGTTATCAGTGTATATGCGCGTTTAGTTTAGGAAAGAGGAATTTATTGTTTTAGGTTTCTATGTAATCAAACATTTCTATCGTTCATTTTAAGGTAAGTTTTATTATAATTTTTTGCCAAACTAGATTAAATTTAACAATAACGAAAAACCATGCGTAGATTATGAAACACTTCCCATCACTTCCAGAATATTTTAACAAAACTTTATCGATTAATAAGGTGCAAGTTGATGTCTAACGTAAGTAAACAATTTGGATAACGCATAACAAATTTAACAAGCCAATTTCAGCAATTACCACCAATTGTCGGGAAAATATCCGAATTCTTTTGTGCAGTCCTGTATATGATCCATGGATTTGTATATAATACTACAAAGATATGCTAAAATTTAGTTCAGTTAGGGAACGCATAGCACAGTTGAAAATTCTTATTCAGCAATTTCCGAGGATCCAGGAAAATATTGTAAAGTTGATACTTTTGAGTTTCGTTCATTGAAAATTTTCTTCTTTTTACTATCCATGCTCGTAATTAATTTATTAATAGCGTTGTCTTTGTATTTTTAATGTAAGAAACTCAAAAGTATCAACTTTACAATATTTTCCTGGATTCTTTGGAAGATTAAAATATAAACTTAGAAAATTTAATATCTGCCTTATTGCAAAACCTTCCACAAAATATATATAAAAAAAACATAGTATGTAGAAAAACAGATCCAATAGAACCTGATCAACTTTCCGGTGTTTATGAAATCCCATTCACCATGGTAGATGGAACAATACAACACTATATAGGAATGACAAACAGGAAAATTTAAAACAAGAATAAAAGAACATATGGCAGATATCAAATATGACAGAAGAACCTTATATTCTATATTGCCTTAGCTAGACAATATAGAATAGAGCCGTTACAGATTGATTTTAAGGATAGTAAAATAATTTTTCAATCAAGAGCTTATTTCCCACCCATTATGCGTGAATCAATAGAAATATAATTGCGAAAAGATAACATTTGCAACGAAGCCGCTTCTTTTGAATTACCTAAAATTTGGTACGCGATGATTTACAGATTGAAAAAACAAATAAAAATAAAAATAAAAATAAATAATAATTTTCCCACTTTCCAGTTTGAGCAATTTAAGCACCCGAAAGTCTTGGACATACGAGCTCGTGGTTTATGGTTACCATTTTCAAAAAATTATGCGAGAATATTTTATTTATCATTTAGATCTGACGATGTCGCCGGTAGAGCGAATGGAACATATGTAATCTATAGTAAAAGGTACTTTTAAACATTTCGTGTTATGTTTAAATCACTTTAAACATTAATTAGACTTTAACATAAATTTTATGTTAATTTGTAATAAAATTTAGCATTAACTATTCTTTTTTTTTAATTAGACTTAACGCACTTTCAAAATCAACTGCTTATATCTTATTTTTAATTGAATGATATATTTTTTTAATTTTATTTACAATACATAGTAGTACAATAATAAAAGTAGATATTTTCCTTTTCTCGCTTTTAGGAGTAAGCAAAATTTGAGGTAACTTAATTTAAGTTTGTAAAAAGCTTTGTAGTTTTTTGTTTTAAATTATATTTTAAAATTTATATTTCTTGTTCTATCTTTTGCTGAAAAGGAAAGAAAAAAAAAACATAGCCGGTATCTTTTGAGTGAGAAGATCTTTAAGTTATTACCGTTGTTATCTCATTATTAGAATTTGCTGTTTATATGATTATCAGATTTATTTTTAAAATTCTGTTTTCAGTTAAAGAAGGATATCGATTGGTTGAGACTTTACCCAATAGGAAGACAGCTAATATTTTAGACAGATTTCTTTGAAGAAAATATTTTTGATATTCATTTTATGAATGAAGTTAAAAATCAAAGAAAAAAAAAACTAATCGATGATGTGTTAAATAACTTTCAGCTTTCTTTTAATTAATCTCACCTTTTATTTAATTATACCTTATATATATATATAACTATTAAATGAACGTTACAACTACCAACAAAAACTGTGAAATTATGAATAAAAGTAAAATAACTAATTGACAATAAAACAGATCCCCCCAACAAACTGAACCTAGATACCAAAAACATAGTATTTAAAGAAAAAAAAAATGAATAATGGAAATTTGTGGAATTTAGACAGAATCTTCAGGTCCCACCACAAATAAAATGTGTGTTTATCTTCATATTAGCCATAAAATAGCTGAAGAATATGAATTTGGGACAACCACACCCAGAATATATAGAAATACACAATGAAACAACAATTAAGTTCAAAATACAACATGATTAAAAAGGATAGAGGGGGAAAAATAAATAAAAACATGAAATTACCTCATTTGAAAGCAAAATCCAAACATGAGTCAGCTTATATTACAAGCATTAGAGTTTTAAGAATATGTTGCCAAAAAAAAAGAAAAAAAAATGTCACTTAAAAAATGATGGACCATGGATCAAGGAACAACATGTAATGCATAGCCATGCACATACCCCAATATATAAGACCATCACTATCTATAGAAAATTTAAATTTGAACTCCACCATAAATTCAAAAGAATAAATCAATGAGGTGCTGCCATCTATTGGAAATATATACAATTATATAATAATTTATTACATTATTGGATGATGTTTTAAAACAAATACTGTCTTAATACAGATAATTGAACAACATTATGTTAATAAATTGATTGTATTAGTATAATGAATAAAAGATGTATTAAAAATAAAATAAAATAAAAAATAAATGAAACTGATGATTATTGATTTATGTATCACATAAATATTTGTAGCTAGCGATAACATATCACCATTTTTATTACTGTGACAACATTGCATCATATCTTAAGTTAATTTATAATTAATAAATAAATGTATAAATTAAAGATGCTAAGGAATTAATATTAATAATTAAATTTTGAAATTAATTAGTTACATTTAATGTGTCTACAAACTTTCTTAAGAATTAAATACTCATGATATAATGGGAAAGGTAAAATAAAAAATAAAAATTAATACACGCATTGTATTCTCATTTAAGAAAATAAACTATGTATTAGAAGCTAATAAGATAATGTCCACAGTGGGCTAGAATTTAAATACAAGTAATCATAAAATTATTAGTGAATATGAATACATTTAATATGAATAAATAAATACATAAGTATAACTAAACCAACATGCATATAAAAAATCGAAACATAGTCCATTACAAAATGTGTAATTGCATCGTAGTACTAAAGCAAATGCCTCCCCCCTTTTCTTCTTTCTTTTTGTTAAATTAACCAATGCGTATTATCCAGACAACTCCACCACACCCCATTAATCTATCATCTACCCATCCGTCCTATTATAATTTTTTTTAAATTATTATTTTACATTTTTAATTTTTTATAACTTTTTTCTTATTTTATATATTTTTTATAAATTTTTTACGCATGTGTTAATTTGGTTTTTTAAGATCATTTATGTACTAATTAGTATATATTAAAGAATATATGAATTTTTTTGGAAAACCATGTTTTAATGCATCATAAATTAGTTTTTTAAGATTGTTGTTAATTAGATGAGAAGAAAATAAACACTTTATTCTCTCTATATATGATTAAGGAGTATATTACGATATACAGAATTATGAAGACAAGATTTAAAATTAGTAAATGTATTAACTTTGAATTTAAATTATTTACGTTTGTCATATAGATCTATTATTGTTTTGTTTCCTTTTAGTGTAATTTTAAGATCTAAAAAGTTAATTGTATTGTTAGATAGAAGGTTTTTCCGTTAATTCTAAATTAGTAGGATAATCTACTGGAAAGAGAGAAATATAGGTTTGATCAGTGGCAATTAAAATTATGTCATCAATATAACGATATAACTGTATATTACTATTAAAAAAAGTACGTTCATAGTGATATAAGTCTGAAAATAAACTGGATGTACATCCACCTTGTGGTATACCGACTATCTGTAAATATAATGTGTTATCATGCATTATAAAATAATTATATATAATGAAATTAGTTAGAGTTTTAAAATAAGCTGTATCTATATGCAATGGTAAATTCAGTTTATGATGATACTTTTTAAATAATTCATTTATTATATTATGTAGATCTAATAAATGTATATTATTAAAAATATCTTTAAAATCATATGTCGTTATATTGTTAATACTTTTAAGATTTTTCATAATATTGACCAGTTGATAGCTATTTTTTAGATAATGTGTATTATCAGTGGTTGTTCTCAGTGTATACATTTGATTGAGAATTTTTATTAAAAGTTTATTAGCAATATTATTATATGTATTAAAACCAATAGTTACAGTCCTAAATTTAATTGGTTTCTTATGAAATTTGGATATAAGAACTAAATAAGGATAATTAAAGTTAGTAGAGGAAATATTAATAGTTTATAATAACTATGAATTTTACGATTGTTTACAATTACATTTTCAGTAGTTTTTTTGAAAAGATTTATGAGAAGAAATACAGGATGTAAAAAGTTGGTGATAGTAAGATTTACATCTGATTGCATAATTATTAGGAGATTTGTCAATATATGTAATAACATAGTTTTTTTTGTAATTTAGTAATTTGCTGGAAAAAATGCTTTGTGTTAATAGTTACCAAATCAGAAATATTATGTTTTAAAGCCTATATATATATATATACATACAAGGTGGCCTTAATTAAAGTGCACGTATTTGAAGTGCTCTACAAGTTAAACTATTTGGAATATATTTAAAAGCTTTGGTATTTAGAATGTTTAGAGTATGCGGAAACATGTTACACAATAAAATTGATTAGTTCGAAATTTTCCCGATAGATGGCTCTTACATGTTAGAGATGTTTTATTAGCAAATATTAACAAACATAACTCATTTTAAACCAATATCTTTTAAGCGACGATAAACTTTCATAACAGCGCTAAATTTAGTATCATTTTGATAAAAAAACACTTTATTAATAGAGTGCGGTTTTCTTTTGTCTAAAATTTTAAGGCTCATAAGGCTCTTCATGTCTAAAACCGTAAGCTAGAATACTGTGAAATTTGAGACAGAAAAGTTTTAAAATTTAACTGGTAGGAAATACTCTATTTTTCTGTTCTTTTTCTTTCTTTCTTCTTCTTTTTATTTTTTATTTTTTATTTTTTTATTTATTTATTTTAATGATATGCAGCGCCATCTGTCGGAATAATTTGCAGAACTATTTTCTGCATGCTCTAAACAGTATAAATATCAAATCTTTTAACAATATTCCAAAGAACACGTGCACTTTAATTATGGCCATCCAGTATGAAATGCTTTTCCATTTCATTGTGAATTAGATCAACAAAACACTGAAGTATTAATGCTGGTAAACGATGTATTTTTAGATTAATTTTTTTTTTAGTCGAATAAAATCTCGATGGAAGGCGATGTTTGAAGTACACTAAGTATTTTCCCGTAAATAAAAAGGAATCTGCATCATCATCAATAAATTATTGACACTTCACAATCAAAGACAATTCCACTAATATCCAGTTTAGAAATTCAAAACTGGGATGTGCTACGCCATAGAAAAAATGAAGATGTTATTAAATTAGAAGTACACCAAATCGAAGATATTCTCCTCCAAATGACGGGTTTTATTTAGCAAGTCAAAAAACGTAAAATTCTGAGCTCCAAGGTTATGTAAAGCGTTTTATACCTGGCGAGGCATAGGAATCTTTCGTCACTGCAGGATTAATTTAACCAATGAGCGGGTTGCAAGGCTGTGGGACTCTTTATTATACTTGGCATCATTTTGAAATGAATAGATAGATACGGGAGTTGAAATGAATCATGGGATATCAAATGATAATTTTAATAAAAATAAAAATGACATTAAGAGACGTTCTAACGAAAAAAAAATTCAATGTCTCAAAATATGAAGGAATAAATTAGGGGTTTTTACAAAGAAATGTCGCTTTTAACAGATTAAGGTTTTTAGAATAAGAATTAAAAGAATATGTTGATTAAAGATATGAAATTTTAAAATATAATTTATATTTTAGATATTATTAAAAGACAGGGAAAAAAGGTAGAATTGTAAGAATTTGGAATAAATTAATTAAGATAAAATGGCGAAAATATTTTATTATTACATGCATATAACTTAAAAAAAAGTTTCTTACGCCGCCTTGTTGAGCACTCCATTTTTTTTTAAAAAGCTAATAATAACCGATTCTACTGGCTTTTGTTTGCATAGTTTTCTGAAGCGTTCAAAACTTTTAAATGTGTTTTTCTTAAAGTGGTGTTTTTTGAATTGGTGCACTTTGTGAGAAAGTTAGTAATTAAGCTGATGACTTCAATAATGGAGTGAAGACATGTATTTATCTGATGAACCATTAAATATGCCTGTATAATTCCTATATTTTTGACAAACATGGTTTCTAAGAGAATCTTTTGCATTCTGCCACCTTCCAAATTTCACAAATAATAATAATAATAATAATAATAATATTTATAGTGAATATGACGGATTAGGCAGATTTCTACATTCGATTTAAAAATTCTATACTGTTAGTTGTTTGTTTCAAAACCACCGTTACCAAGCAGCAGTATTCGCCAGTCAGAAGGAAGACAATACGAATCATTTTCTTGTTCTGAGGTTCTTGATGATTAAATTAATTAGATATTTATAAAATTTATTGTTTAAAGTTTATGTAATCAAATCGCAATTTCCATTCGAAAATAAATCGTTAATTTGTTTTCTAAAACTTACAAAAATGATCTTAATTTAACTGGCGTTACATCAGCAATCCCATTTAAAAACATTGTTAGCACGTTTAACCAAATGTAAAAAATTAGATTTTCAGTTTTATCATGAAATGCCTTACTATTAAAACTTTTCTTCCTGATTCAAAGGTCCCAACAGAAATTTTGAAAACTCATGAAGAATTACTCGTAACAATAATGTGTTTTCTTGATTCCTCATTTCAGTATTAAGTAAATTTCAGGTAAAAAATTATTCCAAAAGTAATCGTTAAATCGGTGGCATTAAAAAAAAAAAAAAATCAGACGTCAAGTATAGATTATAAAACACTTTTCAATACTTACAGAATAGTTTAACAAAACTTTACTCTTTAATAATGTAAAGAAGATTCCCAAGTAAACAATTTTAGAAAACGCATAACGCATTTGAAAATTAGATTTAATCCATAACCGTCCATATCAGGAAAATGTACTCGATTTTTTTTTGTGCAGCCCTGTATATGATCTATAGATTTGCATATATTCTACAAGTATGCTAAAATCTAGTTAAGTTAGAGAAAACATAATTCCAAAATTCACATTGAGAAAATTCTGCCAATAGATGGAAATGCACTCGAATTCTTTTATCCAGCTTTGTACGTTATCTATAGATTTTAATAGATGCCACATATTAAGCTAAAATTTAATTCATGCAAAAAATGCATATCACTACTGAAATGCATATCACTTTCAGAAATTGTCATACATAGAGGGCAATGCATACAGTTCTTTGCGTAGCCTAGCCCTGTATATGAATTTCTTTCTTTCTACAAACATCTTTCAGTATAGTAAAGATACTTCAGCTGAAAAATGCATAACGCAATTAAAGACCAACTTTAAGCAATCACGTTCATATACGATAATGCTTACGAATTCTTTTGTGTAGTCCTGTATATAATCTATAAACTTTATACACCCCACGTAGTATGCAAAAAATTATCTAAACTTAAAATGCATACCGTAACTGAAAGCTCACTTCCAGCAATTACCACTAATAGTTAGTACTATAACCGAAATCTCTTGTGTGTCCATGTAAATGTAAATGAACGACAAATAATGTCCACATTATATTTCACAGTAAGCATTTTGTAGTGAACCTCTGTAGTGTATATCAATTTAATTATGCTTGAAGTAGTGTAACAGCATTAAAATGCGCTGCAAACAGTTTTCCTCCGTAGACCATTATGTAACTTAATTCAGTGTCTCGACCGAGTTCGATGGCCAGCTTGGTCCGCCATTTGTTTCAAAATGACGGTCACTAAAAAATTTAAAACTACAACATATATACAAAAAGAAAATTAAATTTATTAAAAGTGTTGTGTGTAACCCTTGTGTGTAAGTTATTTGTGTAACCCTGTAAATGAATCATAAATGCGTTTCACTCCATATTTTACAGAAAACATGATATAATGCACCTGAGAAATTCATATCAATTTCATTATGTTTGTAATAGTGAAACATCATTAAAATTCACCGCAAACGATTTTTCCCCATAGACCACAATGTAGCGTAATTCTTTTGAGTGCCCCTGTAAATGAACTATAAGTACACTTCCTTTTCAATAGAGAATATGCCATAGTATACATCAATGACATATATTAATTTTATGACAATCCGAATATATTTACGAAAGTTAGAGCACGGACAGATGGCAGACAAACAAACCGAAATCATTAACATTTTTCAACTGTTTTGGAAAGTGTTAAAAACAAAGGTATGTGTTTTTCCAAGAAAGTTTAACTTTGTTTAAGTATGCAGTCAAAAATATTTTTTCACAACTCAGAAAAATGATTAAATATTTCATAAAAATAAACTTACATAATCAGATTTACCACACATGTCTTTGAAAACAATAAATTTTAAGCAATAATAAAATCAAAGTAAAATTTTTTTATACAGAGGTATGTGCTTTTCCCATAGTTATGACATTTTCAGTAAGTTCAGGACTTTTAGTGGGAGTTTTATCAATTTATATTTAAAAACTGACTGCATTCAGTGATATCTTTTCTAATAAAATATCTTTTATTTTTCGTTAGTATGGAGAATAAATGCCAAGGAGAAGACTTTGCTTGGAGATTTAGCGGCCGTTTGGCTGAAGGTAATTGCTTTAGTTGTTTTGAAAATGGCTGAATGGGGAAAGGTTTCAAATTATCATGAAACCGAAGAATATAATACATTATTACATCAGCATATGTTGATAGATCGTTTGTCTGGGCCTTATAAATTTATTAATTGATTGTGTTGCCAGTGCAAACCATTAACCGGCGACTTCGGATAATGGTATGCTTACTTGTTTTCATTATTACAGATAAATATATTAAAACCGTTGTTGTAATTCAAGATAATTTCGCTACATCAACGATTGTTAATTTCCAAACCGTGATAACCCAAAGTATGGCTATTTTTTATTGTTTTAAATACTATATTCAGTTAAGTAAATTAAGCAGCCTTGCAATTAAATGCCTCAATTTTCAGTAACTGCTATAGATTTCATCAAATAGTTTTGAGTTTTCTTTGTGAAGACCAGAGGTTTCGACATTTGACATTTTATTAACATACATCCGACCTGTGTGCTTGGCGTCAAGCGCTCGCTTATAAGTCATCATCAATATATACAGGGACGAGATAGCACACACAAGGAAATATACAACACACAGAAATACAGCCGGAAGCTCCACAAAGAGTGTGCAACGGAGCCAGCGGGATTCAAACCCGCTCCCACCTACACTCGCAAGCAATTAGCGGTGTGATGCCTTGACCACTCAGCCACGATGGGACCCACTGAGGTTTCGAACTTATACTTGTTTGCGGGCAGCAGAATGACCGTACGGGTTGAGTGGCAGCAGGATCGTCCGTCGCGTATAAAATTTTTTTGTGGATATGGAGTTCGTAGAAAAGTACATTATTTAACACGTTCACCTCCGTAATGTGAAAAAACTTCAGCCATCTTCTTTTGGTTTTGCAATTATCTGAAAAGGACATCAAATAATCACAAATCATAATTTTTTATTTATTTTATGTAGGCAGCTAAATGAATTTATTTAGTGAGAATCACGGTGTGCACCGTGTGGCATGAGAAGTATTTTTGTCTGATGGACCGCGCTGTGTGCAGGTGATTCACATTTCAGGCAAGTTCAAACTTCTATAGTCATGACTCGTACGAACAGTTATATGTGTTTATCCATGTTTATTAAGTTATATTGCAAATTGGCCGAAATCGAGTAAAAATAAAACGCCTATAATAGGCCACAGTCCGTAAATTGTGAACACTCAATATGTAATATATTGTATTGATTTATTGTCTTTATGTAATGTACGACAAACCAAGTATATCACGAGTATCGAGTGATCATAATTTGGGAGCGCTGTGTACATGTAGTTGAAATTTTGACGAGCTACTTATATAAATCTATTTAAACGGACTCTCATTTATATTACCCATAGGCATTTCGTTTAGATATGAATCGCGGGTGAAATCCTGAAAGACAAATTTTAATGAGAAGCAATCCGATTCACACAACACAATAAAGAAATGTAGCATGAATCGTTTCGCCGTTCAACGTGTTTTCGGCATTCAACGTGTTAAAATGTATTATTAAATGATCATTATCCAGTTAGTAAGAATTTTTCTTTTGTTTGCAATTAAACACTTTTCATTCATCAGAGAAAAGTTCACTTGGAATAAATTAATTGTTGCAAAGAGCTCCGTAGGTCACCCGTTGTCAACTACTGGTGTAGACCGACGAGAAATAAAGAATATAGAGTGAGCATACGGCCATCACGTTTAAAGAGATTTGAATGCCGGCGCAATCGGCCATTTACAGCAGAAAGTAATTACAAGGATATGGTGGGCTTTGAACTGAGCAAATGATCGCCCCAAAATACGAAATTTTGTTTTTAAGCTATTATTAACTTGTTAAAAATTAAAAATGATCAATATATTGTCATATATTTGGCAGAAAGTGTGTTTTCACAACTTCTTAAAGGTAAGTAAAGAAAATAACATATCGTGATGTATTTCAAATGCATTTTTCTCAAAACAAATTATTTGTAGCCTATTACAGCTTTTATCTTTTAATTTTAATTTAAAATATCTTTTAATTTTTGTTAAAAGTTGTCAATATGTCTAAGAAACAATTCGGATACATACTATAACAAATTTGTGCATTCGTTTTGGAATATTAGTTTATTAAGTTTATTAGTTTATTTTTAAAAATAATTATGTGTCGTATAAAACAATGTGTGCACATTTTTTTAATAAAGGCCTCTTAAGTAATTTAAAATTTTTAGTAAACTTTTTTCAAATAATCATTGCATTCATGGTGCAGAACACTCCTTTGAAGAATTTCTAGTTAGAATCTCTCTATATTAAAAAAAAGTAACCACCGCTGCCGCCGCTGTCAATTAAGATTTTGTGCCTTGAAGTCTTTCTGGACTAATATCTAGAAAACTATTGCATGTAAAATTTTAAAAATTGGTAGTTTTATAAAGAAATGTTCGATAAACACGCTGAAGCAAACAGTTTTTAAATCGAAGAATTATTTTAAGAGATATTTAAAATCAAAGTTCGTCAAAACAGTTTTTTGAAAAAAGTTTTATAGGAACGAAAACTATCCGCAGGAATTTAACCATAATTTGTAAGGATATAGTTGACAAGTTTGCGGAGTGCAGACTGCAATCACTTTTTTAATTTGAGTAATTTTTTCAGGTTATATTTCAATTTTTTATTCAAAATTTTCATTATTTTAACGAAGATTTATTTCATATTTCATAAATTCCATTATTTGAACCGTTGCCAATTTTTTATTCAAAATTTTCATTATTTTGACGAAGATTTATTTCATATTTCATAAATTCCATTATTTGAACCGTTGCCAATTTGTAAAATAGCGCACGTAATAAGATTCCCTTTCAATTAAGAAATGTATTTACACGAGACTATTAAAAACAGAAATAAAACTTTAAAATAATATTGAAATGATCACGTGTTAAAAGCAATAAATGTAGAAAATGACGTAATAAAAATATACTTGCGCGTGAATATTACAAAGAGAAATACGAGTAACTAGGGAAATTCACGTCACATTTAAAATGATAAAAAAAAAACAATATTTCCAAACAATTTCAATTAATTATTATATTTTCATGAGAGATCAATTTATTTCGACATATCTTTTACCCATTATTGCAAATTTTAAAACAGCGTAAATAATAATATTTCCTTTCCAATGTCAAAATTCTTCTATTTGTTTATTTGGTGTTACAGTTTAACGATAGTTTTTTTTTTTTTTTTTTTTTTTTTTTTTTTTTTTTTTAATGAAAATTGATTGACGGGGTAATGGAGAAGTATCAAAAGACAAATAAGCGTTGAATTAAAAATTCCCCGATGAAAAAACTAACTCGTGTAACGCATCTGATGTCAACTGAAAGTGACGCGACGCCACGATTATGCACGTTTGGCGCTAAATCATATATTTTGGTGACAGTTACAGTTGTAATCTGTTTCAACAGCAGTTGATTGGACCTTAAAATCCCTCAGTCAAAGGAAAATGAATGGAAACCCTGTTACAGCAGATCGCCACTGGTTGTTTAATTATAATACAATCTTCCGTAATCGTTTTAGAGATGATCAAATCAGAGTGTTTTTAAATCATGCGGTGTCAGAACGGGGGTTGGCGAGCGCAGCTCGTAGGGGGCAGATCCCCCTAGTAACATAAATAATAAAAAATAATTTTTAAGGTCGACCGTTCCCTTAAAAGGAGATTGCTTTTATGTTTCAGTTGGATTGCTAAGAAACATTTCAGGTATGAATTTAAACATGTATAAACGCTAAGAGCAGCAGTTTTTTTAATAGATAAAAAGCTGAAATTAATCAAAAAAACAACGTATTTGAAATAAAAAAGTGTAATTTTTCTGAATTTCTGATTTACAATAACCCGTTAATACAAATGAGATACAAAAATTGAATGTTGAACATCAACACCATTACGAAAGATCTGAAAGATCAGTATTTCCTTTTTATTGTTTGTTTAAGGTTTCTAATTTGATATTTGCCTTATTTCTTTTTACACCAACTCACTCAGAACATTCGTGATTGATTAATTTAGGAAACTCTCCCCAAGTGCTTTAAATCATGTAAAATTTGGGAGAAAATTAGTTTTATAAATCACTGAATGTGTAAAATAAATTTAATCCCTTTAAGCTATTTATGAGCTTTTTTAGAGAATTTAAAAGTTGCAGAAAGACTTACAGTTCTATACGTATCAAATTATATATGCTACAAGACATAGGCTTGTATTGAATCTATTATATTAAAATGTCAATATCTATTTGTATTTCCCATCTCCTCCTCTTAGAATATGGAATGCAGCGTGATGGAATTAACACCAGTTATACGCATGGATCCGACATTGTAATATAAGATCTCAGAATTTAAAAATTTGAATTAGTTTCCGATATATTAATTTTTTTGTAACTTTTAATGAAGTTTCTCTAACGATGGCAACTAAACACTCCATTTTTGTGAAAAGAAAATGAAAGAAAAAGATAAATAATGGGATATCGTCTGCTATCAGAATTGGTGAATAAATAGCTTTATTTTTGTTTTCTTTGAATAAATAGATTTAAGGATTTTTAGTTTACATTCTTTTTTTAAAAATGTAACGTAAAGAATATTCATATGACATACTTTTGCATTTACTAAAATTATTATTAAAAAAAAATGAAAGATTTTAATATTATTTAAAAATTACGTATGAGATATTATTATATGAATTTATTTAAAATGTAAATGGATGGACTGTGATTGAGGATGGAGTCCGAACATACGTACAGGGCATATGCTCAGATTAAAAGTTTTTGTCCAAACCATAGCAAACCACATTGTTAAAAATTTACAGCAAACTGTCCAGTCATTCGACCGTTTTCATAAAAAAGGATTACATAACCCTAATTTAACTCTATTCTGACCATAATATGAGCAATAATATTGTCATAATTAAGTTAAATTATGGTTATGTAACCGTTTTCTATAAAAACGGTCAAATGACTGGACAGTTTGCTGTAAATTTTTAACAGTTCACGTTACAGAACTTAACTATACTCACCTGGACAAATTTGCTTAGACAAGTTAGAGAAGTAAGCAGACATAAGCTTGGCAATAATAGTAAGCTCTCCAAATTTTAATCTAAAATACTCTCGACCAATGGAATTTTTTTTGTCCGCATTTTCTTATACAGGTATTCTGCTATAATTGCATCAAAATCACGTAATTTGCAAAATGTAATATTCGTAATTTAAATTTTTTTTACATTGTAAACATGATTTCTTGCTTATAATAAGATATTTAATAAAAATAACATTACAAATCTTTTATAAATGTAGAATTAATTTAGATTTCTTTTCTTCCCCAAACATCGAAAGATCTCATGCAATGCAAATGCAATACATCGGATTGCTTCGACAGCTCGTATACTCTAAAACAGGGGTCGGAAAAACTACTTTTTGTTTGTAGCGAACTACAACTACAACTACTTTATGAAAAATGTAGTTAACTACAACTACAACTACTTGTTTTAAAAAGTAGCGACTACAAACTACTTTTCAAAAGTAGTCACTACTTCGCTACTTTTCGCTACTTTAGTTAACATCGCTAATTAAATGCATCGCAAACGATTTTTCCCCCATAGACCATAATGTAACAGAATTCTTTTGAATGTCCCTGTAAGTGAGATATAAATGCTACACAGTTCATTTTCAATACTGAGCATTTTATGGTAAACTTCAATAACATATAAAACTTTCACGGCAATCCGAGCACAGACAAAGCGAATTCATAGACACTTTTTAATTATGTTGAAAAGTGTTAAAAAGAGGATATTTGAAAACAAAAATTGTAATAATCTTACAAATTTATCAGAGTAATATAGCACAGTAGCGCTTAAGGTGGTACACGAAGTTTCTGACACCCAAACTGTGAAAATGATAGTTAATTTGTGACCGTGGCCGTCGTCTATGAAAAAATCTAATGACACCCCAACTGAGATTTTTCGCTGACATTCGCAAATTGTTGCCGAGAACATATTTCTCACAAAAGAAACGAGTTATGATCACGTGATTTGAAGATTGGCACTTTTTTCCTCCCTCCTAAAGTAGCGTCAAAAGTAGCGTCGATGCTCGCTACAAACTACTGATATTTTGTATCGTGCTACTCGCTACACTACACTTTTTTAAATGTAGCGCGCTGCACTACAAACTACTAGAAAAAGTAGCGGCTACTGTAGTTTTGCTACTTGTAGCGCGCTACTTCCGAGCCCTGCTCTAAAACAGGTCTGTCCAACTTTTCAGTACGCAAGGGTGCAACTCAGCTGGTGAAAAAAAACAAAGGTGCCATTTTATGGCAGCATCATCCACATGCAACAATATTATCTCGTTAGAAAAGCAGTAACGATACACACCAGTAGCGTTCACAATAATTTTACTACCAGCAATTTCGTAAAATAATTTTCTCCTTGTTTAATCGCAGAACATCCTGCGATTAAATAAAGTCAAATTTTATATACTATAATTTTGGTGGTAAAGTGAAACCTCTGACTAGTGTGAACCCTCTGACGACTCGTCACACACACATCTAGACGATACATATATGCCTCGCAGTTGTAACCATGTCCCCTACGATACAGGGGCTCCATGTAAAAGATAACTGTAGAAAAAAATCACAAATCATAGTAAATTTAGTAATCTTGAAAATTTTTGCAGGGGAAAGAATCAAAACCTTACTATTGCTAAATGAAACAATCATGTAAACATTGATGATTTTAAAGCAAAACAATTTTTAAAATGGATTTTTAAGAAATATTTAAAAGGACGCCCAGAAAATCTTAAAGGGCGTCATAGCTTCACGTTGGACAGCCCTGTTCTAAAACACACATTTTAAACACAACTTTTAAACGGCGTAAAGCAAAACGGTGCTTTACGCCGTTGTTAAAAATTAAAAAATTCGGATGAACACTCTGTCTCGTATATCTCGTTGGTGTTGTCAAAGAAGGCATTTTATTAAATTGGATTTTACTTCTGTTAGGTTATCCAAGACAGAAAAAATGGACCAAGGCTATCGAAGAGAAACCTGCACTTTACATGAAGCCTTCTGGATACTGGTATGTACCTTGCGATGTTGAAACTTTGGATAGCGATGGTCTTACCGAACTAGATAAAGTTTGGACTGCTGCTAAGGAACTTGTAACAGAAAATGTTTTTATTCAAGCTGCATACCAAAGGTCTTCTTTTCCTGTCGTTACAGAGTCAGCTGTTTATACGACTGTAGTAATAAACTGCTACGTTGAAAACTACTTAGATATACAGGGCGTTCTTCATTCTGCTGCAGAATTTAGGAAAAAAGTTTATTACCCACATCCCCTGTTCCTGAAGACAACTTGTAAGCTTCCTACGGGGAAACTTGAAAATTTAGTTCAATACTTATATTGTTTGGATGGCGATCTTTATAAGTTTGTTCCTGGAAAAAGTTTTCAATTGATAAATCGCAATGCTTCGATTTGATTACATAAAATTTATAAAATTCATTCATTTCAGTTTTTCAGAAAATACAATGGTATCCTTGAGGTGATAATAAAAAGCTTTTTAACTGAGTACAATGTTTATTTTATTTCATTTAGTTAGAATGATATTTTCAGAAATAATCTCAGATAATTTAATAGCTGTAGTCATATGGCATATTATAGTTTGGGTCACAAATTGTATCCAAAGCTGGTTATGTCAATTTCGTTCAAAATCGCCTTGACGAATCAAATTTTTCTGTTTTATAGCGCTTCTCTTCATTGATTTTGATGTCAGACTGTTTAAAATAATTATGTCTCCACGCATGGTATTATAAATTCTTATCAAAATCATCATGTCGTAAAATGTTAGCTTAAATCAATGTCCATACAGAGGCCCAAAAAGAATAGACTAGAATGGATTTAAAAACATATGTCATGGGATCATGATATTTTCCGATGGAAAAGTGAAGTAATAGCGATGGGTGAGATGGCTACGCATATGACAGGTATGATTTTCGAAATAAAAATATTTTATTGGTGAGAATGTAATATTAAAATTATATCTTGAACAAATGAGTTGTATTTAGAGTCTTGCATGGGTTGGGTTGTATCTGACCCAAACCCAAAAACTTCATTTGAAGTCCCCGACCCGACCAGAATCCGACAAATTAACTTTTGTCGACCCTCAACCCGACTCGAATCCGAGAAATTAACTTTTGTTGACCCACAAGCAGACCCAAAACTGACAAGAAACGGGAATATTTCAACCCGAACCCAAAATGAAAGGAAATTAATTCATGTTTTAACGCAATTATGAAAAGTAATCTACAATTATAGCTCTACTACCAATTTTATTTTTTATGTAGAAAAATGGACATATTTATATTTTTTAATATTCAAATATAGCATGTCTCGGGATCGTTAAATAGAGTGCTGTATCGGGTCGGGTGTCCTTAATTTTCTTTTTTCGAGTCGGATTCACACTAGAATGTTTCTTGGGGTCAGATTTAGGTTTTTGCAAGTCGGTTGCGATTTTCCCAAAATGTATGAGCAGAACTATGTTTTAGAGGAAAATAAATACATATTTGAATATGAATGAGTGTATATATATAATTTACCGCATGAGAAACAAAAGTATATAAGAAATGTGTTCATAGATTATTATTTCTTTATGGTACAGTTAAGAAACCCCCTTTTCTTCTCTCGGAACGTGAAAAATATTACCAACACCACCATTTCGTTTTTGATACACACAATAAGACATGTATCGTATTTGTGATAGTTTATGCATACAATTACATGTTACGTGTGTGTAGATTCCGAAATGCCCACTATTCAGAGGTAAAAGCTTACAAATATATGTGTTAGGAATTGAAAAGTATTAGCTAAATAGGTGTCCGCTATTCGGAAGTGTCTGTTATAGAGGTTTTATTATGTATAGATTTTTCATTTGAAAAAACATTGTGGACATTCCTTTGAAAAATCGTTTCAATCCGAACCCGACCTGCACAAGTCAAAACCCAACCCGAACTCGAAACAATGAATGTGAATCCGACCTGAACCTGACCCGCAGCAAAAAAGTAGAAGTCAACTCAACTCGAACCCAGCCCGAAATGAAAAGATATAGCGCCCGGGTCAGGTCGGGTTGGGTTCGAGTAAAAAGCGGTTACCTGACCCTATGCGGGACTCTAGTTTTAATACATGGTATAAGTGCCATATACCAGTTTTGAATGACTGTTTTCCAGTGAATTTAACAACATTTTTTAGCGTTCGTAATTATATAAATACGTAGCACCTATTGTCGTCGTTTGGTCACTTCGTCTGTCTGTCCGTCCGTCCGTCCGCATATAACAACGCAAAAACTACCCAATCGAATGGTTTGAAATTTAAGATATATTATCTTTCCAGAATTTTGTCGAGACATTTCAAGTTTTATAAAAATCGAATCAAAACTTTAGGAGATATTAATAAAAATATTTATTAAGAAATTTGAATTAAAAGAAAAAAAAATCGGTGCTTTCTTGCTATAGGAGCTTCCGAGGTTTCATCGTCAAGCGACCGAGAAACTTATTTTATTACAGAAATGAAACTGCAGACGATATCATTCATTTCACAGAATTAAAAATCATCAAGATATGAATATTTGTATGACTAGCTATAGTACGAACGCACCTCATTTGTCACGTTTGACGTACAATTTCCAACTTGTTTTATAAAATCTCCCATTTCCATTGAAGATGCTCTGCAACCGTCACCGATGAGAGTAATAAAATATGCTTTTCTATGGTAGAATTCTTGAAAACATTTGTAAAAGATGAATTGACAGAATTTTGTTTGGCGAGGAGAGCAAAAAATGTTCTGCTTGTGCATAGCACAACCTATCTATATGAGAATGCATTCTCTTCTCTTCTTTAGGTGAAAAAAAAATCAGGAATAAATTAAGAACTGAATCAGACATGGTTAAAAGTACCAGATATTGATCCAGACATTAGGAAGCTACACTTTGTAAAGCAAACCCATTCTTCACATCAGTGAAAGCGCACACAAGACAGTTAATATGTATTTTTCGGCAAATAATACGCATAAATGCATGAGAAAAAAAGGTTATAAATTGACGTAACCTCCACTTTTTAAAATTATTTTGCGATATTTTGCATATTATTAATATACAGGGTGGGCCAAAAGTCCTTGACACATTTTGAAATTCAATAAAAAATCAAGTAACTGGAGTACGTCTGTGCGATTTGGATAAAAATGCTTCTGATGATCAAAAGTTTTGTTTAAAAAAATGTTAGTTCAGAGAATTGCCCATAGATAGCACTATAACATCAAATATGTGAACAATCGTATAAAACAAGCAGTCACAGACTATTATTTTGTACAATCTACTGCAATATTTCAACAGGTTCGCACTTTGTAGCTGGAATTACATTCAAATGGTACTAGATATCATTTTACACATTGAAATAGAGTAGTATTTTACACAGTCATGCAAGAAACAAAGAGAACAATCTCATCAACGTTTTAATCGCCATATTGCCATAACGAAAACGAAAGTAGCTATTCGATTGGGAATTATGTCTTATTTTAAGTTACTGTACACAAATAATGGCTTGTAACTGCTTATTTAGAGTTTTGGATGACTTTTTTCAGATTTGAAGGTATAGCGCCATCTATGGGGAAAAATTAGGATTTTTTTAATACGGTTAAACAGGTCTGCAGCTAGAAGTAAACAATAGGGGATGCTCAAGAAAATGTAGAGGGGGCTCATACTATTTATCCCTCTCTGACACATGCACGCACAAACACAGATATATATGATCAAAGTATTATATAGAAAGGTAAATTAGTGCATATTTATATTGTAGGCACCATGTTTCTTATTAAATTGTTTATAATAACTTTATTTGATGCTAAGAAAAATAAAGGCTGCAATCAGGAATGTAATGGAGGCTATACAGTGGATACGCCGTATACCTTCTGGATTATTTTAAGGAATACCGTATACCCTCTTCTCAAAAATACTATAGCATATACTTTTTAGGATATACCCTCTGCCTAAAGCGAATGCCCTCTGGTTTTTTTACTACTACATCACTGGGTGCAGAATGAAAATTTTCAGTGTATAATTATACTAATGAAATAATAAGTGATGATATCAATAAGTAATAAAAAGCTGACAGTTCACCTGTTTCAAAAGAATTGCAACCTTTAATTTTTTTTCTGAATATTCCCTGCCCTTAAGGATTCTAAAGTTATGTTTTTATATGATAAAAAACATTAGAAAAATCAAGCGTGTATTTTGCATTTTAAAATTATTTTTATGTCTAGTCAAAAGCTAAAACCACTTGTATTTAAACTGGCTATAACTCATTAGAATAACTTTGCTTTATGCTAATAATGAAAAACGCTGCAAAATGAAAAATTGCTTTAAATAACTGATGCAAAAGTCAATGTTTGCATCAACAAAAGGTTGCTAATTCTGAGTATGTGCAGATAGGATGCGCGCCTATTGAAGTACTTATTTGCAGTTTTTAAACAAATACTACAATTTAATAATTATGCAAAACTGTAAAAAGCCCCCAAAACTAAGTTCAATTTTTGAACAGAGTTTCATTTGAATTTTTGAAACAGAATTTCACTTGGTGGACTTGGCAACTTTCCCAGGGGGGGGGGGGGGGGGGCTCAAAAATTTTCAGGGGGTGCTGAGCCCCACCTAGCTACGGCCCTGCGGTTAAAGTAACTTTCGATCATGAAAAGCATTTCTGCCCAAACCGCATTCTTGTGCGTCAATTACTTTATTTTTCATTGAATTTAAATATTTCAAGGACTTTTAACTTGCCCCGTATAATTATAACGCTACCCCATGCATGAATGCCAAAAAAGAAAGAAAATTAAATTTATTAAATTATTTAATTAATCATTTGAGTAATAGAATCATTCTGTTTTAAATATTAGCACTCAAGGTTTTGATTCATTAACGTGAGACCCTTTTACGATTTTAAGAGTGGGTTTCCAGAGTACGTGTGTTTAATGCCGCGTGTAAATAAGGGACATTTTTGACTAATCACTTAAACTCTAACAGCTATGCATATGTTATGGAAATACACTTAATTTCTATTGACCATCATTTAGCCCAACAAATTGTCTATTTCAAAAGGGCAATGTTTCCTGTCATTTGTATGAAACGCAAATATATTCAGGCCATGGAGCAATCCCAACATATTTACATAGGTTTGTGCAGAAAGACACATCAGAACGCTATTGCGGGGAGTGGAGAACCCCAAAACACTACTTAAGAACCTGCCTATTAACACAATCACTCCATCTGGTTCACAAAACAACAAACAGCTTTGTCACCACCAATTAGCAAACAACAAACATGTTCATATAACACAAAAATCAGTGATCAGATGGCTAATAAACAACATTGACCTCATATCACACTAAGTAAAATATAACAACATTAAACACCACTTTCCCAGCCAAATCAACTTCCCCTGACTAATTATTACTTCTTTTATAGGAAAAGGAAAAAGCCTAGAAAAGAACTTTTTTAAAAGCATCAATAAAAAAAAAATAAGTAAACAAATAAAAAATAAATAAAACAGCACATATGTGCGCCAAAAAAAATCGTCTAATTAGTATCTATGATGGTGGAAGTCTAAATAATGAGCTGTTTACCAAAGAGTGAAATCATAGAAGATATGATGCTACATAAAAAGTGATAACAGCCATAAAAAAGATATGGGCCGATAGCAATTAAAGCTCAAAATCACAAATCTCCAAAATACACAACGAAAGAAACCCACAACATCATTGTGGAGACATACATAATTTAAAATAGACTTACTAATGTCCAAGGAACGTGCCTCACCTCGTAGTACACCAACCTTATCACCGAAAAGGAAGAACAACTCATGACTGTGACAAGAATATCGTAAAAAGTGATAATTTTTGAAGATTGGGACAATATTGCAAAAGTGATAATCACCCAGAATACGACAACCACCACAAGCTAAGTTCAAATAGATTAAAACGAGACAACTACCCAAGATCACAAAAAGATCAAGCAACAAAAGAAAGGGACAGATACCCAAACAGTGACAACACTCCAAGAAAGAGCCAAAAGTGCCAAAGACAATCTTCAAAAAGAGTACGGACCGGCTGATTCAACCAATTTTTACAAGTGTTGCGCAAAAGTGTCCATCTACCGTTTTTTTAAAATTTCTTTTTTAATATAACCGTTTTTTTGATCGAACGCCTCTTTATTAGGTGCACTTAGGCAAAAGCCTGCACGAGCTATCGGACCCGCTCCAATGGGACAGCTCACGGAGCTAGTTTTTACCCGGTGGGGTACGATAGAAAGACGGAATCTCATCCTCCTGCAACGACAGAACTTTGTCTCGCATCTACGCACCGAAATTCTCTTCCCAGGTGCAACTTGTACTTCAGCGGCTACCCATTGCTTTGTCACCCTCCCTTGCTAAATTACCCATATCTTATCTTCATGTTAGCATCACCCATTTGGCATCTAAAACCCAGGTATTCCATTCCGACGGCATGTTGAATAGGTGTGCAGTGCAGCGCCAAAATAAATAAGCACTTTATGTAACCGACCAACATAGAACTCAAACAAAGTAAAGCTGAGCTGCCATTAAGATGGCTTTGGTGCTTGTCTAGCATACCGCCGCCATGCGGCGATCAGGCGATTTCGTCCCGTTGCCAAAAATTCAAACCTGTTCAACTGGGTCATAGCCCGGTATGTAGGATCCTGGTCAGCGGAAAGAAAGAAAAAAGAAGACACATTATCATAGTTAAGCAATAAAGAAGTGAAGGCAACGAACTAGGTATCCTTCAGTCGATATCTCAACGCTATTAAAAAATCTATGGATTATTATTACAAGAAAAGTGTTTATGACCGTGGTCGACAATTTGGAACTGTTTCTGAATTTAAAATGCACAATTGGAAAAGCAACACCATCCTATAGATAATGCCTATGGACTAGCAGCAGTAAATACATGTAGTATGACGTAGTTGTGGATCGACCGACTTTTTTATGGGTGCACACATTCGCGCTGCTATACATTAGTTTTGCAAATCCATTGCGAGAAATTTCATTTATGAGTTTTTAAAATGGAGCACATGAGTGGTACCCTTTTTTACGTGTAATTACATAAAATAGACCCCATAGTATCCACTTTTGTCTTTCCAAAAAATGAAGAATTGAAAATAAATTTGATTCCTGCTAGTCACCGGAAAGATTATATTCCAACCAAACATTATCGGGTTTGTTTTTATTGCTATTTTCTAAGTTTTAAACGTTCACTTTCGTTTTATTAACAAAAATCGAAAGTGAAAGAATCACAATAAGTGAACAAATGGAGCATGTATGATTTATCCTAAATTTTTTTGAAATTGTGTTGTAGGAAATACGTAAAATATCAATATTTCTTCTTGATATGCAGATGCAAATATAAAAAATTAATTATTATGCCTGAAGTTTCATGTGGCAGTGATAAAAGGTAAATTTACTTATAATTTTGTAAGATAAATACGAAATATCATAACTAGAAAATTTTAGTTTTTATGCTTCAAATGTTCAAGATTGCACTTTTCTTTCCACGGTATTTTTTATTTATTTATTTTTTTGTCATAAAATGCATATGATTTTCATTCCAAATATATATCAACCTAATATTAAGTCAAATTGCTTTTATTACGTTTCAGAGTTTGACTTAATTTAAATTAAATACAAATTATCTATTAAAATAATTTATATTTTACATCTTAAAATGCTAACTTCTTAATCAACTTCCGTCTTAAAAGTTAGATCAATAGTAAGCAACTTCGAAAGTTGCAGAATGTTTACATGTAATCGGTCCAACACTGGTGCTGATCGGCCGAGCTGACGTGACGTCAAGACTCAGGCATTATCTATAGAATGGTGTTGCCCTAAGCCTCCCATATTTCACTTCCATAAAAATGTAGCGAGATATTAGTAAAAAAACCTATTTCTAAAGAGAATTCAGCGAGTACTCGTATTATGGAATTGGAATTTTATGTTGTGATTTATGTGATAACACGTAACCTTATCCTTTGGAGTATTTTTTATTTTTCACTGGAATGTAAAAAGATTACAGGAGTGTATCTTCCAAAATCGTGAAAAGATTGATTCTCAAAATATATAATGTTTTGTTTTTCAAAGTTTCTTGAACAAAATATTGTAAGCTTTGTTACAATAAATGTTTTCCTAACAAAGTTATGTTTATTTATATGTTTACCCTTATTTTTTGCTCTTTTACTACGTTTATGTTTGATTATAATATTTATTTCAAAAATTAGAAAAACATATTAAAATTACTACGTTCTTGAATAATCTTATAATTTTTATACTCACTGTATGTACTTATACATATATACAGGGTGTTTCATAAAATATGGGCAAAACTTTAAGAGGTGATAGTATACATCCAAACAAAAAACTTTCATCAAAGAATGTATGGTCGGAATTAAATCGCAAAGGTGCTAGAGGGCACCGAAGGGGATCTTGATATACGAGGCAAAAACACACAAAGAACGTTTAAGTGACAAAAGCAAGATTAATGACATGTGATTACAATAAGGGTTCAAAACAGTGACCAGCAGTGTCTATGCATTCGGTACAAAGGCGAAGAAAGGATTGGCGAACATTCTGAAAAACAACAGGCATCTCGCGCACTCCCCTTGCAGCGGCCGAAAGTCTGGAGACGAGGTCTTCTGAAAAATTCAATGGGGGTCTCATACATAAGAGCCTTCAGCTGTCCCCATTAAAAGAAATCGAGACATGAAAGATCTGCCGAGCGCGGTGGCTAAGCTACAGAACCACCTAGCTCAATCCATCGGTTGGGAAATGTTATATCCAGATAGTTTCGCACGTCTTGTACATAATGGGCTGGTGCTCTATCTTGCTGGAACCATATTACCCACCGGATGTATGGGTGAACGGTATTCAACATGTCTGGCAGCACCAGAAAGTTGTTTGTTGCAGAACGGGAGGTATTTTTCACCGTCAATGCATTCTGGCTGAAGATAATGTGTGGGTAGGTGGTCTCCGCTGATTTCTGCCCAAACATTGGTAGAAAAGTATCGCTGATGAGCATGTGAATAAGTGACATGTGGATTTACATTCGCCCATATATTCTGATTGTTGGTGTTAACCCTTTCGGCCCTGGCGGTCACATATGTGTTCCGTACTTTTAAAATGCTTTAAACCATAAATAACGCCTTGCAGATACGTAAAAACCTCATAATCACATAGTATGTGCATTCTATATTTTGACTTTTTAGTGGACAAGTAGCGCCATCTAGCTTTAGAGAAGTAAAAAAAAACAAGAAAAGTTGACAAAAGTTAAAATTTTTTTGACTTTAAGAAAAAAGTTAGGGCCGAAAGGGATAAATGCACCTTCACGTGTGAAGGTACATTCATCCATCAAAAGTACAGTTGCCTCAAAATCTGAATTTACCACGTTCTGCTGAAGAAGCCAGTGGTCGAATTGCACACGATGAGGATAATACTTTGAGTCCGTTCCTGGATTCATTGAACATGATAAGGAAGCAAACGTCCATCCTTCAGTATTCGCCATGTCGTGGAGTGTGATATATTTAATTGCCTAGCCACTGCTCATGTACTTGTACTTGGCTGATCAGCCACCATATCCAGAATAGCTTCTTCTACAGTTAACGTTTAGTCTGTTTTATTAGTGTCGTTCTTCTCACGATAACTCGCAACAAGAATGGAGCTTTAACGTTTGCATAGACCAAGTTTCCAAATGCGCCAGCACCTTTGCGTTTTATTTCTGAGGATGAATTCTTTGATGAAAGTTGTTTGTTTGGATGTGTGCTATTACCTCTTAAAGTTTTGTCCATCTTTTATGAAACACCCTGTATACTGTATGTATACAGGGTGTCTCAAAAATGATAGCCCAAATTTAATATTATTGAGTAGAAATGTACTGAATTGTATACTTGATGTTTTAACTAAAATAATATATATGTTGGTCCAATTTTGGTTTTGAATACCTGGTAGGGTGATGCTGTTGCGCTATGTTTTTGCTATTCACCGATCGCTGTAAATCTTGATTAAATTCGAAGAAATGCACTGTACCTCATATTCAAAATTGTTGGTGGTGTGTAACTGGGCTATTTAAATCAATCTATTAAAATTATGTAAAAGAAAGTTTTGTGATTACCAAAATATATTAGTTTGTTTTTGATTTCGTGTGCACAAACATAAAAAATGCCATGCTTTGGACAGTTATTTAGTTTTTTTGTTATTCGTTTGTAACCATTTTACTAGGATGAATCAAACATACAGGAGACTTTTTTAATAGATTATTTTCATAATGTTATTTACCAAGATTACACCAGTTATTCCTAGATCTACACATTTTCCCCAGCATATTACGAGTTTTTTTTAATTATTGTACCATAAAAAGAATTAGAACCTGCATGATGCCAATTGCACATAAATTCTTCCAATTCTTCCTCTGATAACAATCTTTCTCCTCTAACGCTTTTTTAAGGAGATCAAAACAAATGCTAGTGCGCAGGTGATAAGTTTAGACTATAGGGAGGATGGCCAAGTGTTGTTCAGTGAAATTTTTGTTTTCTTAAATCTGTTATATGAATTCTTCCATTGTCCTGGGGAAAAATAATATTCAGATTGCAGTGGAATTTTTTTAGGACCGATGTGCTGTTTTAATCTGCCCCCAAAATGAACATTATTATACTGAATTATATGTACATCGTTCATGAAAAAAAATTACGTTTAAAATACACCGTAAATCTCCAAAATTATTAGAGAGAACTTTGTCAGTTTTTGCGCCAGGGAAGCCTCATCACTTTTTGAGCGGCATTCCATATTGTATCTCCTTATTTCACCTTCTTCATGGTCATTTTTAAACAGCCTGTGCCATTTGCATACTCGGAAACTCGATAGAGTGCCATTTATGAATTGTACATTCAATCTGTGCCAAATGTCAGTAGTTTTCCCCGGGCTTTGCACTAAAGCTATAAAGCTGTAAATCTTAGCATCTCGGGTTGGTTATCCATTTCAAAAGGTTTGCTATTTTCACCTGTATAAAGTTTAATAATTATACTTTGTGTAACCGCACTAGGTACGTTTTGTTCATTCATAATGCTAGTGACTAAATAAATGAATATATGAAGGATAAAACGATGGGAAACGAATTTTAGATCATAAAAAACTTATGATTGCCATGACAACAAGTATAAAAAATTTCTATTGATATTAAAAAAAAATCTACTTTATATTTGGTTCAACCTTTGTATGCATTATTTTTTTTTTGTATACTTATTTTTGTAAATCTAGTGTTATACCTTGTAGTGCAAGGGAAAGTTCTTTGAATTAAAAAAAAATCCTTCATTGAACAAAAGTTTATCACTGATAGAAGAAAAAAACTCATATGAAGAAACAGAAATTTATTATTTATTTCTACAATATAAATAAGATGTGGAAGATTTTTCTATGAGAATAACAACAATCTTAAATACAAATTTAGCACAAAAACATATTAGTCATACATAAAAACATGCGCACACTGATTCAAACAGAACATTAGAGTACGAAAGATAAAGCTATTTCAAAACAAAACAGAGCAAAATAAAAACATACATATCTTATTTACAAATTAAACTGTACACATATTCACAATATGACGTCAATAATATCATAAAGAGTTGTTCGTAGTTTGATTCTTTATACCTATTCGCAACAGAGTTGAAAACTTTACTTTATCACCAGCGCTTCATCGGAGACCAGTCACCAAACCCTTCATCAAATATGTCTTCATCGAAACCTCTGGAATCAATTTCTGGAAACTTTCTTTTCCTTTGTAGATGTTTTGTATCCACTCCTCTGACATTATTTTTCTCTAGAAGATGAAGTAACCTATACAACTTTTGATGGTTGAGTAGCGATTTATGGCCATTTTCTTGGCGTTTCATTGCTAAAGCGAGAAACTGAGGAAGAAATACGTAATCTGCTTCCTTTTCCTCGCTAATACTATCTGGAGTCATAGAATGAGTCTGAATTTCCCCCATAGAAGGAGCGACGAGACACAAGGCAGTTGTTAGAAAAGTCCACATCGAGAACTTAAAGGCCATCCTGGAAATAAAAATTTAAATAAATATGAAAGTATATCTGTTATTTACAATAATAAGACAAGTTAGATTAGTTCAATGAAAAATAAAACTTGTCACAAGGGGAAAAAATCACATATATACTACTGTTCAACCATGCTTCTGAGAACTCCGGTTGGCAGAATGCCAAGCCGATTCCATTCACACTGTACGGAGAATAGCCTCGGCAAAAGAAACTGAAATTACCGCTCTTTAACCAGGATTACTATTAGTATATGGAAACAGTGTTCAATATCTTTTGCTATTTTCTGTTCTGAGTAAAAGTTATGTTTAGTTTTATGATCATATTTTTAAACCATCTTTTTTACTATATTTGTCTTTTTATAACTTATTTTAATATGATTGGACAATATAATATTTTAAAATATATAATTCAATGGCAGAAGCAAAAAGATATGCCAATAAAGCCAATATTCTAATATTCCAAAGATATTCACCAAAACAATGCGACATATCTGTGATATTTAATAAACAAACTCATTCCGAGATGGTACGGACTTCCCCATTTTCGACATGGACTAGCCATTTTCGCCCATGCGCAGTTCGCTCCAAGTTTCTATCAAGCGTGGTGCATCAGTATATACTGCAACTTGAGGTTGGTTACTTGGACCTTGGGTTGCTACTTAGACGAAAATCAAATCAAAACAAAACAAGAAACCCTTTTCGGCCTGTACCAGGAGGAAAAGGTAGCTTCCCTATCCTATGTTTTTTTAGAATTCAGCTAATTTTACTGAAACACACGAAGATAAAATTCGTGAAACCTGATTATAGAATATTCCCAGTTTTCGTCAATATTAATTTTGAATGAGAATTTGAAAAAATTAGTCTGCTATCGTCAAGTTCACTTCATTTATGACGACCTATTTTTGTCGCCAAATTCGGTCACATTTTACCAATTACATCCAAGCTTAGCGAGAATTTGACAATGGCGGATGTAGTTTGAAGTGTATGAGAGTTGGAACAATGGTTACAACAATAAAAGAAAATTTGCGATAAACTACGTTCTACAAAACTCATAAATTAAACCTGTTTTTGTAGGAATCCCTTATTTTTAATCTGTAGTCTTGTTTCTAAATGTCAGCCAACCAAGAATTTCAAACTGCTATATCTCAGCCATTTTTTAAGATAGAGGCGAAACAAAAAATGCTCCAGGATCCTTCTATCAAGGTTATATTAATATAACCTTTTAGCAAATAAAAATAAAGTAGTACTTCCGATTCTTTGTTTAGACCAAATAAGAATAAACATTTTAGTTTAGTTTTATCCTAATAACTTAACTGAAAGTATCAAAACCTCTGTAAAATAACTATAGTAATACTCTTGAGATAATACTCATGAGATGTAGAGGAGATAAATTTTAAAATTAAATATAAAACTATTATATTAATAATTTAAAAGTAATACATACATTTTCATCGATTATAATGTACTACCATACTTTTTAATTCATATACAAAACTAGTCAAGTTAAAAAGCTTTGAAAAGGACATTGTTAAATTATAGACCGGGAGGCGGCAGCACACACAATCACCTCATCTAGTTCATGGCTGAAATTCCAGAATTAGTTAAAACTCGATTCGCATATTAAAACGCAATCGGTCCGCCAAGTCATATCTTGGTGGAAAACTCGTGAAAACCTTATTTTAGCGCTTGACTCGTAGGTTTACCATTGTGTTTTCCTGCACCCAAAAGTAGGAAAACATGGAGAACTGGGTGCAGGAAAACACAATGGTAAACCTACGAGTCAACCGCTAAAATCGGATTTTGACGTGTTTTCCACCAAGATATGACTTGGCAGACCAATTGCGTTTTAATATGCGAATCGAGTTTTAACTAATTCTGGAATTTCAGCCGTGAACTCGATGAGGTGACTGTGTGTGCTGCCGCCTCCCGGTCTATTAGGTATTTCGATTTGGTTCATGACATGTCTGTAGTTTGATAGCTAAAATAATCTAATAATAAAATACTTAAAAACCCTTAAACATTTTAATGAATACATTTCATTAACTGTAAAATGATGTATTGATATATGTTCTAACAGTATAAAAAGATTACCTTTTTCAAAATGAAGTGTGGATTTAAATAATAAAACATTAAACTGACATTCATTTTGAAAATCCCCCATATAATGAAACGGTGATATTGAAAACGTGAACGAAATTAGTTTCAAATTGCTATTTTTGTTTAGAAATACAAGGTCAGTTTTGGTTATGTTTCAAAATGAGGAAACTAGCAGACATTTCTTAAAGAATAAACGTAAAAATTAATATAAACGACTTTTATTTTAAAGAAAAAGGCCTCTAATATTCTTCTACCATTTTTATTAGGGGGAAACTTTCATTTTAAGTTTCTTGAAACATTTAGAAAGGAATGGTCCAAATTTTGTAAGTCCGATACCTTAAAATTATAGATTTTTAACACTTTCCAACCTAGTTGAAAAGTGTTTATGACTTCGGTTTGTCTGGCCGGATGGCCGTCTGGCCGTCTGCCGTCTGGCCGTCTGTCCGTGCTCTAACTCCCGTAAATAGGCTCGGATTGCTCTGCAATTTTTATATGATATTGTCGTTATCTATAGCATGTTCCCTATTTCAACGGAAGTGTGTAGCACTTATAGTTTTTTTACAGGGACATTCAAAAGAATTCCGTTACATTGCGGTCTATGGGGAAAAATCATTTGCGGATTATTTAAATAATGTTTCACTATTTTAAACACATTGAAATATATATATATATATCACTAAGGTGCATTAGAACAAGCTTAATATGGAATAGGGTGTGGATAGCACTTATAGTTACTTTACAGAAACAGTCAAAAGAATTCCGTTACATTACGTCTATGGAGAAAAATCGTCTGCGGTTTATTTAAATTATGTTTTACTATTTTAAACGCATTGAAATTTATATATATCACTAAGGTTTATTACAAGAGGCTTACTACAGAATATTGTGTGTAGAGCAGTCATCGTTCATTTACAGGGACACACAAAATAATTATCTACTGTCTGTTAACAATAATTCCTGGAAGTGCGTTTTAAGCTACTGAACGCAATTTTAATTTTAACTCGTTTTTTTTTCTATTACGTGGTGTGTATAAATTCTGTAGATCCTATACAGGGAAGCACAAAAGTTCGCGAACACATTTCCGTTTATTGACAGAAACTCCTGATGGAGAATTTTAAACTGCGCTACGCGTTTCCTAACTGAACAAAAATTTAGCATCCTATGTAGTATATATACAAATCTATAGATCCTATACAGGGCTGAATAAAAGTATTTGGATATTTTTCCGAATATTGTATATGTTGGAAATTCCTAAAATTATGTTTTTAAATATTTTATGCGTTTTCCAAATTGTTTAATTAGATGTTATCTTTTAGCTTATTAAACGGTATGATTTGTAAGATTATTTTGGAAGCGTTGGAAAGTGTTACATAATCTATGCTTGACGCATGATTTTTCTTTCTTGTTAAATTTATGTAAAAGTACATTTGATTTAAGAAAGTTTTCATTAATTGAAAAAGAAAATATTTATATAGATTTGAAGCGGAATAAAAATGTGTTGTTCTTTCTAATAATGCAATAATTTTTGTTTACCGGTATTTAGAATGTACGCTGTCTAAAATTTATTTTATCTGCGTAGCAGATGGCTATGTATTGTAATTATTTTATGTGGCCATTTAAAAAGATTATAAATGTTTCACGCACGGGAACATGCTGAAGTGAACCCCAGTAACGTAATATATCAATTTCGTTCAGATTGTGGTATAGTATAAATTATTAAAACGCCTTTCAAACCTACACATACCATTTTCTAAGAGAATTCCCGCAGTTCATCCCAATGATGCACACAAATTTCATTGTGTTTGAAGTAGCGTCTTTAAGTATACTTCAAATAATTATACTTCAAATAATATATCCTCATAGAATGTAAAGTAATCCGTAATCTTTTGAGCAAAAGAAGCTATGGAAGTATAACATTTATATTTCGTGTAAAAGGAAGTATAGATGTATCAAATGTGTAAATATATCATTTACTATAGGGAATGTTTTGGTGTATCTCAATAACGTATATAAAATATATTGAAATAGTTTAATGTTATTAAAATAGATTTTAAAGATTTACCGCCCACATGCCATCATACACCGGGGTGCAAAGTGGTACGATCATTGGACTAAATAATAACTATACTGATATACTAATTATACTGAGCAATACTAAATAAGACGAACATGCTTTAGAGCATCTTAGTAATATATATCAATTTCGAACTGGTTAAGTGTTTAGAAGATATAATGTGACAACAGGCCTACCAAAAAGAGCTAAAAATTGTATTCCTTAAATGTTTAACGATCCTTAAAGATAAATGTTGATCGCAGCAACATCTGGTAGTTGAAACGTAAACATTTTGTAAGGATTCAATTGAGAAAGCGTTTCGGCCAGTGAAGAGCTAGTAGATGTCGCCGCGATCAACATTTATCATTCAGCATCGTCCAACATCTATGGGATTCCATTTTTTTAGCACTTTTTAAAGCATGGCTGGAACAGCTGATTGCCACACTATATCTTCTAGATGCTATAAAGCAAGTTAGAACTCACACGAATAAAAAGACGGATGGATAAGCAGACAGATGAACAGAAGTCGTGAACACTTTTCACCTTATGTTTGATAGTGTTCACGAATCAACTTGTTTCCAGTTCAACCCAGTTTACATGCATTGGAAAATCTCTAAGAAGGAGATGAGTGAGGTTATCAAAAGTGTCTATTATAACCAGAAATATTAGTTTGTTCGTTTTAAACATGCTGTTTCGCCTCCTTTGATTCTTTCATCTTTCTTTTCTTAACCTTTTCAGGCCTAGTTACACAAATGTGCACCCCTATTCTTATCCTCATAAAAACTAAACTAATTAATATTTTTACATTTTTTACTTTGATATAGCTGAATGCTTTTAGCTTAGGAACAAAACCAATAAAGGGCAGCACTGGTGCTTATTACCTCATAAAATAAATCTTATTTTCATCTGAGTTTTCAAAATGTCTTCAAGATAGTATAGCCAAAAAAGTAAGAAATTTCGAGAACTATTTAACTTAAACCTTTTACAGTTTAAAAAAAAAATTGCAGATTTGTTGATTATTCACTTGTTTAAAAAGCCCTTATATTTGTTCACTGAAAAAAAAAAAAAAATTGTTGATTTTACAGTATAATACTGGCATCCCAGCTGCCAGTATTATACCGTAAAATTAACAGTTATAAACAGGAAAATAAGCAGTAATACGCTGCCGCGCATGCGCATTGTTACGCGCAATGCATGCGCGTATTACTGCTTATTTTACTGTTGGCTGTGATGCCCAGCAGCTGGGATGTCAGTATTATACTGTAAAATCAACAATTTTTTTTGCAGTGTTATTGTGTGAATTTAGGTTATTGATGATTAATTTGATATTTTAAGGGAGCTAGTAATTTTAGATCCATATTTGTAAACCTAAATAACCAGTCCCCTAAAGTATCAATTTCAGAAAAAGGACTCTTTCTGTCATATATGATCTCATTTTGCTTGTGCAAAAACAATAAATATTACCAGTGGATTCGTGCGAAGATTTCGCACTGCAGTCAATTATTTTTTTAGCCATGTCTAATTAGGGTTCGTAAATATCATGATATTTTTGAAAATATCAAAAATATGCGATATTTTGATATATATCCGATATTTTTTATATGTATATCCGATATTTTCAAAATAGTCAACATATAGATGATTACAAATATTTTCAGAGTTAATATAAATTAGATATTAAAACATATGTCATTTAGCACGAGAACTTAAAAAAACAACATTCTAAATGTCTTTTTCTATTTTTTTTTTACACTTACCTAACAAAACTTAAGATCAGCTAATTGAAAACAGACAATTTGCTTTTTACACTCACAAAACAAACTATTAAGATTTAGTAATCCAGAAAATTTTATGTTTTATACAACAAAATAATTTGTTTTTATTGAAAAATTTGAACATAAATATAGTAAGAATGGTGTTCTTAACTGAACAAATCCAAAACGAGAAAAAATTATTTCTAATCAAGGAGAAAGTTTATATAAATAAGATAGTTTATCTTTCAGAGGCTTTTCTAAGTAAATATTGTCCCACATAATTATTGATTCTACATTTAAAAATTCAGCTTCAAACATAAAGATTGGAAAAGTTGTTTTTTGGTTTGGGGAGGAGTTGGGGGTCTGGCAAAAAAAAAAAAAAAAATCCCATATAAGAGCAAAATTCTTTATCTACCAGCCAATAACAGTTAAAAAATTCCTTTACACTTGTTTTGACTGAAAATATCAAAAATATTATACGCAATGTTCTGAAAATAAATATCAAGTATGTGAAAATATTGAAAAAGTCAAACTTCATGATATTTTGGAAATAAATATCGGATATATATCATGATATATATCAATATTTATCCATTGATATATATCACCGAAACCTGTCTTTAATATTTTTTGGATGCAGCTTTAAACTTCTAAAGAAAAATTAAGGATAAAAATATCTCCAAACAAAATTAGTCAAGTCAGAATATTATCTCATTTATGACACTAAAGTTATAGTAAAAATTGATTGAAGATAGCAAAAGGTACGCGCGAGAAAAAATTGACAATCGTATTTTAACTGCATTAGAATATGACGTCATCCGCTTCGGGAAAAAACATCGGACAAAGAAAAATAAATAGAATACATATAAAATGAAATTTAATCAAATATAACAAAGCATACTTTTTAGGCTACACGTGAAATACCGATGCCTTTTTCTTATATACATTTCAATTTCAATTTTGCTTTTTAATCATAAATATAAAATAAACCCGTGCGGAGAAATCACACTTTTATCTATTTTGTACTATTTATTTTTTTATAATCATTGCTGAGCATGATATAATACGGTATTTTATTTTTGTGGCAACATTGATTTGAGAAAAACCTTTCATTTCATTTATGAAAACAATAATGCTGATTTAATTTTTGAATAACTGTAATTTTTAATCAAAAATCATGTTTTAATGAAATGTGTGATTACTATGTTAGAAGTCGGTTCCAAAACCTTTCGATTAATACTCCATTCATTGTTGTTTGTTTTGTAAATGTATAGAAAAAGGGATGTGGACAACAGAAATAATATATGTACCAGTGGACCCATGCTGTGATTTCGCACTGCAGTCTAATATTTTTAGCAATGTCTAATATTTCTTAGCTGCAGGTTTAACCTTCAAAATGAAAATTAAGTATACAAATATCTGCAAACAACATTAGTTTAGCCAGAATAGCATCTCATTAATTCTATCAAAGTTACAGTGAAAACTGATCGAAGATTGCAAAAGGCACGCGCGTGGAAAAAAAATTAACTGGATTAGAGGACGACGTCATTCTCTTCAGGAAAAACACAGGACAAATAAAAATAAATTGAATACCTATAAAATACAATTTAATTTAATATAACAAAGCATACATTTTAGGCTACATGAAATACCACTGCTTCGATCGATCGATGGTGTATTTTTCTTCTAAACATTTGAATTTCAATTTCCCTTTTTAATCCTAAATATAAAGTAAACGCGTGCGGAAAAGTCCCACTTTATCTTTTTGTACTATTTATTTATTTTCTAATCGTCGTTGAGCACGCTATAATGTTGTATTTTATTTTAGTGGCAACATTGATTTGAAGAAACCATTTCATTTCATTTATGAAAACAATGCTGATTTATTTTTTAAGTAACTGCAATTGTTAATAATAATAATAATAAAACACGTTTAAACGAAACGTGAGTGTACTATGTCAGAAACCGGTTCAAACACCTTTCGAATGATACCTCATTCATTGTTGTGCGTTCTGTAAATGCATAGAAAAAGGGATGTTGAAAACAGAAATAATATATATACTAGCTGACCCCGCCCAGCGTTGCGCGGGACCGCGATAATAAATTTAAAAAGAAATATCAAGTTTTTATTACTTTATATCTTTAACCAGATTTTGTTATAAATTATATTTAAAAATGAAAAATTCGCGAAAAGAATATTGATATCTAGTGATAAAAGCGCTCATTTTCTTGTTTTTATACGTAGGGTCGTTTCATAGTTTTAAATAATAAGTTCTTTTTGTCCGAAATCTTTGAAATCTTTATTGGTGATAAATAAAATGGTTTTACAGCCCGTGTAAAAATTTTGTGATAAAATATTATTATCTAGTTGTAAAAGGAATGTTTTCTTCTCGCTTTTTTGTTTGTTTGTTTGTTTTCGCGTTGGCTCCTTTAACACAGCAATGAAAAAATTGTTCTCATCTTCCGAACTCTCTGACATTTCACTCCGTTATAAATATAACTGCATCCAAGCTCTCTTTAAAATTTTGCGAAAAAATATGCATATTTAGTAGGGGAAACATGAGTTCTTAAAAAAAAAAGCTGTAGCTTTCAATCTCAGAGCAAACATATATATTAGAAGGTCTATGCTTTCAATGCAATGATGACAACATCCGTTTTAAATCAACTCTTTTCAATCCCCCTAGGCTAAACAGGTGAGGGCTAATCCATCAAGTTTCCCTTTCTGAGGGGAGAAGCCTTCAAAAAACGTTGACGACAGTCGTGTGGAAATTTGACAGAATGTGCTTTTCGTTTTAAATATATACAGATGGGTGACAAAATAATACGAACACTCATGAAAAATGGTGAAAAGAGCAATATCTAGAAATATACATGAGGAATTAACCGGAAACTGCAGGTGTGTAAACACTATAGTATAAGTTATATATTTCCGTGTAGATTTTTTCCCGAAACCCCATAGGGGACTGTCAACAAATTGAAAAATGACGAATATCTTCTGGATAACCCTGTAAAAACTAATGTAGCGTTCAAACTCGAGATTATTAATAAGTGGATTATTGTAATATACTGTGTTCATTTTTATGAGGATAGTATGTATACTCGTAGAGAAATTAAGGTTTTTATAAAAACAGTCCCAAATTTCGCCTAGTTTTTTGCTTATAATTTGCAGAATTTTTAATATAAAAAAAAGTTCTTTCTAGAAAATATGACAAACAGTATTGTACATAATAATCTGCAATCAGAATTAAAAAATATTAAAAATTGGATGAAAAATGAGCAGGTTTACTAAAAAAGGTTTCACTGCGCATGCGCGTATGCAATCAAAATATAATATGCATAATGTATTAGCTAAGTATATAGAGAAACTTTTGTGAAAGTCTCAAAATCATAGCTTGAAAATTCTGTAAATTATCGTCGATAGAATAAGCTCGAAATCCGTTGTTCCCAAAAAGAAGCAAAAAGATGAGGGGTTGTGTCAAATATCTGTTGATTAGTGTCAAGATAGCGTACACAATATTGCACGTACTACTATACTATTTGGATACAACCCCTCATATTTTTACTTCCTTTTGTGAACAACGGATTTCGAGCTTATTCTATCGACGATAATTTACAGAATTTTCAAGCTATGATTTTGAGACTTTCACAAAAGTTTCTCTATATACTTAGCTAATACATTATGCATATTATATTTTGATTGCAATCGCGCATGCGAAGTGAAATCTTTTTTAGTAAACCTGCTCATTTTTCCTCCAATTTTTACTATTTTTTAATTCTGATTGCAGAGTATTATGTACAATGTTGTTTGTCATATTTTCTGAAAATAACTTTTTTTTATATTAAAAACTCTGCAAATTATAAGCAAAAAACTAGACAAAATTTGGGACTGTTTTTATAAAAACCTTAATTTCTCTACGAGTATACATGCTATCCTCATAAAATTGAACACAGTATATTACAATAAGCCACTTATTAATAATCTCGAGTTTGAACGCTTTTGCTACATTAGTTTTTACAGGGTTATCCAAAAGGTATTCGTCATTTTTCAATTTGTTGACAGTCCCCTATGGGGTTTCGGGAAAAACTCTTCACGGAAATATATAACTTATACTATACTGTTTACACACCTGCAGTTTTAGGTTAATTCCTCATTTTTTTTTCTAGATATTGCTTTTTTCACCATTTTTCATGAGTGTTCGTATTATTTTGTCACCCATCTGTAGATATATGATTTTAGCTTCAGGTCTTAAGAGGTTAAAAGAAAAAGAAAAATCTTTCAGTATCAGAAGATTAAAAAATAAAAAAATGCTGAAGGGAAATATTCGTGACTAAATGCAGTACTTATGTTTGTAAAATTAAGAATAATGACAATTTGGGCATATATATACATATTTATAAAATCGATATTGCTGCACATAGAAATTCGGAAAAACACAATCGTCTTTTATTTTGAATATGTTTTTTTTTTTTAATACATTCAACGTATCATCCTAATTAAAAGAAAAACAGATAAATTGTGTACACATTCGAAATCGAACTGTTATTTCATTCTTGTATGAATGACTTAAAAGAAAATCCATTTTTGCTCGTTTAATATACATATTACTTAGGTAATTGTATTACAATTGTAAGTGCTCTCCATGTATTTTATTACATTCTGCAGTTATATTTCTTCTCTATTATCGCAACTACGTAAAAATTCATATCGTGACAGCGTTACCAAATTATTTGGTCCGTGTCTGTCACATTTATTGAATTTGAAGCTGTTACGTAGGGAACCAGTAAGCCCCATGGGTGCTTTTATCTTTTCCCGTAGAGAGACCGCAGAAAAAAAATAATGAAACCAAACGACGATGCAGTAACAGTAAATTGGAAATGACTGTTAAACATTCATGAAAGAAGAAAAAAAATGTTATATAGATGCGCTGTTTATTTGGAAAAAGATTTCGGGTGTAACGAAACAAGAGCAAAAATTAATTTGTTTATCATTGGGTTTACATGTATTTATTTTTTCATTGTTTGTGGATTAACTAATGATTTCTTTATTATTTGTACTAATGTTATAGCAAAAGAAAAAAAAGTTTATTTGTTTGTTTGTAAGAGGTAATCTTTGGAACTACGGAACCGATTCAGGGGCTCCATTTCAAAACTTTCTTGGGAGGAGAAGGACAAAGTTTCTTTCGATCTTGTTGGCACAGCTGAGAATAAATTCATAAAATTTTATTCTGACATATATGTCTAAAACTAGCCAAAGTATTCATTAACTAGCCAAAGTATTATTAACTAATGATTCTTTTATTATCTGTACTAATATTATAACGAAGAAAAAGTTTATTTGTTTGTTTGTAAGAGGTAATCTTTGGAACTACGGAACCGATTCAGAGGCTCCATTTCAAAATTTTCTTGGGAGGAGAAGGGCAAATTTTCTTTCGATCTTGTTGGCACAGCTGAGAAGAAATTTATACAATTTTATTTTTACATATACGTTTAAAATTAGCCAAAGTATTCATTCACTAGCCAAAGTATTATTAAGTAATGATTCTTTTATTATCTGTACTAATATTATAACGAAAAAAAAGTTTATTTGTTTGTTTGTAAGAGGTAATCTTTGGAACTACGGAACCGATTCAGAGGCTCCATTTCAAAATTTTCTTGGGAGGAGAAGGGCAAATTTTCTTTCGATCTTGTTGGCACAGCTGAGAAGAAATTTATACAATTTTATTTTTACATATACGTTTAAAATTAGCCAAAGTATTCATTCACTAGCCAAAGTATTATTAAGTAATGATTCTTTTATTATCTGTACTAATATTATAACGAAAAAAAAGTTTATTTGTTTGTTTGTAAGAGGTAATCTTTGGAACTACGGAACCGATTCAGAGGCTCCATTTCAAAACTTTCTTGGGAGGATAAGGGCAAATTTTCTTTCGATCTTGTTGGCACAGCTGAGAAGAAATTAATACAATTTTATTTTGACATATACGTTTAAAATTAGCCAAAGTATTCATTAACTAGCTAAAGTATTCATTAACTAGCCAAAGTATTATTAACTAATGATTCCTTTATTATCTGTACAAATATTATAGCGAAAAAAAAGTTTGTTTGTTTGTAAGAGGTAATCTCTGGAACTACGGAACCGATTCAGGTCCAGGGGCGTCATTTCAAAGCTTTCTTGGGAGGAGAAGGGCAAAGTTTCTTTCGATCTTGTTGGCACAGCTGAGAATAAATTCATAAAATTTTATTCTGACATATATGTCTAAAACTAGCCAAAGTAATCATTAACTAGCCAAAGTGTTCATTAACTAGCCAAAGTATTATTAACTAATTATTCCTTTATTATCTGTACTAATATTATAACGAAGAAAAAGTTTATTTGTTTGTTTGTAAGAGGTAATCTTTGGAACTACGGAACCGATTCAGAGGCTCCATTTCAAAACTTCCTTGGGAAGAGAAGGGCAAAGTTTCTTTCGATCTTGTTGGCACAGCTGAGAAGAAATTTATACAATTTTATTCTTACATATACGTTCTAAAATTAGCCAAAGTATTCATTGACTAGCCAAAGTATTATTAACTAATGATTTCTTTATTATCTGTACAAATATTATAGCAAAAAAAAGTTTATTTATTTGTTTGTAAGAGGTAATCTTTGGAACTACGGAACAGATTCAGGGGCTCCATTTCAAAACTTCCTTGGGAAGACAAGGGCAAAGTTTCTTTCGATCTCGTTGGCACAGCTGAGAAGAAATTCATACAATTTTATTCTTACATATACGTTCTAAAATTAGCCAAAGTATTCATTAAGCATAAAGGTTCATCACTTTAAGAATTTTGCAATAGTAAGACTTTAGCAAATATTATTGATAATCATCAATTTATGTGCTTAAAGTATTTATATAATGTTAATGCTCCCATTTCAATCAAAACTGACAAGTTTATGTAGATTTTGTGGAATTTTTTTGAAAACAATTCTTTGACCCTGACCTTTTGTTTAACCTGTCTACTGATGCACTCTGAAATATAAAATTCCTTGGGGGAGGAAGCAACCACCCCCATTCCTTTCTCCCTGCTCCGATTCCAAAACTTTTTTCGTATCAATAATGGTGAAAGTCTCTCTTCCAACATAGGCTACTTTTTTATATTGGTACCTGCACCCCTAGCGGGGAGCAAAAGCAAAAATTTCTAAAATTATGATTTCTTTGATTGTGTTAGGACCATTATCGCCAATTTAGTCACCCTTTTTATATAAAAGAAAACCCCTACCACGTTACCAGAATTTTTGTATTATTGAATTTTATTTAGATTTTGTGGAAGTTTTGAAAAAATATTCTCTGAGCCTGACCTGTTTGTTTGACTTGTCTACTATGCACTGTGAAATATAAAATTAGGAGGAAACTATACCCATTCCCTGCTCCCTGCTCCAATTGCAAAACTTTTTTCGTTTCAAGAATGATGAGAGTTTCTCTTACAACGTAGGCTACTTTTTTTTTTATACTGGAACCTGCACCCCTAGCGGGGAGAAAAAGCGAAGAGTACTAAAATTATGATTTCTTTGAATGTGTTAGGACCATTATCGCCAATTTTAGTCAGCCCTTTTATATAAAAGAAAACCCCTCCCATGTTGCCAGAATTTTTGTATAATAATTCTTGCTTTATTTAATCACGGAATGTCTGTCATTAAATGTAAGAAAAATTGCTATTCAACAATTCTGGTGAGATTTTTTTTTTTTTTTTTACATAAAAGGGAGCTAAATTTGCAACATTGATTAGGAGTAGGAACTTGAAACTGGACATGGTGATTATTTTTAAGACGCAAATGTTCGCTATTCACGGTTTTTGAAAAATTTGAAATTCAAAAGGGTGAAATGAATGGAAAAATTTCTAACATCCTGTTTATTCTGAAATTACTGACCTGATTAAAAAAATTATTTCAGTATTATAATATTGACTATCTCTACTTAAACAGAGGCTGCTTTTTATCTCCGGATCCCTGCCTTCCATGTGGTTGCAAGAGCGAAAATGTTTTAAAAACATGATTTCTTTGAATGTGTTAGGACCATTGTTGCCAACTTAGTTCCCCCTTTTTTTTAAATAAAAAAACCCTTCTGCCAGAATTTTTGTATGGTAATTCTTGTTTTATGTAATAATGGAGAATCTGTCATTAAAAAAAAAAAAAAAATGGCATACAGAAATTCTGGTTAGATGGTAGTTTTTAAAATAAATAAAATAAAGGACTAAGTTTGCTACACTGTTTAGGACTAGAAACTTGAAATTGAACATGGGGATTATTTTTAAATAAATATTAGCTAAGAATGGTTTTAGAAAAATTTGAAATTTAAAAGTGTGAAATGCGTGGAAAATGTCCTAACATCACGTTTACTCTGAACAGATTAAAAAAAAATTCTTTAAATATTATAATATTGGCAATTTCTGCACACCAAGCACCTCGTGATCCCTGCCTTCCAGGTGGTTGCAAAAGCGAAAACGTTCTACAATTACCACTTTTTTTAAAAGTTTTGAAGTTAGAATCTTGAAAGTTGGCATGGTGGTTATTTTTAAGACGTAAATACTCGCTAAGAATGATAAAAAAAAAATTCGAAATTTAACAGGTTGAAATGAGCGGAAAACTTTCTAAAAAGGCGATTGTTCTGAAAGTACAGAACCGATTTCAAGAATTCTTTCAAAATTATAATATATAAAAATTAGCCTATGTTTAAGCAGAGATGGTCACCAATCTCTGCTTAAACATAGGCTAATTTTTATGTCGGGATCATTGCCTCCAAGAGGATTCAAGAGGATAAAACGTTCTAATATTACAATTTTTTTGAAACTGTTGGGGATAAAAACTTGAAATTTGATATGGTGGTTACTTTTAAAACGTAAATGCCTAAGAAAGGTTGTTAAAAAATTCGAAATTAACAATGATGAAATGATTGGAAAACGTTCTAAAATTCTCTGAAACTGACACTTCAAATTTAGCATTGAAAAAACATCTGAGTTTAAAAAATTGATTTGAGAATAAAAATCCATTTTTTTGTGATGAATTGTTAGACATAATCTCGCCAAGATTCCAGCCTAACATTCCGCGCAGTGGAATAAAACACAAGTACCAGTATAACTGCTATATAATTAAAATAATAGTAATGAATGAAAATAAATACTTTTTTCCAAGTATGAAGCCACTTTCATGAAAAAGTTAACTCTTCGTAGGCACTTGTTTGAATACTGCCTATTAAAATAAATATGAATAATTTATTTTAAAATCATCAATGGGTTATATGAAAATATACGAGAAAAAAGTTTTAAAATTGCAATTTTAGAGCAATATTTTATTGCTTTAGTAGTGTTTTATCATTTTTACTTACTCATCATATGTAGTATAATGCAAGTCTTGTAATCGTTTTAAAAATCGAAAATTTTTTTTGACGGATTTACTCGTTTTAGACACTGGAGATTCCGAAAAACATATCTGTCTGTGTGTAAGCGCTCTATCTCCCAAACAAATTGAGAGAGAGATTTGAAATTTGATATGTACTTAGTATGTAATAATGAAAAGAAGCTTATTGAATTTCAGTAACCTCGATTATCCGGAGCTATTTTTTTTCGAACTCTCGAAATATTCGTTCTGTTAAAAAGTATATAAAAATTTTAAAAATTGTTTTTTTAAAGAGTGAATATAAAAGACAATAAAAAAAACAAATTTTGCATAAAGAATGAAGTCGATCGGATAATGAGTTACCGAGATATTTGTAATCACATTTTCCACACTCTTCGATTTTTCATGAACCTGTATTTCATTCAAATTTCAATTCACAGATATATTTTAATTGGAAAAGAGACGCTTAATCCGACGCAGTAAACTGTTTGGTAATATGATTATGATTTTTAGAGTTATAAGGATGTTTCTCTTCTGAAATTCAGTAATAGAGCATTTAAAGTTTATGACGTCATCAATGCACGATTTTATTCGAATTGCAATGCATTTTATAAATAGTTTACACATGTTTTATTTTCATATTTTATATTATGTATATTCATGATGGGTAAGTATTACGGTGACCCTCAACGTCTAGTTTTTATTAGTAATATACTTTTATTATCAACAAAATGTAATTTAAAAACACCAAATAAAATAATTTAAGACAGACATGAGTACACTTAAAATAAAATTTATAAAAAATATACTTAAAAACAGTTAAAAATACAAAATAGTAGACGTTTCGCCAAGCGACACGCAAGGCATCATCAGTACAAAAACAATCTATTGCATAACAAACCACTGAACACATCAAGGAAAGTTGAAGTTATTTTAAAAACAGATAATATTCATTAGGGACAGAACGAGCTTCATTCAACGTCTGCGATCGCAATTGAGTGAACCAACCCTCAAGGAATAATCGAGCATGGTAGCTGTTACAACCTGATTTTAAAATACTGGCGTTCGCAATTAGCGGGATGTGATTCGTTTGAAGTGAATGTTGAAGTGAATGTTCAAAAATTGTCCAGCATTCACTTCAAACGAATCACATCCCGCTAATTGCGAACGCCAGTATTTTGAAATCAGGTTGTAACAGCTACCATGGTCGATTATTCCTTGAGGGTTGGTTCACTCAATTGCGATTGCAGACGTTGAATGAAGCTCGTTCTGTCCCTAATGAATATTATCTGTTTTTAAAATAACTTCAACTTTCCTTGATGTGTTCAGTGGTTTGTTATGCAATAGCACGGAGGAAGATAGATGGAGGGGAAAGTAACGTTGAAATTTTACAATACAGTTTTTCTCCTTATAGATGGCGCCACGGTAAACTGAAGGCTGTCCTAACCTGCTTCTGCAATGCTTTTCAATGCGAAAAGCATTCATTTTTTAAATGTTTTTGATTGAAAATTTGAACTTTAAAAAAGTCAAACAAGTAAAAATTTCATTAAATAAAGTTTTCTTCGCACCATGCATATATTTTAATAGATATTTGGCGTTTCGATTGCTTTTTATAACTCTTTAAATAAGAGTTCACCCTGACAGAAGCATCTGAATAGTCATTTAAAAATAAATATTACGGATATTGTGCTGCAAAGAAATACTTCGCAGTACAATATCCGTATTGTACTGCTGATTTATACATCCTCCGTAATGTATGGATGTATAATTTTTAGAGATTAAAAGTATTATTCAAATAAAAACAGCTTCAGATTACAGCCAAACAAATAGCACTCTATAAGACAATTTAAATGGCCATGTCAATTAGCCACAGACATTAGCATTCATTAAGTATAACATTTTAAAAACATGTACACTAAGATCGATATACTAGAATAAAAATTTCTTAGTTTAAAAATGATTACATGCATATAACTTTAAATTAAAGTATAATAAAAAAATCCCTGACGGCTCGGCCTACAGGCACAGGTAGATTTCGAAGACGCAGACCGTTGGGCGCCTGTTTGTTGGGAATTGTGGAAAAAATGACCTTTTTGCCATGATGCGGCAGTTGGAACCGCCTACTTCGAAACCTAACTTGTTTGCAGGTGGAGCCGGCAGGGGTTTTTTTCTATAAGGGTTAGTCCTATAAAAAACTTGTCAATATAAAAGTTTTAGATAATATTAAGAGGATTTATAATAAATTAAACGGATTTGATATCTTCTGAATTGACGAAGTTATGAATTTTTTTCTTCTAAAACCCCCCTTCCCCACCCCCTCTTGGGGTCATTTTTAATGATATCAAAAATCTGTCATACATAAAATTTCGGCCCTTTTCCTAGAAGTAATAATAACTTCAAACGGATTCGATACGTATCATAATTAAGAAATTATGGGATTTTTCTATTTTCACAAAAAGCCCCCCCCCATCCCCATCCCACCTTGGTTCGATTTTGCCCATTATTTACGAACATGACCGAGATTTTATGCCCCTTGATTTTATGTATCAGTTTCGAAAAGATGCGGGAGTTGGAACCGCCTACTTCGAAAAATAACTTGTTTTGCAGGCGGAGCCGGCAGGGATTTTTTTTGTTTTTAATTTTTTTTTGCTATAACGGTTGGTCCTATAAAAAACTTGTCAATATAAAAGTTTTAGATAATATTAAGAGGATTAATAATAAATTTACGCGGATTTGATATCTTGTGAATTGACGAAGCTATGATTTTTTTTTCTTCTAAAACCCCCTCCCCCCCCCCCCTTGGGGCCATTTTTAATTATATCAAAAATCTGTCATACATAAATTTTCGGCCCTTTTCCTAGAAGTAATAATAACTTTAAACGGATTCGATACTTACAATAATTAAGAAATTATGGGGGTTTCTCTGTTTTCACAAAAAGACCCCCCCCCCATTCCCCCCCCCCTCCTTGGTTCGATTTTGCCCATTAACGAACTTGACCGAGATTTTATGTCCCTTGATTTTATGTATGAGTTTGGAAGAGATTTATGCAGAATTTTTCCAGTTATCGTGTCCATAAAAAAGTGACATAGACAGATAGATAGATAGATAGATAGATAAAGTTTTGAACTGGGGGTGGTTTTGGTTTCTGGGAGTCATGATCGGCGTAGATCTGCAAAATTTTTTCAAAATTTCCAACTTAGGTGAGAATGTAATAGGTAGTATTTCTTACGAAATCTACCTAAAAGCACTCACCTTTGGAGCTCTAAACATACTTTAAAAAAAAAAAAAATTCTTCGATTTTTCTTTTGTTTATCTCATCATCATAGCCCGATCTACATCCCGGAATAAAACATTTATATCCCATCTTAAATTTATGACATATAATTGCTATAATTAAAAATAATCGAATAAAATACTTTCGGAATTTAACATGTAATCTAATGACATTCTGTTTAAAGGCAGCCGCCAAATTTTACAGCGCCCTCTTTCGTTAAAAAAACTTGACTTGCATTTTCGATATCCTCGCCTATTCTAGTTTCCCCTCCAGGTTCTTTCTCTGTGGCAATAGATTGTTTTTGTACTGATGATGCCTTGCGTGTCGCTTGGCGAAACGTCTACTATTTTGTATTTTTAACTGTTTTTAAGTATATTTTTTTATAAATTTTATTTTAAGTGTACTCATGTCTGTCTTAAATTATTTTATTTGGTGTTTTTAATAGTTTTCACATTCAGACGTTAAAATGTATACATTTTGCAAAAGAAAATGTAATTTTAATTTCATATCAGTGGAAATACCACTTTGTGAATTTCAACAATGTTTTCAACAAGTGTGTTTAATTTCTAAGCGCGCAAATCCGCGGTCTTTGCTAGTTATTTTCATTTTTTCATTTCCTTCACTTTCGTTCACTTTCCTTCTTTACATTTCCTTCTTATCTTTTTAAGATAAGAAGGAAATGTAAATATCTTTTCCAAGCGAGAGATGCTGCCGCTTATCTTAATATCATATTGAGATTTCAAAGTGATCGGAAAAGTTTACAAAAGTTTGGGCACGGAGAAATAGGCAAGCTATGAGAAAGACAAGTATGCTGTTTTTGGATCCAAATAAAATTTGTCTGGGACACGGGATGACGAATTTTTTTAACCCCTTAACACACTGGTTGACCAGCAATTTTCCATGAAACTAGTGTTGTTAATTTCGAGAAATTTCGTTTTATATTCAGGATATCTAACAATATTTCAAAATAGCTTTCCTCGTTTTACTTAATGACAGAGATTGGTGATTAAATAAAGCGAAGACTACTAGTCGGAAAAGTGGTAGCTATTTTGAATAAAAATATTCCTCAATCTGGAGATAACTGTGAAATCCGTGTTTCGAAACAATAGAAATATTTTAAATTAATTTTCGAAAGAAATGTGAATTATAACATATGAATTTTTTAACAGAAATCTATTTCTAGAAGTATGAATTATGCGAGTCCAAAATTAAAGCTCATTCCGCCAAATATAGTTCTTATGCTTAAAATACTATCCGTATTGTAATCTGTTTTGCAACGATTACAAATGAATAATAACATTAGGAGTTTCAAATTTTAAACCTTTATAATTCGTAAACTACGTGACTGAATTATTTTCCGTTTGCCCAAAAAACCAAACATGAGGTTAAAATTAGGTGTTCGTATAGAAATTTTCAGAGTTTGGTACAATTTCAGTATGAAGACGATCCGCTAAGCTTACTTTTTTAAACATCAATTGAAAGAAAACATAAATTTTAGTCGAATGGCTATTTCAGATTTTTTTTGGTGACAATTTGGAGATTAAAATGCATGTAATGCTCTCTCTCTTCTTTTTCTTCTTCTTTTTTTAGGTGCGTTCGTAATTATATAAATACGTAGCACCTATTGTCGTCGTCTGGTCCGTCCGTCCGTTCGCATATAACAACGCAAAAACTATCCAACCGAATGGTTTGAAATTTAAGCTATATTATCTTTGCAGAATTTTGTCGACATATTTCAAATTTTATGAAAATCGAATCAAAACTTTAGGAGATATTAATAAAAATATTTATTAAGAAATTTGAAAAAAAAAAAAAAAAATCGGTGCTTCCTTGTTATAGGAGCTTCCGAGGTTTAATCGTCAAGCGACCGAGATACTTATTTTATGACAGAAATTAATCTGCAGACGATAGAATTCATTTCACAGAATTAAAAATCACCAAGATCTGAATATTTATATAACTAGCTATAGTACGAACGCACCTCGTTTGTCACGTTTGACGTACAATTTCCAACTTGTTTTCTTTTTCTTTTTTTAAATCTAGCGGATTGTACATGGAATAAAATTGAAAATTGGAATTAATATTTGGGAGTCTCTCAAGATTTGGGGTCTATGCCTACTAGAAAAAAATACCCTACATACTATTTTATTTTAAAGCTCATTCAATTCATTGCTGTTTTGAGATTTATTAAATTAAAAAATGGTAATTCTCGAAGAACAGGAATAACAGAAAGTTGCTTCGATCTCATTAAAAAAAAGAAAAATCGAGTTGAATAAAATATAAACGTAGAGCTACGAATCTATTCTCATAGGAACTCTGTTACTTAATTTTTGGAGCGACTTCATATAATCAAGCCATCATTTTACGAACAAAACAGAAGCACTAAAACTTGTCTACGAGAGAAAATAGTTTTTAACCATATAACACGAAGGGAATTGCGATTTTTGTCATGTAATTTTTAATAGCTTTTCAAAAACACCTACTCTCTCGTTTTATATTTGTTTACTTATATGCTCTTTGTTATGTTTGTTGTTTTATATGAGTGCTCAATATTTTGTGGCTGTAACGAATAAGGAATATTTAAAATTTAAATTGATGAAATAAAGGAATCATGTACCGTAAATTGGGGTTACTTGAAGATTGGGGTAATATTTGGAGCCCCTCCCAAATAAAAAAGTATGCAAAATCAGTTCTGGATATACTGTGTTGTGTGTATTGACGTGATTCGCCAATACTCCACCGGTAACAGAACTAAATAAGTAATACAGTACACCAAGGGGTGATTTAAAACATTTTTTATTTGGGTCCAACAAACCCCAAGTTACGGCTCTAAGCGTGAAAGAAACAAAAATTTTTGAATAATAATATTAATTCATAGCGATATATTAACTAGTAAATCTGCATATCAGGAGCCTCAGCGTCAGCTCTGAAAGTCATTGTTTTTTAATCTCACTTTTCATAATATTTAACATCTGACAAATGGAAAATTAAATTTTTTAAATTACATCTATATTTATAGGCATATAAAATAATTCGAAGGTTTCAGAAATTAGAAACGTTATTACATAAACACGGTTTATGCAATAATATTCTGACATTCTTATGAACTTCTTGTAATTTTTTAGATTAAAAAAAAAATACATTTCTTGAATTTTCTTTGAATTTTATTATTTTGGTATTCTTTGAAATATGATTGCTAAGAAACTAATAAATTAAAGAGCAAAGTAAAAGAGAAATTCATTTTAAAATTTGTAAAAAAATATGAAATAAATTGTTTTGTATTTCCCGAACAGATGCAAAAAATGTTCCGATAATTTAAACAATTAATTTCTAAATTCTAATAAATGTATCGGCAATTTTTCAAAGCTATTAAATATATTTAAAACCTCCATATCGAAATTTAGCATAAACAATTTTAAGTTTAAATCCATTATTCAAATATGTGATTTTCATTTCAGTTAAAAGTAAAATTTGTAAATCGTCTGCATTCCCATAGGAAAGCATTATGACCTAAAAAGAAATGTTCTATATTTTTCGAACGAATGAACCAAATATAACCAAAAACAATACAGCTAATTCCGGGTACCTCACCGACATACCCACCAAAAATCAACCTAATAGGACGATTTTTACGGCAGCTATCGCGGAACAGACAGACAGACAAACATACAAACAGGCAAACAGACAAGCAGACAAACAGGCAGACAGAAATCAAAAACTTTTCGTGTCTCCACAGTGAGCCTTCATTGACGTTTCGGCAAAAAAAGTTGCTCTTTTAAAAAATTATTTTACAAATAAAATCTCTTCTTAACTATTAAATATAATATTTCACGGTCAAAATAAGAGAAAAATCGTAAGAAATACAGTTTAAAATAAGAAATTATTATTTTTATTATTAGCTAGGGTATCCAGTACGTTTCTGTAAAGACATCAATTTTTATTTATTTATCATAAGTTTTCTTTTCTCTTTTTTTTTTTCTTCTGAAAATCAAATCTATATGAAAATTATCTCTCTATTGTGTAGGAGAAAATAAAATAAAAGATGAACACTCATATTAACTCGTGACAGAAGAATGTCTATTTATCTTTTCATTCGAACCTTTGAGCTGTTCGCATAATCTAGGTCAGGGATGGTGAATTTATGGTACGTGTGCCCGAAGTGGCACGGATTATGATTTAACTTGCACACGAAAAATCCAATTTTTCTAATAATTATATATATAAAATAAATATTTTTTCGTTATGATAAAAAGAAAAATTGCTTAACATGTACAGAGTGTTTTGTTTTAAATAATAATCTTATTTGCATGAATTAACACAATAGAATATTTTTTTGTGATGATGTGCAGCATTTTCGACACGTAGCTATTTTGGCATTTCTATTGTGAATTAAAAAAAAAACTTTATTTGTTCAAGTGTATTTAATAAGAGTCACTGGAATAAAATGTCTAGTGGACACAATTTTGAAATGTATGTGACAAACAGAACAAAATATGAACCAGTTATAAAACATTCTCCATCTTACAGAAAAGTTTTCATTTATAAATTATTAATATCTTATTTATGTACTTGGATTATTGTAAGTTAGATGTTGTATTAATGATAAGTTAAAAATTACTTATATAGAAATATGTAGTATTTTTACTTAATACAGTACTTACTGTTCGTCGAAAGTAAATCATATTTCCGGAACAAAATTTTATTAAATTAAAAGCTTGTTTCAATATACACAAAAATCGATTTGATTTTTGTTTTTAGTTATTTAATGTATGAAATCCATTGATTCGATTAACCAGTGTTTCGTATTTTATTGTGGAAATGTTTGGCACGTTAGAGTGTTGATAGATATTGTTTATGATTTTTGGTACGCGCATGTAAAAAGATTCGCCATATCTGATCTAGATGATCTTCCTGCAGTTCCTTTTCTACATTTTATTCGCTGTCACACAAGTCGCGAGTTTTTTTACAATGTGACAACCACCAGTAACAAAAGTTACAATTTGACAACCACCAGTAACAAAAGTTACAATGTGACAAAATCCACGATAGTGATATAATAACCAGTGAAACTCTCGAAAGAAGACCAAGTTTCAAAATGTGACAACCAGCTCCAGCATAAGCTAGAGATATCAATTTATCAAGAAAGAGACAAAAACCCAACGAATGATAATAGACAGAAACAACCCACAACAGGGGTGAGCCCATAAAAACGGCAAAAACCCTGATATAGACAAAACGACAAGTGAAATCAGCCCCCCAAGAAAGGCATAAACACTACAGCGACAATCCACCATGAGCGTGACAAGCCAACAGAGATGACAAATATGTAAATTTATGTACGCTAAAAGCGCCTGGTGCATGTGAAATCCGTCGTGGGTGCAAAGTCCTCCAAGTTCTCTGTTATTTATACCTGTGGGGGTGCCTAGTCAGGTGAAGGTCTCGTCACCTGATCAAGGTTCTAAATTACGAGACCAATTACTATCACTTCCTTAATTTTTGCTTTTTTAAATCTGCCAATTGAACAAAGATAAATAGAAACCTTGAACCGGAAAACAAAGAGATCTGTAGCAAACCACTAGAGAGCAAGCACTGTAGCGATGCCAACAAAACTAGTCAGGTGGATCACAGCCTTGCTGTGATCAGGCGATTTCCGCCCCGCTCCCAGGTACTATCTCGTCAAGCTAGGCTTACTAATGCCGGGCAGGTAGGGACCTGGTTAGCGGTATATATATATATATATAAACATCAGTTTTTGCATTTCTAAACTGCGGGCGATCAAAGGGCAATATGTCCCGTTAGTAGTCAAAGAGGTAATTTTGTTGAAACATATATTCATTTTAAATAACTTGAGAACATGAAAATATCTTAATTCGAGGATTTTTTTTTCAAATTTTATTTTTTGTTATGCGAAAACTCGAGTAGCATGGAATAAAATATAGACATAGAGAAACGTAGAGATCTATTCTCATAAGAACTCTTTTACTTAACTTTCGGAGATTCCATAGAATCAAGAAATCATTCACAGACAAACAAAAGCACAAAATCTTGTCTACGCGAGAAAATAGTTTTTAGCCGTATAAATGAATGAAATTGCATTCTTTTCTCCTGTAATTTTTAATGGGGTTGCAAACAGATTTAATCTTTTGTTTTAAATTCTGTTTTACACGCTTGATTAATATTTTGATGTTCTAAGAAGTAAAAAATATGTAAAAAATAAAAGGTTAAAGTAAAAGAATGATATATTAAAAGTGAAATAAAGAGAATTTCAAGAGACGTAATGTTATATAATAATAACTGGATTAATGCTCTCTGAAAGACTAGTCTAAATGTAAGTATGACACTATCGTAAGAGGAAAAGAAGATGAACACGTATATTTATTTTGTTAAATTGTATGTATGTCTATGCATGGAGATGTACGTGTATTGCTGACGATCATGAAAACATTGAGCCAACGTAACTTTGTTTTCTTATTAAAATAATTTGCTATACATGTGTCCTTTTTAATAGTAAATGTGCATATGCCTTATAATTTCACACTTCTGTACGCGATTAATGACTTATTTAAACCGGTAATTGGATATAGAAAAACTTACATTTCAGAGCTTCTAACACAGTTATTTTACCTCATAGTTTTTGAGATCGATAACGTCTAAATTTCACCACTAGGGGTGCTACTATCGATTGTATTAGGTTGAGCGTAGTCATTTTATTATACCATTACCACACTTTCATAGCTGTAGCTCTCTCCATTCGTAAATTTTCTCAGAATAAAAGATCTTGTCCACGTATCCTGTATATACAAATAAAATAACTTGGCTATAATATTTCTTTTAAAATTTGTTGAGAGTCAAAGTTGTAAAGTTTTAAAGCTAATTATCATTCAGTCGGTATTTTTCTGGCATGGTATATTATCTCTTTTACAAAGCCTCATTGAAAATTTAAGGGTGGCCATTTCATTGGATTATCAGGTCCGATCCATTTGTTCTTTTCGATAGATATCGCATAATGAGTGCTATTGGCTTAAACTGTCTTTTCATGCTTTTCTTTTAAAACAACCAACAGTTAGGTTCATTTTACACTAATGAAATACACTAAAGTGCCATTGAATTAGAAAGCGTTATGAAAAAAAATGGTGGTGATGCCTTATTCCTACGTATGTTTAGATGCGGCCATATGATATATGTAGTTTGATCTATAGTCCTCTATAAATAATTATTTAAAATTACATGATGGGAAAATTCGCGATTTAGAAGATTTTGATTGAAAACGAATAATAGATGCTCACCACATGTGTCATTCTATTTCAGAAAGAGCTCGACAATGCTATTTTCTCGGTGTCGCGTCAATTCATCGCGCACAATTCGTCACGGGCAAAATTTGTCGCGGGCTCAATTCGTCGCGGTGTCAATTCGTCGCAGCGAAAACATCTTTGAAGGCTATTATGATAAAGATAAGGATAATTCAGTAAAATTACTTAATGATAATTTGTGTTTTAGACATAGATAATTATAACTAACATTTTACAGCCAATTTTGGAGGAATCTTTTATCATATGTGATTTTTGTGAATTTCCCTGATGAGAAAAATGAAGGTTTAATAAATTAGAGCAACTATTTTCTCGCTCCACAGTATCAAGAATAGGACAAGAATACTTACATGGATAGGGGAAAAGGTAATTGTGTAAATTGAAAAGAATAAGCAGGATTGAATGAACTTGAACTTCTAATGCACTATTACACGAAGCGTCAAAGTTGCCTTTACTCCTGGGCGACACAATGTTAACCTATGGCTTCAAAAGGAGTTGCTAGAAACAAGCAACTTTTTATTGTTGGAGCAATTTTGTCGCCTGTAATGTTCCTTACTTGGTGTAAAGGACCAATGTTGCCTGGAACAGCCAATGGAATTCTGAGAAAACTGAGGAGCGAGAGAGGAGCTTTCATCGTTGTGTTGCGGTGATTTTTGTCGTTTCAAATTATCCCCTGTAATAATAGAAACTTAAGGCTGCTCGCCAGTAAACTTCCCAATTCCCTTCGCTAATGTTAATCCTATGGGCGTACGATACATTCGTATATTTAAAATATCTCCTTGGGAAATTAATATTTTTAACTTCTGTTTTCTGTGTACTGTTCTTGAAGGATGTCTCGTTTTTTCTTAGTTGTTAAAATATTTCTACAATATGTGCTTAATTTATAATTTTATGTGTTAAAATCTTAGCGAAATTGAATAAGAATTTAACACTTCACATAAAATTAAGTATATATTTTAGAAATATTTTGATAACTAGGGGAAAAAAGAGACATCCTTCAAGAACAGTACACAGAAAACAGAAGTTAAAAATATTAATTTCCCAAGGAGATATTTTAAATATACGAATGTATCCTTCGCCTATAGGTTTAACAATAGTGAGGAGAATCGAGAAGTTTATTGACGAGCAGCCTTAAGATTCAGCTTTATCGTATGCAGCCACTGACAGTAGCTTTGCTCAGATGACCATCCAATTGGATAAGGAGGCCAGCCAGTAGAAGGTTGTGTATTACTTCGTCTACTACACTGGATTGAAAAACAGACGAAAAAGGGTCTTGCATAGACACAATATTCTTGGTAATATTTAAGACCTATGATATATAAACAAAGCCCCCTCTTTGACTCTAAGAAAGTAGATTGTAATTTGGGTAACCATTTTTATCGTTTTATATTTTTCTGCCATACGTGTAGAGATGGAATTTAAATCAGACTAACTGCTCCTCTCTCTGGCAACCACCTGGTGAAGGAGAATTCCACTGAAGTCTTGTTACTGCATTGACCATCATGAATATCGGATATAAATCCTTTTCAACACAATTGGGATATTTTCGAAAAGACTGTTCCCACACCAGCATGACATGTCTTCAAAACACTTACACAGGCATGTGACAGTTGTTATGAAGGCCAGAAGAGTAGTACATACTTTCTAATCAGGTGTCTCTAATTTCATAACACTTCAGTGTATATACACCGTATTAATTACAGATTTTAAGGATTTTGTTTCATAGTAACTTTTGAATGGAACACTTTTTATTTTACGCCTGTTCGACAAACTGACTGGTAGAAGAAGTAAAATACATCTTGCGTACAATTTATGTTGATTTTAATTTAAAGAAAAGATTAGCTAGAAAAATATTTGGTTTTCAGAATATATATCTCACAGAAAATTTCAACACTATTCCGTCTCTGTAATCTTACTTATAATAAAATCCAAAGGCGAGAAAGTGTCTGTAATCAATCCGGGTTGAACCACTCTGGTCTGCGAGTTGACCGTAGTTAAACGCCATGTTAGGCTTACTAAAAAGCATATGCTAACACATGACCACTAAATGATAATTTCTTCTACTTGGAATAATGTCTGTTCAGCATATTTTCGTATAAAACATGTATATCATATCCAGTTATAATGTTTTAAGTTTTAAATTAAAAATAACAGACTAAACATCCGATTACCTGATGTAAACAAACGAATAATGTTGCCATTCAAAAACACAAATCCCATATCTAGAAAAAAAATTAATGACTCTTTGAACGTTTCATTAAAATATCCGATTTTGCTCTTAAAATATTTGTAAAAGCATATTAAATTCTTTAAATAATTTAAAGGATTTCTTTAATTTATTTATGTAAGCATTTTTTTTCTCTGTAAGCACTTTCAGAAATAGCGATGATAGATAGCTTTCATAGAGAGGCTTTGCGATGATCCTTCAGTATTTTACATTTCGGCGCAGTTCTGGCGCCTTCTATTGGCGATAAATATAAACGAAGTTAGTTTTTGTTGAAAAAAATATTTTATATAAAATATTAATAAAGTTGTAAAATAATATAAAATGTATATAAGGATATTTTAGCACCATCTATGGACAATTAATATAAACAAAGATCTTTCTGTTGGAAAAAATATTATATAACATAATAATAAAGTTGTAAAATAATATAAAATGCATATAAGCATATTTTTAAACTAAGAAAAATTCAGGGTGTATTGATTTATTTCAAGATCAACTTTTAAAAGCTTCAGCTTAATATTATATCGTTCTTAAAAATCTAACTTGGTTAAATCAAATTTTAATCGCCTAGCTTATATCCAATTAAATTCTGAAATTTTGCTTGCATTGTAAAATGAATATTTCTTATGAAACACAGTTAAAATATAAGGAATATATAGTACCGCATATCACATATGTTAATTATATCAATGCCGATCAAATTTGGATTTTTAACACAGTAACGTTTAAACCTAACTTTGTAGTGAAAAAAATGTAATTTAATAAGAGAATGTGATAAGATATTTTTCAGTCATACTAATGCATTTAATAATTTCATTTACTTAAGAAATAAAATAAGATGATTTTTAGTGATCTAAATTTTTTTTTTTTTTTTTAGGCATATTTTTAAAATAAGACAAAATCAGGTTTTAATTTGATGAATACTTTTAAAAGTTAAAGTTATATTATCTACTTTCGTCGTTGTATTTATTTTAACTATTTCTTCATTACTGGAAAATTTCGTTTTTTTCTGTCATTTTAAATGGGATATTTTCCTACTGTGAATTAAGCAGCTAATATCCATAAAAATGCAATTTTCTGTCTCTTTTTATGTTTTTCTGCTATGTATTTGTTTCTTCATGACTGGAAAACTTTGTTCTTCAAGAAATATGAGGATTTCTTTAATTTATTTCTGTAAGCGCTTTTTTCAGAAATAGCGATGATAGATAGCTTTCATAGAGAGGCTTTGCGATGATCCATCAGTATTTTACATTTCGGCGCAGTTCTGGCGCCATCTATTGGCGATAAATATAAACGAAGGAAGTTTTTGTTGAAAATATATTTTATATAAAATATATTTTTGTTGAAAAATATATTTTATATAAAATATTAATAAAGTTGTAAAATAATATAAAATGTATTGTGATAAAATGTATTGTATAAAATGTACTGTGAATTAAGAAGCTAATATCCATAAAAATGCAATTTTCTGTCTCTTTTTCTGTTTTTCTGCTATGTATTTGTTTCTTCGTGACTGGAATTCTTTGTTCTTAAAGAAATATTAAAATTCAACTCTATTATACTATTAACTTAGACAATTTAAAACGAATAAAATTTTAATGTTTTGTACAATCGTTAAACCATTTCAGAATTTGCATTTAATTTTTCTTATGTAACCAAACAATGAGCTGTGAGTCAAGCTCTTTCGAAACTCATTAATATTTTTTTTTCAAAAACTTTCGCACATGGATTATTTTTTAAATATTTTTGAATGTTTTGTCCAATCGTTGAACCTTTTCAGAAATTGAATATTGAGTAAAAGAAAAAAAAAATCCTCATCATTTGTATTTGTAGAAACAATTTGCCATTCTTAAAATGTACTTTTCTACAATACCAACCTTTCAGTAACAAAATCTTCATGCTGTTTGTTTGTATGAAGTCTTATGAAAATGAAACGCAGATCAACATTCCGTCATTTTTGACGGGCGTTATATACTAGCCGTTATATACTATTTTTTATAGGACCAACTCTTACGGTAAAAAAGAAATTAAAAACAAAAAATCCCTGCTGGCCCCACCTACAGGCAGAGGTATATTTCGAAGTGGGTGGTCTCAAATGCCATATCATGGCAAATAGGTCTTTCTTCTGCAATTCCCAATAAACATGCGCCCCACGGTCTGCGGCTTCGAAATCTACCTGTGCCTGTAGGCCGAGCCGTCAGGGATTTTTTTCTTATGAAACGTAATTAAAATATAAGGAATACATAGAACAGCGTAATTTGCATTTAATTTTGCTTATCTAATCAAACAATGAGTTATGTGGTGAGTCAAGCTGTTTAGAAACTCATTCATAAAACTTTTTTACAAAAACTTTCGCACATGGATTATTTTTTAATATTTAATTGGAATGTTTTGTCCAATCGTTGAACTATTTCAGAAACTTAATATTGAGTAAATATATATATATATATCCTCATCATTTTTATCTGTAGAAATCATTTGTCATTTTTAAAAAGTACTTTTCTACAGTACAAACCTTTCAATAATAAAATCTTCATGCTGTTTGTTTTTTATGAAGTCTTATGAAAATGGAACGCTGATCAACAATCCGTTTTCTTTGACGGGGGTTATATACTAGTTTTAATGATAAAATTTATAATAACTAAAACGTCTTACTTTGTAAATAGACGTGTATATTTAGCGAAAAAATATGTAATTATACGTTATGATTATAATTACACAAAAATAATACTAAGTTAAAAATTTGAATGTTATTTTCGAATTTAGCAATACAACCAAATTTCTGAATATTTCGAACTAGTAAATCTTCAGATCAGGGGTCTCGATGTCAATTTTGCAAGGCATTTTAATTTTCATTTAATTCCACACAATATCACAATATCTAACTTCCTGAAAGTCGTAATTTAATAATGTTAGATTAATAGGTATATTTGCCCCCCCTCCCCCATTGGGACAAACATATAGCGACAGCAAGGATATTTTTCCATCATGGACGCATTTCCTACATTTTGTATTGTTATGTACGTCAGCTTTCTAGTACAGAGATTAACAAAAACCACTTTACTTATTTACTTCGTCAGTGATGTTCCAAAATGTTCATTGGCGATTTAGTTGCAACACTTTCACTTATGTATTAATATTTAAACCTATTGCATAATCGTACGTAATCAGATCCACTGCGAAATGACTTATTTAAGCAAGAGTGATATGAAAAATAGAGTGATTTTTGTGACAGTTCTTTAATAGTATCGACATTCATTTTAAACTATATTGTAGATAGCATCGATCAAGTTTCACACGCTAATCTTGTTCGTTGATTCAATTACTGAATATTAGCAGTTTTATATTTTATTTAAAAATTGAAATGTTTTCCAATTTTTTTGTAATTTGGAAAATTACAATGAATGAATTATTTTAATATTTTTTTTTCTTATACGGTAATAGGAAATAGCGTTACTAGATAATTGGTAAAGCAAGGCAATTTTTTTAAAATTAACAAAGATATAAAATTAAAAAGTTAGATTATAAAGTTAAAAAAAAGTCTTTATATTTTACGAACAGATGCACAAAATTCCATCCAAACATATATAGATAATTTAGAATGTCTGACATATGTATTGACGAAATTTCTAATTAATCGGAGTAATTTAAGATCCTCATTGGGAAATGTTAGCATCATAATTTAACATTTAAATCAATTATCCGAATGCGTCATTTTCTTTTTATTGAATAGTAAAATTTAAAAATCATCTGAATCCCCATAAAAAAGCAAATGTTCTATATTTTTCGAACGAATGAGCCAAGTTTAACCAAAAACTACACAGCTAATTTCTGGTATCTAACCAACATATATACCCCTTTTTCGACAGTTATCGCGGGACATACACACAAACACGCAGACAGACACCAAAATATTTTCACCTCTATACAGTAAGCCTTCACTTGACATTTCGTCAATTATGTGCAAACTGAAAAACACGAGTGTTCAGTTTCTGGTGTTCAGTTCAGCAATAAATGAAAAGTTTATCTGTTGCATTTTTGTGTCATTTTGAATACAGAATAGTTTCATTATTCCATGGCAATAATTCCTTTTAAGAAACCAGTAGATATTTAGGAAAATTATTAATAAATATTAATGAAATCAAAAACGTTTCTATTTTTAAATTCCTACTATTAGCTCACACTCTCTCTATATATATCTTGTTCAAATTTTCAATCGTTAATAAAATAATTTCTATTCATCCACTCAAGTTCAAATAAATTTTTTTTAACCTGTAATGGATGACACTTTATGTTAATACAGTTTTTTCAAATATTAATTCATTAATTAAATTTAATTAATTAATTTTAGTTTTAAATGGGAGAAAAAAATTCCTCCCATTGTTTTCATAAATGAAATGAAAGATTTATCTCAAATGAGTGATGCGACAGAAATAAAATACCGAAACGATGATTATAAAATAATGTTCAATAAAGATAACGTGGGACATTAATGCTGCACGGGTTTATTTTATATATTTATGATTAAACAGTAGGAATTGACTTAATTTTTTTTTATATTGCTTGTTAATTCATAAAAATGTTTCGTTCTTGATTTTTCACTCCTTTAACCTTTACTAAATTGTATTTTTTTAATATCATCTTTAAGGATATTAATTTTAATTGCTGTATTTAGTATGTAATTAAAAAGAAATACTCATAACATATGCTATCTGTATATTTTTTCTATAATAAAGATATTTCTTAGTTCTACTTTATCACACCTTTACATCTATAATTATAATTATTCACTAACCTATTTCGTTATGAATAAACTGTTATCTTTTCTTAAGAAGCACGAGGTTTCATCTTATCAGAATTATTAGTTATGAGTTACTAGTTGTAAGTGTTTTGAGTTAATAAGTTTTTCTTACATAACATCCAAGTAATGAAAAAAATTAATTAACGCATATCTGAGAAGCGTTTTACTAATTAGTGGTGTTACTTTCTAAGAAGCGTAGACGTTTTTCATTTTTTTTTTTTTTACTGTTATCTAAAAGATTATTTTCTTCAATAATTAAAAAAGCTACATTTTTAGAAAAACTAATTCTTAAATATGACACGTTTTTAAAAACCCGTGACATTTTATTGAATTGTAAAGAAATTAACCAAAAAAATGGTTTTCGTCATGTAAATACTAAGAAAATAAGAATAAAATATTTCACAACACTATATATATGTAGCTATTGATTTGATAATTAATCATGAAAGAAAAATCATGCATCACGTGAAGGTTATAAAATATTTATCTGGATGTTGTTACAAAATTTAATTTTTTCACACATAAAAGGGAAAATCTAAATAAACAATTCAGAAAATCATGGCGCAATTAAAAATCCATTTTCAATAATTACACTAGTTTACATGACTTTTGTTCATGAAATGAAATATATACGGTTACGTTACTTTGGGTATCTACATCTAGGAAAAAATATTTTTAAAAATCCAGCACGTCAGTTTTTTGAAATATTTATTAAGAAGATTTTTACAAAACACTACATCTAAATAAACAATAGACAGTTAAAAATGGGTAATTTTTGCTCTTTTTTTTAAAAAATATTTTCATCTGTATCTCTCACAACAGACCAACAATAGTTACTTAGCATATTTTGGTCTCAAAAACCTTGATAATTTTGCTCAAATGATTTTAAATCTTGGTGAAATCGCTCACCATGTTCATCGCTCATACCACCAAGATTTTCTGGGAAAAAATCTAAATGGGAATGCAAAAAATGAATTTTTAGTGAGGTATTTACAACCATACGCTCGTAATTTTGCAATAAATTTTCAACAGTCTCTGTATAAATACTAACTTTTGTACTAGGAGTAAGCAATTTCCACTGTTGCAGCCTGGAGACAAGTAATTCCGCTTTTGACTTAGACAACTGCAAATCTCTTATCAGATCGTTGAGTTTAGACTGAGTTTAATGTGGACTGTCCTCATCATCGACAAAGTTATCTGAGCTTGATTGTTCACTTGTTCGTGCATTGTAATACTGCTTGATGTATCTGTGTGAGTGTGGTCACTTCTGCCAGATGGTGTGGGAAGTGGTAAATCCTCTGAATGAAGGACCAGCTTAGTAACTCATGGAACGTCTGCATATTTTATGCTGTCTTTATTTTTTGAGTTAAAACCAAAAGTGTTTGTTAAACAAAAGTAACAATCGGTGACGTGGTTAGTTGGCTCTCTCCATATCATTGGTTTACCAAATTTCAGTGATCTATTTTTACCTGAATACCAGGAGCTGAGGACCAATCTAAAATTAGTGCAAATCACATGAGGAACCCAATTTTTATCTTGATTTGACACCTGCAATCCAAAATAATCTAAAAAGGCTTCTTGCAATGGTTTTGTTATAGGAAAACCACGATTTATCTGAACAATTTTGCCACAAACATAACAAAATCAGTTTGGATGTAGTTTACACACTCTAGATGACATTTTTATATAAAAATAAGACTTTTGAATCACACAGTTGTTTACAAAATAAAACGTAAGCGTATTTAAACAATTGCGGGAAGATAAAAAACAAAGAGATCTCAGAATTGTGACGTGCTACAAAAAATAAAAAAATATTTTTTTAACTGCCGTCCATAGGTTACATAAATAATATATGTTTCATTTCATGAACAAAAAAAAATGTTGTTTGTAAACTAGTGTTATCGATCATAGACAACAATTTATTTAAATTCTTTTGTGCAGATCTATATGTGATTTATAAAACTTTATGCATATTACATAGCGCACTAAAATTAAATTCAGCTAAAAAACGCATAACTGAAAACAGTTTTCCGGCAATTACTATCCATACAGGACAATGCATTCATATTATTTTGTGGAGCCCTTTATATAAATGTATTTACATTATATTCATACCACATAATATATTAAAATTTTGTTTAGATAAAAACAGGTAAACAGCTGAAAGCGCACTTTCAGCAATTTTCACCAGCCAGATATAATTAATTCTTTTTTTGCAGCCCTAAACATGCTATACAGGGTTATTTAAAATGAATCATTCGATTTCAAAATGCTATATTTTCATAAATAAACGACACAGAATGATAAGTAATGCATGACTACAAAGTAAAAATATTGAAGTTTTTTTACCCAGTGTTCGATATAACTTCCTTTAGTTACACGTATAATGTCAAGACGGTATGTAAATTCCTGTCAAACACGTTGTAAACTGTTACGTAGGAATGCCCGGTTCTATACTGGCACAAACAGTCGATTTCTTTGGGCTTCGTGTCTCTCATTCTTACAACATTTTCCGCAGGTATGCCTGGTCGTCCTGCATTTTTTTCTTTTACAAAGACATTCCACTGCTCTCAAACTGATGATACCACCTTCGAATACTTTTAGCCGCAGGTGGATAAATTCGGTACTATTTTAGGGTTTCGTTCATCTCACGAAACCCTATTCGTCCCACTACGTTGTCTGTCCGTCACACAGCCGGTTCTCAGAAGCTATATATTTTACAGACTTTAAATTTTGTGTACTTATAGTTGAATACCTACTATGAAGCTGAAAATCATAAAATTAAAAAAAATCGTATTATTTTAATATAGATAGATAAAAAACCGAAAACCTAACAGCCTTTTCCTATTAAATTTAAACATTTTTCATTATAGCAGTTGCCAACAATTAAAAATCCACAATAAAATTCATTCTACAATAATTAATTTTCCATTGAAAGATTTCCACGTGAAAAATGAAAATGAAATAAAAAGTTTCACCAACTGAAAAAAAGATTGATATGACGTCATATTGGTAATAAAACGGAAAATTTCGAACATTTTTCACTAATACAAAGAGTATGAGTATGTGAAAGTACAGAAAGAAGGTTAATATGACGTCATTAGAGAATTAAAAAGAAAATTAATCTGACGTCATAGTGGAAGTTTAATGGACTTTTTCAAATGTTTGAAAATGATACAAAGAGAATATCAATATGAGTAATAGAGAAAGCAAGTAGATATGACGTCAGAAAGTGATTATAACGTCATATGATTTTGAGGAACGTATTGAATCATGATAAAAACCCGATTATGGGAATATTGGCATATTTTAACATTTTGAAGGCTCTATACAACATCTTTAATTTTGAAAATGATTTTTTTAAAATATCGTATTTCGTCCACATGACAGATATTATTATGACAGAGTATAATAGCGGGCTTCATCTGCTATCAGACCGGTTCAGAGTTTAAAAAAAACGAGAAAAATAGACCGGTAAATTTTTACTTAAAAAAAAACATGACTTTTTTTTTTGGTGAAAATGAAATAGATTTGGATTTATTAAAGAATGGATAAAGTGTTTTGAAATAAATATTAAACGAAACCCTTTGTGCGATCTTCGATCACTCTTACCCCCTTGTTATTAAATTCACGATGAAAAATGATTACAGATCCATATCGCGCAAACGAAAGCACACAAACAGCTTTCTGCTCCGCGGACGCCATTATCACGTCTGACGCTGAAAAGCTTCTATAACAGCTTTCGTGAAATAGCTTTACTAAGAACACACAAGAACACATCTATAGTTCACAATATAAAACTTCCATATTTTTCCTTTGTATTTATGTATTACTTATCATTCTGTGTCATTTATTTTTGAAAATATGGAATTTTGAAATCGGATGATTCATTTAGAATAACCCTGTATAATTAATATATTTAAAAATTAATATTAGAAAAAAAAACTATTGTGACCTATAAAAATTTTTACAGAAATCGATTTCCAGAAGCTTTTAATGTACGAATTTAAAATTACATTTCATTACTCCAAGTTATGTTTACAAAATTACTCGCATTGTATTTTGTTTTGAAAGTATTGAAAAAGTATTTAACATTAGGAATTTCAAACTGTATTTCTGTGCATATTTCCTAAAGTACATTTCACCAAACGACTTGCAGTTTGGTATCCGAAATTACATTTACTAAAGAATATGATGTTAAAATTAAGTATTTTTGTTTTCCTCTGCGTCAATTTGGTGATTAAAATATTCTAGGGTGTTCTCTTTTCTTTCTTTCGTGTTCCCTTTTTTTTTTTTTTTTTTTTTTTGACTACTCTACACAGTTTTTTTTCCCCTTTTACGTTTTATAGTACTAGGAAACTTTAGTTCGAGAGACTAAAATATTTTCTATTCATCAGAATATCTGTTGTTCTAAGTACCTGTTTACCTAATATATATATATATATATATATGTAACGAATATTTGTGAGGAGATTGGCTACACAATTTAACGTTACGTATGCGAAGTTCCCGGGGCCGGGGCGACGTCGTGTCGTGGTTGTTGAAATAAGAACAGAGTTCATTCCTGGAGTCTGACTTTTTTATTCCTTTGTAAATACAATCTCTTTGTTATCAAGTCAGCCTCAGGGGTTTGAAGAGCCGATTTCATGGACGTATCATGGACTAACTAGCCCAACCCGTGGGAGTTGGCAGTTTCGGGCCGGGCTCGACGAAGCTTTGACCACTACTTCTTCTTAGAAGGTGGAAACGTTCAAACAGGTCCCGGGAACGCTGATTTCAGGAAAACGGCCGAGCGAGTTTCCTGGATGGCAGATGAAACCGAGCAAAAAGACACGAAAAATGAGTGTTCCTGCTTTTTGTTGGAGCCTAACTCCAATATTTTTTGCTAGAGAGCGCTCCTGGGAGTAGGAGATGACAGACAGTTAATTGGTTATTTAGCTGTCGCATGATGCCCGGGTTTTTGACCAGGCCATTTCCTGCAGAATCTGGAAACCCAGGCCAAACCACAGCACTTGCAAAAAGCGTAATAGTCAGCACTTTTAATCTTAAGGAGAGATAAAAAATGATGCTTGAAAGTAATAATTATGATGCAGGAAAACGAAAATACCAGGGGAAAATTAGATTTAAAACGCATTTATGAAGTTAGAAAAACTGTTTTGGGGTTTTAAATTTTAAATTTTAAATTTTCATTTTGCATTTTGAAAAGGGTTTTACTTTTTATCCTTTCATATATATATATATCTTGATAATGCAAAGACTAAAAGACCTCTCAGGGGCCCCTGTCGACAAGACAATTGTCTAGTATTACGAATTAAAACGCACATTTTTGAGGGACGAGTTTCGTCGGATCACCGCATGGAAGCAGCCTACGAACAAGCTTACCTATGTACGACAAGAGAAACTAAAGATGGGAACAATGTTCAGGTGTTACAAACAAAAGAAAGAAAACTCATGCGTCAAGCATAAATTATGAAATATTTTCCGACACTTCTGAAATACTTTACAAAACTTAACCGGTTAATCTGACAAAGAAGATTACCCCAGTAAACAAGGTTAAGTTCAAACCGTTCGGAGAGGCCTACCTTTCGGCTTAAGCACAACTAGCCCCACCCAGCACGTTTGTTTATCTAATTATACTGAGCATTACTAAATTATACTTTGTGATATTGAGCAATAATAATGTAAGGATGAAATACAAATTCTGAAAATACAAAATCTCAAAAATACAAAATCTGAAAATACAATTTACTACTGAGCAGTACTAAATACTACTATGACCCCAGTAAAAAATTTAGAAAATCTACAGCACATTTAAAAACTAGATTTCAGCATCCACCGTCCATAGCCAGAAAGACACCCGAATTCTTTTGTGCAGCCCTATATATGATCTATAGAATAGAATGTGTATCTATTTTACATACACTCATGTTTGTGAAAATTGCAACACCATGAAGAAATTATGCAAATTTAATCAAACTTTAATCAAACAAGTTAGGTAAGCCATGCAAATGATTAAAATTACAAAGCGATTGCGCTTGCGTGGAACGAGGACCGGCCCCTTATCACTCGCTTGTTCCAAGTATATAAAGGACTGTAAAGATGCGTTGAAATCCGTTTATCTTCCTCTGTCTGCGGTAAACGTTTCATTGGTTATCAATATACCTCGTCAAAAGCGCAGGAAGCCATACCAACAACTAACGGAGTTCGTACGAGGCCGCATCGTCGCTATGCGAGAAGGTGGATTTTCGTATCGAGAAATCGCAGCCCACACGCAGTGTAATGCCACAACAGTGATGCGTTTTTGGAAGTAATGGACAGAGGAGAATCAAACAAGGCGATAATATGTCAGTGGGGCGCGCAATAGCACAACGGCACGGGACGACAGACACCTCATCCGCATGGCTGTGACGGACCGTACAGCATCCACTCGTGTGTTAGCACAACGTTGGAGCACAGCTAGAGGTGTTTTGTTGTCTAGCTTCATAGTTTGTCGCCGTCTGCTGCAGCATGAACTGCGTGCAAGGGTTCCTCTACGTCGGATTCTCCTCTCACTGAATCACAGACGCCTCCGACTTCAATGGGCTCAGCAACACAGCGCGTGGCGTGTCCAGTGGCAACAAGTTGCTTTTTCCGATGAATCTAGCTACAATCTGGAGTACAATGTTGGAAGAGTACGCGTCAGACGTTAAAGAGGGGAACGTCTACTCCCACAGTGTGTTATCGAGCGTCATACCGCACAAACGCCTGGCATCATGGTGTGGGGAGCTATTGGGTATAATTGTCGATCCCATCTAATGTACATTGCGGGCAACCTCAACAGTGATAGCTACATAAGGGAAATTGTCAAGTTAGAGGTCCCTCCCTCTTCTTGGACGCATTCCGGGTGCTGCATTTCAACAGGATAATGCCCGTGCACATGTTTCTCAGACTGTACAAGCCTTCTTCAGTGCACAACAGGTTTCGCTTCTTCCATGGCCTGCTTATTCTCCGGATATGTCTCCCATCGAGCATGTCTGGGATTTCATTGGTCGGCGACTCGTTCGTACAGTTGGTGGGGAACACAGTAAGACGGAACTTTGGCTTCAAGTCGAAGCCATCTGGAATGCCATTCCCCAGGATTACATTCAGAACCTGTATGATTCAATGCCACGACCTATACAGGCTCTCATCGCTCAGTGTGGCGGACACACAAAGTACTAATTTCCGACGTTCTTTTTGTTTTTTTGTCTTGTAAATTTGATCGTTTAATTGTACCACTATCAGTAATATGTGGAATAAATTTCATTAATTTCTGACAATTCCTTCATGGTGTTGCAATTTTCACAAACATGAGTGTAGTATGATCAAATTTATTTTAGTTAGAAAATGCATAACACAGTTGAGAATACATCTTTAAAAATTCTTGCCAATAAACAGAAGTGTACGGAGTTCTTTTGTACGACTTTGTATTTTATCTACAGCTTTTCATACACGCCACATATTAAGTTAAAATTTAATTCAGGCAAAAAATGCTTAAAAGTACTAAAATCACACTTCCAAAAATTTCCATCTACAGAGGGCAATGATGTAGTTCTTTGTGTTGCACTGCATATCAATTTATCTATAATTCTAAAATCATCTCTTAGTATAATAAATATAGTTCAGTTTGAAAATGCACAACACAATTAAAAACTACCTTTAAGCAATTCACGCCCATACTCAGTATTGCTTACGAATTCTTTTGTGGAGCTTTGTATATGATCAATAGAATTTATACACACCCGTAGTATGTAAAAACTTGGTTGAACTTAGAAACGCATTTTATAATTGAATGCTCACTTCCAGCAATTATCTCTAACACACAGTATTGTATCCGATATCTTTTGTGTGTCCCTGTAAATGAACGGTAAATGCAATACACTATATTTCACAACAAACATCTTGTAGACTCAGTATTGCACATAAATTTCGTTATGTTTGAAATAGTGAAACTTAATTCAAATATGATGCAAAAAGTTTTTCCCTGTAGACCATTATGTAACCGAATTGTTTTGTGTGACCCTGTATATGAATGATAAATGTTTTGCACTATATATTTATTCTACAGTAAGCATGTTTTAGTGCACCTGAGAAATTTATATCAATTTCATTATGTTTTCAGAAGTGTAACATCATTAAAATACATCGCAAACGATTTTTCTCCATAGACTATAATATATCAGAATTTTTTGGGGCTTCCTGTAAACGAACTATAAATGCTACACACTTCATTTGCAATGACGAACATGCCATATTAAACATTAATAACATACCGGGTGGCCTAAACTGGATGGACTGATTTTAAAATTCAATAACTTGCAAACGATGATAGATACTAAAAACATTTTTGCAGGACCATAATGTTTGATGTCAGGAGTTTTTTTTACTGTGATTCCTGACTTTAGTTCGAATTATAAGCAACGAGCAGGGAAGACCGATCTATGCTCGGTCAAAATTAGCTTTGAGTTCAAATATCATGACGTATCACCAAAATGATCCACTAATCAAATTTTCTCGAACATGTGACCAAGCCCAATTGTCTTCTCGTGCCCGAAACCCGTAGGATATAAAATTTAGTCAAAATAGTCTGAGCCGTTTTTTAGATAAATTTAGCTTGACCCACATTGACACCAAAATGATCCACTAATCGGATTTTCTCGAGCATGTGACCTAGCCCAATGATTTTCTCGTGCCCCAAAATCGTAGGATACAAAATTTAGTTCAAATCGTCTGAGCCGTTTTTAAGATAAAAATAGCTTGACTCATAATGACCCATGACCAAAAGGACCCACTAAACGAAATTTCTCGAACATGAGACCTAGTCCAATAGTCTTCTCGTTCCCTAAAACTGTAGGATGCAAAATTTAGTCTAAATAGTCCGAGCCGTTTTTTAGATAAAATTAGCTTGACCCACAGTGATTCAAGAAGACCCACTAATCAAATTTTCTCGGACATGTGACCTAGCCCAATGATTTTCTCGTGCCCGAAACTCGTAGGATACAAAATTTAATCAAAATCGTTAGAGCCGTTTTTTAGATAAAATTAACTTGACCCGCGTTGACCCAAAAATAACCAACTAATCGAAAGTTCTCGAACATGTGACTCAGTCCAATAGTCTTCTCGTGCCCGAAAATGGAAGGATACAAAATTTAGTCAAAATCGTTTGAGCCGTTTTTTAGATACAATTAGCTTGACCCTGACCCATGGTGACCCAAAATGACCCACTAATTAAATTTTCTCGAACATGTGACCTAGCCCAGTGGTTTTCTGGTGCCCCAAAACGGTAGGATACAAAATTTCGTCAAAATCGTTAGAGCCATTTTTAAAATAAAATTTGCATATATATATAACCACACACACAAGATTTGCTCGTATTAGAATATATGATAGATGGCACTGCGAGCACTATACCTCTAATCGAGAAATCACCCAGTATTGATGTGAAGGAAGGATGTTCAATACAGGGAGTGGGTCTCATTCACCAATAAAATCTTATTCAGAATCGGGCACTGGGAGCAAGATTGTATTAGCGAATGAGATCCACTCCATGTATTGAACCTCTCTCCTTCGCATCAATGCTGGGGGATTTTTGTTTTGGCCTGGATTCCACTCCTATCGCTCGCAGCGCCATCTATTGCTGGTAATTCGAACTAAATTCAAGAATCAAAGTAAAAACATTCCTAACATCTTACATTACTCTCCTGCAAAAAAATTTTTAAATATCTGTCAACGTTTGGAAGTTATTGAATTTTAAAATCAGTCATTTCATTTTAGGACACTCGGTACATCAATTACATGGCAATCTGAGCATATTTAAGAGAGTTAGAGCGCGGAAAGATGGCACACACTGTCAAACCGAAGTCATAAACACTTTTCAACTATGTTGGAAAATGTTAATGAAAGTGTATGTATTAATCTAAACCACTTTGTCTCGTAAATAAAATCTGCTAATAATGCAGGTTTTATTTTTTAATCTTGTTTTATTATAACTTTAAAAATACGCAAAAAAGTGACAAAAAAAAATTGATATCAGCAATTATAATGATGCGATGACTATCACATCAAACTTTTTCATCTCGTTCTACATTTTTTATTCCTTTTCGTATTATTTAAGCTTTTAAGAAAATTGTTGTTAGAGGAAAAGACGTAATTATATTATGCTTGAGTAAGGCCATTTAATCTCAACTAAAAAGAAGTTTTAATTAAGAAATATCTACCTGACATAACGCTAAAATAAGGCATGAACTATTAAAACGAGGATTTATTTCTGCACAAAACCATGAAATGCGAGAAAAGGTTAGACAGGAAGTACGTATTTCAGACATTCAAATATTTATAAAATTTCTGAAAATAATGATGATAGATTACGCATCGCAATATAGATAATGGAATGCGTAACACGTACATATGTCAAACTATATTTAAAGCACAAATTATGGAACAGCAATTTGCGCATATTTTGATAGTGTGCTTTATTGAAAACGATTTAACAGTTGGCTATAAGAGTTTTCTGTAATATTAAAATTAATTAAGCAAATAGATCATCTCTGAATTGTAAACGAGCTTAACAAATTCAAATGCCTAATTTTTTAAGTGATTAGCGGTTAAGTTTGATTTATATTTGGTTAGCTAAAAGAGTATTTTGGAAAATCACAGTTAATTGTTACAAGATGTTCGTAAACTGCTTTCACAAAATTAAGAGGGGTGATAGTACCCATCAAGATGAACAATTTATGTTTAGAAAAGCAGGATCGCAACCGACGTATCCGGTCAAAAAATACAGAGTGTCTCACTACAAGCTGAACTCGAATTTTCGTTCATTACTTAAAGTAAAAATAATGAAAATATTTTAGCGAATTTTTCTACAAACTAACTTTTCTTGGCGTGGAATGTTGTTTCCTGGAATTTGATGAACGAAACACTATGTACTGTCGGATATTATGAATAATGGGTAAAAATAAGTAAATCAAGACACGAGTGATTAATGACCAGTTTTACAATGTGCAGATCAAGAAAACATCTATAATAATAAGGAAATAAATTTGTCTGTCTGTCTGTGTATGCGTCTGTCGGCTGTGTTCTGAAGAGACCGCTGCACGCAGAGCTACAAAATTTGGAAGCAAGGTACCTCTATGTATGTAGCTATGCACCTCAAAGCCCGATTTTTGATTTTCCTATTAAAATTATTTAATTTAATTTTTTATGTGATTTTTAGTGTTTTTTCACATTTCGCAGGGAAAAGGTCCGCTCAGCAGAGGTGTTGAAAGGCGCTCAAGGTACTGATCGACGTGGAAAAATCCGAGAAATTCTGAGTTTTGATTTTTGAAAAAAAAAAAAAACTGTTCGTAATTAGCCGAGATATTAATTAAAAATCTCAATTAAAAAGCTATCCCCTCTCCGTCCCATAAAAATGGCAAAAGCAAACTTGATTTTTTGTGCGGAAATGAAAGAAATTGAGAATTTTTACTAATCAGCGAATATAAAGAAAACTAATTAACATATCGATTTGAAAATTACAGAGCATAATTCAAAAAATAATTTACATCAGGATATAAATTTTTGTAAAAGTCGGACGGTAATTTTCTTATTATCAGCAAAAAACTAATTGGCGCCAGAGATATTTTCATACAAAATCCAAGAAAGAATGAAATTAGGGACATGATGTTCATTAAAAACTGATCAAAAAGAGCTATATTTTCGCAGATTGGCCGACCCTCAAACTGATTTGTACAGGAAAGAAAATAAATTTACTAATCAGCAAAAATTAAGAAAACTAATTAAGATATCGATTTGAAAATTTCAGTGCAGAAGTAGACGTTCTGCGTCATGTTCTGCGAGGATATTTTGACATTCGTATAGGAGTTCTCCTCCGCGGTTTGCCGATGTCATATAGCGATTTTTTTGGTTAGCTAACGTATAATAGGGGGATGACCATACCAGGGGCACCTACCTTATATGAAACCAGGATCGCAACCCACTTATTCAACCGAAATATACAGAGTGCTTCACTACAAGCTGAGCTTTGATTTTCGTCCACTACTTTATTCGTAATGAAGAAATTCTAGTGATATTTTCAACAGACTTACTTTTCTTTTTGTGAAATTTGATGACATAACAAGAAATGCTGTAACTGACCACCATTTGCATCTTAATAATGAGAAGCTGGACGCTTATTAAAGAAAAATTATTAATGCCATTATAATTGGAAGAAGAGTTCAAATTATGCAGCCTTCATAGAAGCTTAAAAAATAAATAAAGCAAGACGATTGATGATCAATGCATAAGCCTTAACCAGGGAAGAGAATTATTACATTATACATATTACATATATAATTATTACATGTTATACTAATACATATTTCTTTTTGCAATTAACGTAAGCTAACCCTTGTAAAATGAAAAAAAAAAATGAAACTTTTACAATTTAAAATCTTACAAGCATCAAACGTAGACATTCAACAATTTTTCTGTTTATATATATATATATATATATATATATAAGAATAGATAATAGATATATGATACGATAATAATAGCGAAAAATTCTTTAAAAACGAAACTTTCTCCTACAAAATGTAACATCATAATTCAATAACAAAGAAAATTTTTTGATTAAAATTGTAAAACAATACATCTTTTCTCTCAGCGTATCTTCTTTACAAATATGAAATATTTTCTGGATTTCCTTGAAAAATAAATGATAAACAAGAAAAATTACAAATCGATTTTTTACGCAACGGGACGACTGAGGATGGATTTGTTTTAACGTATATTATGAAATATTACAACAATTGTTTAAAATTTTACAAAGGTATCAATCGCAGTATATTTACTGAATAAGAAAAAAAAAGTGAGTAAGAAAATTGTTAATACATATGAGTAATTGTTTAATAAATTTTAGACTATTACAAGTCAAATCTAATCAAAGGATCAATCCAGTTGATCAAATTAGATATTTTTAACAATGCAATGAACTAGTTGTATAAACTATGTAAAAGTTGAGATGAAATCCTGTGATATTCTCGCTCTCCACACTTTATATTTACATGCAACTTCATTTTATAACTTTAAAAAAAAATGTTGATTTTACGGTATAATACTAGCGCCACTGATGCCACTATTATATCGTAAAATTAACAGTTATAAACAGTAAAATAAGCAGTAATATATCTGTCGCGCATGCACGGTAGCGTATTACTGCTTATTTGACTCCGAAAATGCTTAATTGAGAATCGATTGTACCCTAAAAACAGATATTCCGGTTTGAGAAAGCTGATTCATACACTATAAAAAATACCCAATCACATTTCCAAAAATCAATGTCAGTAAAAGAAACTATTTTTATAAATGCTTCTTTAAATCTTAAAAACATATTAGTTTCTGAGATTCCTAAAGATAAAGAAAGCTTTGTTATATATTCTCTAAAAAGTTCCCGAAATGTAGTTAGTTTGGAACACTGATGGATGATTTGGGAATGTGACTATCGTAGTAAAAAGCACTCACAAAAAAAAAAAAAATCATTTTGTCTTTAAAAAATACACTGGTGTCCACTGGAAATCCCATATAATCCTATGGGATGTTCTCCTCAATTTTTCAATTATTGCTGTAACTTTTTGAGTTTTTACGATATTTCACTGGTCTTTTTATATGAGTTGTCCTATAGTATTGACTATCAAATTATGACAAAAAAAAAAAAAAATCTTTGCTGTAGTTCGCGCATGCGCAGTTTAAATTTATTTCATACAAATACCTATATCTGATCAAATATTCAATATAATAATATTTTAATCATAGTATACTATTTCTACAATTTTTTGTCGAGTTTTTAGAAAGCGGTGTTAAATTCGGCTGAAAACTCTGCATGCTATAAAAAAAAGGCCTTTTGAAAATTTCACTGAAACGTTAACATCTTCACGAATACATGTGTTATGCTTACATAAATGCGCACAAATTTTGAACAGGACCTACATAGTCATTTGCTACAGTAAGAGACCATTTTTTAGCATTTTCTGTTACTTGAGTGATCGAAAATATCATTTTATTATTAAAATTATTATTGTCCCTCCTAACTGTCCACGCGACAAAATCTTCACTGAAAAACATGAAGTCAAACATGTTCTTTACATCCTCAAAGTTCAAGGGCATTTCGGGCATTTACTCACGAGTTTCATTAGATATTCGACGTAATGTCTGAAATTGGTCACTGCCCCTTAATTTCTGGACACCAATGTATTAAATTTTATGGCATTATTATATTTTTTTCTAAATCTCGAAGACAAACTAATAGTTATTCTTTTCTGTACTCAAAAAGGGAAAAAGTACGGACAAAGATTTATTAATTCAGAAGATACACCCAATTTAAAACTTTGCTAAAATTTAAAATTTCTTTTTTTAAAATGAATTGCAATTTGAAAATTTTGTATTTAATTTTAATTTACATTTGAAAAGAAACACACATACAAATCCAAGGATATGATATACGCATACATTTCAAGGAAAAACTGAGTAAAAAAAAATATTTAGAAAAAGAAAATGTACAACTTTGTCCTCAAGTATCTTAATGTTAAAATATCTACACAGTAAAAAAAAGCCGTTTCTTAATCTAGGGAAACATAATATTACCCAAAACAAAAATATACAATAACCTCTTTCGAATTACCAACGAATCCGACAAGCGTTTTTTATCTTTAGAAATATCTTAAACTGATATATTTTCGAGATTTAACCCTTTCCGGCACAGACAAAGTCTGTTCGTAAAATGGGAAATTACTGACTGAAACCGGAATTTACAAACGACTTTTTTAGAAAATACGAACTCCTTATTTTAAGCTTTCATTGTAGAAACAAAATTTTATTAAATATTCTTGGTGTCGAATGCAAGTTTGGAATTAAAATTAGGTGTGCCCGGAGTGGGACCACTGTGCCGGAAAGGGTTAAAGAAACATTCATAAAAACAAAGTTCTTTTGCAGCCACTGATTTTAGGTAACGTTTCCGAATGTGTTTTTATCGTGTGTATTAATCAGTTTTCTCAACCTACATTGTAAAAAATGACAAATGTTCCTTAATCGACGAAAATATAAGATAATCATGAATAAATTTATAATATAAGCTCATCCTTGTTAACCATGATTCTGAAAAGTGTTTCTTTAACTTTAGAAACCTTAGACATCCATGGCATTTCGAGATTTAAAGAATCATCTATAAAATCAAAATTTCTCTTGCTGCCCGTAATTTTCCGAAACGTTTACGAGTAGCTTTTAAAGTGTATTAATCCATTTTCTTATCCCGGAATATAGTTTTTTCCGATGCTATCCATTCTCAAGTAAACATTTTCATGTTCAACAAATATGTTTAACATACAAACATGCAAAATTAACAGCGTTAACATTAACATTAAAATGAAGATTATTTATCTACTCTTTCATGTATAAATTAACTTATGCTTCTGAAAACGTTTACTTGAGAATGGATGACATTCGAAAAACTGGTATTGCAGGCTGAGGAAACGGATTAATACACTATAAAAACTATCCGGAAGCGTTTCTGAAAAACACGGGCAGTAAAAAATACTTTGCTTTTATAAATAATAATTCTTTAAATTTTGGAAATGTTTTGGTTTCTAGGGATTCAAAAGACAATGGAACACACTTTTCGGAATTTCGGATAACTCAGAAGATTATATTATTTTTTCGTTCGTGGTTATAGTATACTTTCATAAAATAAGAAACATTGGTCATTTTTTACAGTGTAGAATATAGGTTTTTCGGATGCTATTAATTATTATTTAAACATTTTCATGTTCAAAAAACAAGTTTTACAGACAAACATGATAAATTAACAAACTAACATTAAAATTAATATTATTTTGTTATTCTTGCATGTATAAAGTCAGTTACATAGCTGGAAATGTTTAATTCAGAATAGCGTCCTAAAAACCGATATTCCTATTTAATAAAACTAACATTAATACATAATAAAAAAACTACTTGGAAACGTTTCCGAAAATAAGTGGCAGAAAAAAAGCCTTTATAAATGTTTTTTTAATTTCTAAAATATATTAGTTTCTGAGATTTCTAAAGATAAAGAACACTTTCCAGAATAGTGGATAACTCAGAAGAGGTTATGGTATATTTTCGTAAGAGATTATATTGTATTTTCGTAGATTTTTTTTTTTTTTTAAATACAGTGTACACTATGCGATTTTGTGTTACAAGCGAATCCGAAGATAATATCATATGTGATCAAATAATTACAATAATCATGAATAAGAGAGATCACAATTAGATTTGATTTTCATTTAGAATTTTCTAATATGCTTCAGATGAGAGAAATGTTTAGTAATCCTTGAATATGGTTTTATGACTATTAAATAATAACTACTGCTTAAACTATAATCTTAATTAATGTACTGTTCTTATTTAAGCACTGAATTTACTAATTCATTGTTTAAACATAGAAACAACGTCAAATTAAAGTGCGATTTAAAATGATATGATATAGAATTAAATGAGCTTAAAATCAAAACATCTATGTTAAGTTTTGCAAATAGAAACCACATTGCCACACGCTTTTGAGATCTAATTTGATGATATTTAAATTGTTGCAATTTAAAGACTAAATTCATTTAAAAATGAATTATAATTTTCAAAATGTACTTTAAACCAGATAAATAAAATTAATTATGTATAATAATATGATTTAGTTAGAACAATGAAATTTAAATTAGCAATGAAATTTAAATATACGTATTTTGTGTTTATCAAACTCAGTTGATGCATTGAAACCCAATTTAATAGAATTAAGGTATTTGTGCCTAAATCAGACGCGATTTCCCGTAGTTTTTTCACATTTAGGGTTATTTTATTTAGGTTTATGTTATTTAGCATTTAACGAAATAAATATATGTATTAAACAGAAAAAAAATTGAACACTGTGCTGTTAATTCAAAACTGATTGTTTTGTAGAAATCGAATCATTATCTCTAATCTAAGCAAACAAAATATAATCATCACATTCAGATAATTTTTGTCACACTTACAGTAGTTAAAACCTAAATGAGACGTCTAAAGTACCTAAATGTGACAATGTAATTTATGTATGTCAGTTTATCTTAAAATATTCATTTAATTGCTATCATTTTTTAAAATATTTAACAAAGAGTTTAAATATATAAAATTGACAGTTGAAACGCTTATTATTGAACTATTTAATGTGCTGATAACTTAATTTAAAGGTAACTTAAATAAAAAAAAAATAATAACTTTGATATACATAATATTGAATATGTTATAATTATACAATGAATACTTCAACATTCATACTTTAAACACTATTAACTTTGACCTTGTAAAATAGAAGAAGTAACTAATGATTGACCAATGCAACATAAATTTTGTCAATGCAATGTTTATTTCTGTATATATTAAGCGAATATTTTGCTTTTTAGTTTGCCTGAAACTCATTTTTACTTTTCATCTTCTGTATAGGCCTCAATATTTTCTTTTTAGTTTTTGGAAGGTATGGATCTAGATCTAGATAATTTTGAGGTTTAGGCTTTTTCATATCTTCTGTTTTGGCCGTACCTTTACCTCCAGATTGTATAGTTGACCGATTTGAAGTTTTGCTGAATTCTGTTTTGCAACGCTGTTTGTGATTTTTTTTCTTTAATTGTTCTCTCTTTTCTGATTTTTGTTTTTGTTTTTGCTCTTTCATTTCATTGTACTCTTTTATTATTATTTTTTTCATAAAAATATTAAATCCGTTATTAAATCCGTTATTAAATCATCGTTAACGCCAAAATCAGAAGAAATATTGTTTTCTTTAGCAGACGATCATCATTAATAGTTGATTCATAAACATGAAAATTATCAGTAAAAATTGATTTATTAGCAGAAAACACTGCCAATGCACAAACATCGCTAATAGCTAAACATTGATTAAATGAGAAAATGCCGTATTTTTAAAATCCATTTTAAATTTAAGTGTTTTCCATCTATACAAGAATTTTCAGTGTTCCAACTATGTAAGAGTATTGAATAATCCAGTAATCAAGAGTATTGAATAATCCAGTGATCATGTGTATTTATTTTTAGCTTTAAATATACGTATATATTATTACGTTACTTTTTTAATTAAAATTTTTAAAGACATGTATTTTTCCATCGCAATCATTTGAAATATACAGGGTGTACACGTATAACCTGACCGACCTTTATTTTCGCAACCGTTGGTCTTAGATGCATACTTCCAATTACAAAAATGGTTTAAATAAGGTAAAGAATTATTTTGAAAGCGATTTGGGTCAAGAAAAAACATTTATTAAAAAAATACGAATTTTAAATTTTTATACGGTCCCCCGGTCCTATAAGTGATATTTAGTAAAAGTTTACTGTGACACCAACAAGTAAGATAAAAAAGTCCCATTCATGTAACATTAAAATTGACCGAGTTATGAAACTTTGAAATGCATGACTTACACCACTTATTTGCATCTCAAAACAAATGATTTCGGCCATGCTTTCAGGGATCGTATATAAAGTACTTAAACTTATTACAAGGTATCTGCGCTTTGAAAGAAATCGTACAACTATTACGATTAAGTTAACTTTTATTAGTTAAGTTTCAGATTAGTTAAAATAATTGTATTTTAACATATGTTTTATTTTGTGAGAATTTGAGGCTATGAATTCTTTAAACAAAAATTATGTTATTTTCATAAGGTTTTATTTAACTTGCAACGATCGTCTTTCCAGTTTAAAATTTGTACTCGAACTTTAACTCACTTTCAAATGTCCGATCGAAGTTAAATTTTCCATACTGACTTAAATCCGATGACAATGTAATATTATTATGATTTTCAACGTTTACCATCTTATACATACTTATATTAGAGGATAACACACACATAAAAAAATCGGATAGATTACCGTCAACAAGTTTAAGAAAGAGTTTTTGATTAGATAACATAAACCTGCGATGGTTGTGTTTTTTAACTTTTATAATTACGTTTTAGGTATTTTTTACCTCTGAATAAAAAAAATTACCTTCACTTTTAACCATCATGTCAGGATTTTTTGCAAATCGTAAATTCCAAGGTTAAAAAATAGCGAAAAATCTGATACTATAAAATCGATGTAAGACTTTTTTATTCAGTTTTATTTAATTCAATAATTTATTTAATTTTTTGGCCCAACGACCACAATTATTTGAAGACGAAATCGCGTTTTGAATTTTCCTTATCCTTATTATGTCAAAGCAGTACGCAGTACTGAGGGATTTGCAAATTCCTATGAAAATTTCACTCACTGCATACCGATTGGTAGACAAAAAATGACGTAAGCCCTTCATTGCTGAATAAAAGTGAATTACACCAGATGCATTTAATTGATTCGTCAATGCTTGTAGTTAAAATGTACACCACGGAACAGTACGTAGAAATGATATTACTTTATGGTCAGTATAATCGGAATGGACGAGAGGCTGCAAGGCAATACGCAATTAAATTTCCAAATGATAGCCATTCGTCTAAAAACACGATTTTAAATGTTGTAAAGTGCTTACAAGAAACGGGTAGCGTTAAAAAACATCCTCGATTTGGAACCTCAAGTATGCATGTCTCTGACGAGGATATTTTGGGATATGCTCTTGCGTATCCACAGTGTAGTGTTAGAGATATTAGTGAAGCTTGTGGCTGCTCAAAATTCCATGCATGGAACGTTTTAAATATACACGGAGCACATACTTATCGACCGCAATTGGTACAAGCGTTTTTGCCAGGAGATGAAGATAGACGGTTCGATTTTAGCAATTTCATTATGAACAAGCTACAAACAGACTCGTCGTTTCTGAGTGACATTCTTTGGACAGATGAGTGCACGTTTTCAAGAACTGATGTTGTGAATAGGCAGAATACACACTTCTGGTCTGTGCAAAATCCGCATGTCATACGACCCAACAACCATCAAGTACGATGGTCTGTTAACCATCCAGTGGCCATCCATTCCAGTGGCATCTGGAAGGGAGCGTTAGTGGGGCCCTTCTTTTTTGATGACACTTTAACAGGTACAAAGTATGTAGATCTGTTACGTGGACCATTATCTGACTTCTTAGATGATCATGTTTCGTTAGCAGACCTCTCCAAGATGTGGTTTCAACATGATGGGGCACCAGCCCACAAAACAGCCTCCTCCCGAACACTTCTACGTGGCATGTTTCAAGATAACATCATAGGTTACGGAGGCTTGGTAGAATGACCTTCTCGGTCGTCGGATCTAAATCCCCTAGATTTCTTTCTTTGGGGTTATTTAAAAAGCAAGATTTACGAAGTAGAATCAGTAAGCCGAGTAAATTTGCAGAATCGCATTTTATCCGCCATCAGATGAGTCACGCATGTAATGCTAAAAAAGTGTTCAAGACGAATTTCTGTCACGTGTCCGTCTATGTATTGTAGTCCAGGGAAGACACTTGGAACACATGTAGTGAGAAAGTATGAAAGACGATATTTATCCATATCGTTTATTTCTATTTCGTTTTTATTTGAGTTTATCTGCGAGAAAGCACTACTTACTAAGTTATTATTTCAAATTACTTTATTAAATTTGTATGAGTTTGTGCACTGTGATTTTATGTATTATACAAATTATACATTTTTATTTTCAATACCAGTGATTAGACAAATATTATACTGTTTTTTGACTTGAACAACAACCCTTTTGTCATGATCATATCTAACTCTAAAACCGTCTTGTCTTTCTGATAGGGGCTAATACGTCGCTAATAGATGTCTGAAAAAAAAATCCGTCACCAAAATGCGCAGAATATTCTAGAACAACTCTAATTTGAAAATGTGTCGCTTTTTCAAGCTTTTACTTCAGAAACAGACATTCAAGGTCTTGAGGTCGATAGAGTTATTGGATCTTCACTGTTAAAAAAGCGAAACCGTGATCCCTGTTTCAGGATTATGCACCACATTTAGGGAGTTATAATGATAACTTGATAACGAACGATTATATTGTAATGCGAAATTCATTTAACGCAAACGATGTTTTAAATGAAGTGAAATGTTTCGCATTTTGTTCCCGAAGTTCATATGTTTCATTATATAGCATTTATATATGATTCTTGCCTTAAGATTTTAGTTACAAAAGAATTGTTGTATTTATAGGTCGTCATATTTAGGCACAATGACCTCAATGACAAACTATGTTTGCTTTGGAAGCATTTTATTTAAAAGTTAAAACTAAATGTATTTGTCGAACGTCTCCAGAAAAATACAGTTTAAATTTAAAAGAGCAAAAGGTTTTTAAGCTTCATGTGTAAAATAACATAAAATTGACATTAATATTTACACAGTCAGTAATTATAGAAACTTTAGTATAACACGTTGAAAAATAAGGAAAATTTAAAGTATTTTTTCCTTTTTTATGATAAGAATGCTGTAAAGAATTGCACTTAAATACAGTATTAAGTTACTTTTATTATGAGTTGTCTTCAGATAAAACTTTCGAGTTTGGATCGGGTATAAATGATTTATCGAGTTTGTTGTTAAATTATAAACAAATATAGAAAATTGGTAATGTTAAAAGCCAATTACTTTATATTAAAATTAAAAATCCAACTCTTGCCATTTCATGTATACTAAATACTAGCAACGCAACGATAATTTAGGGATTTCCAAATGATTATTGTTGTTATTTCAGTTAACAAATAATTGTTATACCATTATTTAAACAATAATAACCATTGTTTTCAACCAGCTTTAAAAAAAGTTTCTAAATAATGACACTGTCTCCAAATACATTTTAGTTCATAATGAAATTTTCAAATTTCGAATAAAAATGAATGGGCCTTCAATGAAAGTAGACTATAACAGAAGTATAGAGAATTATAAACAAGAAATTTTGATACAAACATCTTTACCCACTTAGTACTAAAGTTATAATTTATGATCGACCTTTTTTTTAAAAATTATTGCACAAGACATATTCATTTAACGACAATTAATATATATTTGATTTCTTCTTATATCTTTAACATTAAGCTCTTTCACACTTACTTCATTAGAAGTGTGTAATTTATTATCATTATTTTGAACGCAATATACACAAAATTTGTTAAAAATGCTTTAATAAACTTATGAAATTTACGAAATATCTTGTTAAACAATTTAAACAAAATTTTACATATAAATGTTTATACCACTATTCTTACGTTGCATTTACATATAGATTCTACTCCCATACAATATCATAATCTTGCTTATGTATTATTACTTTTTTCAATCTTTTTTCTTTTTTATTTTACCTTAAATAATTTAGATTAAAAAAATCATTAATCATTAACTTTCAGCTATTCTATTTAGAAAAAAGATTGCTTCTTAACAAGATTACAATTTCCTTCTTAAAAAACAAAACAAAACAAAAACATGACCAGAATTTTTGCTTACATAATACTATATATTTTTTATGATCATTAAGAAACGATTTCTGGGATTTAGAAAAAAATTTACCATCTTAATTTTATTTTTAAGTTATTAAAGCATCTGTTATCTTTCTCAGGCTATGCGGAAAAAATAGCTTTCGTAAAGGAGAAGAAATTGTGTGCAGATAAGCGCCTACTATTACCAGCAACTCTGCTAATGATATTTTAGTTTTTTTGAGTTAGTGTTAATATGGCAATCAAAATAATAGTAATGCAATAAGTGTGTTTACATATTTATTACAATCTTGCATTTTTTGTTAATTTTTAATATTCTTTATTAAACAAGGAAAATATCAAGAGTTATTTATTTTCTTTTTGAGGATCAAATTATAATTATGAAATTAAATTTTGCGAAAGCTTCAAATAATTGAAAGAGGTTTTTTTTTAAATTGAAAATAATGAGAAAATATTGTTAAGAAAACTGAGCCAATTATTGCTTTATTTTGAAAATATTGCATTGTAAAACCTACTAATAAAAGTTTATGCATTTATTTATTGTCAATTAATATACATTTATTTATTGTCATGTTTGTCGGTAAAACATGTTTATTTAACATGAAAATAATTACTTGAAAATGAATAGCATTCAAAAAACTCATATTCCGGCTTGAGAAAAATGATTAATACACTACAAAAACTACTCGGAAAAGTTTCCGAAAATCAGTGGCAGCAAAAGAAACTTTGTATTTTATAAATGCTTTTTTAAATCTCGAAAATATATTAGTTTCGGAGGTTTCTAAAGATAATGAACGCTTTGCGGATAATTCGTAAGAGGTTATTGCATATTTTCGTTTGTGGTTATGTTATATTTTGGTAGATAAAGAAACATTAGTCTTTTTTACAGTGTTCTATGATACTCGCCTGGACGAATTTGCTTCGAACTAGTTTCACATGTAAACAAACATTAGCTAGTCGATAATCTCAAGCTCTCAAAGATTGTGTCCGAAATTTTCTCGACCAATCAAATCTTATTGTCCTTATATATGTCATTATCTCATAAAAAAAAAACGTTTTACTATAATTGCACCAAAATCACGTAAAATGCAAATGCACGTAAAATGCAAATTAAGAAACATTAGCCTTTTTTACAGTATTCTATGATACTCGCCTGGACGAATTTGCTTCGAACTAGTTTTACATGTAAACAAACATTAGCTAGTCGATAATGTCAAGCTCTCAAAGATTGTGTCCGAAACTTTATCGACCAATCAAATTTTATTGTCCGTATATACGTCATTATCTCATAAAAAACATTTTACTATAATTGCATCAAAATAATGTAAAATGCAAATGCACTTAAAATGCAAATTAAGAAACATTAGTCCTTTTTTTTTACAGTGTTTTATAATACAACGCCTGGACAAATTTGCTTCGAACTAGTTTTACATGTAAACAAACGTTAGCTAGGCGATAATGCGTCTTCGATAATTCTTAATTTTCCGTTAAGTTACATTGTAAATATAATTTTTTAGTTTACAATAAGAAATAAAATAAAATAATTTTAGAAATCTTTCCTAAATGTAAAATAAAATTAGATTTCTTTTTTTTTCTTTTTAAAAAAGGAAGATCTTATATAATGCAAATGCTTCACCTAACTGGATTTATATGCAGGCTAGTATGTATTACGTTCAGACCCAAAGGAATATGTTTCTGGAAAATTTCATTGCTATTTTAGTAAAAAAAAAAAAAAACCCCTATTTTATGATTGGTGATAAAAACTGGTGTATTACATTTCTAGACCTTCAAATTTCCCAATGAAACTTCAACTTCAAGAATCATCAGATTCTTGTTTCAGAGAGCACTGAATTCGGGAAATCTGAAGAATTAAAAAAAAAAAGTAGTTAGAAAAATCAAGGGATATTTCTGTTTAAAAATGGAATATAAAAAAAAAAAAAAAAAAGATTCAACACGAGTCATTCACCTTAAAATTTTAATTTAGCGTTCATGTTGAAAATCTTCGCTTTTTTAATAATCCTAAACAGAAAAAAAAGGGGAAAACAAATGTAAAAGAAAAAAGAAAGAAAGCAATTTTGCAAAATAAAAAAATAAAATATTTTCTTTTGACTTTCGCAAAATTTCAACTGTATTTTTCAAATCTAGAAATAGGATCGTTTAAATGTTGAACGTATTAAAACTTTCAAAGCTTCATTTTTAATTTTAGAAGACACACATTAAAAAAAAAAAAAAAAAAAAAAAAAAAAAAAAAATCAACACTTAATCAAACGAATAAAAACCGTAAAGATACGTTTAACATAATAATAATTATTTTTTATAAGTAATGTAAACTTTTAGAGCATGACTGTTTCTTTTAATCACCTATTTAAAAAATAATGTAAAAGGTGTTGAAGTTGTGATAGTTTACTTTTATTTTGTTACTTAATTATTTTATTTCGTTTTTTATATTATTTTTATTTATTTACTTTAAGTCTTATTGCTTCAAATTTTTAATTAATAACTAATCAATTTAATAAAAATTCAAATGATTTAATCAAAACGTTTTCTCTTAATTTTTGAAGAAAAAAAAAACTATTAGAATTTTTTTATAATTTAAAATAAAATGTAAAAAGTTTTAGCGAATTAGCGGTTAATTTGCACTCATTGACATTTCTGCAAAATATTTACAAAACTACAACACACTTAATTAGAAAATAATTTGGCGTTACATAGCAAGATTATCTTCAAAGATCTTTTTTCTTAATTAATGCGCTTTTTTTTCAAAAATGTAAAGACGTATAAATATTTGTCAGTGTGATATAGTTACTCTAATATTATTATTCATTCATTCTAGTATTATTATTCATTCATTCTGGTATTATTATTCATTCATTATTCCTCATTTATTACTTACTTATATCCATTATTATTATCTACTTCAGCATCTTACAGTATTATTACATGGCAGTATTATTGCTCAGTATCACATAGTAGCATTTAGTACTGCTAAGTAGGGATTGGTAAATTGTATTTTCAGAATTTGTATTTTTGGAATCTTGTATTTTCAGAATTTGTATTTCTACATTACATAGTATAATTATTGCTCAATATCACAAAGTATAATTTAGTAATGCTCAATATAATTAGGTAAACAAACCTGCTGGGCGGGGCTAGTTGAGCTTAAGGCGAAAGGTAAGCCTTCCCGTTCGGTTTGACCTTGACCTTGTTTACTAACACACCGTCTTTCACCTTACTAAACGGTGACGTTTTGTTACAGTACTCTGAATATGTTGGAAAATGTTTCATAATCTATGCTTGACGAACGATTTTGCTTTCTTGTTTGACTTAAAAAATAAAGCAGGGAATATGTAATTTAATTTTAACCTAAAACATATGGGAAATATAACATTGGTTTTTAAACACGCCACATAATATTAAACAAAGTTGATTATTAAATTGAATGATATTCTGTAATGTAATGCGAAACTAATTTTTTTTTTTTTTTTTTTTTGCCTATAAACAAAAAGCATGTTCTATTTTCTTAAAAAATGAGTGGTTTAATTAATTAACGATGTAATTCAACATGAAGCACATTTTTTTTTATCTTAATCATAAAAATTGATGTATCGTTTAAAATTCATTTCCTTCTTTGATGGTTTGATATATTTTTTTAATAATTTAAGAAATGCTTTTCTTTTGATAGATTGCTATGTTTTCTAGATAGGACATTTTTAAAACAAGTTTTTTTCTTGGATAAAATTGGATTATATTGTTACGATAGCTTGCTATGCAATCACTTACAACTGACATATAACAACCCTGCATAGTTTCAATTTTATGAAATTACAACAATATTCTCGTGTTTTAAGTGCTCTGGCCTTTTTTTTTCAAACATCTAAATTTTTTTCTGTTCAGTTTATTTTCAAAGTAACATTTTTCAATATACCCCAAAAAAAAAAAAAAAAAAAAAAGATGAAAAAATGTCGATTGGCCTAAATTATTTTAACAGCTATAGTTAATAAATATTAAAATAATTTTAAGTCAATAGACTTCAAAAATACTTATTGGCATATCAGCAGCTGGATAATAAAACCGATCAATAAAACTGGAGTATGAAATGAACAAATAAATGTAAATTGTTATTGTACAATTTACAGGAACATTTTCCGATTTGTCAATATTTTTTCTTAAATTAGAGAAGAATTTTTCCATTGGTTCCATATTAATTTAACATCTAGAGTTTTCATTGTTAAAAATTTAGTGGTGAGTTGAAAACAACTTTTAATGCTGCAATAGCTGCAACCGTAAGATGGTGAAACCCCGTCCCAACTATGGTGAAGAAACAACAAATATACTTATTTTTACAATTTAAAGTTAACCTATGTGTAAATTATTTCATTAAATACATTTCCCCCTTTTTCCATTAACGCATTTAATATATATTCAAAGGCGCAGCCTTCATCTCTCTGCAAAAAAAAATAATTAATGTTCAAAATTGCATCTGTCCGTTTTCTGATAAACTCCTTTTTAAAGCATAATTTAATCTGTCCGCAGAAAAAAGTATAAAATGTTTACCAACCTAAAATGTATATGCAAAATCCTATTCTTTCATTGTCTTAAAATCAACCGCACTGAACTTGTATATTGTATCTCTTTTGGAAAACATAATTTTTGCAGTACGCAGATGTCTTTTTCATAAACTTCGGCGTTGCATTTATGCAAACGAATGTAAATTATCACTGTACATCTGCCTTTTCCTCGTCCAAAATTATAATACTTATCATGCTATTTCCTATGGTTCTCAAAACAATTTCCAGATGATACTTCCCCATCGATAAAAACATACATATCCAAATTCTCCTTCACGCCAACATTTGAAGCTTCGGTTGAATCATAGCTCCAATTGTTAGTAAGAGGTTTCACCTTATTATGTTTGCAGCTACAGCACCAAAAGTTGGTTCAACACAACACACATTTTTGAACAGTGTGCTAGCCATTAAATTAATTTTATGTCAATAGCCTTTTGTTAAAAATAGTTTATGGTATATCAACATCAGTAGTAATGCATTTTACATTATCATTTGTGATGTAATTTTAATGATCGATTGATGTATTTTACATTATTTTTTTTATATTCGATAGTAAGAATAAGACCCATCAATTACTACGTTGGAGTACAAATTAAAGAAACTTACAGAAAAACGCAAGGAAATGAAGTAAAATGTGTTTCATTCGTCTAAATATGTTTTAAATGTTTTGTGAGATTAAAAGTTATGTAAAAATATTTGAATATACTTAATAAAATTTTTGTTGCTTTATTTTTAATTCTGCTGTTTTTAACTATTTTCAACCATTGCAGATTTTCCACATATTTCTCAAAATATTCGTGAATTCACAAAATATTCTACAAGCAAGAAAATGTTGTAATTTAAATAGCCTATCCCAAGTTAATATCACTGCGACTGTATGCATCACTTTCACATAGCAGTGGCTATCAAACTTTTATGCTCTTGTAACCCTTGAAGAAATACATGTGTCTGGTATACCCCCTATTTTACTTGTAAGATGCATAAATAGGAAAAAGGAAACAAAGAAAACAACAAATTTATTAAAATAAACACAACTTTTATTTTATATTTAATATAAATTTTACACGCAGGATGATTTTTATGATACTAGAGCCCATGTTTACTCTTGTATGTTTCTTGAATATTTGGTGTTAATTTTCTGAAGTAGAATTGTATGTTATCTTTAACATCTAACGCAGTGGTTCCTAACCTTATTTGAGCTACGCTCCAATTAAGCATTTCTAAAATCTCGATGTACCCCCCCCTCTCCTCCTGCAACATATGATTCTTAAAACGCGAACTCCTATTCAGATGGAGAAAGCGTTAAAAGAAATCCATTTCCGATGATACCCAGAATGCTTCTTTTAATTTTTAGTCACCACTTCTTTGGAATAGTAATTTTCGCTTTATTTAATCGCTGAAAATCAATGGTTAGATAAGATGAAAGTTAGTATGCAGAAATAGTAGTATTCAAATTAAAGGATTTTGTACACCCTTTAAGAAAAATACACATGCCGCTAATGTATCGTGGTTAAAAATGACAAATAACTTCAACTTTTTTTAGCTGAGTAAACATTTTGTCACAAATATGTTTTTAATATAATTCTATAAACTCATCTAAGCATTGCATCTTCGCCTTCATATCAAGATGACTTTGCCAACTCACTTGAGTATGAAACAAAAGTATTATATGATCTACAGTTTTATTTTCACAAATTTTCTGGAAAAAATATCACATTCGGCATTAAATTTCACAATATTACTACATTTTAAAATTGATTCTAGTATTATATGAAGAACAGGTTATGATAAAGATCATATACATATTTTCATTATTATTCTAAATTTATAGTTCCCTTATGTTTCCTAAAGATTAATTCATTTTTACTTAAACCTTTTCTATTTTAAAGATTAAAAGTAATTACATTTCACTATATATATTAGCGTTTCTTTTCTTTCATTTTTATGTCTGGCTTTTATTTAACCTCAAAAACGTATCTTCCTTTCCTGCATATAAATGCAATTGTAATTATTCAATATGTACGTTAGATGTTTTTTCATTTATCCTTTCAACTTTATTCTCTGTCTGAAAAAATTAATAATAAATACAAAATGGTTTTCATCTGCACTTTTGTCCAAGCAGAACACTAACTTCCTCGTTAATGTAAATGCAGTCTTTAATTAATTCCCAACGGCCAAAATTCTACATGCTAATTAAATGATTCATGTCCAGAAAATCGCAGATGCCTTCTTTTCTCATAACATTCATTGGGTTGCTTGACAAAAATTACGAAAATAACAATATGTAGCTTGGCATTGCACTCCTTTCGTTTCCTTCCCCTTCTAAAATAATATGCGAGAAGCCTAACTGCCTTAAATTCTTTCTGGCGAAAACTGTTCGATATACATGTATATTCACGCCGTAACCAAAGTGCTGAGGCGCAAAGTATATTGCGAAATTTGACCAGATCATATCTGACTCTCGTGCTGAAAGCAACTTAATCGTTGCTGAAGGAGGAGGCCAACTCTCACATATCTCATGTCTTAAAGAAATAAATAATACTTTCCATGGAATAGTCCTTGTTTTGAAAGTGTCTCACCGTAACATTTTGCAGGAGGAGAACGCTGCAGTTTTGCATAAACGACGCATTTTCTATTTACAAACACGGTCCATTCAACGATTTTCCAAAATGTAATATTTTTCCTGAATTCAATCCAAAATATGTTTTCATCCAGTTAACATATTTACACAGGTGAAATATTTTTGGATACTAAGATTTTTCTATGTATAAATAATAATACACAAAAAAACGCTTCTAAATTATCTATTTTTATCAATTTTAAGTAGCCTTTTCCCATTCCCATCATATACTACACTTTTACGTATGTTAGCAGGTTATCCTTTCCCCATGTTGCTAGTTGACCGTCATTTAAATACTTGTGTATAAAGTCTGCACCATAGCTATAAGAAATTTATTGCTAACCTATTTCCTGTCCAGATACTTATTAATTTTACAATGTAGTTAGTAGTTTAGTTAGATTATCTAAAATATACAGGGTCATTCATAATTCCCTCCGGGGTTTCGAAACGTTATAGTAAAAAAACGAAGACGAATATGAAAAAAAGAAACATATGAAATTATTCCGAAACTATTCAAGTTTTACTTACATACATTACAGGTGTTCTATGTGTGAACCCTTGGTCACACGGCATACATCCATGCGATAGTCCAGTTCCTGTCATACTCCGTTTCTTTAAATCTGAATCAGTGGTGTCAGTTCAACGGGCCTTTCGTAATAAATATCGAAAACAGGGACCAACTGACCAAACAATTCATGTGTGGTACCGGAAATTTAAATAAACGGAGTATGGCAGGAACTGGACTATCGCATGGATGTATGCCGTGTGACCAAGGGTTCACACATAGAACACCTGTAATGTATGTAAGTAAAACTTGGATAGTTTCGGAATAATTTCATATGTTTCTTTTTTTCATATTCGTCTTCGTTTTTTTACTATAACGTTTCGAAACCCCGGAGGGAATTATGAATGACCCTGTATTTTTAGGCAAATTGTACTCAAGACTATCACTTTTATATAACTGTTTAAGTAATCTCATGTGTAAAAGTTTCTCCATGTGATCTATTGCACAGCGAATAAATAGCTCATACAAGGCTTATAATTACTCGAAAAAGTTGTATAAAATTCTAAAATCGATAATGTACCAAACAATTACAAGAAAAATGTTAAATATTATAAAATGTATTTAATCTTTTATTTTAGGAACATTTTCGTATATATTTTTTCCGGAAACAGTTATATTTCGTATTTTTGAACGGAATAATTTTAAAACTGACTAAAAGCTTATTTTTAATTTTGTTTTAGGAAAGAATGGGCTAATAGGAAATCCCCCTCCCCTGTGTGTGGGGGTGGGGGGACGTACGCCCACGTTGGGAACCTGATCTGATGTTTTTTTTTTATGCTGTCACTTATGAAAATTTTTTTAATTAACTTATTTAGCTACGCGGCTCCGCATGTGTTAGCTGTCGACCCAGACTTGTCGCGTACCCCCTAGAACCTCTTCGTGTACCTCCAAAGGGTACAAGTACTTGGAGAAACCCTATCATAGAGCATTTATCAAATCTAATGTGCATGCTATAATATTAAAATAAAGTACCAGAAAATCGAAAAAAAAAAGAGAGCATGTTCTATTTAAAGAACACTGCTATATGTTTTCTTATATTTTCTCATGAAAAATGCCTATTGTAACATGCATGAAAACGAAATATTCATATACATCACAAAAAGAGGAAAGTTATTCAAAGAACATAGAAACAACGCAACTTATTTTATATTCCATCATAAGATAAAGCTCTCTTGTGAGATGCATGATATACAATTTTGTCATCAAGTGGTCTGTGTGCGAGCTTAATGTATTCTGGTCGTTTGTTTTGCACTTTAGAGCTGAATCGTAAAGTATTTGAGAACGATTCGGGAGCCATATATTTTAATCTTAAATAAAATAACACAACATTTTTATTTCGAAGATAAAAGAAAAGTTTTGTTGAATGGAATTGTTAAGAGCATGTTGAGAAATAAAAACTTTAGTTGAAAGTTGAAAAGCATGATCTAGATCCAATTACAAAAGTTTTATTCTGTAGAAAATCAGTTAATAATTATTCCATTTTCAGTTTCATATCGATTAGTTGCGCTTTTAAATATATGAAATTTAAATTACAGCTAAAATCCAATTATCCGTGACTAATGTGTTCTGGACTTAATCTGGATATGCTTAAATCCGAATAATTGCGGCAATCGCAAAAACGAAAAAGTCATATTGCGAAATAAAAATTTCACTTTTGTTTAATAAATAAGATACACTGTAAAAAAAGGTGCTGTTTTTACAGTATAATACTGGCATCCCAGATGCCAGTATTATACCGTAAAATTAACAGCAATAAACAGTAAAATAAGCAGTAATACGCTACCGAGCAGGCGAATTTTGCGCGTTATAGCATACACAATGTAAAAATATACAAATGTTCTATTCAGGAAAATAGAATATAACCACGAACGAAAATATACAATAACCTCTTCCGAGTAACTCACGTTTCAGAAAAGCGGTCTTTATCTTTAGAAACCTCAGAAACCAATATATTTTCGAGATTTAAAGAAGCAATTATAAAAACGAAGCTTCTGTTGCTTCCACTTTCGGAAACGTTTCCGAGTACTTTTTATAATATATTAATCCGTTTTCTCAAACCGGTATATCGGTTTTTAGGACTATCAATTTTCAATTCAACATTTTCAGCTGCTTAACGGAATGTATACATACAGGAGTAACAAAATAATATTAATTTTAATGTTAATGTTAATACTGTTAATTATCATGTTTGTATGTAAAAGCATGCTCGTTGAACATGAAAATGTTTACTTGAGAAATGATAATATCCGGAAAACTTATAGTCCAAGTTTAGAAAACTAATTAAAACCAGGCGTGGCAAGTTTTTTTTTTTTTTTTTTTTTTTTTTTTTTTTTTAATGTGACGGTATTAACCGGTTTTAACTTAGTTAAAACCGTCATTTCAAAAACCTAATCAAAAAATTTCAAAATGTGTCAAAATCCTAATTTTAATAAAATAAAATCAAAGGAGTTATTTGGGTGAGTTGGATATACTTTAATCAATAAATTCTAAATAAAACTGCATAAATACATTAAAATTGCTGGGTACAAATTGCACGAATACATTCTTAAAATTTATTTGTAGAGAATATGGTAAACTGCAAATAGACTGCAGCATGATAGTTTTTTGAATAAAACTTGCCTAACTCTTATTTAATGAATTGTTTTACTTTTAATGATTGCTTTTAATGATGATAATGCATGCTTTTAAGATGAACAGTTAATTATTTGTAGTAATTAAAATTATGCAGGTTTAATCTAATATTTTGCAGAGGTAGTACATTTTTAAATTTTTTACACTTTTTTATGGCTAGAAGCAGAAAGTAATCCATCACAATTGGTATCTAATGAGGGTTAACGGTATCTACTTTCCTTAAGATAGAGCAAATTCAAAAATATTTTCATACCAGTGCAAAACAGTATTGCTACAAAACCAGTTTTTCTTACTTGAAAATATTTCTATTAAAGGCTATATATATATTTTAAAATAAAGTACTCAACCAAGTATGCAAGAAAGCCACACTAGAAATCCACATAAAAAATTTGGAAATTTAGTCATAAACAAAGAAAAAATTATAATATTATATTTTATTACAATTCCATGCATACTAAAACTAAAATGCACTATCATTAAACAAAACAACGCATTTTTCATCTTGCTATATTAGAATTTTTAATTATTGTCACTCGGAAGAGGTTATAGTAAATTTTTGTTTACATTTTCCTAAATTAAGAAACCTTTGTCTGTTTTTGTTTTTTTTAAATTGCGGTACTCATGGATTTCCGCTTTATTTCGAACTTTTAAGGTGATGTAGGGCACAAAAAAATCTCGAAACGGTCTCAATTTTACTTTTTAGCTTAAAATATACATACTGGAATGTTTAGAATAAAATTCTGCTAATCGCATGTAAATACAGTAATTACATCAAAATATATAACACTTTTTATGTGCGTTCGTAATTATATAAATACGTAGCACCTATTGTGTCGTCTGTCTGTCTGTCCGTCCGTCCGCATATAACAACGCAAAAACTACCCAAACGAATGGTTTGAAATTTAAGATATATTATATTTGCAGAATTTTGTCGAGACATTTCAAATTTTATGAAATTTGAATCAAAAATTTAGAAAATATTAATAAAAACATTTATTAAGAAATTTGATTTTTTTTTTAATCGGTGCTTTCTTGTTATGGAGCTTCCGAGGTTTTTCCCCTTTGTCAAGGGACCGAGATACTAATTTTATTACAGAAATTAATCAGCAGACGATATAATTCATTTCACAGAATTAAAAATCATCAAGATCCATTGACAAGATCTGAATATATATATAACTAGCTATAGTACGAATGCACCTCATTTGTCACGTTTGACGTACAATTTCCAACTTGTTCGTACTGTCTGTGTGTTTGTCTAAGTATGATGAAGGTTTCTTTTGTAAGGAGTAGGAGACTATTGTAAAATTAGATAACATAAATTTAATAGCGGGGTTTCTTTGTACATTTGCATCGTGATAATGCGCATAATCCAGTTTCGCCTCCTGAAAAATGCTACGCTATTGAAGAAAAAATAAGAAGACATAAAATCCATGAGTGGAGGTCAGAATTTATTTAGAAACGTAGCTGGTACAGGTAGGTGGCTCCCATAATGTAGAGCAATTTAGGATTTTTCAACACGAGAGTTGGAGATGAACTGATCACATTTCCATATCTGTTACATTGCCACCCAAAATGCAGTATCAAGCCAATAGCGCAGAATTAATTAGATTTTTAGGGAGACCGAAATACAAAGATTTTTGAATGGCAGATGCCAAGAGTGTGGAGCAGAAATTAAATTTATCAAATGAGTGAATTGAAAAGGTAGCCCTGTAAACATCTGCCAAACTCACATAGATTCGATGGGAATGTGGTTTTGATAGCAGCAAACTGTATATACAATAATTATAAAGTCTGAAACCAGCGATGGAATTTAGATAGATTTGCATTTTGTTATATGCTGAACAAAACGTAAAGGATAATTGTAATATCTGCTTCCAGATTTAAAAACAACAAAACGCAGCTGCAAGATTATAAACTGAATAGAGTAAGAAATATTTAATGGGTATAAAATTAACATTACGATAAAAAGGAAAAGCATTAATTTAGAATTAACCCTTTAATTATTTTAATTATTTATAATTAAATTTATTTAATTATAATTATTATTATTAAATATTTTTAATAATTTAATTTATAATAATTATTATTTAATATATTATAATTATTATTATTTAATTATTATTAAATATTTTATTTAATTATATTTAATTATTTATATTAATTTAAGAATTAATTTAGAAAATAATTTAGCCCACAATATTTTAATATTTAAAAAGGGAAAAATATTAATTTTGAATAAATAACCCTAAGAATATATGAGTAATGCCATACTAAGGAGTACTTCAAACTTATGAATTTATCCCGGAATGTGTTTTTTCAAGATCCTTCATGTTTAAATTCTTACCACTAAATCTCTATGGAAGACAAAGTTATGAAACTTTGCACAATTATTTTCAGTGTCTTTAGGACTTTTTTTTGTTGCGAGAGAAAATTGTAAAATTAGGATTCACGCAGCAAAATCTGCTCATATAAAAATGTCTTTTTTTCTTATAAAGAAGACGAACTAATATTTATCTTTTTCTGTATTTAAAAAATATATATATACACAAAAATAGTTATCCTTTCAAAATATATATTAACTTTTAAATTTCGTTAAAATTAATGATTTTAACTTTTTTAAAATGAAGTTTTACTGTATTTCAACCACATTAATTTTTCCGATATAAAGCGCTCACAACACTATCGTAGTCTTTTATACATTAATATATGTATGTATCCAAATGTAAAGCGAATAAAAACAAATACGATAGCGTTTTGAGCGTTGCATATTAAAAAGAAAAAGAATCAAACTGATGTAATTGAAATCTAAACTAATATTATAAAGAAGAAACGTTTCTGTGTTTATTTGTAGGCGATAATCTCAGGAACTACTGAACCAATTTACAACGTGTTTTTGGGAAAACGATGGTGCCAGCCTCTGCTCCAATATAGGCTACATTTTAACATCATAAAAGTTAGCCCCCCCATGACGGAAAATGAGAAAGTGACAGATGCATTTCGTTTGATCATCCTTTGATCCGATTTGATCAACCGTTTTTGTCGTTTGATCAACTTTATTTAATGAGTTATAATTAAAAATGCACAGGGGGGGGGGGGGCTAACTTTTAGGAAAATTAAAAATGCGCAAAATTAAAAAAAAAATTAGTGATTCTTATCAGAAATCGTTAGATCAGATTTGATCAACCATTTTTAGCGTTTGATCAAACCCGGAAGTGCCCGAAAAATCGATATTTATATAAGCTGTCCCCTACAAGTTAGCCCCTCCCTTGACGGAATTTCGGAAATAAAACGGTGTCATCCGACGTAGAGTCGATTGATAAGACTTGATCAACCATTTTTAGCGTTTGATCAAACACGGAAATCTCCTAAAAATCGATATTTCTAATTAAAAATGCGCAGGGGGGGCTAACTTTTAGGAAAATTAAAAATGCGCAAAATTAAAAAAAAATTAGTGATTCTTATCAGAAATCGTTAGATCAGATTTGATCAACCATTTTTAGCGTTTGATCAAACCCGGAAGTGCCCGAAAAATCGATATTTATATAAGCTGTCCCCTACAAGTTAGCCCCTCCCTTGACGGAATTTCGGAAATAAAACGGTGTCATCCGACGTAGAGTCGATTGATAAGACTTGATCAACCATTTTTAGCGTTTGATCAAACACGGAAATCTCCTAAAAATCGATATTTCTAATTAAAAATGCGCAGGGGGGGCTAACTTTTAGGAAAATTAAAAATGCGCAAAATTAAAAAAAAATTAGTGATTCTTATCAGAAATCGTTAGATCAGATTTGATCAACCATTTTTAGCGTTTGATCAAACCCGGAAGTGCCCGAAAAATCGATATTTATATAAGCTGTCCCCTACAAGTTAGCCCCTCCCTTGACGGAATTTCGGAAATAAAACGGTGTCATCCGACGTAGAGTCGATTGATAAGACTTGATCAACCATTTTTAGCGTTTGATCAAACACGGAAATCTCCTAAAAATCGATATTTCTAATTAAAAATGCGCAGGGGGGGCTAACTTTTAGGAAAATTAAAAATGCGCAAAATTAAAAAAAAATTAGTGATTCTTATCAGAAATCGTTAGATCAGATTTGATCAACCATTTTTAGCGTTTGATCAAACCCGGAAGTGCCCGAAAAATCGATATTTATATAAGCTGTCCCCTACAAGTTAGCCCCTCCCTTGACGGAATTTCGGAAATAAAACGGTGTCATCCGACGTAGAGTCGATTGATAAGACTTGATCAACCATTTTTAGCGTTTGATCAAACACGGAAATCTCCTAAAAATCGATATTTCTAATTAAAAATGCGCAGGGGGGGCTAACTTTTAGGAAAATTAAAAATGCGCAAAATTAAAAAAAAATTAGTGATTCTTATCAGAAATCGTTAGATCAGATTTGATCAACCATTTTTAGCGTTTGATCAAACCCGGAAATGTCAGAAAAATCGATATTTCTAAGTGCAGAAACTGTAAAAGTTACCCCCCCCCCCCCCTTATTGAAACTGACGGAAATTCGGAACAAATTTGATGTCAACGGACGTAAAATCATTTGATCAGATTTGATCAACCATTTTTAACGTTTGATCAAACCCGAAAGTGCCCGAAAAATCGATATTTCTAAGTACAGACACCCTAAAAGTTAGCCCCCCCTTACGGAAACTGACGGAATTTCGGAACAAATTTGATGTCAACGGACGTAGAATCGTTTGATCATATTTGATCAATCATTTTTAGCGTTTGATCAAACCCGGAAATGCCCGAAAAATTGATATTTCTAAGTGCAGAAACCCCTAAAAGTTAGCCCCCCCTTATTGAAACTGGCGGAAATTCGGAACAAATTTTATGTCAACGGACGTAGAATCGTTTGATCAGATTTGTTCAATCATTTTTAGCGTTTGATCAAATCCGGAAATGCCCGAAAAATCGATATTTCTAAGTGCAGAAACCCCTAAAAGTTAGCCCCCCCCCTTATTGAAACTGGCGGAAATTCGGAACAAATTTGATGTCAACGGACGTAGAATCGTTTGATCCGATTTGATCAATCATTTTTAGCGTTTGATCAAACCCGGAAATGCCAGAAAAATCGATATTTCTAAATACAGAAACCCTAAAACTTAGCCCCCCCCCCTCTTATTGAAACTGAAGGAAATTCGGAACAAATTTGATGTCAACGGACGTAGAATCGGTTGATCAGACTTGACCAACCATTTTTAGCTTTTGATCAAACCCTTAAGTGCCCGAAAAATCGATATTTCTGAGTATTGTAACCCTAAAAGTTAGCTCCCCCCCCCACCCTTATTGAAGCTTACATAAATTAGGAACAAATTTGGTGTCATCGGACGTAAAATCATTTGATGAGATTTGATCAACCATTTTTAGCATTTGATCAAACCCGGAAGTGCCCGAATAATCTATTTTTCTAAGTGCGGATACCCCTAAAAGTTAGCCCCCTCTTATTGAAACTGACGGGAATTCGGAACAAATTTGAGGTCATCGGACGTGGAATCGTTTGATCAGAGTTTATCAACCATTTTTAGGGTTTGATTGTTAGTGGGTTTTTTTTTTTAAATCAAACTGCGTGAAAAAATTTATTTATTATACATAGTTATGCAAAATTATAGCATTCACATTTTTAGACAGTATTAAAGCCATTTGTTTTCGATAGCATTATTTTATGCAACGGAAGGCGAAAATAAATTTAAGTTAAATTTATGGATAAACCTGCATTAAAAAAGGCAAAGTTATACTAAAATACAAATCAGAAACAGTAACATATTAACGATAAACACATGAATCTTTTTCCTGCTCTCAAAGTCGTAGCATATCTTTTTACGCTTGATAAAGAATGACTAACTTCTTTCCATACGTGTTCTGCTTTTTGATGGTGTTTAGAAAAAAAAAGTTTTGCTTTACATTCATTTTTGTATCTTTGTGCGTAATTTTTGCTGTATTTAATGTTTTAATTTTAACCGTATATATTAGTAGTTACATTGTTAACACCTTCTACAATGTTTGAAAAGTTTTAATAAATTCAATTTCTGTCTGCCTTCTGTCTGTCTGTCCGTGTTCTAACTCTCGTAAATATCCTCGGATTGCCATGAAATGTATATATGATATTGATATATGTAATGACATGTTCATTTTTGACAATGAAGTATGCAACACTTATACTTCACTTACAGGGGCACTCAAAAGAATTTCGTTTCATTATGGTCTGTGTGGAAAAATCCTTTGCAGTGTATTTTAATGTCTTTACACTATTTCAAATATATTGAAATTGATATACATCACTGAAGTTCACTACACGATGCTTACTATCGAATATTATACGTGTAGCACTTATAATTAGTTTACAGGGAAACTCAAAATAATTCTGTTATACTATGGTCTATGGGGAAAAGTCGTTTGCGGTGCATTTTAATCATGTTACACTATTACAAACATAATGAAATTTATATGAATTTCTGAGATGCACTAAAACATGTTTTCTGTAAAACATGGAGTGTAAAGCATTTATCATTCATTTACAGGGTCACACAAAAGTATTCGGTTACATGGTCTACAGGGGACAAATGTTTGACGCGTATTTTAATTACGTTACACTGTTTCAAATATAATGAAATTGATATACATTAATGTGGTTTACTACAAGATTCCTTTTGTATAAAATGATGTGCATAGCGTTTATTGTTCATTTACAGAGACACATAAAAGATTTCGGATGCAGGGCTATATCTGAAGTATTTTCTATAAGTGATAATTCTGGAAGTGCGCTTTCAGTTAGGTATGCGTTTAACTAAATTTTTCCATACTATGTGGTATGCATAAATGTTGTAGATCATATACAGAACCACGCAAAGGAATTCTACTCTGTATCGGCGTAAATTGCGTAGGGGTTTCTAACCGAGTTATGACTTTTGAATGTAAAACATGTTTAGTATACTAAGAGTTGTTTGTTGAATATAAATAAAATCGTATACATGGCCCCGCAAAATACTGGATAAATGACCGCTTATGTATGATAATTTCTGGAAGTGTGATTTCAGTAGTTTACACTACATGTTTTTGCCTAAATTAATCTTTAGATTAATATTTGTCGTGTATAAAAATCTTTAGGTAATATACAGGGCTGTACAAAAAAAATCAAATATGTTTCCGTCTACTGGTTAGAAACTACTGAAGGTGAATTTTCAACTATGTTATGTGTTTTTTACTAAACTAAATTGTAGCATACTATAAAGAGTACATACAAATCTATTGATTATATACAGGGCTGCAGAAAAAAATTGGAGTACTTTTCTGGCTATAGCTTGTAATTACTGAAATCTGGTTTCCAGATGAGTTTTGCTTTTTCTAAAATGTTTACTTAAGTATCTTTTTACCTTATTAAACAGCGAAGGTTTGTTAAAAAAATATGGAAGTGTTGGAAAGTGTTTCATTACCTATGCTTAACGTATGATTTTCCTTCTTGTTTTTCTTTATGCTGAGTGTACTTCTTTTTCCGATATATTAAAAAGTACTGAACGCAATGATTTGACTTCAAATACCAAAAAATATTTTAAATATTTTTTGTGCACAATGTCATTATATGCATAGCTATATTTAACGAGATTTTACTTAACTATTTACATTTAAATAAAAATTATTCAGCATGTTTTAAATAATATATAAATTAATTAATTTTATAGATAATTTGCTTTGCAGCATCATTATTACTTCAGTTATAGAATATTAAAAAGGTACACAATTAGGCTTGGCTGTATACAACCTAAGTAGTACAACCTAACTTTTAGGGTGTCTGCACTTAGAAATATCGATTTTTCGGGCACTTCCGGGTTTGATCAAACGATAAAAATGGTTGATCAAATCTGATCAAATGATTCTACGTCCGATGACACCAAATTTGTTCCGCATTTCCGCCAGTTTCCATAAGGGGGGAGGGTAACTTTTAGGGGTTTCTGCACTTAGAAATATCGATTTTTCGGGCATTTCCGGGTTTGATCAAACGCTAAAAATGGTTGATCAAATCTGATCAAATGAGTCTACTTCTGATGACACCAAATTTGTCCCGAATTTCCGTCAGTTTCACTAAGGAGGGGGGCGGATAACTTTTAGGGTTTCTGCACTTAGAAATATCAGTTTTTCAGGCACTTCCGGGTTTGATCAAACACTAAAAATGGTTGATCAAATCTGATCAAATGATTCTACGTCCGTTGACACCAAATTTGTTCCGAATTTCCGTCAGTTTCAATAAGGGGGGGGGGGGGCTAACTTTTACGTTTTCTGCACTTAGAAATATCGATTTTTCTGGCATTTTCGGGTTTGATCAAACGTTAAAAATGGTTGATCAAATCTGATCTAATGATTTCTGATAAGAATCACTAATTTTTTTTTAATTTTGCGCATTTTTAATTTTCCTAAAAGTTAGCCCCCCCCCCCTGCACATTTTAAATTAGAAATATCGATTTTTAGGAAATTTCCGTGTTTGATCAAACGCTAAAAATGGTTGATCAATTCTTATCAATCGACTCTACGTCGGATGACACCGTTTTATTTCCGAAATTCCGTCAAGGGAGGGGCTAACTTGTAGGGGACAGCTTATATAATTATCGATTTTTCGGGCACTTCCGGGTTTGATCAAACGCTAAAAATGGTTGATCAAATCTGATCTAACGATTTCTGATAAGAATCACTAATTTTTTTATTAATTTTGCGCATTTTTAATTTTCCTGAAAGTTAGCCCCCCCTGTGCATTTTTAATTATAACTTATTAAATAAAGTTGATCAAACGATAAAAACTGTTGATCAAATCTGATCAAACGATGATCAAACGAAATGCATCTGTCACTGTCTCATTTTACGTCATGGGGGGGCTAACTTTTATGAGGTTACATTTTATGTCGTTACCACAATCACCAACGGGATGCAGGAGCAAAAATAATTCTAAAGTTGTAATTTTTTGTGATATTGGTGGGGTTAGAAACTTGAAATTTGGCATAGCGGTTACTTATAAGATGTAAATCTTCGCTAAGAACTGTTTAAAAAAAAATCGAAATTTAAAAAGGTGAAATGAGCTGAAAACGGTTTAAATTACAATTTATATAAAATTGTTAGGGATAGAAACTTGAAATTTGGCATGTCTGTTACTTTTAAGACGTAAATGCTCGTACAGAATAGTTTTTACAAAATATGACATTTAAAAAGGGTGCAGGAGCAAAAAAAAAAAAAAAAAAAAAAAAGTTCTAAAATTGAGACCTGTGATACTGCTGGGGCTAGAAGCTTGGAATTTGGCATGATGATTAATTTCAAGATGATAATGCTCGCTAAGAATGGGTTCGAAATTTATAAAGATGAAATGAGTGGAAAATATTCTAAAATAATGATTATTTTGGAACTACCGAGCCGATTTTTAAAAAAATACTTTGAAGATAATATTGGTGACATTTTCTGTTTAATACTGGGCTACTTTTACCTCTATCAAAGGGGTGCAAGAACGGCAAATTTTAAATTTTGTATAGAGAAACTAAGACGTAGATGCGCACGAGCAATGCTTTATTAAAATTTTAATTAAAAAAAATTGAAAGGGAAGAAATACCAATTATTTGCCATATCAATGCCAGATACAACTTTTTTGGACAGTAAGGTAAAACGCAAGTATCAGTAACTACTATATTGAATTAATTGAAATGACAATGTTGAAGATAAGGAAATATGATTGCTAACTAAGTAAGCAAGTACTTATGCATACTTAGCCTTTCACCGCACAAAAATGTCGGTTAAATATACTAAACCAATATTTTCCAACTTATTACTTAACGACATTTAATTTTTATGATGATTCAAGTTATATTAATACGGAAAAAAATGAAACAATTGTTTGTTTGTAAGAAATAGACTCTGGGACTACTGAACTGATATTGAAAATTATGTCACTGTGTCATAGATGATAAACAGAGTTCCCAGACTGCAATGTATCTTTTTAATTTTTATTTTGGAAAGGGATGGCTGCAAATGGGATGAAATGAAGATTTTCTTCTTAATTTAAGTCTCATGTTCGCCTAACTCAATACGAGAATGAGGTTTCCTCAAAATGTAACTTTTCAAATAATATTTAAATTATCCGTTTCAGTATAATTAACCCCAAATATAAACAGACACACAAACACCACTTGGTATCATTCAATAACCACAGGTGAAAAATTGCGGGTTTTACTAGTATATTATAATTTGCTAAATAAATTCATGTTTGTGATCTTGTATAACAGATTTAAATAAATTTTAACACTTAACTTCACAATGACGAAAATTGTTGCATAGATACTGTGAGCGGTCTCTGAGACCGTTTGAATGAATTATTAAAGATTATAAAAGACTCGATTAACTCATAGAATACTGTTTCTGTGCTGAACTTTACGTGTAGCACCAATTTAATTAAAATTCACCTATTCAGAATTCTCTAACGATAGTACCACGGCTTCAAACGAAATAAAATTACATTATATCTATAGTTAAACTGAAAAGTACAAGTTAAAGTACGAACGTTGAAAAAAAAGCAGCGATTTATGAGACCGTTAACAGCAGTTTAGAGTTAAACAAAATGGAATAGGAGAAACAGTAAATACAAATCATAAATAAGCTGTATCTACCACCTGCTTTCTAGAAGAGACTCTCACATTTGACATTAAATTTGAAAGCCTTGATGTTAGTAAATTGATTATAATTGATTTTAGGAGTTAGCTAATCTTTTGAAGAGCAAGTTTCAGCATACTCTATGTGAATATATGAATGGTGCAGATGCAAAAGTCACATTATCCACTTTTTTAAGGTATTAAGTTATTCATATCACCGTGTTCGTCTTTTTAAGGCGAATCGGACTGTAATAGTGCTTTGGACCGTAAAAAACATATTAAGGATAAAAAAAAATGCTGAAAATCTCGTTTTGATGCATAACTCACATTATCCAACAACTGTTTTGCTGTAAAACTCACACTCTCCAATTCAAACAATCAGGGAGGTATACAGAGTACAGAGGTAGTGTAAAATGTTGCACTAGTTTAATGACAATGAAGGAGTTGAGGCATGTCTAATAGTAGTAAAATTTTTGTACAGATTATTTTTAATAAATGTTTTTCGATTTTTGTTGTTTATTACCCTCCAAAATAACATAATAAAACGAATGTTCAGATTTTTTTTTTTAATTAAGATCTTGTTGTTTTAAATTCATAACTATTTTGGTTTATAACTAACATTACCCATAAAAGTTTGCTGCAAAATTCACATTTTCCATATTTAAATTTAAATTCTAGCGTTACCACAATTATAACAGGTTTATAACTATGTGCAACTAGTTGTTATGGCAACAAATATATCACACACAAAAAAATTGTGCCAATATATCATGTTTCTTAATAATAATCAGTTTTTTTGCATTTTTCTAAAAACTAGGTTATGTGGAGAGTGTGAATTTTGCATCTACACCCCTTCATATATATATATGAAGTTACTCATGAAAAGGTTAAGAACAGGTCAAACATTTTTCCCAACTAAGCTCTCTCTTTGAATAACATAACAAACAAGAAGTATTTCTGGATTTTCTCATCTTTATAAATTTTAATTAAGCATTTCCTACCATAATACACTTCTCGGTTAGTAGGCTTTCTCTTCTCCATTATCACAAGTTGACCGCTATGTATAAGCTCGTTTTAATCTTTAATATATACTAAGCCATAATGTCTATTTATATACTGTGAACGAAGGGCTACATCAGAGCCATAAGAAATTTAATGTTCACCCATTTCCTTCTATGATATCCGTTTGGGAATTTATTAACTTTATAAGGTTAGTAGTACCTCGTTTAGATATTTAAAATATTCGTTTTAGATATTTAAAAGTTTCTTCATGTGATATATTGCCAGAGGGAATAGAAATACAGTTTTTATTTAATAAATAATAGTCGAAAAAGTTATAAAAAAATTCTAAAATACAAATATAACAAATATATATATGAGGACGTGAGTTTCAAAACTCGTCTTATCCAAAATCTAAAAAATCGCTCTCTTTTCTCTATCAATCTATTCTATTGGTAAATCTTCACTGAATTCTTAGAAAACTACAAGTCTTAGAAAAAATAGTTTTAGCATGTATTTCTGGCGTTCTAAAATATTGTTTTACAATGAAAACCAATGGAAGCAGTCAGAGGTTTTTCGAGATTTCCTCGAATTTGATTTTTTGGATAAGGCGAGTTTTGAAACTCACGTCCTCATATACTTATAAGATTTTAAACATAAAGCAGATGTCTAAATATAATCAACGTATAATCATACCAATTATGATGTTTATATTTAGTATATATTTTATGTGCAATTATGATGGTTGTTGTTATATTTTGAACTGTTGTATGGAAACTTTTTAAAAATTGCATAAAAATCTTATTTTTTCATTTTATTTTTTAAATCTTCATGCTTTACTTTTATTTTTAGTCTACAACATTACTTTTAGAAAAAGTGAAAAAAATAAACAGATACGGAACGAGTTAAGAAATCTGGATTATTAATAATCCCTTTAAAGGATTAAGGGATCCCTTTAAGGGATTAATAATCCCTTTAAAAATCAAATTGCCTCCCTGTGGGGCGTACGTCCCACGTTGGGAAACTACTTCAGCCCAAAGTCCCAATAAATAGAAAATTAACTCTTGCTTATAACTTTAATGCAGAGTATATGCATCAGCAAGCGACACCGTTTGTTGTCGAAAATTTCATCTCAGCCTTGCGGTTTATGAAGGGTGGTACATACCGATTTTCTTAATAGTGTTTGTTTTTGTAATTAAAAATTTTCCTCTTTTGAGCCTGTTATTTACATTCTTTTGCAATAACTTCTGAGATTCCAATCTGTACGAACTCATATTTAAAAAAAAAAAAAAAAAAAAAAAAAAAAAACTAGTAAAATGTAAATAAATTAAGAATATCTCATATCAAATACTCTACACTTTCATTATTCACTATCATTTTGTAACACATAGCCATTCTATTATACCTATGCACCATAACGCAAGTACAATCCAAATCAGATTTTTAATATTGATTATACCGATTTCTAAAATTAAACGTATTTTATACGTAAATCACATTTCAAGGTCAAGTGTTAGTTTCATGTCACTTACGTGCACAAAAAATAATTTCTGATTTCGCGATAACTAATACTTGTCCTCCAAATGATAAGTTTTTATCAACAATGACGCTCGAAACTATATTATATCGAAAACAATGCAAATTATTTTGTCTTATCTATATAAAAAATAGTAACCTAAATAGAATGACGTTTTAAAAAGAATTATTGAAGTTCGGTATTTCTTAGAACATTTAAAAACTAACAAACTAGAAATTGTGATTTCATAAAAGAATGATAGCACATATACTATTAATGATATAAGTAAAAGATTATTTGTTTGTAACTGGCAGGGGGCAAGGAGGAATATCAGGACAGTCAGGCGGGAAGGGGGGGGGGGTGAGATCGGGCGACTGACAGGGACACTAAGAACTCAGGGTTAGAAAATATACAAAATATTTGGTTATAATTTAATGGGTTTTTTAGAAGATATCATTCGTAGGGGCTCTGAAATTTTTTTCTCCCAGTGCGCTATTTCTAGTAAAACCGACCCTGTGATATTTAAACATATGCAAATACAATCTTGTGAATAATTATAAAAAAAACAGATCTTACACGAATATGACGTAAAAATGTATGAAGTAGTACGGCGAAGGGAAAAGTTAATTATCCCCTGTTACGCTTGTCTTTAGAATAAAAGTTAATATTAGATCGGAGGTGCTTTTATCTGTAGGCGCAAGTTTACAGTTGTAAAATTAATTTAATGTTTACTATTATTTATCCTGTTAAATTAAGTATACAAGAAAGGTACATGCTCTACAGACGACTATTTATCGTATCCGTATGCACATTTACAATCACAATATATCTTTTCTTATTAAATCGATTATGCGAGTTGTAATTTTCCAACTGGACGAAAAATGTCCGCGCCAGGATTCGAACCTGGGATCTATTGGCTGAAGCTGCCATGCTCTACCAACTGAGTCATCCCGGTCGAATCTGGAGGACCTAATTCATCCAGTTAACCTTATTGATCATAGCATCTGGTCTGATATCTGAATCAGCACAACAGAATAAATCACAGGTAATGGGACCACCAGCAAACGCCGGAAACGTGATTACACTAGATTAATTTTGACACAATTATTTAAATTGGTAAAGGAATCATATTAGATGTAATCTTCCCAACTAGGCGAAATAATGTAGTGTAATCACGTTTCCAGCGTTTACTGGAGGTCCCATTACCTGTGATTTATTCTGCTATGCATATGAAAGAATTTATCGTGTTCAATTATGCATATAGAAGAGTTATCGTGGGAAGTAAGTTCAGGGGGTTGATTATTGAGAAAATGTTGGAGTTGGCGAATCCTTTGAAAAGACCTAAAGGATTTACTTTTACGGAGTGAAACAATTTGTTAAAACAAGAAGGTATAGTGGCACTTGGTTGTTTTGGCAATCCGCAGAGTGCGTTTCCTGGGTACTGAAGTACTAAACTGGAGTGTAGTTTTCCCTTATATTTTGTATGGTGAAGCAAGGAAGACGAAAATCACATCACTAGAGTTAATGTTCTTTAATTGGAGAAAGATGTCACACTTCACAATCTTCCATAATAGTAATATTTTGATCAATCAAAGTTTCAGATTTTTTTAAATGAATCTGATGAATATTGGTGAGGTGACATTTTAAATTTAAAGTCAGGGGTGAAGAACACAAACATAATCCAAAGAATAATCCAGAAATGCTGTTGAACGGGTCCGATCAAGTTCACGTAATCCAAAGAGTTTTAAGAACATCAAGGTGATTTTTCGTTATAAAACCAAAGGGGTGGCCAAAGGGGCCAAGACATTTTTAGATGTTTATGAGATGAAGATCAGAGGGCAAGTGTTCTATCCGATATGAAAGTGGGCGCAAGGAAAAACACGCCAAGCGAGATACATTTCAAGCCAAGAGAATCGCATTTTTTTGCGTGGGAAATGTAACCGTTACTTATATACATATCAACTTCATAATTGACGTCATTGGAAGGGAAAAATCTTTTGGCGAAGATTGCACTTTGGCTAAAAAGAGAGATTAAGAATTTTACCGTTAATTATTGTTTTGGGAACAGGGCTTTCGAGGAATGCAGCAAAGGCGCCGTTTAAATGTTATAGACATCTGGAACAATATGCGAGACAAAGCTGACCATGAAAAGGAAAACATTTTATGCCTTGTATAATTTCATTTCTTTTGATATGTGGGAGACCGAATAAGTACGTTAATGATAATTTAAAAACAATATGCATGATTTTGACTAAAAGTCTTTCGTTGAAAGAGAAAGATAAAAAGGGTGCGCTTTTTAACAGCCGGGAATGTATATGAATTACGATTATGCAGAAAGGGGAAAATATATTTGATAAAATACATAAAATATAGATTGCTTTAATTTTTTGAAAGGAATATATATGGTATCTTTACCATAGTGCTGATTCAGATATCAGACCAGATGCTATGATCATTAAGGTTAACTGGGTGAATTAGTTCAGCCATATTCTGGAGGACCTAATTCATCCAGTTAACCTTATTGATCATAGCATCTGGTCTGATATTTGAATCAGCTCAACAGAATAGATTGCAGGTAATGGAACTCCAGTAAACGCTGGATACGTGATTACACTAGATTAATTTTAACACAATTATGGTAATACAATGATTTCAGCCAAGAGATCCCAGGTTCGAATCCTGGCCCGGACATTTTTCGTCCAGTTGGAAAATTACAACTCGTATGATTTCTTTACCAATTTGAATAATTGTGTTAAAATTAATCTAGTGAAATCGATTATGCTCTGCATTATCATTAAATTTTTCTTTATAACACATATAGTTTACGTACTCGTCTCACTTACAGTTTATCACCTATTGAAATAAACTCTAACTGCGAAATTTACCGATAGAGTGCGCTGTCAAGTAACTCATTTTGTAACACATAGCCATTGTATTATACCTATGCACCATATTTATGGCTGAAAGTAATTCGGTTTACAAGTCGTTTGACCAACCTTTTACTGGTCGAATGGGAACATTGAAGTGAAAAAGCAATAAAAAAGTATGTTTCATGTATATTGGCTTGAAAAAACTAGTAGCAATAACAGAAAGTTGATTTAATTTTTTGAAATAGAAATTATGTTGCATTCATAAATGGACAGAAAAACATAAAAAATGGCATTTTCCACAATTTTTTAAAGTGGTCAGCTTATAGATTCATATAAAACTGAAAAACAGAGTCAATACTTCTAAAAATCGGTAGTCATATTTAAGAGGATTCGAATTATGATTCAAATGTAAGATATGATGATATTAATAAGAAATGTGTTTGATGTAATTCCCGTTAAACTTTCATCTTTCCAATTAAGAAAATTTTTTTAATAATAATAGTAAAAATCTTCACATAAAAATTACACATATTTCCCCCCCCCCCCCCCCCCCCACCCTCTATTTTAATAATTGATATTTTAAACTAAACATTAGAAGGCGAAACATCATCTGGCAAAACATATATCTGGTTCAGAATTCATCCTGTAAAATGTAGCAAGAAAACATAAAGAATTTATTTTTCGTGTGATTATAAATAAAAATAAAAATGGAATGACGAAAATTCGTAGATTGTGGAACCACAAATCTCGAAAAGATGCATTTTTTACAGTTGTTGGAAACAGGAATTGTTTCTTACTTTATTCATTTATGTCGGAGGACTACGCTAATGAAAAAGTATGAGTGAAAGGGAATGTTTTTATTATAATACTTCCTTGTGATAAGAGAAAAATAATCTCACTTTATTATAATTAACATAGTGCCTCAGGAGGATTCACAAGATTAGAGACAGAGAGGGGTAAAGAATGACAAATTCGGAAAAACATAGAATGTTACTAAAAAATATATGAAAAATGTTTTCGACGAAAAAAATGTAATGTCTGGTTCTTCGTAACTCAACAACTTCAACTGGATAAATGCTTCAGTTAAATGAGAAATGGCTTTTTAAAAAAATTAAAAATAAATATTAAACACGTAAAAACATGAAAGAATAATTGAGTAAAATATAACCAAAGATAATTTTTTCAACTCAAAGTTCAGATTTGTTGCAAGAAGTAAGATGAAAGAATAATAAGTGACCATTTCGAGGTAATTTCTACCAGTTTTGTTTTCTTTCTAACGCAATTATGATTTTCATCGATATACGTAAGAAAGAAGCATTGGAATTGTGAAAATTTTCGACTTCCATTATTCAATGTTTTGGGCTATCTTGAACACGATTTGCATATTTTTAGAAAATGTCTGCCTGTTAGCCTGTGTGTGACACAAATTTTGTGGCCGCTCTATCTGAAGAACTAACGTACGGAATTTTATCAAACTTCATATTCTGAAATTTGAAATTAATTGGTGCTGATTAGGCTTGGGTGTATATTGCACAACAGGTGGCGCTGCTGCATAATTTCCCTGTCCACCGCGGATAGACGATTGCGATTATCATGCTTTCTAATTAGTTGTTAAACCGAACGCTCCTTAAGTTATTTCCAGTTGAACTTGGTTTCGTATATAATATCTATTAATTTTTATGTAATCTAATTAATTTATAACTGTAATATAATAAATATTACAGTAATATAATCTAATTAATTTCTATATAATCTAATCTCTAAATAATCTAATATTTCTATATAATCTAATAATATATATTAATTTCCTATATTATACCTTATATCTTCATAATCCTCCAAAATACCAGAAATGACTTAAGAAACGTTTGCTTTTACAAATAATCAGAAAGCGTAAAAATCCCAATCGTCGATCGGCGGTGGAGACAGAAATTATGCGGCGCTGCTATGCTGTGTTTTTTACGATTACCATGATAGCCGTATCTCAAGCACTAACGCGCGGAATTTAATCAAATTTCATATTCAGCTAGACTGGAATAAATTTATGCTGATTACATTTTTCTGCATATTGCCCAACAGGTGGCGCTGCTATGCTGCGATTTACGGCATTTCCGTGATATCTATATCTCGGTATCTGGTGGCTGGAATTGCAACAAATTTTATATATAAGTTACTGTTTCTGAAAATTGATGCTGTTTTAATTTTCGCTTGATCAACCAATAGTGGGTGCTGCTATCCTATGTTTGAGAAAATTTTCATAAGCGGGTTCACAACTTTTATATTTTGAATATTAATTAATTAAGTACAAATACTCAATGAGATGGACGAAATGAAATACTTTTACACATTTAATGAACATCACAACACCAAGTACTTACATCACAAGACACATCACAGAACTACATATACAATGACTAATCGCAGTAGAAACAGAACTTAGGAACATAGATGGCACTAGCGACTGGAGACTTACAATTCTTATTTTTATGGTGCTGCCATCTACATTTTGCTTTCTGAAGTAAAACATCTTAGCAACCAATCGATGCAATTTAGCGACCGTGGTTTAGTCATATAATTAACTCCATTTTTGCAACTTTTATACACTTATAACTACATTGTTGCTACAACCGCTCGTTTTTGACGTCAACTTTGGCTGTGGACCCGATTACAGAATATTAACCCTCTGTTTTTTGCGATAAACATTATAGTTAAATCCCATTTTCTATTGCGTACAAATGAACAAATTATATATTTTACAGATTAATGATTTAAATATTTACACACTTATCTCAAAAATTAACTTTTAATACACAATACGGAGCGCTATTGTGTTGTTTTTATTTTTTATTTATTGATCAATGTAATTCTGTGTTAAAAATTTTAAAAATGTACTGTACTTTATATGCACAATTGTTTGTATGCTATTATAAATTCAGATAATATATTAGTACTATACAGAAGAAAGTTTTGTTATGGTCACAGCATACTAGTTGGCACATGTTTTTGCGGTAAATTGTACATCAGATCAAAGTAAGTCCCTATATAACTCACAAATAGAAATATACGCATTAAGTAATTCTGCTAGGTCACTGTGCCATTTGCGAATTGATGCCTGAGCTCCCCCATAAGTTAATGCTTTATTTCCTGAATACGTATTTCACAAAGTTTTAAGAAAGCTTTGAACCAAGAATCGACTTGAGTTTATTTTCATGAAATGAGTTAGGAAAACCATCAGCATATTATTGTTTGAACTGTTTCCAAAAGCATTGTCCGTTTTAGAGAATATATATACTTTATTAATTTGCATTTATCCAGTTACATACAATGGGTTCTTTCTAAAGTTTTAAAGACTGTTGGCAGTTCCATTTTTTGTAATTTAGGAATTTCTCTTTTTATTTAATTTATCAAATTATTTATTTCATCTTCTAGTACTTTCCCGATTTGTTTCTTTCTTCTAATTTAAATAATTACAAATTTGAAGTTCTCTTGAGAATATTTAAAAATTGCTTTCTCTTTTTCTTCAATAACAAATAATTTTCATTACAACTAAGCATGTTCTTAAATCTAGCAAAAATTCTTTTAACTTTATATTAACTTGTTGGTATATTTTGTTCATACCAGTTTATTTGAAAAAACGCAATTTAATTTGAATCTGACTTTACAACACGAAAAGCAATGAATATTTTATATGTTTACATTTTAAAAATAATCTTTGAAGTAGGGACGCACCTAATAGTGATTTTGGCCGAAAACCCAATACTGAATATTTGGCATATAGGTAAGTCGAATACCAAAAATTCGGCTGGCCGAATAGTAACTGTTTGGCCGAATGCTGAATATTTTGCTGGCCGAATACTTTTATATTTCAGAGTTTAAAGGCTTTAAAAAGTTAAAACAATTTTACATAATATTTAACACCGATACTTCCATTTTGATAAACAAAACATTTTTACAAGTAAACTTTACACTAAAAAAAATGCTTTGAGTTATTATTTAAGAAGATGATAGTTAAAAAACTTTTTTAATAAAAAAAAAAAATAATTTCATAGTTTTTTCTGGTTTTAAAAAATTAATTTCATGGTTTCATAGTTTAAAAAAATGAATAAATTTTTCTTATGTTCTAAAACAAATATTTTAAAATCAAAGAGAAATTTTGAAGGAATTGAAAGAAATTTTTTATAGTCATATACTGTTTATTTGTCAGGAACGGACTAAAGTAAAAAAATAAATAAATTATGCAATCTATTCAAATGGCAGAAACTCAGCAGGAATAACGTTCCTGTTCCTTTTCATTTGGAAAGGAAGTTATTAAATGCATGAAAAAGCAGTGTCTGAAGTGTGTGATCATTTTGAGAGCTTGTACACATACAGGTTGTTCCTAAAATCATGTAAGAAACTTTCAGGGGAGATAATGTGATCAAGACAAACATTTTTCAAACATGAAGCAACATCTCAATCCACTTATTCAATCAAATATGCAATACATCCAATTAAAAGTGCAAGGTGTGTCACTACAATCCGAAACTGAATTTTCGTTCCCAACTTTAGAAATAATGAAGATATTTTAGCGAGATTTGCATCATATTAATTTTGATGTAAATAAATTAATTTAAAATGTTAATTTAAAATGTAATGTTATCATTGAAAGTGATTTAATTTTGGACAGCGACACAGTATAAGTACTGTCAGCTGCATTCTGAAAAAAGGAATAACTAACTCAGTGTTGTTTAGATATGAATGGTGGTAATTTCCAGCATTTGTAATCATGTTATCCTATTTCACATAAATTAAAATAACTTTGTTGAAAATATAGCTACAATATCTTCATTGTTGTTAAAATAAGAAGCGAAAATCCATGTTTGACCTGCAGGGAGATACACTGTATTTTTGACTGAATAAATAGATTGCGATCTTGGTTTTCTGGACAAATATTGTCTGTATTTATGTCTATCATCCCTCCTGAAAGTATTTTACTATTGTTTAAAAACGTTCTGTTTGGGAATAAGCAAGAATCAGGCTATTTAACAGACAATGTTCAGGAACGTGCATTTGTATATAATTAATTCCTATGAAGGTTATCATTAACGTTTAATTTTCTTAAGTGACACTTTTCTAACAGCAAATAGATAATGTAAAATCATTCTCTTTTATTTAAATATGATTCTACTTCTAATGAATTTGAATATCTTTATTAATGGACAGTTAAAAGTAGAAGGACTTTTTTAAGTATTCGGTTTGGTCGAACATTTCGATATTGTGCTAAGCCGAATATTCAGAAAACCGAATATTTTGATATTCGGCATTACCGAATATTCGATAGTATGGACGAATACTCAATAGATAATACCGAATATTCGGTGCATCCTTACTATGAAGTAATAAATCCTTAAGGAAAAAACTAAACTATTAGACAGTGCATATTTAAACAGTAGTTGACCAAGAAAATTTAGTAAATAACTACATGTTTTTATGTTAATATTTCAGGTGTTTATATGTTTGCGTTAATTGAAGTGTCCGATGGATAGCATTTTGAAGAATTTATTTACAGCATGTCTATCATACATAAAAACCAAAAACACAGCTTGCACAAAAAGAAAATCATTCAAACTTTATACAGGATTCGAAAAGAACCAATAAGGTTTTTAAACATTAAGGTTTTAAACCAATAAGGTCCTTAAGCCAATAAAAATTACTAATAACACAACCAATCAACTTTTTTTTTAAAAAATAACGTAATGGAATTGAAAACTAAATGATGGAATGTGCGATTACGTCATTCTTATGTTTGGCTATACTGTAGAAATCCATTCTTCTTGATTAAAAGTACATAAATATTGCAATGTAAATAAGAGTCTTTGTGTTAATTTTGGTTTTCAAAGGAAAGCTTGAAAACCACAGAAGCCCAGTATAAGCCATTTTAGTCATTTGCTAACAATATTGAAATTTCAAGCATTTTTTAAGGAATCTTTTTAAAAATTTAATAAACAAAGTATCGAATTAAGAACGGATGATATTCTGATTATTAAAAAGGTGTTTCATATATATAAACTTAACTTCATATCCGATAACTGTAATTTAATTTAAGCTATTTTAGGATTTTATACCATCCTGAAAACCGTTTAAATAAAATTTAACATTAAAAGATAAATTCTATTCTTTGTTTCCCCGTAAAATTCATTGCATCACATATGGAAACACATAAACCATTCCATAAAAATCCCATTATGTCTTTCTCATGAAATAGATCTATTATTAAAATATTGCACAACATCATCTGAAATATATTTTGAAAATGCTGAAATGCATCTTCTATAAAATAAGCTTTTTCTGGCATTTTATTTTAAATAACGTGTTTTAGAGGTAATAGGAAAACGTATTTCTTTTAGAAACAACAACAACAAAAAAAAAAGGTTATAGTTACGCTTGCAAAGCACTTATAATATAATTTTTGTTTCTGAAATTTTATTTAAATTTTACTTTGTATCGTTTTTTGAGTTATTTATGCACAATCGTGGAAAAAAAAAAAAAAAAAAAAAAAAAAACTTATATTGTTTTATTACTTAAAAATCGCAGAAAATGTGAGAGGTACCATTTTACAGGGAATTGTGTCTACTTTCCGAATATGAATGCAACTTTTGAAATTGGGGTGTATTCATATTAAAAATTGCATCAACTTTGATCTTTTAAATGGCAACACACACTTTTGCCACGTTTATTTATTTCTTTGGATCAAAACAGCTCAGAAAAAAGTACAGTTTGTATACCTTTCCTTAAATCTTCATAGAGTTATGGAAAAAAAATGTGTTAGAGGTTTATCTATACATTTCGAAAAAAAAAAAATTAAGATGTTATAAGGAAAAGTACTGAAAACATCCAATTAGTCACCAGTAAAATTATATATTAAAATTGTGTAGAACAGCGTCGAAAGGCGTGAAGCAAATTTCAAGGGGATGCCTAGTTGACACAGCTTTATGCCAAGTTTACAGTTTAGATGTCCTGCCAATATTTGGAGTCATTGAAATAAGGTCTAGCTGTAGTTTTAATTACTGTAAAGAGGTATATCTATACTAATAAAATAAAGTTTCGCTCTCTGTGTGTGTGTGTGTCTGTGTGTCTCTGTGTGTGTCTGTTGGCGATGGCTAGGAAAATTTAGCGCACCTAGAAGTCTGTAAATTTAGATTTAGGTAGTCCAAACCCTCTCTTGGTGCACCTGACCCTCAGAATTTTAATATTTTGATAATTAGCCTAGATATTAATTAGATTCTCATTAACCATCGCTTCTAAAATGACATTTTTAAAATTAAAATGGCGAAAGAAACGAACCGGCGGCGCATTGGATTTGCAAGCGGAAATGAACGAATTCGAAATTATTTTACTAATTAGCGAATTTTAAGAAAACTAATTGAGATATCAATTTGAAAATTTCTGATCATATGTAAAAAAATATTCTACATCTGACTGTGTGATTTTTGAAAAATTCGGTCGGTAATTTTTAATTTATGCAAAAAACTGCCAAAAATCTGCCAGCGCCAGTGAAAACAATCCGAAAAAGTTTCAGACAGGGATCTGCTTTCATTAAAAACTGAACTACAAAGAGATCTGTTTCTCTGGCCGATCCCTCCATTTAGTTTGCGAAAATGAAAGGAAATAATTGCCAATTTAAACTAATGAACAAAAATTTAGGTAACTAATTAAAATATAGATTTGAAATTGAGGTCGGGAAGGGGTGTCATCTGTCGGCTATTTTAGCGTAGCGTCTTCGTTATATTCTAATTACCAGAAAAATGTAATTCTTTTTTTTTAATGATCGCGTTAATGTAGGTGACGGTGGTTCTCTTGAACAAATTATTCATTAGAGGGAGGGGATTAACGCCTTTCTCTGAGATTGTAATTATCTCGGGCCCGGGCAACGCCGGGCGGGTTAGCTAGTATAGTAATAAATTTCTCTGAGTAATTATAGTAGGCAGCCAATTCAAGTGGTTCTCACCGACAATCCGCCACCTTGCCCTGAACAGAGCCACAACTGTCACAGTGTGGTTGTATCAGATTTGCGCAAACTATAAGTATCTGTTACGCAAACTAAGGTATAACTGAAAACATTAAAAATTAGGAATAATAATACCAAATTAAGAAGTTAATTTAAGTTAAGTAAGAAAAAAAGGTAAAAAGTATAGAATACAGTTAAGCACAAGTTAGTTAATCAGGGACAGGGGACAAGCTAGGTTGACAAAAAAGGACATTTTTCAGAGAGGTTTTTTTTTTGTGTGTTTACAATATAATTTTTTTCCCACACTTTCTGTTAAGATAGCAGGTGCCTCGGACCGCACATAAAAGGTCACCGGGTCACATGAGGTTCGCGGGCCTCAGGTTGAGTATGACTGTAGGGCGAAGGCCCCACGTTGGGAAACATAGGTTTAGATAATCTTTACTACTTTTTTTTTTTGTTGTTATCTGATCATCGCCCTGTACACTCTAATTAAAACAAGTCTTGAAATAATATTTTTTAAAAGAAACATTTATTTAGTGGTATTCCCACACAGTTATTGCGGAATGTGCTTGATAATATGTATGAAAGGTGCATTGATAAAGGTGAATCTCCTGAAGAAATGTTATCCTGCAAAACATTATAGAGCACATCTGCTATCATTGATTTATATAATAGGCTAAAAACTAGTGTCAGTGATATATTAATGGAAAACATCTTGTTGGGCAGATAGATGGTGCTCCAATTATGATGGGCAAGAAAAATTACAGAGGAAGAAGAAAATTCGCAAATGTTTCTTGCGCAGTGTAGTGTGGTATTTGTTGAGAGAATTTTGTATTAAAAAAACAATGCTCCTGTTTTTTAATGAGATATTGAAATCAATCATAAAATATGTCAATGCAATCAACGATAATGACAAATGTAAATGTCACTTCAAAGAATTTTGTGAAGATGAAAATGAAGACGATGTTATGAGCTTTACTTCACACTGATGTTAAATATAAAACTAATAAATAATAATAATATAAAACAACACCTACTGACACGAATGGTGAAGATACTGGCTTTATTGCATTTATACAAATAATCCAAAAACCTGTTTCTGATAAAAGTTTTGACCTGTTTCAATGATAAAAAAATGTATGGCGATTGTTGTATTATGTTGTTGCAGTTTTCACTGTTAATAGTCTTATAGGTCTCTTTTATTCTAAGGACAATTTTCATCTTAACTAGTTTGTATCTTCTATTTTTCTTAATACTATCTGAATTCGAGACATTGTTCAAATAATAACCTGATAGCATATATGCTATTCTTATATGATCTCTTATGCTTCATGATTTTTGATTTTATTAAGTTTAATTTTTGCAATATCTTTTCCATTGATTTTTATAATATATCTTCCTCTGTTTTTCACACATGTGATTTCATGTGCCTATATAATAAATATTATATATTTTATATTTAAATATATACATATATGTATCATCATTATCATCATCAACCGTTTTCAATCCACTGCTGGATGTTGGTCTCTCCCAGATTTTTTCATCGTTGCCTATCTAGTACTTTTGTCATCCATAGTTAACACCGGCCACTTTTCTGATTTCGTCACAGAAATAGATAGAGTGCTTTTGGGAAGAACAATATCATTCTGAAAAGTAACATGCTTCTTTGTTTGAAAAGAAAGGTGTTTAACCAATGCGTTTTGCCTGCACTAACTTATGGAGCAGAAACATGGTCGCTAACAAAACGTATGGTACAAAGATTACAAACAACACAGCGAAGTATGGAAAGATGTATGCTAGGCATAACCAGAAGAGACAGAAAGAGAATAACTTGGATAAGAAGTCAGACGAAAGTTTTTGACAACATTGAGAGAGTTAAACGACTAAAATGGAAATGGGCTGGGCACATTGCAAGAAGACAATAGATGGAGCACAAACACCCTACAGTGGTATCCCAGAGATCTAAAACGACCAAGAAGATACACACACACACACACACACACACACACACACACACACACACACACACACACACACACACACACATATATATATATATATAATGTATCCTTATGAGCAATTTTTGCGTGATAGGACTTTAAAAATGGAAACTGATGCGTTCTACTTAAAAAAAAAAAAATCTAATTTCATTTGAGTATTTTTACAGAAACCTATAATAAATTAATTATACTGAAATAAAATGCTATTTATCTATCTATGTCTATGCCTTTATATGTAGTATAATACAACTAAATCGATAACGGATAGCTATTGTTTAATATTAGCAATTTTAAGTTTTTATTACATTCGTAAAATTTTAGTATAAATAAAATTTAATATTAAAAGATCAATTTATTCTTCCGAGAATGTTTTGTTTCAATATTCTTTGCATAGCACAAAAAAAAAAAAAAAACACGTAAACATTCAGTAAAAAATCTCATCATGTTTCTTTCTGAAATGTGCATTTTATAAAAGCAATTTTTATTGCATTTTATTTTACTTTTAAATACCGTGTTTCCGTGATGTGTTTTTGCTTTTCGGGAACAGAAGGTTTAAAATCTCACTGCAAAACATTCGTAAGATCGTCTTTATACATGACATTTTCTTTAGAAAAAAACTACTCATTTATATTAGTCTATACAATTTTGAAATCATTTCTATAAGTGTACAGTACGAACAAACACAACGAAGTTCGAATGCAAATCAGAACTGCAATTTTAGTCGCGGAACAAAACTTTTTGAGCCCATACATCTGGTGTATGATTGTCTATAATTCTGATTCACCTTTTTTATCTAGAAGGATCGCCTGTTTATTTATTTTTCTTTGAAGTTTGATATGTTCAATAAATTGTTTTCTTTTTTTATTCAATTTGTTATGTTTTATTTAAGGGGGGCGGATACAGTTGTCAAATCAATGAAAAAAAGTCCTTCCGGCTGTACCGGGAGGAAAGATAGCTTTCCTATATCTTCGTTTTAAAATTTTAGCTAATGTTACTCGAAAACTGCTAGACATTACAGAAGATTCATTAATACGGAATTTGAATAAGAAATTCGCCAAATTAGTCAGATATAGCTAAGTTGCATTCATTTATGGAGACATATTATTGGCCGCCAAATCTGGCGATATTGCGCCAAGTATCGCTAAGTTTGGCGAGAATTCGACGCTAAAGGATACGAATATATAGTTTTATGCGAATGATTGGAAAATGAGATTACAAGAATGAAAGATAATAATTTGCGAGAAATCACTTTCACTAAAGTAAATTAATCGTTGGTTTTTTGTAATGTGCCGTCTTGTTTCAAAATGTCAGCTACCCTAGAATTTCAAACTGCTATATATCAGCCACTTTTTAAGATAGAGACAAAACAAAAAATGCCCCGGAGTCCTTGTAACAAGGCCTAACACTTAAATAAAAATAAATTTGAAATTTAAATTTTTTTGTATATTTATTTTAGTTCAAAATATTTTAGTGACCGCCATTTTGAAACAAGATGGTGGACCAAACTGGCCAACGAACTCGGTCGAGACATTCGTGAGCCTAATACACACATTTAGTTACATCCATATCGGTTCATAAATACGAGTGCTATCGTATGACATAGATCACATATATCAACGTTTGAACAGAGGGTGGTTTGGGGGCCTGGGGGTCATGATCGGTGAAAATTTACCAAAATTTACCTAAATTGCTTTCCTGCGAACGCTGCAATAGGTAGCTTTATTACTTTTGTAATGAAAGCTTCCTAACAGTCCATTTTCTCAGCACTTTTTGAATTTTACTTTACGAATATATAATAATAATAATTTTCGTCATGTTCTTAAATCAAAAGTTATGAAGTAAGAACACCCTGACAATAATTTATGGAGACCCTGTATGTATAAACGTAAGTTATAAACGTATGTCAGTACAAACTGCAGATGATGCATTTCAGTAACTTAATTTAATTATACGTTTTATTCTTTATCATTCAAAAAGCAAAAACAATTTCATTAATTTTAAAAGCATCACATTATTTTAAGTCTGACAAGACGGAAAATTAGTTTCCTTACTCCTCATTAACTTGAAGCATTTGTAAGTAGATAATATGCCCATCAATAATAATGCAAACTTTTATTATTCATATTTTCCATTCTCGCTACTTCATAGATTCACGATGTTTTTCACGATGTATTAGATGTAATGCGTCCCGGGATAACAAGTTAATTAGAATTTTAAATCATTTAAATTCTGATTTATGGAATTAAAAAAAGTTTTTAGAAGATTAAACAAGATATTTATGCAAATGTTCTAGGAAACAATTGTAATTTCAAGAAAAGATGTGGAGCAGAAAGTTTAATAAGAAAAATAAGAAATAGAATTATGAAGAAAAATTAAAACAGCATTAGAAAATTCTAATTCAAATAATAATAATAAACACTTTAGAAAACCTAAATAGATAAAGATGATTTTTTAAAAATAAATTTCAAGAAAAGATGGATCCGAAAGTTAAAACAAAACAGAAAAAAAAAGAAAAAAAAAAGAGGTGATTGCTTTTTTTTTAATACTTATACATTGATTGATTAATCAAGATTAACAGGAACAAAAAAAAAGTGACTGTTTTTTTTCAATTATTATACTTTGATTGGTTCATCAAGATTAACAGGAACAACAACAACAACAAAAAAGGCGGCTGCTATTTTTTTTTAATGATTGATTGGTTCATCAAGATTAACAGAAACAATAATAATAAAAAAAAAAAAAAAAAAAAAAAAGGCGACTGCTTTTTTTCAATGATTATACTTTGATTGGTTCATCAAGATTAACAAAAAAAAAAAAAAAAAAAAAACATACATCATGCATAGATTACGAAAAACTTTCCAACAGTAACAGAATATTATTAAAAAAATTATTTTTTTTTTCACTTTATGAAATGAGATAGCTAAATAAGCAATTTATAAAACACATAATTCAGTAAAAATCTATTTTCACCTACTGCTGTCCATATCCGGCAATTGTGAGCAAATTCTTTCATTCAGTCCCGTATACGATCTACAGAATTTATACAGACTGCATAATACACTCAAAATTAGATAAGTTTAAAAATGCATACCACAGCGGAAAACGCACTTCCAAGCAGCTACCGATCTTAGTCAAAGTAGCCGAGAGGTTCTGCTCTTAAAGCTCGTAGACGGGAGGTGCTAGGTTCGAAACCTCTCGCACCCGTCGGCCTAATCGTTCCCAGTTTTCGTGTTTTTCTTCGAATTTTGGATTTCCTTGGGTAAATACGGATTAGGTTCCCTTAGAAAGACCCTCCACGGAGGGCATTTCCCTTCGGGCCTATATCACTCGTGCAGATAATCGGCAGTCATAGTTACATCAACACCATCTTCCGAAAAATTGGCTCAAGTCACAATTGGCTTTAAAAATCAAGTTAGAAGTTTTTGAGTCTTGCAGTGCTTTTAGTGTTCTTTATTTGATCACGAATTTTGCTAGACTTGTTATGTCAAGAAATTTTTACACCAATTATTAAACAAGCATGAAAATAACTGCAATAAATTTTTTTTTGGCCTCTTCTTATTTACGATTACACTCGATGTTTGGATAATTTCTTTAGGAAAATTATTGAAATTAAACATTTGTTTCCAAAATCGCGTGGGTCTAACAGTGTTTTTAACGTTTCGTTAATTTTGTGACGAACTTTGCATAGCTGTCAACTTTTATGCCTTTTTCTTACTACTATTTTTGATAGAAATTTTTATCTTATTTAATCGCAGAGTTTTGGCGATAAAATACAGTGAATATACTTAATTAAAATGAGTGACAATAAAAAAGCGTAAAAGTTAGCAATTATGATTTTTCTGGGCTTATTACATTGTATAAGAAAGTTTCACAATGAGAATGTCTATTTTGAGTTAATTAAATATCCTTCAAATCTTGAAGGATACAGGATCCGATCAAACCAAATTGAGTGTCAGGTCCTGATGCAGTTTAATGTTTCGGCCCGTAAAGTCACAATAAAAGATCTGTATTGCCGATTGACACCTTTCGGACAAAAACTACGAATCTGAAAACACGCCCTATGCCTATATCGCTACTCTGATACTCAGTGATCAATAGATGTCTCCTATTTTCAGAGTAAAAAATCATGGAGAGAGGATCCACCTCAACTTTTCCATTTAAAAAACTTATTGAGTTTTAAAAGGTTAAAAAATTCACGAAATTTTAAAAAGGTAAAGTCTATAAAGTTTTTAAAGCTTTGAAGCTGAATTTTGTTTTGCAATGTGGTCACCTTATGGAGAAATATTAATTTAATGCAAATTTATTATGGAGCAATATTAATTGAACGTAAACGTTATCACGTGTTAACTGCACTATTTGGGGGGGGGGGGGGGGTCCTTGAAATTTTGGTGCGCAGTTCTCCAGACCCGCTGGACAGTGCATCATTCAGTCGCTAATTAGATATCTTCAAAATATTGATTTAATTTAAATTATTATAGAACAATATTAATTGAATGTAAACGTTATCACGTGTGAAATGTGTTATTGGGGGGAGGGGGGGGGAGGGTCCCTGAAAATTATTTGTCCATGTCTCCGGACCCACTGGACAGTGCATTAATCAGGCCTGAATTAGATACACCATCTATAATACATACCTATAATTTGACTACATACTTATAATATACTGAATATATTTATTTATAATTTTTTATATATTTCGAATAAAAGTAAATTTTCGGTCATTGCACCTTTTTACGAAATAATAGGAATCTTTAAGATAATTAAAAAAAAAGAAGTAGAAATTAAAGGCTGAGGTATTTTATCTTTCGGAATTACATAACAAGATTAACACAGAATGCTTTTAGAAACTCCAAAGTAGATTAGCACAAAATGCAGATGGCACGCAACAGTAACTTAATTTATTTACATTTTTTTGTTCGTTTTCATTCAAGAAGCAAAGACGAATTCATTAATTTTAAAAGCATGACAGCTCAGAAAATTAATTTTCGCGATTCTCATTAACTTAAAGCGTTTGTAAGGAGATAATCTACACATCAATAACATTACAAAGTCTTATTATTCATAATTTCTGTTTTCAATTCCTTTAAAGTAATGGAGTAGGTAATTCAAAAAATATAGGAAGGTCTCAACAGTAATTTTCAAATAAATTTAACAATTGGGATTGTTAAATAATTAATAAAATATTTAGGAGTATAGTTAATCTTTCCAAATAGTATTTATTTTCTCTCATTATCACGATAATGAAACAAGTGTGTATGCGTGTGTGTGTGTGTGTGTGTGTGGGGGGGGGGGGTTGATTGAGGGGGTGGAGCCTCCTCATATAATAAAAATTTATTACAGAAAATAAACAGTTTTAAAATATCAGTGTATAAACTCGTATTTCACTGTACAATCTACAATAGGATATATATTATAATACATATTATAACATTTAATAGAATATATATTACAATATATATTGTAATATTTAATAGAATATATATTATAATACATATTACAATATTTAATAGAACATATATTATAATATATATTACAATATTTAATAGAATATATATAATAATATATATTATAATATTTAATTATAATATATATTATAATATTTAATAATATTTAATTTTATAAATATAATTATATATTATAATATGTATAATTCCCCTCGAAAAAACAAATCACGTAATTAATGTTTTTTCACTTTCTTTGCCTGTTTTATAAAATAAACTCTCATCGAAATATGGTCCACGAACAAATACATTAAATACTCAAGCATAAATTGACCCCTAAATTCGAGAGAAATAACAGGTTGAGTACCAGTATTTAAGAAAAGTCATCTTTGTCTTATTTAATCGCAGAAGTCATAAACACTTTTGTTATTAAACAAGACGAATATAATTAGTCGGAAGTACTGTTATTCAAATAGTTATTTATTTCGAAATAGGGGATCGAATTATACACGAGTATATACGGTACAAAAATCTGCATTTCAATATATATAGGGGAAGACAGGACAAAGTGGTCACCCTAAGGTTTTGTGATTTTTTTGTTATCCCTTAAAATACATATACATAACTGGTATTTTGCATAGAACTAGAGTGACTACTTAGAAGTGTAAGGTTATTTATAATTTTTACGAAATAATAAAATGGAAATGAAAATTTGCTTTTTTCCAAAAAAGGTCAAAATGACCACTTTGCTCTACAGGTGTAAAAAGATTGAAAACACTATTTAAATGATTAGAAAATGTTATTGTCATAACAAATCGTATGAAACATAATGAAATATTGAAAATGGTATGAAAATCCAATAAGAGTTCGACAAACCCAAATAAAAAATTATAAATCAAAATCAAACACAGCATTTTTTGCAAGTGAACTTCACGTCATCTTCGCAAAGTGAACAGACCTCATGAGCCCAGAGGTGACAAACATTGCACCTGATCCAACCAAACGGCCACTACCCTGACCACTTTGCCCGTTTGGGAGCCATGACAGAAAATATGTTCTACAGTGGAAACTAATGAACCGTCAACGACGACTCACCCACCAATGTGAAGCTGAAAACATGCTATTTCCTTACACATTCAGTAAATAAATGCAAGTGCAACAGGTTATTGTTAATTGTATGTAATATAAGTCACTTACCTTAGATCACAAACTTCAAAAACTAGAAAACCCGCTCTAAAATTATCAAACATAAAACCACCTTTTTCAACGATTGTTTGGTTACTCAATGCAATCAAACAAAATAGTTTTACCACAAAATACGCAATGCCAACACTCCGGTGACGTCATTATATTGAATAACCACTTTGCCGCCCTGGACATTTTGCCCTGCCTTCCCCTATATATACTTATATTATCAATTTTAAACAAAAATTCTTAATTTTAGAGTATTAATTATTTCTGCACTCAATGTAGGCGGTATCAAATAATTTATAAAATAAATGTTCAGGTTACTCTTTTTCTTTCTTTCTTTTATTTTATTTTTCTTTTTTTTCGTGGGTGTGTGTGAATGTATTTTATTTCATTCATACAAGTATTAGTTTTTTCCCAAATTTTACGCTTCTTAGAAAAATTCTATAAAAGTTTTATTTCTCTGATATCAAAATAACTCTTTTTCTTCTTTGTGATAGTTATTAAAGTGATACTTTATAACATTTTTGTAACATAATGCAAATTTTAAATGTTGTTTAGGGATAATTTACTTATTCATCTAAGCAATTTTAAATAGAAATAACATATTTGACAAATGCGTTTTAAACAATAATATTAAAAAAAAAAAAAAACTTCTGCAACAATTTACATACAAAAGCTCGCCAGAACCGCAAAGATCTGAACTGAATTTATGGCATTAATGCCATAAATGTCAATATCATAAAAAGTAAAAAATAAAAATAAAATAAAAATAAAATAAAAAAAATAAAAAAACACGTAAATTATTTTAGAGCATTATGTTAGGGTAATGAGAATTTTGCATTTTATAAGCTTTAACATGATACACAATATGGATTATTCGGTACCATTATCAAATATCACGCAATTTTGCAATTACTTTCATTTACTTAGTAACGCAAATATTATCTAAAGTAAGCGATTTTAAAATCTACACAACTTTAAACAAGAACGAAAAATCATGCGTGAAGCATAGATTATGTAACACTTTCCAACGCTTCCAAAATAATTTTACAAATCATTACCATTTAATAAGCTGAAAGATAACATCTAAGTAAACAATTTGGAAAACGCATAACCTATTTAAAAACGTAATTTCAGAAATTTCCAACATATACAATATTCGGAAAATTATCCGAATACTTTTATTCAGCCCTGTATATGATCTATAGATTTGTATATATACTACATAGGATGCTAAATTTTAGTTTAGTTAGGAAACGCGTATAGCACAGCTTAAAATTCTACTTCTGGAGTTTCTGTCAATAAACGGAAATGTGTTCGCGAACTTTTGTGCTGCCCTGTATATGAAATACAGAATTTATACACACCAAGTAATAGACAAAAAGTGAGTTAAATTTAAAATCGTGTTCAGCAACTTAAAACGCACTTTCAGGAATTATTTTTAACAGACAGTAGAGAATTCTTTTGTGTGTCCCTGTAAATGAACGATGACTGCTATACACACAATATTCTGTAGTAAGCCTCTTGTAATGCACCTTAGTGATATATATAGATTTCAATATGTTTAAAATAGTGAAATATTATTTAATTAAACCGCAAACGATTTTTCTCTATAGACGTAATGTAACGGAAATCTTTTGACTGTCCCTGTAAAGTAACTATAAGTGCTATGCACACCATATTCAATATTAAGCTTCTTGTAATGCACCTTAGTGATATATATCAATTACAATGTATTTGAAATTGTGTAACATCATTAAAATAAACCGCAAATGATTTTTCCCCATAGACCGTAATGTGACGAAATTCTTTTGAGTGTCCCTGTAAGAAACTATAAGTGCTACACACTTCAGTTGAATTAGGGAACACGCTATAGATAACGACAATAACATATAAAAATTGCAGGGCAATCCGAGAATATTTACGGGAGTTAGAGCACGGACAGACGGCAGACGGCCAGACAAACCGAAGTCATAAACACTTTTCAACTAGGTTGGAAAGTGTTAAACACAATAATATAATTAATACATTAACACTAGAACAACCACAAGCGTCGAGTCGATTTGATTCCGGCAAAAAAAAAACTTATTTGGAAATAGAAATTTGATTTAGAAAAATGTAACATCTTTCTGTGTGGTATTTATTTGAACTCATTTAAATAAAATTTCTGGTTAAAATATGTTTATTTGGCTTAGGTCAGATTGACTTGAACCTCGAAACTCAGTTATTTTGAGGAAATTTTTATAAAACCCTCTGGATTATGTTATTTATAAGGTGTATTAAAAGGTTTCATTATATAGGGTGGTCAAAAAATCTTTCCCTGATTACAATAACAATAATACAGTAGAACCTCGATTGATCGTTTCTCAAGGGGACATTCGTTTTAAACGATAAGTTACGGGAAAACGATCAATGAGGGTCACCATAAAATATTTTCGTGTGAAAAGTATATGGCATAAATAAATTTATTACATTGAAATGTAGAAAATTTGAAGGAGAAAAATACTTAACTACTACAAAAAAATTACGAAACAGAATAAAGAGGAATAATCTATTTATTTACTGGAAGTATTGGAAAATTTTAGCTTGTACACACTGTTTTCTTCTTAACCCAAACAATAAATTTTCGACATTAATGACATCTTTCTGATCTCTTTCACTTAATGCATGTGATAAAGAAAATTTCTCATTGTTTCAAATCCTTTAAGTGCTTCAACAAACGTTTGAACTGGTACTGTATTGACATTTTCGTCTTCATCGGTATCATCATCCATTTTTCACTCTCTGCGATCATTTCTTGAACAGAAATAAAGCCGCATGTTGCAACCTCTTCATCAATTGATGCATAATCGTCAAAGGTGATGTTCGAGACATTTGCCCTAAACTGATGAGTTCTTATTCTACTTTCTATAAAGATAATTCACTGCTCATCATTTGACATTTTTTTTCTATTCCAAACTTTTTTTCCTTCTACCTGTAGACTGGAGGGTTGCCACTTACACAATGTCACGTTTATAGCCCGTTTGGGGATTGTATTTAAAGATCACTACACTCTCATGGAATCGCTCTCGTTTTATCAATACGCACGTGCATCCAAGGACACATTAGAACAACTTTTTTTTTCTTAAACATGAATACAATGGGATAAATTCTCCATTTTTTTCGAAGGTCGATAAAATTTTTGAACAATAGATGCGGGAATCTGCATGTTTCAAAAACGATCTAAGCGGATATAACTAACATTATTTAAACAGTATTCGTGACGGGACCTTTAAAACTAGACGATACATACGGGCTAACGAAAGATGCGGGAACGATGGATCGAGGTTCTTCTGTAATAATAATAATAATAATAATTACGAAATAACCATTGAATGTAAAACAGTAAAATTTTTATTATGGAAAAGTCATGTTCTTAAGCTTTTTCTAGTCCAACCTCTATCGTTGTTCGCGAGTTTCTTGATGACAAATTTCCTGGAAGATGGATTATACGGGATGGACCAACTCCTCCAGATTTTTCCTTTTGGGGGTACATAAAGGACAGAGTGTTTGCAATACCAGTAAAAGATATTGAATCATTCAAGGTCAGGATCACAGATGCTGTGTCTAGTGTGATAGCCCAAATGTTGGGCAATACGTGGCGAGAAATGGAATACCGTCTTGACATTCTTCGAGCTACCCAGGGTGCTCACATCGAAATTTACTGACTTAAGTACTTGTATTAAAAACTTCATAAATGTCTTTACAATATATTGAAACAAGCATATGCCTAGTTTTACTGCAATGAATTATTGTAATCGGGGAAAGACTTTATGACCACCCTGCATAATGATCGGTTTTTCCACATCTAAATTAAGAACTTTAAATACTGTTTTTTTCTGTAAGCATTCACTGTAACTTTGTATCTCGCGATGATAAGATATACATTATAATAAGCCCCTAAGGCCATAAGTAAAATAATATCTCTAACGTAACTAGTCGGATGTGCCCATACCAAAACTTTCTTCTATTTCATACAAGTTTCACATATACCAACTAGTCTTTGGAGCCCCCGTTTTACTTACCCATCATGGGTATGCATAACATAAAATATGAAAATAAAACATATGTAAACTATTTGTAAAATGCATTGCAATTGGAATAAAATCGTGGCTTGATGTCGTCATAAACTTTAAATGCTGTATTACTGAATTGAGTAACAGAAACATCCTTATAACTTCAAAATTGATAATCCTATTAACTAACGGTTTACTGCGTCGGATCAAGCGTCTCATTTCCAATTAAAATATATTTTTGAATTGAAATTTGAATGAAATACAGGGTCATGAAAACTCGAAGAGTGTGTAAAATAGGATTACAAATATCTCGGTAACTGATTATCCGATCGACTTTATTCTTTATGCAAAATTTATGTTTTTTATTGTCTTTTATTTTCACTCCTTAAAATAATCACTTTCAAAAATTTTTATATACCTTTTATCAGAACGAATATTTCGAGAGTCCGAAAAAAATAGTTCCGGATAATCGAGGTTACTGAAATTCAATAAGCTTCTTCCCATTATTACATACTAAGTACATACCAAATTTCAAGTCTCTACCGCAATTTGTTTGGGAGATAGAGCGTTTACAGACACACAGACACTCAGACAGACGGACGGATTTTTTTTTCTATAAATATGTTTTTCGTAATCTCCAGTATCTGAAACGTGTAAATCCGTCAAAAAAAAAGTTTTTCGATTTTCAAAACGATTACAAGACTTACCCTATACTACGTATGATGGGTAAGTAAAAACAAATCAGCACCAATTTATGTCAAGGTCTAACCCAATCTAAAGTTTTATTAAATTCCGTGCATTAGTTCTTGAGATATGACTATCGCTAAAATCCTGTAAATCCTGAAAAATGCAGCATAGCAGCGCCATATGTTAGGACATTTACACCAAAACCTAACAACAACAACTTATGTAAACGTGTAACTGAATCTGAAGTTTAATGAAACTCTGTGCATTAGTTCTTGAGATATAGGTATCGTGAAAATCATGAAAAAAGTGGCATAGCAGAGCCCCCTGTTGAGCTATTGACACCAAAACATAATCACCATCTATTTATGACAAGGTCTGATAGAAACTGAAGTTTGATGAAATTTCTGTGCATTAGTTCTTGAGATATAGCTATCATGAAAATCGTGAAAATGTAGCATTAGTTTGTTAGGCGATTTACACCAAAAACTAATCAGCACTAATTTGTATCAGGGACTAACTGAATCTAAAGTTTTATTAAATTCCGTGCATTACTTCTTGAGATAGAGCACCCACAAAATTTTTGTCACATACAGACAGAGAGACTCACTTTCACGGGCAGACATTTTCTAACTAGTCGGAAGTAGCAATCCCAAAATTTTATTTCTATCTCATACATGTTAAAATATCGAAATTTTCTATCACAGTGCCAAAATTAGATGGCAATCTATGTCCATCAAGAAGATTCTAAAGATGTGAAATTCCATGCATTAGTTCTTGAGATATGATTATCGCTAAAATCGTATAAATCCTACAAAATTAAGCATAGCAGCGCCACCTGTAGAACAATTGACACCAAAACGTAAACAAAACCAATTCGTATCAATGATTAACTGAATCTGAAATTTGATGGAAATCCGAGTATTAGTTCTTGAGATAGACTTCTTGCAGTAATCGTAACAAAGGCAGTATAGCAGCCTCACCTATTGTTCTATTTACACCAAAATTCGACGGACACTAGTCGGATGTGTCCATCCCAAAACTTTCTTCTATCTCACACAGGTTTCGCATACACTAAAAAGAATCAGCACCAATTTATATCAAGGTCTAACTGAAACGCGAGTTTTATTAAATTCCGTGCAATATTTCTTGAGATATGACTATCGCTAAAATCGTGTAAATCCTGCAAAATGCTGCATAGCAGCGGCACCTGCTGGGTGATTTTTACCAAAAACTAATCAGCACCAATTTATATCAGAGACTAACGGAATATAAAGTTTTATTAAATTCCGAGCATTAGTTCTTCAGATAGAGCGCCCACAAAATTTGTGTCATATACAGGCAGACAGACAGACAGACAGACTCACAGACTCACAGACAGACATTTTCTAAAAACAGCCAAATCGTGTTCAGGACCTTCTAAAACGTATAAATCCGTCGAAAACCGGAAGTCGAAAATTTTCATGAATCCAATACTTTCTTCTTGTAAAGATAGAAGAAAGTAAAAACGTCAATTCACGTCAAGGACTAACTGAATCTGATGACATTCCGTGCATTAATTCTGGAGATAGAGCTATTGCGAAAATCGTGAAAAATGCTGCATAGCAGCGCCACCTGTTGAGCGATTTACACCAAAACCTAATCAGCACCAATTTATATAAAGGACTACCTGAATATAAATTTTTCTTAAATTCCGTTCATTAGTTCTTGAGATAGAACGCCATGTGGCTTTATGTCATCCAATTCTTAAAAATAATTCTTTGGCCCTACTTATTTTTACTATTTTACAATTAAGTTTTAACATTTAAGCACAATTTTTTATGTAGCGTAAATTTTCTTTGATTTTTGTTTAAAAAAATACGAGTACAAACTTCTCATTCATTTTTTTTCTTTTTCCTTTTCTTTTCTTTTTTTCTTTTCTTTTCTTTTTTTTTTTTTTATTAGAAAGTGCAATTGGAAATTTTTATTTTAATATTCATGTATTATTAGAAATTTAATGCATGCAATGCACGTTATAAAATAATTACATCTCTGGTAATTACATATACTCCATGTATTTTTATTTAATAATTCTATTTTCTCATAAATATTAATTTTCACAAGAAAAATTATTTTCATTATTAATTAAAGTAGGTGATCCAACCTGACTTTTCCGGGTTGCAAAATATTAGGTGAAAACTTTATTTTATTTTATTTTATTTTTTATTTTTTTTTGAAAACTCTAACAGATTTTTTATATTTAATATATTTATTTTTGGATTATTCACTAACAGCGACGAAAATAATTTTTATATGAAAAATATCAAATATGTATTCAAATAATGTTTTGAAATTTATTAAAAGGCTATACTTTCGTATTAGCTGCATGCCAGGAGTTAATAATAGACGAAGAATAGACATACAACAGCTTTTTGGATTTTGATAATTTCAGCGGTTCGATTATATGTCTGTTAAATTTATGTTTTATTTATATTATTTTATTACTTTCTTCCATCTTTACAAGAAGAAAGTATTGGATTCATGAAAATTTTAGACTTCCGGTTTTCGACGGATTTATACGTTTTAGAAGGTCCTGAACACGATTTGACCATTTTTAGAAAATGTCTGTCTGTGACTCTGTCTGTATGTGACAAAAATTTTGTGGGCGCCTTATCTCAAGAACTAATGTACGAAATTTAATAAAACTTTATATTCAGTTAGTTCCTGATATAAATTGGTGTTGATTAGTTTTTGGTGAAAATCGCCCAACAGGTGGCGCTGCTATGCTTCATTTTTCGCGATTTCATCAATATCTCTATCTCAAGAACTCATTCGCTTATTTTCATCAAACTTCAGGTTCAGTTAGACCTTCACATAAATAGACGCTGATTAAAGTTTGGTGTAGATATCCCAAAAGGTGGCGCTGCTATACCACATTTTTCTCGATTTTTACGATAGCTACATCTCAAGAACTAATGCACGGAATTTCATCAAACTTCAGATTCTGTTAGACCTTGACATAAATAAATGCTGCTTACGTGTTTGTGTAAAATGCCCAACAGGTGGCGCTGCTATGCTACTTTTTTCATTATTATCACGATAACTATATCTCAAGAAGTAATGCACGAATTTTAATCCAACTTCAAATTCAGTTAGACGTTAACATAAGTTGTTGTTGATTAGGTTTTGGTCTAAATCTTCCAACAGGTGGCGCTGCTATGCTGCATTCTGCAGGATTTACACGATTTTTGCAATAGTCATATCTCAAGAACTAATGCACGGAATTTAACAAAACTTTAGATTCAGTTAGACCTTGATAGAAATGGGTGATGATTCTTTTTAGTGTATGCGAAATGTGTTTGAGATAGAAGAAAGTTTTGGGATTGGCACATCCGACTACTTTATTTATTGATAACGTTTTAATTGCATTATGGAGTATTAGCCGGAAATAAATGCTGAACTATTTATCATATATTCTAATACGAAGAAAAATTGTGTGTGTGTGTATACATATATGCAAATTTTATTTTAAAAACGGCTCTAACGATTTTGACGAAATTTTGTATTCTACCGTTTTGAGGCTCCAGAAAACCATTGGGTTAGGTCACATGTTCGAGAAAATTCGATTAGTGGGTCATTTTGGGTCACCATGGGTCAAGGTCAAGCTATTTGTATCTAAGAAACGGTTCAAACGATTTTGACGAAATTTTGCATCCTACCATTTTCAGGCACGAGAAGACTATTTGAATGTCTAAGGGAGGCCACTCGGCCCAGCAAAGCCAGGCAGTAGAGCGTTACCACCTCCCCCGGGATGTTCCCCGGGGATTCGTTGTGGGTGATTCCAACCACCGGCGGCAGGGAAGGCACGACGCCAAGACCGCCAGCACAGCGCGCACACGGCCCGAATAACAAATATTAAAAAAAGAAAGAAGAAAGAAAGAAAGAAAATACAAACTAGGCCAAAGGCCAGCACTGCCAGGACAAACGTAAGCGCGACAAGGGGCAGGCAAGAAAGCTAAAAACAAAAAAAGAAAAAATTCAGGAAAAAGCCTGAGTCGCTGGAGCCTGCAGTCCCCCGAGAGACAGCGGCAGGTGCAGCGATGAAGAACTTGTAGGTGAACAGTCCTCTTCACGCACTTGAAAACACCCGCTCGCTAATGTTAATCCTATTATTTTTCTAATATCTCGTTTGCATTTCAATATTTTCAAACGATTTTTTTTGCATTGGATAGCAGAGATCAATCTCTATTTCCGCCGCTAATTACTTTTTCAATTTTGGTTGCAGATTTTTTTTTTACGGAGATACTTTCACTTTCGAAATCGGTTCCGAAAGTGAAAGTATCTTTGTAAAAAAAAAATCCGCAAGAAAAATCGAAAAAGTAATCAACGACGGAAATAGATATTGATCTCTGCTATCCAATGCAACAAAAATCGTCTAAAAATATTGAAATGCAAACGAGATATTAGAAAAATAATGCCCCATAGGATTAACATTAGCGAGCGGGTGTTTTCAAGTGCGTGAAGAAGACCCTAAGCGCTCCTGCGTCATGACACACAGTTCGCGGCCAAGCAAGGCGGTCCTTGGATAATAATGATTCGCCGGAATATGAGAAGCCCAGTTCCCACGCAACAGATGGCGCCACAAGTTGTTGCGTTGGAGAGATGAGTCCTCTTCTAAAGACTGCGAGAGGAGCCATTACCCCCTATATAGGGGGTAATGGAGGAGCACAGTAAGATGCTCATACACTGACAACGTACAGCCAAAATAAGGAAAAAGACAGGAGAATGAGGGTAGGTAAATTGGGCTTGGTCTGGATCACATGTTCGAGAACTTTCGATTAGTGGGTCATTTTCGGGTCAACGCGGAACAAGATAATTTTATCTAAAAATAGGCTCTAACGATTTTGATATAATTTTGTATCCTACGAGTTTCGAGCACGAGAAAATTATTGGGCTAGGTCACACGTACGAGAAAATTCTATTAGCTGGTCATTTTTGGGACACTGTGGGTCAAGCTAATTTTATCTAAAAAACGGCTCGGACTATTTAGACTAAATTTTGCATCCTATCGTTTTTGGGCATGAGAAGGCTGTTGGGCTAGGTCACATGTTCGAAAAAATTCGATTAGTAGGTTATTTTGGCCATAGGTTATTATGGGTCAAGCTATTTTTATCTTAAAAACGTTACAGATTATTTGAACTAAATTTAGTATCCTACAATTTTAGGGAACGAGAAGACTATTGGGCTCGGTCACATGTTCGAGAAATTTCGATTAGTGAGTCATTTTGTTCATGGGTCATTTTTATCTTAAAACGGCTCAGACGATCTAAACTAAATTTTCTATCTTACGGTTTTTGGGCTCGAGAAAATCATTGGGTCACATGCTCGAGAAAATCCGATTAGTGGGTGATTTTTGGGTTACTGTCGGTCAAGCTAAGTTTATCTAAAAAATGGCTCAGACTATTTTGATTAAATTTTATATCCCACTGGTTTCGGGCACGAGAAGACAATTGTGCTTGGTCACATGTTCGAGAAAATTTGATGAGTGAGTCATTTTGGTCATGGGTCATGATATTTGAACTCAAAGCTAATTTTGACCGAGCATAGCTCGATATTCCCTGCTCGTAGTGTTTTAAATGCAAACTGGTAAATATTTCGTCGTTGTCTGCACGTGATAGAGATGATAGATGTAAAAAAAAAAAATCATGCTTGAAAATTAATTTCAAAACCATAAAAAATCAGTAAATTGTGATAGAGATTTCTTACAAAATGCATTTGAAATACCATTTTCCTCCCCTATACGACGGTGTAAAAATTAAACAATGGGCGATGTTTAGAAGTTAAAAAAGTTTCAGTAAAAGCGAAATTTAATCGTCAGGTGTACCTTTCAAATGGTAATTTATATTTTCATTCATAAAAACTGAATCTATAATGATTACATGAAAAGAACGTAATTTTCTAGACTTTTTCAGTCATGAACTTTTGATTAAAAAAAAAAGAGTAATAATAATGAAAACAAACAAACAAATAAAAAAAAAAACGGTTGCTGAGTTCCATTTTCTATTTATTATAAATCGTAGAAAATGTTACTACTTCATCTAAAGTATTAAAATACTTGGCGATAAGATATAGCTGTAAGATATAGGCTGTAATATACAAACGAAATAGAAAACAAAACATAACATTTAGAGTTAGTTTGATGTCACACCGAAAGTATCTCATAGAAAGGGACATCATATTTAGGATATGATTATTTTTATTTATTTTTTCCCTCAATATCTCTCTTGAAATTGAAATATCTGTATTATCGTAGCTGTTTTAACTCCAAATACATTTAAATGAAGGAACTACGTAATTTTAATACACTTATGGTAATTTTGTTAAATTTTATAAACAAAAATTGTGCATGCTTAGAATGACGACAGTTTCAGATGCGAAAATATAGTGAGTGGGTCTAAATTTTTATTGGCTTATGAAAACAAAGTACATTATTATCATTTAAAAAAAAAAAATCTTGTGACTTTTTAAGGCTTGGCAAAACAAAATGTATTAGAAAATTAAAAAAAATATTTATATAAAAACAAACTGTTATGGCAGGTGGTTAAAAAAAAAGGATAAAGAGTTCTCTAGGAAATTTGCAAAGTAGTCAGTAATTTTTCCCAGCTTCTAAACGTATGTATATCACGTTTCGTGCATATTGGTCAAAAATTGTAGATTTCTTTAAGGGACATACATACGCATACTGATTTATATATATGTATAGATTACGTAATGTGAAAACCAGTGATCAACTAGTGACTTTTAACGTTAAGTCTGTGGCACTTGAGATTTACGTATAAATATTCTTTAAAGACACAATTTTTTTTTTTTTTTTTTTTTTTTTTTTTTTTTTTTACGTGAACCATGATGGCTATGACATCTACCACTGTGCTGAATTAGATGGTCATGGGCCAAAGAGTTTAGGAGAAGTAGAATCACAAAGATAGTATTAGAGTCGACAAGTAAGAGCTTCGATTTGTTCAGTTCAATAAAACGTTGAATAAACGTAGCATCATTTTCAGCGACAGAAAACACTGAAAATTAATAAAATTCAAATTCTCATAACTGGGTAAGTTATCGTTGCAAAATAATGGAATTTTTATTAATGTCCTTCTTAGATACAAGACAACATTTTTCTATATATAAGTTACAGGAAAAGCGGGCCCCGCTATTATTAAAATATATAAAATATTAATTATTATAAAATATTAATTATTAAAATATAAAAAACAACAATTTTTATATTTGAATATGTACACAAAGCCTTATAAAATTAATGCCATATCTAAAAGCTATACCTTATTTGTATACTTTTATAATTTGAAGTATGTTGGCGATACTTTTGGCGGAATATTGCAAATTTAGTGCCAAAGATAAATCATCCTAAAGAAGAGTGACATATTTAATTTCTTGGAGACAAAAAATGACCTTATTCTAATGGCACGAAAATCCATATCATAACCTCCCCATCCTTTCGAAATTGTAAAGCTAGAAATAATATTAAATAATATGAAAAATAATATTAAAATATTTACCAGAAAAATACCAGAAATAATATTAAAATATTTCGAAGCTAGTTCAAGAAATCATTGTTTTCCAACAATTTTTCACCTTCCATGTTTTAAAAATATGATGGAAGGTTTTCTTTCAGATTTAAATCCTTTATAGTTAAATGCACTGCTACATCTTATTTATTACTAGTAAAATGTTCTTTACTATTTCATATGTAATCCAAAAGATGAAATGAACATACCAGTTTATCATAAGAGAAGACTAAACACTCTCTGGATTTGAAACAGCTTTAAACACCGTTAAGAAAAAAAATGTTTAGTTATAATGTTTCTTAGGTTATTTTGTGAGAAAAGAAATGTGGCAAAAATGTAAAGAATATTGCATTTTTTTTATGAGGTCCTGAAATAATCTATAAAAATTGAAGCCCGTTCAGGAAGTAGGGGTAGGGGAGGGTAATTGCCCCTCTCATGACTTTTAAACTTAATTAACTAATCTTTCTTTTCCTCTGATGATTAAAAAAAAAAATCAGAATTAAATCTTTTCGAAATAATTAAAGAAGTAAGAATAAGAGGAACTAAGGATTTCTTGTAAGTCCAGTGGAAGATAATATTCAGTTTTTCTTTCTTTTTACATCCGTGTATTTAAATTTTTTCTTAAACGGGGGTTCTAGGGGACGGAGCCCCTCTGTCGGAAAAGATAACGAATTGTTTCATTTCTTAATTTGGAGCAAAGAAGAGTCGGTAGAAACTTTTTTTTTGAATATTTAATATTTATTAAATGTTAAATTTCTGTTTTTTTTTTTTTTTTTTTTTTTTTTTTTGTCTTGGTGTGTTTAAAAATTGTCTTTCACAAGGGTATTGACAATTTTTTTTAGTTTAGCTTATTTCATGTTTATATTCTGAATTAAAAAAAAACAACAACAAAAAAACGAGGCTTTGGCACCACTTTACACATTTGGCACAAAATTTGTTCTAAAATCTTGTTTCTACCTGGATTTTGTTCTGTGGACATCTATGTCTAGAAATGGAAAAACTTGGAAATTATAGGGCCTGCAAATTTTTGTAAATGATTTTATTTTGTTGCATTACTCTTTAAAAAGAAGATTATGTAACTCAAAATTTAACAATCGATATTAATAGAACAAACAGTTTGTATCTTTGTCTGTATGTCTGTATAGACTCTCCTCTCACACTGTGATGGATAAGACCAGCGATGCGAAATTAGGCATGGAGTACTCGAGGTGCACCCAAGAAGCCATTGAAGCGAGATTTTTTTCAAAATTCAATTTAGATTTTTTTTAAAATTAAGTTTTAAGGGATTTTTTTTACTGGATTTTAGCAATATGTGTTTTCGTTTACCATTACCATTGCATAATTTCAGTCTTTACAACACAGAATAGAACAAAAAATGCGCTTTCTGATACAACTGTATCAGACTTTTAATGATTATTATTAATCATAATAGTAATAATAATAAAACTCTTTTGTTTTTAATTTCAACAAATTTCAAACTGCAAACGATTATTTTGTTGCTTTGCACAACGCTGTGACACTAAGTAGGATACTTTTTGCACATCTAAACTTTGCGTAACTTGTCCACAAAAAACATGCGTCATTAAAAAAAAAAAAAAAAAAAAAAAAAAAAAAAAATTATCCGGTTACTAAAAATTAATATTACAAATTATTGGATACAGTGTGACTCAAAGGAAAAAAAATTTGAAAATGTACTAAATTATTCACTATTTTGTTAAACTTAAGTCCGACTCCTTATCCAAATAAATTTCCGTCACTTCATAGAAGAAGTTGGTATAAAATTCACAAGAAAGCATGAGATGCTTTTGCTAATAAATGTGATACTTTTTACAATAGGTAGTATCAGATCTATGCAATTTTAATTATTTTATAAATATCGTTTGCATTGACACAAGTTAGAATTATCTATTCTAATTTTATTTTCAAAAGTGTTATTGGTAATTTACACCCATTCATAACTCTTGTTACCCATGTGAGTCTTATTAAATGTTCGAAACATTGAGACATTGTTGCTATGAAAAGAATTTTAGTCTAAAATTTAAGTAAAAACGTTTCATTTTTTCTAATGAATTCTAACCTTTTAATTTCGTCTGAATTTTGACAGAAACGAGAATGTTTATCTCTATTTCTGAAATAAAGACGAATTATCTAAAATATTTTTATTGTATTATTATTATTATCATCGTTATTATTATTTTGTAATATATTTTCTGAATTAAAATAAAGTTTTTAAAGAAGAAGAAATTGTTTAGCTTAATTAAATGGTGTAAAATACAAAGAAATTATGTTTTGCGTGTTGCATTTAAAAGTAAAAATCTTATGTGAAACAATAAGAAAATATGATACGAAAATAAAATATTCTATAATTTTCGAACGAATCCTTCCAACAATAATAATAACAAAAACTTTACAGTAATTACAAATACAACACGAACATATTCACAAAATTTGCCAAGTCAGAGGGGAAGCTTAGGAGGCTCAACCTTTCCTCACCTAAGTGATTGTTTTTCATTTATTCATGGGCACATTCTGCTCATTTCCATAGCTCACATAAGATTATCTTTACCCCCCCCCCCGACGAAATAATTAGTTCGCTTTTTACGCAGTCGGGTTTTTGATTTTTTTGATTTAATTTTTTCTTTTTCTTTATTTCAAAATCAGAAGAAACACCCCCCTCTCCCGCCACCCCTCTTCCTTTTCAACCTCAAGCCATGAGTTTCACCAGTAAAGGTATGGGCACAGTTTTTATTAAATTTTTATTAAAATATTATGAAATTGTCTCATGTAATGTATACTATTCTAATGTGTTTTCATGTTTTACTGTATTGTACTATATAGTGTATTGATTGAAACAGATAAATACAGCAGTAACTTTGAGATGGGAATCAATTACTTTCATTATTTCTTATGAGAAAATTTGGTTCGATTTTTGAACAATTCTTTGCAACGAATTGTAGTCAAAAACCGAAATACCACTGTATTCTTTCATCTATTAATCACAGCACATTTGTTTAATTAACATTTAGTTAATTATTAAGTTAATTTAAGTTTTATTAATTTAAGTTTAGTTAATACATTAACGTTTAGTTAATTTCGATGTTATTATTGGAGTTTATTATCGACAAATTTTGTCTTAAAAGATTCTTCCAGTATAATATAAATTATCCCACCAACATTAGTAACAGTTGAGCAAAAATCGTTGTAATATTTTTTTTTCATCCAACATAGTAATCTGCATATGTAGTCACCGACTAAAACAATACAGACGTTATCGGCACTATGATGAAGATCATATACATATTTTCATTATTATTCAAAATTTATAGTTCCCTTATGTTTCCTAAAGATTAATTAAATTTTTATTTAAACCCTTTCTATTTTAAAGATTAAATGCAATTATATTTCATCAAATACATTAGCGTTTCTTTTCTATCATTTTTATGTCTGGCTTTTAACCGCAAAAATGATCTTCCTTTTCTGCAAAAAATGCAGCTGCAAAAATTATTCAATATGTACGTTAGATATTTTCATTATCCTTTCAAACTTTGCTTTCTGTCTGGAAAACTTAATGATAAATTCAAAACGTTTTTACATTTACGCTTTGGACCAAGCAGAATATTAACTTCCTGGTTTCAATGTAAATGCTGTCTTTAATTAATTCCCAACTGCCAAAATTCTATATGCTCATCAAAATAATTCATATACAGAAAGCCACATCTGACTTCTTTCTCATAACATTCATTAGATTGCTGCTCCAAAAATTACGAAAATAGCAATAAGTAGCCAGGCATGGCACTCCTTTGATTCATTCCCCCCTGTAAATTAATATGCCAGATGCCTAACTGTCCGAAATTCTTTCTGGCGAAAAATGTGCGATACACATGTATATTTGGTGTGGAAAACAAAGCATCGGCGAATGTATTGTAAAAATTAGAGCAGATCCTTTTTATCTCGGGTACAGAGAAGATCTAAACTTTCATGATGTGAACTGCGTTCTGAGTGCCGAGGGGGCCACCTCAAACTTTCAACTCTCTTTCTCTTAGAATAAAAACATTCCATGGAAATCATCTGTTTATTTATTATTCTTGCCATGCATCTTTACACGGGAGGAGAACTATGGGTTATCTGCTAAAAAAAAAAAAGACGCAAAGTTATTATGCTTATTTCCTTCCGAAACGGCCAGAAGACACTTGGACTCGAAACAACGCCATAGATTCTTGGTGCCGGACTTATAAAGATGCAATAATAAGAGTTGTAGGTGGTCCCCTGAATATTTTATTCCCTGTACGTGATGTGATATCTTTTAAAGACCTTATAAACTAAATATTTTACTAACTTTAAAATGCTCCGGATTAAATTATTCAACGAATGCTTTCGTTCTGATAAGGACACTGTCATCGATTCTGCTGGCCTGCCGAATGCACTGGAGTGCTGCTCTTTTTGCGGCGGACTTGAGTACCGGACGTATCCTGATCGACATGATACCTGTACAGACTTTTGCGGCTCCCGGATTTCAGCGCTTCTCTGGTTTCTGCCTAAGGCCACTGTTTCTGTCACTAAATATAAAATAAAGGGAAAACCAAGATTCGTGCGCCCGTTAAGCTCTCCAATTCAGATTTTTAAAACAAATAGAACTGATAAGAATGCTGTTTTTTTTTTGCGGACTGGTACCGGATTTGTCCCTATGAATGCATGACTGTTCCAGATTTTTTTTTTATCCCTGGACGTGTATAAACTATATATTGTTACTCCCTAAAGTGACCGTTGATTTACCAATATTTTTCAAGCAACTTTTTTGGGACATTTATGCGTACACGTAAAATCTACATGGATATCCCCTTGTTTATTTCTGGCAGTGCGGAGTATATTTTCTGCTGGATGCATGTTGAATATGCGTGTTAATTCGCCATGTTACTACGAGACGTTCCTTCATTATGCCGGCGATTTTTTTATACATTTCCTAGTACTTTCTAAGCTGAAATAAAATACTTTCGAATTATAGTGGACGCATGGAATTAATGAAGATCGCCAGTCTGTGCTTTTTCTCCTCATCGAAAATGTGTAGTTTCGTTTGGTGTATCATATTCCATTCCGGACATCAGCTGCGCTCAACAGAATTTTATTGTGTGTTTTTTTATCGTGGTGCAAAAAAAAAAAAAAGATATATTTGTTCTCTTTTCGAAAATGTCTAGTTCAAGAAGGTGTTTGAAAGCGTGATAAAAAAAATAACAAGGCGTGATAAAAAAAAAATAATAACAATAATAGAGTGTTTACGTTTAAAAAAAAAAAAAAAAAAAACGGACATATCCTTTATCGTGTATTCGAAGTAAGAAAGATACTTTTATGTTTATATATTCGCATATATGCATAACATTTCACTTATATTTATAATTTTTAAATAATTTTAGATACTTTAAATTTAATATCAAGCTGATTTGTTAATAATAATAATAATAATAAATCTTTTTGTAACTTATGCAGACATTTTAACTAATGGTTTCGAGTAATCTGTTACATTTTTGGATATTTTGTCATTCACGCATGCATATTTTATGCAATATTTTATATGCATATTTATGGGACTAGATATGATTTAATATAAAATTACATACTGCTTTTCTTACAAATATAGTTTTGAACTTGCAATTTTATGCTATAGTGGAAAAGATTTATATTCATTTTTCATAAAATATGTTTTCGTAGAAGTTTGAGGAATGATTTTGTGTTATCAAATTAATAATAATAACGATAATGGTAAGCAAAAAATATTATTTTTATGATTTTATTTAGTTCTATTTCAAGTATAAATTTATGTTGCAGTTATTTTCATTTTTGCGTTAGATTGCACACTTTTTATGCATATTATTTTTAAGCATTTTAAAATATTTTATAAGTTTTAATATTTATGTATAGACATATATAACATTTTATTTCTGCTCATATTGAAATCCAAAAGAAAATTTTGCCTTGCAACAACATGGACAAATAAACAAAAAAGCAAATGAAATAAATTTAAGATTGTGCATAATAGGTTCAGAAATAAAATTGTCTTTCAGTCATTTACTGTATGCAGATTTTACTCATGTTTAATTACAGGTAAAGTTGATATTTTTGAATATATACTATATTAACATTTTATATTTGAATTTTTATTCACAACAGGTAAATATTTTAACGTAAGTAAAGTGTTTATTTTTAAGGTTGGTCACGAGAGGATGGTTATGAAAATTCATTACTAGAAAATAGTATTGTTTTGATGCTTTTTTATTGCAGTCATTTCTTTAAGTGCTTTATTCAGTTGTTTTTGCGTAGAAATATTTAAAATTTTAATTTGCTGAATTTTTACTTCTGATGGAGTGATGACATATTTCTGCTTTTATTGGTCAGGTTTATATTTTTACGGAACAAAATTCATAATGTCTGATTTTTTTTAAAAATAAATTATCATTCCTGTTCCTTGCTCCCTACAATTTCACATAGAAATTACATTTCAATTCGATATATTTCTATTGATGTAAGATATAATTCAGTTATATTTTTCCTCATTTAAAAAAAATATATATATTAAATGTATAATATTCATGAAGGTAATTTTACAGTAAGATATAAAGTTTTTCGTGAGTGTTAGTTACTTCTGTTGTGGGACTATTTTCTAGAGATGGCCCTATGACTGAATGTTATGTTTCATGTCTGAGGTGAGTAAGATGGCCACTTACTCTTCTCAGATATGCAATGTGTTTAATTACACTCATGTGAAAATAATAATAATAATAACATTGCTACAATTACTTAAGTTTAAGGTCTTTACTTTTACCTTCCTGTATTTGTCAATGTGGCGGTAATTTAAAGTGTTTATTTCTAATTATATGTTAATGGTAAATATTTTAATATCATTTTTATTGCATTAAGATATATATGTACTTTGAGACTATGGTGCGTATCAAAGCTTTGTGCCGAAATTTTCCATAAGAAAAAATCTCTTATTTCAGTTCGTTGATTAAAAAACTTCATATTCAAAATTTAATTTCCCCAATGTTATTATATAATATGATATGGTCTGGCATAAATTTTATTTACTGTTTGTGTGCATAAAAAAAAATAATAATATTAATAATAATAATAATAATAATAAAAGTTGAGTATGTTTATGGTTATAAAAAAATATTTTTTTTCTTTCAAAGATATGCTCAATTATACTCTAATTGTGCCTCATTTTTTTTTTCAATTTGATATTCAAAGGTACAATAACATGGTGATTGAACGTCAGTTAATCATGAAAATAAAATTTTAACTAGTATATGTGCATTTATATGTTTTCTTATATGTTATATTTTGCTTAAATTTCAAGATTTTGTTGCTTTTCGAACAAAATGAATGCAATGCATACGGACATCGAATTTTTCTGCGATACTGTCATATGTCCATTCAAACTTTTATAGATATGCCATATTCACTCTTATCTTCGTTCATTAAAAAAAAAAAAAAAAAAAAAAAAAAAAATTCTTGTACTTCATATATATTTTTAGGTCTTCTCATAGACAACATTTAAAATTTTAATGTCTTGTTACAGTCTGTTTACATTTTACAAAGATTTGTTTTTAAAATTTGGTTCAAGATTTCAAGCATACTTTTAATATTTCATGCATTCTTATAATTCTTGATTAAAAGAGATTATACTTCTACTTCATCGAATAATTCTAAATTCCACTTTTAATTTCTGTGTTTCATTTTTAAGTGCAAGTATGTCTTTCGTTAATTGATTTCTGCAAAATTAGTCAGTAATTGTTTTCATATTGGATTATACTGAGTGATCATTGAATATGGTTTGGTGTGAAATATTTCTTACATTTTTAAAATTTTGATATCAGATATTATTATTTTTACTTTATTGTTTAAATTTTTATTCTAATTTCACAATTCAGATTTTTTTCTATTTTTAACATTGTATATTGTATGACATTTCACTTTGCTATGTCGGTTCGATTCATTTTATTCTTACCTACAATTACTCATTTCCTTCTATATTTTTTGAAATGTCAACAGTTTCACACGCCTTAGTTTATTTGGTCGTGACATTTAGTTCTACTGTCGTACTCAGTCGTATTTTTCCAGAATTTTTCTACTATTTCTTTCAACAAGAGGTATTTTGTGAGTATTCGCTGATATTTGAATTACACAGTTGTACAAGGGTTATTTACATTTTTTTTCATTTCAAGTACTAGTGGATATTTGCGCAATCCTTCTTTTCGTACATTCTTGCACGCAGACTTGTATTACATAACCGTACAATGTTTTCTTCTAGTACAAAGATTTTACAAAGTTTTCTCACCTATGAGTTCTGCATGTGAGATTGTAATTTTTCACACACATTTATGTGGGTTTTTTCTTTCCTATATACACTTTTCTTTTCAACTGCAGGTTTGCTACAGGTTTGCATACATTGTTCTGTATAAAATGTTGACTTATTTTTCTCCTCATTTATATATCAATTCACATTTCTACTGTATTTTTTTGCAAATTTTTCTCATTTTTTTACACACTTGTTTCGGAATTTCTTTTACATATTTATGGTGTATAAAGTTCAACGACAAATTATTCTTTTCTTCGATTCTGTATTTGTACACATTTCTAGTTGGTTCATTGTGTTTGGCATCTTTTGCAGCCAGAGTTTTTCTTTTCTTCTTCTTCATTTTACACACATACACATTTTGTTGTACTCAAAATTGCTAGGCACAAATGGTTATTTTGGGTACATTCTACACACCGTTGAATCTTTATTACAATTTTCGTATTAAAAAAAAATTCTTGCATTTTATCATACTTAAATTTATTCTACCAACTAATATTTTTAGAGAATTGAGATTTTCTGCTCATTTTCTTCGACGTGTAACAAGACTATTTAATTTTCTCTTTGTTCATGACATATATTTTTGCAATATATTTTAAATAATAATTAATTATTACAATATTAATTGTCCTGTTATTGTTAATTTTTCCTTTTAGGTCACATTTCATGTACTTTTCTTATTTATATCATTATAACATAATTGTTGTGTTAAATCGCAGGGTTTCAAAAGAAAAATTTTATATACACACAGATTTAACATGCACCTATCAATGCCACTTGTGTCATTGTCGATATGTTGGTAAATATTTTTCATATCAATCTTCACAATATTTTCTTTTAACGCATTTTCAGGTATTCCAAGCCCATTCTTATAATTTAGGTCCTCGAACATAATAAAATATTAATATTTATGTAAAATTTTTCTGTTTGTCAAGTTCATGAATGCCCCTTAATCATGGTACAGGTGTATTTATGCCTATTTGGTTTGTAGAATAATTGTAGTATTATTTTTTTGTTTTTATGTGACATGGCTGGACCATTTTTATGTTTTATACTGCAGTGCTGCAAGACTTATATATAATTGACAAATTTTAAAATTTTTCTTGCATAGTACTTCTAATTTAAATTTAACAATTTGATTTAAAAAAATTCAGTGTTTATTTTTTGGATTGGTAAGTAATTATTTGGTATATGTAATTTTCATGAAGTACTCCATATTTTACACTTACAAAAATGCTTTTTGCAGGCTTTTCATATGCAAAGGTTGTCAAGATTCCTTCATATGGTCGACGATAAGTCTTGCATACATCTCTTTTTCTTCTTTTACACATGTACTTTATTGTATCACAAAAAAAAAAAAATAATAATGCGCTTACCTTTTCACTTCTCTTTGGCATTTTAAATTTCATTTGTTCACATAGCTTTATTTTTAAATTCAAATAATAGTCTTTAAATTTTATTTAAAAAAAATTTTAAATTTTATTTAATTTTCCATATTTACAATTGTCACTTTTGCTCACGTTGATAGGATTTTTTTTTAAGGTTAGGTATATAGTTGCAACATGTACAACAATTTCATTGGCTATACAATTTTATACCTCAAGATATTTCAGATTAACATATCTAATTAAGTATCTAATTATTTATGACTAGTTTTTTTTTTTTTTTTTTTTTTTTTTTAAAGCATTATCAGAGTTACTCTTTACATTTCTATCAAACACAATCAAAGTTTGTATTTTCAGTTTAAAGCTTTCATGGCAATTGACAGTATCCAGTAAAAATTGTATAGTTTCAATATCAAAATACAGTGTCCATTGTTCTCTAGTTGAATGTAAATATTGGTGGTGTTTTATTTCTGCACACAGTATTTAGTACAAGTGCATATTTTTCTCTTTTTGCTTTTACATTTTTATATGTTATTTTAAAAATATGTATTTTATTCATATGCTGATTTTTAAGATTTTATCAGCACTTCAAGATATTATTTTGTGTTGATGATTAAAAAAAAAAATTAATATGAAGGCCAAACAACTGCCTCATCAAATTAGCCTGCAGGTAAATTTTTATCATGATCATGTATAATAACAATTGCTAGCATTATATATATTTATGTGTACACCTTAAAAAATATATAGCATTATTATATATTGGCCATTTCCTTTATCCGTCTTTTAGGACGTGTCTTTATTAAAATAAAAGGAAAATATTAATTGTGTCTGCATTTTGGAACTGTTATGGCTATACGTATATATTGTATAAGCAGACAAGATATTTGAATTTGGTATACCTTGCACAACAAAGTGCTAATTTTTTAAATCAAGTACTTGTTTATATTTTTATATGATTTTTATGTGTTTATTACTTATTTTTGTATGGTGGTCTCCCAGGCTTTGAAATGTTTGTTTTATGGATATTACAGCTTGTTTTCAGTGTGTGCGCATGTGTATCGCAACAAGGTCAGCATTTTTTTTCCTATGAAGGGGGAGTATATGTATATGATGAAGATCATATACATATTTTCATTATTATTCAAAATTTATAGTTCCCTTATGTTTCCTAAAGATTAATTAAATTTTTATTTAAACCCTTTCTATTTTAAAGATTAAATGCAATTATATTTCATCAAATACATTAGCGTTTCTTTTCTATCATTTTTATGTCTGGCTTTTAACCGCAAAAATGATCTTCCTTTTCTGCAAAAAATGCAGCTGCAAAAATTATTCAATATGTACGTTAGATATTTTCATTATCCTTTCAAACTTTGCTTTCTGTCTGGAAAACTTAATGATAAATTCAAAACGTTTTTACATTTACGCTTTGGACCAAGCAGAATATTAACTTCCTGGTTTCAATGTAAATGCTGTCTTTAATTAATTCCCAACTGCCAAAATTCTATATGCTCATCAAAATAATTCATATACAGAAAGCCACATCTGACTTCTTTCTCATAACATTCATTAGATTGCTGCTCCAAAAATTACGAAAATAGCAATAAGTAGCCAGGCATGGCACTCCTTTGATTCATTCCCCCCTGTAAATTAATATGCCAGATGCCTAACTGTCCGAAATTCTTTCTGGCGAAAAATGTGCGATACACATGTATATTTGGTGTGGAAAACAAAGCATCGGCGAATGTATTGTAAAAATTAGAGCAGATCCTTTTTATCTCGGGTACAGAGAAGATCTAAACTTTCATGATGTGAACTGCGTTCTGAGTGCCGAGGGGGCCACCTCAAACTTTCAACTCTCTTTCTCTTAGAATAAAAACATTCCATGGAAATCATCTGTTTATTTATTATTCTTGCCATGCATCTTTACACGGGAGGAGAACTATGGGTTATCTGCTAAAAAAAAAAAAGACGCAAAGTTATTATGCTTATTTCCTTCCGAAACGGCCAGAAGACACTTGGACTCGAAACAACGCCATAGGCACAAATCTGGAATTCATTTTGTGAAGTGAAACTTGTATATATCTCATACATATTGATTTGATATGTTATTAATATTGTTTATGCATGCTATTGCAGGAGAGTTTTACAAGTTGTGACGTTATTCTTTTAAGGGGGACTCGGGATCTACCTAAGCGATTTCAATCTACATATTTTAATTTCTTCTACATACAAGAAGAAAATATTGGATGCATGAAAAATTTCTAATTCTGGGTTTCGACTGATTTATAGGTTTTAGAATATCTTGAACATGATTTGTTGTTTTTAGAAAATATCTGTGTGCGTGCCTGTCTTTATGTGTGTCTGCCTGTGTGTGTGTCTGTCTGTATGTGACACAAATTTTGTGAGCGCTGTAACTCACGAACTTAATAACTTAACTTGCACGTAATTTAATAAAACTTCAGATTACTTTAGACCTTGACATAAATTGGTACGGATTAGGTTTTGTTGTATATCGCCCAACAGGTGGAGCTGCTATGCTGTATTTTTCAAGAATTCCAAAATAGTTATATTTCAAGAACTAATGCATGGAATTTCATCAAAATTCATATTATGTTAGCCCTTAATGAAAATAGATATTGATAAGGTTTTGGTGTATATATCCCAACAGGTGGCGCTGCTATGCAACATTTTTTACGATTTCCAAAATAGCTGTTTCTCAAGAACTAATGTACAGAATTTCATCAAACTTCATATTATGTTACACCTTGGCATCGTTAGATGATTATGAAGTTTGGGAGTATATCACTGAACAGGTGGCGCTGCTATGTTATGTTTTTCATTTTCATGGATATATCACGAAAACGGTATTTCATCCACGATATACATACATAAACGGTATTTCATCAAACTTTAGATCTTATAATAAATATACATAAATAGACGCAGATTCAATTTTAACTTTTATCAATGAACAGCGGGTGCTTGTATCCTGTGCTTGGAAAAAGATTCCTACGCTCTAAAAAATTAAAAAAAAAAAAAAATAAATAAAGTGTTGATTTTACAGTATAATACTAGCATCCCTACTGCCAGTATTATACCGTAAAATTAACAGTAATAAACAGTAAAATAAGCAGTAATACGCTACCGCGCAGTAAAATAAAAAGTAATACGCTACCGCGCATGCGCGGCAGCGTATTACTGCTTATTTTACTGTTTATTACTGTTAATTTTACGGTATAATACTGGCAGATGGGATGCTAGTATTATACTGTAAAATCAACACTTTATTTTTGCAGTGTAATTTTGTCCACATACAGTTTAACGAGCGTGACTTTTTTTTTCTGTTATTATTCACTGACCACTGTAATTCTATGCTAAATTAAAAGAAAGGCATTATACTTCATAGCAATAACTGTTGCTATGTGAGTATGCTATTTAAATTAATGTAGTATTAGAATGAGTTAGAAGAAAGTTTTGTGCCGGCTACAACGTTACTAGTTTAATTTTTTTGGTGTTATAATTAGCTACATTTCGATAGTTTTGTTTTTCTGGAAAAACAATTCTTTTTCTAGTAACGTAACGTTAATTAATTAGAAAAAAAAAAGTAGATTTTTTTTTTTTGTTTTTGTTAACACTGTAAAAAAAAAAAAAAAAAAAAAAAAAAAAAAAATAATAATCTACGAAAATATAATATAACCACGAACGGAAATATACTCTTCCGAGTTACTAACGATTCCGTAAAGCTTTCTGTATCATTAGAAACCTCAGAAACCAATTGATTTTCGAGATTTGAGGAAGCATTTATAAAAACAATGTTTGTTTTGCTCCCACTGATTATCGGAAAGGTTTCCGAGTAATTTTTGTAGTGCATTAATCGGTTTTCTCAAACATGAATGCTTGTTTTGAGGATGCTATTAGTTCTTAATTAAACCTTTTAAACTGCGTAACTGAATATATATACATCAAGAATTACAAAAATAATTTAAATTTTAATGTTAATATTAATACTGTTAAAATGATCATGTTTGTTTGTAAACATTGTTTTTAAACATGAAAATATTTAAATGACGGGCAGTTTAGCTAGTATATGTAAATAATTGGAAATATGATATCTGTATATGCCCATTCCTATTTTACTAACATTTGTAATATAAAAATGATAATTTCTGATAATATTTTTATTTTCCAATACAAGGAAATATTCGGAAAACCACATTCAATTTTTTAAAACTGTTTAAATAGAAATTGACGTAAATTATTCAAACCGACCAATCTTAGCGTCTCTAATAAATGATGATGAATAACACCTTTTAATTTTAATCAACTTACCTAAATTTGGCCATACCAACTTAACTCTGCTAGTATAGGCAAATATTATGATCTCTCTGCGTTAGTAGAGATGAGGTGATTAATTTGATTGAAATATTAATATGTTCAAAGAGAAGGTTTTCCTTCAGGAATATCTTTCAATAGACGGCCATAAATACCAAAGAGTCTCAGAATGTCAACTATACGGATAATATCTTTCTCTAAATATTATTTAACTATTTTAAGTAAATACATTCTCCGATCATTCTGCACGATTATTCATATGTGACTCAATCATACTGAGTTCACCTCACTTTAGAAACAGATTAAAATGGAGATATTCATTCGGAATATTTAGTTGAGATGTAAATTATATTCACACTAGCTGGCGAAGCAACCGGATGTGTTGCATTTGAACAACATGAGTTATTTCGATTAAAAAAAAATCTGATTTAATTCTAGATTTAGAAAAGATTTATAATATTAATTTTATTCAATTTCTTATTATAAGCAAGAAATCCCGTTTACAATGCAAAATGAACTGAAAATTACGAAAGTTACATTTTGCAAGTTACGTGATTATGATGCTATTATAGTAGAATGCCTTTATAAAAAAATAGCCATGGAAAAAAGTGTAAGGACACATAGAAAAATGAGTAATATGTATTAAAGTAATCATCAACTGAAAACAAAATCAAACATAATTTACTACTCGTAATTCGGAAACATTAGGAACTTATTAATACGAAATTAAATTACAATAAAATTTATAAATCACATATTAATAGAAATATATGATGTGAAACATGGAAAAAATTATAAGGGCATAATGAAATATGTCTGGAAATAAATCAATATTCTACGAAATCGCCCTTTTTTTTTTCCAATAACCCTTATTAATTGTACAGTTATTGACTCAGAAAGTCCAGTTAAAGTTTGTTTAGAAATGTTTTTCCACGCTAATTCGATGGATGTTGTCAAATCGTATTGTATTTGCATATTCAAATTGTATTTGCATATTGTGTGCCATACTTTCTAGTTAAAATTCCCCACAGATTCTCTGTGGGGTTTAAATCAGGGCTTCTTGGCGGCCTATCCAAAAGTTGGACAGAATTGACCTCGAACCATGAACGTGATGCACGAGACACATGGCAACTTGCATTGTCTTGTTGAAACAAATAATCACCACCTGTGATAATCTGTGCTTCAGGCAATAATTTTTCAGCTAGCGTGTACACATATGATTCTGAATTCATGTGACCTTGAATAGACATGATTGGTGTTGTAGCATTGGCTGCAAAACCTGCCCACACCATCACAGAACCTCCTCCAAATTGGCGTTTAAAAAAAAAAGTTTTTCTTTTCGCAAGTCATACCAATAATGACAAAAACCATCTGCTCCGTCCAAATTAATTTTTTTTTCGTCCGAAAATACCTCATTTTTCCAGCGAGATCCAAAAGAAAATGTGTTTCTTAGCAAATTCTGATCTAAGCTTCTTATGTGGTTTTGTAAGTGGTAGACGTGACCGTAGTTTAGCATATCTAACATTGGGACTCTTTTTCAGAACATTAAGCACTGCTCGTCTTGTGAAATGGTAGATTCATTTCTGTTTTGAGTAGAAATCTGTTCTTTTAAGCAAGCTCGACGCGCAATTCCACGTTTCTGGCGCATAGTCAGAGAAACAGGCCTACCTGTATACTTCTTCTTGTCATAATCTTTTGGATTCTCCAAAAAATTATAAATTACTGTTTATAGATCTGTTCATATACCTTTCAATTTCACGTCCACTCATTTGACATTTTCTGTAAGTAATAATTTTTCCCTTTTCAAATTCAGATAGTTGTGTATTCTTTGGCATGATGAAAAACAAGAGAAACAATCTTATTGCGCAACAGTTTTATTCTACTTTAAACAACCCTGTATGATATTACTAAATATTAGTGCTCCCTATTAAACGTTTATACGAGTATACGTATAATACGTATTATACGGGGTGCAGATTTTGGATACGTATGATTCGACCAAGGTGGTTATACGTATTATACGAAGCAGCATATACGGTACATCGTATATACGGATCTTACACCAGCGGTTAAACGTATAAACGTTTAAACGGTTTTCGTTCATTGCTTAAAAATTATGCTTTTCTCCTGCTGGTCTGCGGATCAGAGACTTTGAAAAACAGCCGCTGTGTCCTGTGCAGTCGGTACTTGAAAAAAAAAAAAACGGAATATGTTTTCCTCAGTTTAGA